>CM061914.1:73266389-73354469 GCA_031002005.1 Vandiemenella viatica
ATCAAGAAGAGGTTGCAGGCATCAACCATATTATACTCGCAAGCAGCCGTTACCGGGTACCCTAAAACGAATTGTACAAAAGTCTCGTTAAGCTCAACATCCCTCTACCAGTTTCTGTATCTACGAGAAGCGATGTTAAATTGTGAACTAGTAAATGTTTGTGATAATAAAAGAAAGAAAAAAGAGAAGTATTTTCAGTTGAATATCGGTAATAAATTATCTAGTGAATCGTAAGTTGTGTGTTTTGTTGAAAGTGATTTTTCCTTTGCTATCAGTTCTCTGCCTAAATTCCCTTCGAATTAGATGAAGTTTATTATGTAAATGGAGACTTTCCCGGCGTGTTGATTCAATGAATGCTTCACAGGTGTCCAGCCGGATGGAGTCAAAGAATGACGACGTTTCAACAACCTGCTCGGTTGTCTTCATCAGGTCTATTTAAGATAATTCCTGAATTCACCAACATCTGATTGATGATTTAGAGAAGGAATTATCTTAAATAGACCTGATGAAGACAACCGAGCAGGTTGTTGAAACGTCGTCATTCTTTGACTCCATCCGGCTGGACACCCGTGAAGCATTCATTGAATTAGATGAAGTCTGACAAATATTAGCCAAATTAAGAAGAGGATTGAAGCTACGTATATTCTCAGCCAGGTACGAACAGTATGAAATTAAGAGGGGGTTAAAAATAAAATAAAAAAGCAAATACGCTTACAATCTTGATGTTGTGAAAAATGATGACTGAATAGACTTTTACATTACTTCAGTGTCCAGACATAAAATGCAATCGCCGTCTGATTTTGGGTTGTCACCCAAAGAAAATATTACTCTCTGAGTTATAAATCTAGTCAGGGGCGGATCGAGTATTTTGGTTTGGGAGGTGCTTGAGTGGCTTTTGGTTTGGGGGAGGGCATGAGGGGACAAGGGTAGTTTATAGTCTCCTTGTATTCTTAACTCCCTCTGCCCCCTTAAAAGAGCAGGAAAAAAAATTAAAAGGTCTCTAAAATTACTATGTCGGAGGTGGACCTAGATACTTTTGGAGGGGGGAAGGCATGAGCCCCCTAGCCCTCCACCCGGATCTACACTTGAATCTAGTTTCATATTTGTGTTTAATGACAATCTCCCGCCACATAGGTAATAAAACGAAGACAGTGAAATCGAATGGATCTTGATGCTCTGTTTGATCTCTGATAAACAACGTTGCAGTAACCTATTTCAATTTTTATAAGAAGTAGCAACAGACGTCATCCTAACCTAAAAATTGTAAGTTTATTACATTAGTTTTGCCTAATGTAGTATTATCTTCATTGGATTTTGTTTATCTTTTAGCCATCACAGGACTCAATAAATATTTTTTCGATAAACCGCGGGAATAAGATCAGCAGTTCTATGGCGCCACAATCTGATGATGAATTCTTATAGAACTTGGCGGAAAAAAAAATCGAAAATAAAGAATAAATTTTTTTGATATCTCGCTTGGTTTTCGAGATATAACGTGCCAAAAATCAGTTATAGGTATAGTTTCTTGTGCTTTTGGTGACGTTCCTTCTGGTCTTGGCTGTAGTTAAATCTAAAAAAACCAATTGGAGGAAAATAAAACACCTATAGTGCATTTCCACCCTGTAGATATAGTGGTTAAGGTGAATTATTACTATTATTATTGTCCAGGGCGGATCTCACCCTACCCTCTTCACTTTAGAGATACAATATCTCGAGAAGCAAGCGAGATTTCATAAAAATTATTCTTTATTTTCGATTTGTCTCGTCAAATTACATACGAATTCATCATCAATTATGGCTTCTGGTCCAGGCCACGTTTCAACCTAACCACGTCAAATTTGAGATACGAAATCTCTAGAACTAAGCGAGATATAAGTGTTACATAAGAATTAAGAATTCATCATCAAATTTCGGCGCCACGGTTATCGTAGAATCTCCGTAAAATCGTTGAAAAAACGTAAAAAGGACATAGACCTACCCTCATAGTTACGAGCAGTGGGATCCCTTATAACTTGAGTTAGCAACTTAACAAGAAGCAATTTCCATATTCAGTTCAGACCATGCTTAGTGCAGTCGATTGTGCACCGTCACAATCCCCTAAAGTATGCCTATGCGTACCAGCCTCCTTTACAGATATAAACGTTATCGTGTTTTCTTGTTTACAGACAAGAGCTACGAACATTCAATCTTCTGTACATTCAATACGTATTGTGATCTCCGGTTTTCCCTTATTAGAAAGTGTCATATTCTGTGTGTTTAACCAAACACGAAATAAGTGTACACTTACAATTTTTCAGAGCGAGAAGAATTTCGAAAGCATACTATTTTTGCACCAATAATACCTTGAAGTATTACTAATAATGATTCAGGTAACCCTCTGCATACTGATGGATTTTAAATTTGTTAAAATAGTAGATAATTAGGTTTGAGAATCACAGGTCTATTAATTATCAAGCAAGTTGAAGGCAGCTTATACAGTTACTTCAGTTTGTTACAAAAAATAAAACAAAGGACAGCTATAATGTGATATCAGAAGGAAAAGCAATCAATGAAAGCAGTTTCACAAAATTCCTGGGTGTATATATAGATAACAAATTGAACTGGAAACAGCATATTCAACAACTTCTTAAAAAACTGAATTCTGCAACATTTTCACTGAGGGTAATATCTAGAATAGCTAATATAGAAACCAGAAAGTTAGTATATTTTGCATATTTTCATTCCCTGCTCACTTATGGCATCTCATTCTGGGGAAACTCGTCACAAGCACAGAGGGTATTTAAATTGCAAAAGCGTGCTATAAGAACTATTTGTGGAGCAAGCCCACAGACGTCGTGCAGAAATCTATTTAAAAACCTGGGTGTAAACAATGCCAGCACAGTATGTATACTCGTACTATCATTTGTAGTGGAAAATCCTGAACACTTCAATCTTAATGCTGACATACATAGCCATAATACTAGGAATAAATATAATATTCACAAGGATTACAAATCACTGTCAATTGTACAGAAAGGGTTAACATTTACTGGAGCTTCCTTATTCAATGTATTCCAACAGAAATTAAATGTTATCTACAAAAACCCAACTACTTCAAGTCCAAACTGAAAGAGTTTCTGCTTCAGATCCCATTTTACTCTGTGAAAGAATTTTTTCTTGGAATTTGGTAACTAAAATGACTGATAAAATAGTATATATGGTTATGGAAGGGGAAGGTGACAAAATTATCCACAATTACTAAAATGATATATGGTTTTTCTTTCTGTTGAAACCTTTGACAAATAAACTAATTACACTGTTTACAAAATTTCACTCATATATAGTAACTAACATGGGATAGCATGCACTCAAAAACTGCTGTAAAAATTATCATACTAACAGGTTTTTAAGTAATTGATGCTTATGAGTTGTTGGTAATATAATTGATATTGCTAATATGTGTGTGTACTGTTCCACAATATAGCAACTAACATAATATAATATGTAGTCACAAATTACAGTGAAACTTATCATGGTAACTGGTTGGTAAGAAAATAACTGGTTATTAGATGCTGGTAAAAAGTGTATACACAGTTCCACATAATAAGTATTAATTAACTCGGGATTTTATTTGTAGATTACAGGAGATATTGGTTATACTAATGGGTTGTTGCTAACTTGTTGTCAATATACAATAATATTATCAATTATATAGTAATACTGACATTACTAATAAGTGTATGTACTGTTCCACATCCCCGAGATTATTCTCACATGGGATCAAAGTGAACATTATCTATCTATCTTATTATGAATAACATCAGAAACGACAGCGAGAAAATATAGCACGAATTTCAGTTTAATATAATTGCAAAGGAGGCACCCTGCGCTGCCAATTTCCGTACACACCATCTTCCCCCTTTCCTGCACCATACCTACATTTTCCCACTACAAATTCCAACTTTAAATTCTTTCAACGTTTTTGGTTAAGCATTCTTCATTTATATTGGTAACTTATTCCAACCCCTGATACCCTCATCTAAAAAATAAAATCTTCATACACCCTTGTGCCTGAAATCGAGTGCGTTCCATGCATTAATTTTAATTCTTAGACCAATATCTTTCCATGCCTGATCACCAATATACGCCTTGTACACTCCCATGACCCTCTTCACCCTCCTCCTGTCTTCCAATGAATCCCATTCCAGTTCTTTTATCATATCTGTTACTGATTGCGTTCTGCGATAATTTCCAGCCCTTCTTTGCACCTTCTCCAACTCCTATATTTGATACTCAAAACGTGGGTCCCATACTACACTACCATATTCAAGCAATGGTCTGACCAAAGTTTTATAACCCACTTTTCTCCTACATCCCCTCATCACTCTCTCCAAAAAATGCAGAATTTTGAAAACCATTTCCTACTACGTGTCCAAATTCCCTGCCCAGTTAAACTTGTTATCAAACGTAATGCCGAGATAGTTACATTTCATTTCTTCAACATGAAATTCTTTTCTCACCTTATAATCATAATCAACCTTTTGTTTTTTATCTGTGTATCTAATAAGCTGACTCTTCTTTGCATTTATCTTCATCCCATGTTTACCAACCTAACTGGATATCCTGTCCAGATCACCCTGCAGCTGTTTACAGTCCTCTACCATTTTTATCCTTGTACATAGCATTATGTCATCTGGAAACAATCTAATTTTTGATAGTAAACCATCAACACAATTATTCATTAGAATTAGAATTAGTTGACAGACTGTGTGCGAGATATTTCAGGAAACTGACAAATTGTTGGTTGAGAACTGGATCATCCGAAAACTGTCGACACAATGAGCTATAAAGGTGGTAAATAATATCAAAACCATTGGTTTGGATTAAAAATGACATGTTAGGTGGAGGAATTGTTGTGAGATAGGAAACAAAGACCTGCAGCGGAAATGCGGCGTCAAAAAAGATGCAATTAGGAGAAGAAGTGCCACTGGGTAGTGTATTCCAAACACTGCTTGTTTACAGTCAGGTGTTAGCTTGCTTGTTAGTTGCGTAATGTACTATAATAAGTTAAATTGAGAGTGATTCTCATCATGGAATGAATTAAATCCCAAAAAATGCCAAATTGAAAGGTTAAAAGGTACAAAAAATTAACGTGGATGATGTATTAAGTGTAAATATTTTGGGTTGTACTTTGATGGTAAATTCTATAGTATAAAGAACATTGGTCAGGCCGTAATTAGAGATATAAAATTTGTGCATCTGCAGGACAAGATGATGAAAGATGTGTGTTGGAATACAGTCTTCGTCGTATCTTGAGCAAAGTGAGGTGGTATATGCAGGAACAGTTTTCTGCATTCCTTAAAAAAAAATTGAAATTGATACAAAAAAACTCCAGGGATGAACTTTTTATCTGTCATTAGACTCACCAATGGTTCGAAGCAATCCTCCATAGGAAAGAACTATTTACTCAAACGATAGAAAAAGCGTAAAACTAGAAGAAAAACAGCCCACTATCAATGAAGAAACCTGGGCTTTTTGGGTCTTGGGAGTTGTTAAATAGTTTGCTCTAAGCATTGGAAGATCCAGTGTTAGTTTGAGAAGCGGAGCTTTGTTGAAAACGGTGAATGTTTTTAACAGCAGACAGTAAATCATCTCTCAAATTGCTCTCTGTGGCTGTTTATCAGTAAAGAATTGGAACTGTCACTGGCCAAAGACCACGCCATCAGCATTACCAAATTGTGATTAATTACTCTTAGGTTGTTACTAACCTCATGCGTATGTAATTATCACTGTTAAATTTATTTTGTTTTCTTACTATGCACTATTGACAAGAAAAAAAATAAAAAGTAATTAATTGTTGATAGCTAACACCAACTGTTTGCGTTATCTATCAACAGGTAATTAACTAAGCAACTGTGCAAAAAATGGCCTACGACAACACTGCAAAAATAGAAACATTCATTTAACAGTTTGCTTCAAAACTGGCTTATCTGACGTAATATATCGCACATTTCCCCCTTTTTTTTTCACGGAAATTACGTTGTCCCTGGTTAGCAAGTATTTATGTTAAAGTTCCTAAGGTAGGCCTAAACGAAAGCATTTTTACAGGAAAATCATGACATGATTTGAAACCTGGATGGCTTGAAAAAGTTGCACATTTACAAAGCCAGAACTAAACAAATTTAGAGAAACTACGGCAATTAAATTAAGTTTTAAACTGGAATGAACCACAGACTATCTATGAGCCAAAGACAAGAATTTGCTTCAGCGTAGTTTTTTTCTATAGTCGAAGCCACGATTTCAAAGCAGCAGCCAATTAATCACTTATGAGTTATGATAGATAAGTTATTTGATCAAGCTGTTTATATTATATAGCGTGTGGCCTTACATATTATGTTAGAGAGTAGTATATCATCTGCAACAACACATACCTATACGAGTCATTAATGTAATTTATGGCTCTCTCCGTTGTATTGAAGAAATAAGTCATTTCTCCTGCTTTCAATCTGCCAGGACGCGATCATGTGATGTGATGAGTTGTTTGACTCCCTTCGCCACATTCGCCTCTTGGAAAGGAGTCTCTTACTTTTCCATGGTTGATACCAATTCGATTTTGGGAAGTCCATGGTAGATTCAAGGTAGACCACAGCTGAGTTGAGAAACTAGTCTTCCTCCTTGTTTTGTGTAGATCAAAGCCCCCACTAAACATAGCTTGCGCTATTAGAAGGGAAGGATGTCTGGAGCGTAGTCTGGAGATAATCTAAATCCAAGTGCATGGGGAGTTTATAATCGTTTGTTTTCTTGAACTCCATTACCAGGACATTTTCCTTTATAGTTGTGGTAGATCTATGTAGCCAATAGTTAAGGAGTGGATTTGGTAATACCAGAGATTAAGTGCATGGTTCTGTTTAATTTAGTGTCCACCTTATTAACATGCTTGTTATTTAGACAAATAGGATAATAGTATTCTGCTTACATCAGCCATATAGCCACATAGTTTTAGTACGATGTTATTTCGGCTATTTGGCTGCAATTATATCATATGTTGTTTAAAGAATTTTTTTTTTATCTGTTTAACGTCTCTCTAACAGCGAAGTCTTTAGAGACGGGAAAGGAAGGGGGGCAAGGAATGGGAAGGAATTTGGCCATGGCCTTTTGAAGGAAGCATCCCGGCATTTGCCTGGAGTGATTTGGGAAACCATGGAAAACCCAAATCTGGATGCCCGGACGGGCATGTTTAAAGAAAATTGACCTGTCCAGTGTATGTTTAGTGTATGTGAGCTAAATTTTTCAGAGTACCCGTCGAGTTCTCTGTCAGCCAGATTGTTATCAAGGTCGAAAGAAGTAACTTCTACTTTATTAGAGCTACGCTGAAGTCTTTACTGTAGTAAATATTCTGTGATCGGCCCAGATCACTGATCAAGATTATCCAGTGTACTACCACATGCTCTACAGTAGAACCATATTGTTACCAGAGATTTAGTGCATTTGCCACGAGATAAATTTTTCAATTGTGATGAAAATTTGGAACATTCAAAGTCCTCCAGACCTGCAAGTAAAACAGGAAACTCGAAACTGACTGGTTCTAGTAACTTTAAAACAATGAAACTTAATTAAACTGACACAGTTAGGCAAGTCCTTTATTAACCTCTTATTTATAAACAAATTATAATTATATGTGATTATAGCAGGCCATTTCTTCCACAGATGCTTTTTAAACTAATAATTATTATTTAGTAAATACTCCAATACAACTGTTGTTGGATATTCTTTATTTTTCGGTCGCGTTTCGCCTCTCGTCGAGGTATCTTCAGCGTACAATGTTTTTCTGTAATATGGGATTAGTTATAATTTGAAAATAATGTTTTCGTTTACATATAACGAAATTATTCTATATATATATAGGATGAATAATATGACTTATATTTAAATACCAGTTATGAATATATATATGGAACGTTTGTTTACATTGGTGTAATAGGATAGGATTCATATTGTAACTTACATTTACACTTTCGTTTTGAGTTGTGGTAGTTGGTCTTCGATGTGACCTCAACCAGCATGCTGTTTCCACTATTGTATTTAGTTATATAGTTTGATATAGTTTGGTTCTTTTGCCTCCACTGGTAGTCAACTTTGAAGCACAGTTTTATGCACGTCATTATCAACCTCCAGTTTTCTGCTGTTCAGCTGTTTTTCCGGCGGTGCTCTGTCGGATGTGTCGTGAGCGGAGAGTTTGAATTGTGTAATTGTGTAATTGCCTTCGTGTTTGTGTGTGCGTGTTTTGCTTTGTTTTAGTCAAAATGTGCATGTGTGGTGGATGGGGAAGACGCAAAGTGGTGTTAAATTACTGTGTGGTGAAGTTTGTGTATTTAATGCTGTTTTGTGTCAGTATCGATGTTTATTAACTTGAATAAGGTTTGGTTTGTTAAGTTTACGTGGTCATTAAGTACGTGTTTCCCTGAGACAATTGCTTTTTGAATTTGATAGTTCTCTTGAAGAGTTAGAATATTGTGTTTTGTGTTGTTTGTTGTTAGGTTTTTCAAGTCTGTGTTTATGTTTGTTGGAAAATGATTATTGTCTAGGAGATGTTCAGCAAAAGTTGAATGTTTATTGATTACTGTATATTAATACTAGCAAATGTTCCTTATACCTTGTCTGGAATTGTCTCCTTGTTTGACCAATGTAAACTGCATCACAATTGTGACATGTCAGTTGGTATATGCCAGAGTTATGGAATTTGTTTGTTTGTGATTATAATTGATTACAATCACTGAAGTGACAACTTTCCTTTTCTTCCTGATGGCAGAAATCTCAAATTGTATAAAGTAACGATTTTTTAAATAAGCCACCATTCAACACGATTACCAATAGTAAAACATTTGACGGGTAATGAATGTAATACGTCTTTTATGTAATAACACACTTTTGTAAATAAGAATATGAATTTCCAGCTATGAAGGTTTAAAAGTTAATTTTAGAGTACGGCGTGACCAAATGCATCACTGAGAATCCCAACGCTAAACTGAAGAAAACTTTCAGCAATCAGTTTGTCTCCACGGTCTCTGCGTAACATAGATTGAAGTTGTACTGCATTTTAGATTATAAAGAGGTAAATATATTTCAACTTTATACCACCTAGAATAGCCTACCTATTTTTTTTTTTGTTTTTGTTTTTGTTTTGTTTTTTTGTTTGTTTGTTTTTTTTTTTTTTTAGGAAACGGGAGGAAAATTTCAATCCTGTAATAAAAATAAGCAACAGCACATATATAAACACTGTACTATTTGCATATGAATAATTCATCCAATTGGAAAATGAGGATGGACGGAAAAACTCAATACATATATTAAACATTGTTAGTAAAGGTTACAATTTGCAGTTGTCTTGTACAAAAATGGCATGGAAAGTGAAGTATCCTATCAGAGTCAAAACAGTGATTGTTAATCAACCAATAGAACAACTCTCAAGCTTTACCTACCTAAGTTTTGAACTATCTTTTAATGAAGATAACCAAGTAAACAAGAAACTACACCGATTACAATAGCTGTATGGAACAATTTGACGAGCACTGAAAGGTAAAGCACGAGAGGAGGCACAACTCAAATTTTATAAAACAATGGCAGTACCGATTCCTGTGTATGGCAGTGAAACATGAGTAAATAAAATAAAATTCCTTCATCTGAACGTCAGTTTCCTGAATAACAGAAGGAGGAATGAAGAAATAGGGAACAATTCCTCTCTGAATGATAGAATTTCCCCAAAAAAGGAAAAACTGGAAGAACCACGTTCTAAGGATGGATAATGACAGATTTCCGAAGCTTGACCTGAAGTACCATCCTACAGGAAGAGATATTGGTAGACCCATGAAGAGATGGTTGGATAACTGAGGTCGGATTAGGCGTTTGGCCTATCCATGAAGAGGCAGTAATTAAGTAAATATCACCTAGAATGAATAAAGTCTATCAAGATAGATACTGAAAGTTTAGTACCGAGCTTAGGCAATCCTTAACCATAAATTAGAATTAGCTTTTTCTCGTATATTCGTAACCCACTTTGTGTGTGTGTGTGTGTGTGTGTTTTTTTTTTTTTTTTGCTAGGGCTTTATGCCTTGTCGACAGCGAGGTCATTAGTGGCGGGTTGGGATTGGAGCAAGGAACGCATTTTTGAAGGAATCATCCCGGTATTCGCCTGGAGTGATATGGGGAAACCATGGAAAACCCAAATATGGATGCCCGGACGGGGATTCGAACCCGCGTCCTCCCGAATGCGAGGCCAGAGCGTTAACCGCTCACCCACCACGCTCGGTGACACCCCATTGTGGTTAATTAACTTTAACACAAATATTGTTTACTAGTTTACACTATAAGATTTAATTTTGCATTATAAACCAGCGTTTTATTGATTAGAGATGAAGAAAAATCTACTAAACCATTATCGATTTTCTTAAAATTATTGGTATGTTTTTAATCCAGTAACTGTAAATCCGGTAAATGTTGTACACTTGACAACTGATTGTTGTAACCGGATACGTCGACGACGATCAGTCGAGGACTTTCAGTCGACGTTGAGCTGCCTGAATGAGCCTTCGAGTCCAAACAGGTCGACAGCAGTTTTAGGTTTGCCAGGTCTCTCCGCACTTTGCGTCCTCGTCGAAGAACGCCTTGTGCTCCTCCAAGCGCTTCTTCAAGATATCTGCACAGAAAACATGACCCAGTTAGACTTGATAATAGCTGACAACAGATACAACATGCCTTTGTTTGTGCATATTTCTACCTCAAAAATTGACGAGATTTGGAGATTCCCCGTTGGTGACATAATCTTTATATGAACTGGAGTGATTATTTCTTATTGTTACGCTGAGAATTATGAACATCGACAAAAAAATGATAAAATGATAAAATTAATTTTAAGGCAACGAAACTTATATTTATTAACATAAAAAACAAGTATTGGAGATATGGATTGTTCAGAAGAAATATTAAAGGGGACTCAAACATCTACAGGATACAAAGAAAACGTTGATTAAAACGATCAGTGATATTGCAGGCCACATACAAATTTGCGGCTAGCCCAGGTATCAGTCAGAGAGCACACTAGCTCTTATATCTCTGGTATTAACTACGGGTTTCACTAATGGCTTCTGAATGGACCGCATAAAACACTACTGACTCAGTTTGTATTTGCGGATTGAAAGTTCTCTGTAGGTATCATGTGATGTACATTCTTCGACGAGGATTTTATCGTCATCCGTGAATCTTCTTCCTAGGTTTCTGTACTCCACTCCCACAAATGAGACACTCCGCTCACTGTACTAACCAAATTATATCAACATTTACATATGCACAAATATGCGATTGAACATGGACGCATCAAGCATGATGAGATTTTTAACAAGTGGCCAGACCGGAGGTATGACGCAGAGATGGGAATTTTTGACGAGTGGCAGAGCCAGTGGTTCCACAACAACTGCCTTACCAAGCGTAGCTTCACCACCAAAATTTGCACTTTCTCTCCTCAACACAAATCCACAAATACCTGCGGAGGAGCGCAGGGACTGTTCAGATTTTTACATCAAAATTATATCAGATCGAAGTTTCTCTCGTAGTTGAGAATTAATATAGTCTTCACCAGAAGATGGCGACAGAATTCCGATCGCCGAAATACCGTGTGAAAACACCCTGTTCACTCGGCTAGTCACCCGAGAATATAACAACGTGTCTTAGTTTATACAAATAAATAATCTGTTTTTATTGGCTCTTAGACACACACGCACAGCTGACATGACCGTCCTCTCTCTCGGTATATCGGAGTCCACACAACTGTTGGAGCACGTGCCGTGAGCCGTGCCAGTCTAAAGCCGCGTTCCCACGATCTCTTGTAACGGAGGTGGGACGGGACGGGACCTCATTAGCCGATGTGTAGGGACGAGAGCGCGCCGCGGGTTAGCCCTAGCTTACTTCGCCGCCACCTCCTCATCACGTTGCCCAGTGTCGTTTGGCACAGAGCACTTTACAGCAACAGAAGGGGTGCGCACCGCTGCTGCGAACCGATAGCAACAGCGCACCGCTACACACGCCTGTGATGTTTACCGATTCACAGAGTGTGGGTAGCTGCGTCTCATCTCCGCTAGCAGAGGCGGCCCTGTTCCCATGGCGTGTTGTTGAGTATTCGTTCCGTCCCGTCCCGCCTCGGTTACAAGAGATCGTGGGAACGCGGCTTAACAATCCCAGATCGTTACCTAATTGTCCAATGCACATCTCCACCCCAAGGCATAAAGGCCACGCGGCTATGAGCATTCCACCCAGGGTCGCATACTTGAGATACTTACAGATCGCAGCAACGTCCAACAGAGCTGGCGAAAGAATTTATTGTTGTGGCTTTCTTACTTTTATTTTATTAATAAATATGAATCGTCCCGAAAGTGTACTGCTTCATTATCCCCGCCGTTCGTTATTAAGAAGTTGCATCAGCACACTTCGTAAACATCTATTAATCACAATCAAGTCACTATGATGCGGTATGACTCCCAACCATGTGCTGCAACATTGGATTCAGACACAAAATACATATGCATGTAATGATAAATAAATTGTCCATGTAGCTCTCTTAGTTTTTCCCGTGCACAGATATCAGGATTTGAAATTATTACAATTGTCGTACATACAATTTTGTTCTCTAACTGACTGCTTTTCATCCATTAATTGCTTTGCCTGTATACTGCTGTCAAAATTTGACATTGTAACCATTTTTGTAAACAAAATAAAAATAGTAAAAAGCAGTGGCGTTGCTAGGTTAACAAGGGCCCCGGTGGAAAAAAAAATATTTTGGCCCCTCAGGTCCAATGGGCGGCCTTTTTTTTAGCTCTTGCTTGCAAGGGCTCCCTGAGCTTGGATCCCTTGAGATGAGCTTGGAGGACCCTTGAGCTGTGCTTGGGGTCCCCCGAGCTTCGGGGCCACGGTGCAGGGCACCGCCTAGCCCTCCGATAGCTACGCCTCTGGTAAATGGTCAACGACGATATTTACAAATTGCAAAAGGCAAAATCGAAAGTCGCTTTAATGAAAAATTTTATCTGATGGTTTTTTATAACAAACAACGAATAGCAGCATTTCAAAACTTGCTTAGTATTTTTACGAATATTTAGGCTTATTGAATTGTATATCTTTGATGTAGTGTGCAACGTCTAGATTGTATTAAGAATTTTTGAAGTGTATCTTGTGTATCTGAAAACAGACTATGATTTCCTGCATTGACACCCGGCCCCATAGAGTTTTCTGACAAATTGTAGATTTTAAGCTATAGTACAAGAACTAAAACTGATAACACCCTATCAAAATTTGTTGGGTGGATTTTGCGTGATGGCATTACAAAAAATCGTTAGCAAAATGCCAGTAACTGATTTATACGTGTGGAGGCAACGAAAACAAATGCCACATTAATTTGTCACACATCTATATTTGACGGGACATGTGCTTGAAATATTTCAATTAAGTTTTCAGTCAATAAATGTTAAAATCTTAGTGCCATACGCTGTACGTCAGACTGTTAGTTGCCATCCATTACACACGGAATGCATCAAAGCTTAACCACAACCTCCAATAAAACTTTCGACGCAGGCGCAAGAACTAAAATTCAATCCTAGATTTATGCAATACTCAGTAACGCTGGTGCTTAGCAGCCAAATACATTGTAAGATTACTATTTAAGACATTTTTCGGCACTGGATTTCATTACAATAAGTAAACTGGATACACTAACGCACAGTAAACAAATTCGTACTAATGAACTAATAGAATGTTGTTTGCACTCACTCTCCATCTTCTCAAGCGAGCCAGCGGTTCCTCCATATTCCGTCGGAAGAATATCTTTGGGGAAATGCTCGTGCAGTGACTCCAAGCTGGTGTGCAGCTTAATCTGTGAGCAAAGATGTTACTGCTTAGGAATACTCTACATACAAAATACATCAGCTCACCTGGAACAATATAATCTAGGCGAGATATGCTGCAGGATTCTAAAACTCGAGGTTGAAAATGATTTTAAAAAATATTTCTGGAATTACTAGTAACTTTAAGGGAAATCCAGTCCTAATTAACAGGGTCAGTTTAATTAATTCAGTTATTACATTAATTTACACTCAGAGAGTGTCATAAGCCAATAGATCCTCATGTTTGGCGCTTATTTAGTAACGAGTGGTTGGATTGGTGGAGCCAAGATCACGTAAGGGTGATTAGCCAATGATCGATAGCATCAGGACGGCTCAACTGCAACTCGTTTCCGCGCATGATTAGGTATTTATGATTGTATTTTCAACGAGGTGTATTTTCTTAATGAAATAAATGGCACAAAGACACGTAGAAGAAGCTTAAAAGTGAAAGAAATGATGAAGTCATCATTTTCGCGAGATGTTTGTCCTAAAGTTTCCGTCTGCAGCTGAGAAGAACAACTGGTAGTTAATGAAGGTTTAATAGCTGACAGAAACATAAATAAACCGCAAAGTTAATTTGAATTGGGTAAAAATCGTTGTGGTAAAAAAAAAAAAAATTAAACTTCAACGCCACAGCATATAAATCTGGAAACTAGAACTAATAGAAAGATAGACTACTAGTAAATTAGTAAGAAGGACAGCGGTAGAAATAGACTAAAAACATGTGAAGTGAAGGGGAGTGACATCTAAACACTTACTTAAAGCAGCTATTTCACATTACGTTAATAAAGAACGGTGATGGAATTTTAATTACCTATATAAAACTGCAGTTTGAGGAAAAGAAGACCAATAAAATAACAGTAAAGTGCATTTGGTGGCTTGGTCGCACATATTTGTTAACATATAATTAAAGCTGATTTCACAGCTATACAGTGTACCTGACAGATTATTTAAAATATAACTTTCAGTCATTTACAAGAACTTTTGTGAAGTGAACCTTCATTGGCAACCGTCTAATAAGAACTTATAATCTTTCAGTTGAATTTTACTTGACCATCAAATATCCACTCAATTTGTTTTACCATTTGTTTTACCCTGAAATCAGTGCGAACACAAATGCAGTTCCGAAATAGAGCATTGTGTTATTTGCAGTGCAGACATTTTAGAGTGGAGAGCATGAAGAGCCTCAAATGATTGTGACCATATAACAGATTTGAAATCACTTTGAATGTTACCGAGCGTGGTGGTGTAACGGTTAGCGTTCTGGCCTCGCATTCGAATCCCTGTCCGGGCATCTAGATTTGGGTTTTCCATGGTTTCCCCAAATCACTCCATGTGAATGCCGGTATGCTTCCTTCAAAAGACCATGGCCGAATTTCTTCCCATTCCTTGCCCCCCATCCATCTCTAAAGACCTCGCTGTTAAGAGACGTTAAGCAGTTAAAAAAAAAAAAGAAACCTTGAATGTTCTTTGTATTTGGAAATGGACCTGTAGCCATTCAGCCAGCACTCAATGTATTTTTTTTTTATATATCGTCAATGCTAATGAATCTTTCAGAATTTTTATGTGAACGATCAATTTGTAGGACAACACCGGACACACACAATACAAACTTAACCTAAACACCCATGCCCTCGACCGGACTCGAACTGGCGACCATCGGTACACGGAGCTCGCACTCTAGCCCCTTTCTACCGAGGCCGGAATCCTGAATGTTCTGCATGTGTAAATTAGGATCTAATCAACTAAATAATAACAACAATTTGCAATAACATTTTACAGCTAGTGTGATAATCTAACAATCGTCACTTTCCGTTGACTTTTTTCTCATAAAATTGCTCACTTTGCTTATTACTGTTTTTCCTTCATGTGTACCCAGTTGTGCTCTTTCTCTTTTTGCTGTTGGTATTATGTCGATTCCTGTTTTCAAAATCTTCCGTCGTGCAAACTGATGTATCCAAACCATACTGACTGTTTTTTAATAGTATCGTTTACATAAACTTAGTGTATGTATTAACGATTGTTCCTGTGTACTAAATTCTTTTTAAAAAAAATTATTAATTTACTGTCGTTTCTCTGATGATTTACATCTCTGAAGTATTGAGATTCCGTTCCGCCTCGTTGCATTCTTGTTTTCCTTCTGATGTTTTTCTGTGGAAAGAATAGAATCAAGAGCCTCTATAATTCTTCTTGCACCATTCACCCTAGATTATTTTTCAGCAATTTCTTTAATTTTTTTCCATTCAGGTTGATAATGATAGGAATGTATCTCCACAAACAATAATTTCATCTCAATCCTGATACCAATGTCTAGATTGATAACAAATCATTAGCAGAGAATGATTCAAGAAAAACATATTTACTTTTTCGTCTGTTGGAAATTTCTTTGAGATTCTGATGACAGCACGACTTTGTTAGCCGTATCTGACATTTGGAGGCTTATCAAAAACAATCCCAAAAGAATCACAAAAATACACTTATCAAGCAGTACATAATAAGATGCTTTTTTGTTTCTATACAGACACTCAAAACCTTTTAGTCTTCATCCTTGTTGTTAAGCTTTAAAAAATCTCTATTTCGTACGAGAGGCCATTGCTAAGTGGTAATAACAATCCGTCTGGTGGCACATTTCTTTAAGACACCTCACGGGATCAGAAGGTCCTCGGATCGAATCCCATCTCGATTGGAATTTTCGTAGGCTCTCAAGCTGATCTTCACCTGTGCCAAGTGTATTTCTGCCAATAGTAAAAGACCGAAGCACATCAGCATTCAATCGGAAATCCGGGGAGCATTAAAACTAATGGTTATAACAATTTTCCGTGAAAAAAAAAATCGAGAAAATGTTCTAGTCCTCTGCTTGACACGCTGCGATAGAAAAATATTTCTACTTCCTTTACTTGGGCCTTCCAATAAACCTTTCGGGCATTGTCGTGTTTTAGCTTTCATTTGATACCAATGAAGATTATGTTAAGGAAATATTTTCTAAAACCTCCTACTAAGCCCTCTAAAACTGTTTTCACCCCCACTTCCAAATTTCATGTTGAGATAAGTGAGATTTGTACTATTGCACAATTAAATATTTAAATGTTAAAATGTTCAGAAGTTATGATGATGTGAAAGCCTGATGGACGGATAAATGAGTCCATAAGATTACGATTTTCAGGAAACCCTAAAAACGAAGAGAATTGAATCTAGAAACCTAAAACTAAAAAGATACTAGTCCATTAATTCCAGTAATTGAGTAAGTTTTTTTGTGCTTCTGGCTTTTCATCTTATTGAAGCCGAGGTCATTAGAGGCGGGTAGAGAATGGGGGCAAGGAACGGGAAGGAGGAATTCGGCAATGGCCTTTTAAAGGAACCCTCCCGGCACCCAGATGGGGTGATTATTATTATTATTATTATTATTATTACTCCGCGATTCACTAAATGTGTGTGGCGGAGAGTGCATTGCACCTATCCGAAAGTATGAAAATTTGCCAGGGATATACGGGATATGACAGGAGGCGCCCATGGGCTATTTTGAGGAACCAAGATCATGATGGCCGAATTGATTTATCAGGAACAACTCCTGTCGGATTTTAAGATGATTAGGCCGTTAAATCATTCCTATTCCATATCCTAATCGCTCGTGGAAAAAAGGAGAACAGAAATGAAACGGTTCTCGCCCTGATTTTTCTTATTTTCGTGATCTTTCCTAGATATGAAAGTTGAGGGTAGTAATATTTGTTTGCTTTCATTCCGAAATAAGTCAGTCGTGAATTTTTTAATTAGCTTCTGTCGAGAGCAACGCATTCGGTATTACAGGCCTTCTCAACCCAACTCCTTCAACATCGCACTTACGCTTTCCATACAACTATATATACCTTCACGAATCGATCTGCTCTCCTTTGGACTTTCTCTAATGCCTCCATTAACCCCTTCTGATGGGGACCCTATACAGAACAACAATATTTTAAGTGAGGACGCACTAGTGACTTGTATGCAATCTATTTAACTTCCGGTGTGCAGTGTTTTAAATTACGACCTAGAAATCGGAGCATACGATTTTCTTTCCCAATTACCTTCTCGATATACTCATTCCACGACAAATTATTACGAATAGTTACCCCTAGGTATTTAGCGGAATCTACCGTTCTAAGGACAGTACCATTAATTGTATATTCAGTGCTAAAAAGGGTGTTACCTTTTTACTTATACGCATGACTTGGCACTTTTTAGCGTTTCCAACTACCAGTCTTTATACTACGCAATTATTTTCATAATATCGTCTTGTAACAAAACTCAGCAGTCCTTGAATTTTATTTCACGATAAATATTAGCATCATCGGCTAGTAGTCTTTTCTGCCCACTTATTACGTCGCACAAATCACTAATGTATTTAAAAAAAAAAAAAAAAAAAAAAAAAAAAAAAAAAAAGCTTCCCGTCATCCAAAAACTGCATGACAATTGCATAGATGATGTGTTCTAAAATCCTGCAAATGATTGAGGTTAATATCGCGTATAATTTTGAAGATCATTAACATTTCCATTTTTAAACACTGGACTTTATAGGTGGTGGTCTTCCATTCAGCTGATATTTTTCCTTGATTTTGGGAAATCTTGGAAAATCGAAACCTGGATAGTCGAACAGGGATTCATCATTCAGAATAGCGTTACTGCTCACACACCACGCTCGATAGGAAACAGAAAAGCATATAGTATTCTCTAATTATCTAATAATTGATATATTGCTGGACGATAAACTAAGAGACTAGAAGACGTACTTTATTTAGAAATATAAAAAATGCATAAATAGTTTACTTTCCACTGGTGATCGGATCATTATACACGCAAATGAAGATGGTTTACAGAAATCTGTTCAACGGCTAGAGCAGTTTTATAGAAATTACAGCATGAAAATATCAAATTAAAGGACAAAAGCTGTGGCGTTTGAAGAGTGTCGACAGTAAGAACAATAGCATCCGCAGACAACCAACTGATAAGAAGGTTTCACGTTTCAGCTGTTTCAATTGCAGCAAAAGTAAAGACCAGTATTGTAACTTACATAACAAATTACACACATTTTAGTACTTGTGTTATACCATACATCAAACACCGGAGGGTGGAAATAGGTAATACACTTTGATAAAATTCTGCAATACAGTGGTAAAGCTATTGTATTGGTAACAAAATTGGATTCGATCTCTAAGAAAGATAAATTAATTCAGCAGGATAGACAAGGGAAAAGGATTTAAAAAGATGGGACAGCGATGAAGGAGAAGATAGAATGAAGCAGAAGGTGGAACAAACACTTGCCTTATCCATGGAGATCAGAGGAGGTATAATATTTTACCTTATGAACGTAACTTATTTCGAAATCTAAGTTGTTGATGTGAAGGAGAATTAAGGTACTGGCCCCTACACGTTGCTAGTGTACTATTATCTAGAAAGCGTTGCGTTATGGATAATGTCTTTTTGTTACATAGATCTTCTTCTTCTTCCCATTCAAGGATTAGGCCTGCTGACCTGCTCCGGTTTCAGGGACAATTCCCATCTCTTCCTTAGTATACCTACACTTCTTCTACCTTTAGCTCTGTATTGATTTACTATTTATGGTAATCATTCATAATCCATTATACACAGATGGTCTCTCCGTTTATTCCTATGTTCCTCTAACTTATCATTCATACTATCTATTTTCAACTCTAGCCTTGTGTATTTCTTCTTACGAACTTCATCTCCACTGCTTGTATGGGCCTTTCTCCGTTCTCTTCATTACCCAAGACTAGTGTTGCAAATTGAAAAAAATAAAATAAAAAAATCAGATTTGTGAAAAAAGCATGAAAAAAAGCCAAGAACCCTTGTTTTATTTCTAAATTTTCTTTCTTCAGAAAACAGTGTATTTGATAAATTATAGTTTACATTTTACACGTGTATTTTAAATCTTACTGAATCATATAAAGTCTTACATAATGATTCATAAATGTATCTATATAGTTAACATAATTTTATGTTCATCCTCTACTGTATGTCAGTACCACATTCACTAGTATCAGCACTACCAACACTAGTTCGGTCTGTGTCGGAATTTTCTGTTTCTACTTCTGTCTCCTCTAGATCCATAACTTCAGAAATAGTTACATTCTCTTTTACTGATTGTTCTTGTATTGTACGCAAAAGATTCTGAGATGGAAATTTTAAATTTGTGAGCAAAGTAAACACTGTGCATAAAGAATGCGCTGATAGTTCTGTATTACGGTCTTTTAAGTTTGAATTTAAATCTATTATCATCCAAAACAGGAGCTATACTACTTTTCAATCGTTGGTTTACACCAACGGTTGCAATGGAAATGATTCATAATTACTGGCAATGACTCAGTATCACTATACGCTGCGATTTAACAAGTATATAAATATAAGTAAGGCACAATAAGTAATAAAAAGAGGCAAAAAACCGTAGATAAATTTAAAATTCCTAATTTTTTGAAATTCAAACAACGGGGACGGGGATTCCTTGTCACGCAACCTAGCCTCTTCGGGAAGTCAAGGTTCGTAAAAGAAAACTTCAGTCAATGTTGCCAATATTTTTGTAACTTTTTTCTACTGAACCAGAAAAATATTGCAGATTTAAAGATTAAGGTAAGTACTTAGTGTAAACTCTAAAACAGTCATATTAAACGATAAATGCCTTAAAAATTTGAAATTTGGTAGTTATGAAAAAAATATGTCCCAGAAAATAAAGTTTTTCCCATGTTTTTTTTTTTTTTTTTTTTTTTTTTTTTTTTTTTTTTTTGCAACACTACCCAAGACTCACTTCCATAGAGAAGCATAGGAACTGCCCTCACTTTATAGAATTTCATCTTTGTATCTCTTAGCGTAATATTTCCTAAGGTTTTAGCTATCTTTCCACAAACCATCTGATACTTGTTCACTTTATTATCAATATCTTTGCTTACACAATATGTAATGTCGCAACCAAGGTAGTTATGGTATGAAACCTGTTCAACCAGGGGGCCATTTATAGCCTTTTTTTTGTTCTAATAAGGAGCATCCGTGAGATGTTTTCCCGGAATTCTGAATCCCCCTCCCGCTATGATGACGTGAGATATTGATGGGAAACCCTTCCCCCCTTCCCCTTCCCCCTCCCCCTCCCCCCCTCCTTACTGGCCGACCTCATATTTTTTTTTTTTTTTTTTTTTTTTGCTCTCCTGTTTTGTAGGGCTATTATACCCCCCTAAAGTCAGTATCGGAGTCGTTTGTAGACGCGAGATTTCCGTCGACTCTCTCCTCCACTTGTAGAGATTGCGCCGGACCCCGCACCCCTCTATTTCACCTTACGTAATTAATGAACTATTGGTAATAGAGGACTCTGAAAATAGATTACAAAAAGCCCTCCAAAAATTGTAAATATCTTCAGAGCACTACAACTCACCCTATTCCTCATTTTCTCCTTCATGAAGCTCTGGAACATCTGTAGCGTTTTCTCGATGCCAGAGGGACAATTGACAATGTGCATAGCCCTGGGCCGTAACGGGTACCCCTCCTGAAAAACAAAGGAATTATTCATATAAATATGACGCCCTAAACGGAGTCACAGTCATGATATAGGGAACCAGTGGAAAAGCGAAATAATGATGGTCAGACGGAGATTCGAACCCTCGTCCTTCCAAATGACAGGTCCTGGCGCTAACCGCTCGGTTGCTTCATCTCACTCACCTGGAATGCTGTCATCGCCCTCTTCATGAGCCACGGTGTAAACGGCAAGACGTGGCCCATAGTGACTCCCTGCAGGTCCTGGATGAGCACTTGGCCACACACCGTGATCACGTCGTCGGACCACATGTTCACGTCTGCACTCATCATGTTCAGCTTGAATATCTCCTCGACGGGCACCGAACTGGGCGGTAACAGGGCAGGACGTATCACAAACACTCGACGTCCTTGGGGGTCCGGCTTCGGGAGAAGCATCATAGTGCTGCGTCAACATCAGAAGGCATCAACAGAAGAAAGTGATAAGTGTATGAGAGGAGAGCAAACCAATGGCGCCTAGGCAGCAGTCATGTTGCACATCGTGGGAAACATTACGGATCAGATAGTCGGGAAACAGTTATACCACAAGTAGCAATGGAGTAACGACATTTTTGGTTGAAACATAGATTCGACGTAGTTTTGAATCCCACAAATGGTGACATGTTGCAATAGTTATCTTTTAAGATTTTATCATATTTACTATATATCTGACTAAATTAATAAAGTGAATATTGATTAAAAAGTTTACATCTTTTTTTTACCTGTTTAACGTCTCTCTAACAGTGAGGTCTTTAGGGACGGGAAAGGATGGGGGGCAAGGAATGGGAAGGAATTCGGGCATGGCCTTTTGAAGGAAGCATCCCGGCATTTGCCTGGAGTGATTTGGGAAACCATGGAAAACCCAAATCTGGATGCCGGGACGGGGATTCGAACCGCCGTCCTCCCGAATGCGAGGCCAGAACGCTAACCGTTACACCAACACGCTCGGTAAAGTTTACATCGTTTTCTCCTACATCCCGATGATTTTCTTGAACTTGGAAAGTTTTTAAAATACGAAATCCTATGATTATCCAATGGCATCCTCCCCGTACAGGATACAAAAAACTATTAAACAGGAACATAAGAATACGTTAGAGTAGTTCATTATTATAGCCTGACATTCATCTTCTTTCGAATAAACATAGTGCTAATTTTCCTTCTATCCTAAATATGCCAAAGATGTTCACGACCATTTGCCGAAACAAGAAACAGAGAATCAAATCTTATAGGCAACTGAAATGGGAAAGTCCTTTATGACCATTCGCCGAAACGAGAAACAGAGAAATAAATCTTATAGGCAACTGAAATGGGAAAGTCCCTTCTGACCATCGCCGAAACGAGAAACAGAGAAACAAATCTTATAGGCAACTAAAATGGGAAAGTCCCTTCTATTGTCCGGAGTCGATCCACTTCACTCTCGCCTGACTTTCTGTCCAAATTATTTACAGCAGGATGAGCCGTAATTATTTTGATTGACACACAGTAGCCAGCTATTTCTGCATCATACGTGGCACTTATTCACTTATTAAAGTAAAAAAATTAGTCAATATTTTATTTACTCGTCACAACATAATACAGTCATCTAAGAGTTGAGCCATACAGCACTTATACTTTGTTTTGATTAGAAGGACGCCTTGGTAAGAGAATCTTATTTGCGGAGGAACGCACAGACAGTTTCTTCTTCAAGGCGATTGGAGAACGGCCTGAAGTGCTCTGGATATCTGATGGTGTGGAAGTCTGTATCGGCAGATTGGCCGCGGGGTCCTGCTCACAGTAGTCCAGATAAAGCTGCTGTTGGTTTCCTGGTACCGCCAAGAGAGAAAGCTTCCTCCACACTTTTCTTTTCGTCTCACGTAGTCCCCGCCACTTTATCTGCTAGGAATACCCTTCCCCTCAATCTTGTTTAAAGGGTAGCCAATCACTAGCCTCGCAGACGGGACTTCTTCGGGTGGTGAACCCGCTCAGTCTCTCGAGCTGTTGGTGACTTTGAGCTTGAACGCAGCTAGGAATCAGCGTAGCGTAGATTCAGCTATGATTTTCTGTGCGATCATACCTGCAGACTCATAGTTCACCTGTAACACCCCTTCCATCTGACCGAGCGTGGTGGTGTAACGGCTAGTGTTCTGGCCTCGCATTCGGGAGGACGGCGGTTCGAATCCCCGTCCGGGCATCCAGATTTGGGTTTTCCATGGTTTCCCCAAATCACTCCAGGTGAATGCCGGGATGCTTCCTTCAAAAGGCCATGGCCGAATTCCTTCCCATTCCTTGCCCCCATCCTTTCCCGTCTCTAAAGACCTAGTTGTTATAGGAGACGTTAAGCAGTTAAAAAAAAAAAAAAAAAAAAAAAAAAAAAAAAAAAAAAAAAACCATCCATCTGTTATTAAATATATCTACTTTAGCGCTGTAATTGTATGGTTCTGAAGACTGTACAAAACAATAATATGCTTGAATCCAAATCCTTACTAATGCGCGATAAAAAGCCTCTCTTAGGTGAGTCACTCTTGGTTAATTATAGAGCAGAGGAAGCAAAGGTATCTTACATTTTTGATATATTCATTAATAACTTAAATGGAAAATAAATTAGCTTTGTCGTGTCACAGAAAATTAACTCTTGTACATCAAGAATACTGGACATTAGTCCCGTTTTAAGGATTTAATCAATAATTGTCCTCAATAAACCATCAATTTTTTACATGATGAATTGTTATCAATCAACGATCCTTCGATATTTCCGCTACAGAACTATGAAATAATGGATTCTTATGTCACTGAAAATTATTCATCTTTGTCTGATTGATTATACGTGGAAAATGCCACGTTATGATTTAATCACGATAGATGCAAAAGGAGTGGTAAGAAGGATAAAAGGCATAGCCCACATCACAATAACTCCTTTTCTTCTGTCCTTGAGCCTGGTTACTAAAGTCTGGTCAAACCAATCTGAGGCACGCTTTCTAAACTTTTCGCTCAAAGCTTCCGAACAGCGTAATGGAGAATAGTTCTATATATGATATAAGAAAAGAAATAGGAAGAACAAGGTTTTGAACATTTGCACACCGAACTTGAAATATTAAAGGAAGAAAAACCTTCCGTTATACAAGCAATGATATAAGGGATATACCGTATTTCATTAGAAATACTTCGGGTGCTTAAAGCATTTTCCCACAAAACTTTTAAAATCCCTTTACCTTCAACCATTTCGATTAAGTCTTTCTTGCACTAACTATAGATGGGTTAGTTCCTACATAAAATTCGAATTATACTGATGAGCCAAAACATTGTAACAATCTGCTTAATAGCGTTGGTCCATTAGTCCAGTAGTGATTCGGCGTGGTGTGGATTCGACATTTCCTTGGTAGGTTTCCGGAGGTATCCGGTATCAGATGTCTAAGCACGGGTCACGCAATTTACTTAAATTACTGATTGGTGGTTAGTGAGTGCGATCCAGAATTGTACTATCGAGTTGAGATTCGAGTGAATTTGGAGGCCAGAGGTAAGTTCACCATCATGTTCCTAAAATCACTGTAGCACGATATTGGCATGGGGAAGCATGAAGGGTTGCATTTGATCCGCAAGCCCATAGTTGTCATGGTGCCTTCGATAACTACTACAAGTCCCATGAAAGGCCAGGTGAATGTCCACCATAGCACAATATACCGGCGTCCGTGTTGCAATGCTTTTCAAGCAGTTTCGCCTGGAAGACAGCGTATCCGGACGTGATACATCCGACCAGGTGACACATTTGCATTGATCCACAGTCCAGTCTGCAATCTTAATTGAACGTTGTGTTGGGTCAGCATGGGAGCACTTAAGGACTATCTGCTGCGGAGTCTCATAATCAACAATTTCTGCTGGACGGCGTGCTCTGAAACGCTTGTGCCTGTACAAGCAATGAAATCTGCCGTCAGATTTGTCACAGATATTCCCCTACACTGCTTTACGGAGCATGTAGTATCCGATCCCACGTTCTGTGATGAAGCGTGGACATCCAACACCTTGTCGACTACTCGTGGTTTTAACGTTCAGCAACCACTTTCTTTACAGTAGCTAACAGCTGACTAGCCTTGCCGTTTCCCAGACGCTGGGCCACTGTCCTTTGTCAACGTCACTTATGTCAGTGGATTTCTACAATTGCCACACGTGTAGTCGTAAAAATGACTCCTCGTGGGTCTCTCTTCTGCGTATACCACATGATTTACCCTGAACGTCACTAGACGGCATTCAATTTCGCATTGGACAGTGGTCATAATATTTTGATGCATCAGAGTTTTTATGTCAACAATGTCATATTAATGGAGAAACGCCGTGCTAGTTCTCTGTTGACTGCGTCGCTGCCAGTAGCCTTTAAAATCGGGTCGTGATTGGGCGGAAAGGGAAGCGAATCGAGAGGAGGACCGTCAAACTCCCATTCATCCCTCCCTCCACATTTTCAATCATGATGTCACCTCTACCAGCACCAGGTAGATTACATTACTAGCTTACCCTGAGTTGAGTATCTTCTGTGCAGCTGGGGAAAAGGGATCTCTGTTACTGAACATCTCAGGCAGGGCCGTCTTTACGGTGTAGTGCATGTCCAGCTTGCGTTTGGTCTTTTCCAATGAGAACTTGCAGCCACGTAAGAACGCCAGTATCCATTGGTCATCTGCAATAGAGCACATTAATCAATATGTCAGTATACAGTACAGCAACAACAGTGCCTTGTACAATGTTGTTCGACTCCAACAATTGTATTCAGATCACTCATTTGAGGTGGAATATTTTTGCTGAGGGCTTCACACCTTGTCGACATTGAGTTCATTAGAGGTGAGTAACGACTGAGGGCAAGGAACTGGAAGGAATTCGACCATGGCCTTTTGAACGAACTATCTCCACATTTTCCTAGAGTGATTTCCGGAATACACGGAAAACCGAATCTCGATAGCTTGACGGGGATTTAAACCCACGTCCTCCAGCATGCGAAGTCAATGGTGTTCCACCGCGTAATATCGTATTTCAAAGAGAAAAAGTTTTTGTTTCGTAAACGAGAAATACTCTCTTTGGCCATCGTGTTGTATTGCCATCCACACTTCCGTGCAATCGGAAAATGAGATGCGTTACCTATTATAATCCTGCATGACAATATGGGTTGACGAAGACAGTGCGTTCTCACCGTGTTCGCTTGGAGTCCTCTTGGCTCCAGGTGGATGAGCAGTTTAACGTCACTACTAAAAGGATGGAACAATATTAGCTTTTGAGTTTAAGATCGCAAATAACAGTCTCCCTTAAATGACAATCAATGAATCTTCCTCGACGGCAGATCGTAGACAGGCGGACAGTAGTACTTTCTCGAGTGCAACACCCAGATGGAGTTTGGACTAATGAATGAAATTTGACCCCAAATATCCCTTTGTAAATAGTTTTAAATGATTAAAAATTAAAATTTTTGCAAAATTGCTATGTTTTTTTAGCATATAAGTGGTGAACAGTGTGGTGTACAGTGACAATTTTCATCCACAAGTTCTTGTTGACCAAGTGTTCTAAGGTGTAGAGTAACAAACCTCTACGACCAAATACAATCTAATTCGGAGAGATGTGGAAGAATTGACGTATTGGAAATGGGTGCATCACATCGTGAAATCTCCTGAAGGATTAGCGGTAGTGAAATGTCAGTGTGAAGACTTGTTACACAGTGGATGAAAGAAGGCTCTAGTGCTCCTAGAGCAGGCACAGGTCTATACTGAAAGACACCAGCACGTGTTGTGTGGATGACTGTTGCTGGTAGACGGGTGACTGCAGGCCAGAGCCAAGCATTGCTTACAGAGAGAGTTATATTACATTGTTGGTGGTTTAATTAATATGATAAATAATCAGTCCACCATAAATTTCACTTTAAACTGTTTTTTATTCTCAAAGAAAACACGAACGTCAAAGATACTGGTTACATACATACATATAACCCAGAGATCGCATACAACACTCCTTCCACAGACAATAGAGTTCATGGTCGTCGTAGAATTTAGTCGGTGAAAACTTTGCCGAAAAACTGTTTCTCTGTCTTGGATGATCGCTTTATATAAACTCCACCGAAATTTCTAGAACACTTCAAAAGATTCCGACAGATATTTCTCGAACATTAACAATACTTAAACAATTGAAACATATTAAAAACAATCAGAATTAATACATTATCATTTACCATCATTAAAAATGGTCAGAAATGGAAATTAAAGAAACTTAAACACTAAATTATTCACAGAATTCATTTTAAACAGTAGAAAATTGTCCTTTAGACATCGTAACTTGCATTAATACTTGGAATTACGAACATTTAAGCAATTCTGTTGTACAATTCTGTTCTTAAACATATTAAATGGCCTTTAAATAATTTTTTTTCATAAAACAAAGTCTATACACATTGATTTACAGGAAATTGCAAAACAAACGTACCAGATCTTATTCAACCAAACTCTAGCTTACTATAAGTGCTTCATAAAATACAATTCCATTTCATTTTAGTTTTGAGGGCTGTTACAGTTAGCACCCGGACGATTGTAATCCGTTTACTTAAGCTGGTTTACACTCTCTGACCCCTATTTAATATGTTTCATTAACCTGATTTCACTGCCAGCATCGTCTACCACGTTGTAATGTAAAACGCAAATGTACACGCGAATGGCGTACATTTGTTTTCAGAGATGAGTCTCTATTATGTCTGTGGAAAAGTGATAACAGACAACATATGCACAGGCGTAATGGAGAAAGAGCTTACCCTGCTGTGATTTCAGAATTTCACACAGGTCCAGCCCCTGGTGTCATGGTTTTCGGACAATCAGTTTCGACAGCAGGACGGAGTTGGTTGTTGTTGAAAGCACTACTACTGCCCACCATATGGACGGGATGCTGCACCTTATTGTGGTACCCTTAATGTCAACCATCCAAATCGCATCTTTAAACAGGATAATGCCCGTCCTCATACTGTGGCCGTCACACCACAAGCCTTGCAAGGGTTTACGATCTCATTTGGACAGCAGGATCCCCAGATTTGTACTCAAGAGAGCATGTCTGCGACGCCAGGAGTAGTCACATTAGACCACATGGTCACCCAGCGAAAATTGTGCAACAACTGACTTCAGGCGTAGAGAGACGTACCCCAAGAAGACAACCGAACACTTATTTATTCAGTGCCGGCAATGATCCACGAATGTATAGGTGCTCTAGGTTGGCGCACTTCTTACTGACAGTTTATCTACAGATACTAAACTTACCCTAATCCATTTGAATTTGTTATCATTTCTACTGGGTGTGACCCTGGTATACCTGTAATACCTAAAATTCCACCATTCCTGTCTGGGTGTAGCACTTTTAATTTTCACCAGTATATATTTTTTTAAATGTATGTCGTCAGCCGACTGTGAACGAATATGGCCGACTAACATCAAGACACGAGAGGGATTTTTACGCGTTCAATATACACAGGGCTGGCATTAGAGGGAGGAGGGGGTAAGCGGGGCAAATGTATCCCTGGCCCGCCACTGGCGGGGGGCACCTATAACCGGCCGGAAGTGCCCCCAACCCCAAGAATCCGCCCACTGTTCACGAAAAGTGGTAGAGCTATAAAAAAATAAAGGTCACTCATCTGACCTGAGGGAGGGCACCATCCAATGAACCTGCCACGGGCCCCAGCTGGTTACGTCACTGCTAAGAACGCTTACCCAGGGCCCGAGAATCCTAGCGCCGGTTCTGACCGTCTACGCTCTATTCGGTCGAATGCGGCGGAGAGAAAATCCCAAAGTTTGGTTTGGATACTATTTTGTAAGTAAAAAGTCAACCGTGATGTGAGAATGTGTGTTGGCTAAAAAAAGAGTATTTAAAAGTGTTCTATAACTTTCGTTTATTATAGAGTAGGTCCACGTGAACTAGAGTACAATACAATAGAGTAAGGGTACCGTAACCGGGGGTTGTATGATACAGTGGCGTGATAAGAGCGCAAATTAATAGTGTTTTCAACAACTAAGGCCAACTTTAAGATATCACTTAAGACTGACCTATGATCAAATATGTAACTTTTAGTCACATTTTACTTCACAATGTAAAAGTACTAATGCACAACCAGCGTGCTGAACTCGTACGTTAAGAGTCCTGATTCGAGTCCGGCCATGGACTTCGATGATTATAATTGTCTTGTGTGTCTGGCGTTGTCCTGTAGTTTGATTGTAAGGAACTCTTTGAGATAGACTTATATGCCGATGAAGATAAAAATAGTTAAAACAGTGTATGGTTCAATCGGACAAATGAGATTTGAATCGCAATAAATATTACTCTCTCAATCGCAAACTCTCCACCTGCATCTATCAAGTAATAATTCAAAACAATAATTAGCGAAATTATTTCAGTGGAGCTTGTGTGTCTGTATAGTTCAGAAACAGGTAGTAAAACAATTCCTTTCCACCGCGTGTAGTATCTGGATGGATCACATTGAACCTGTCCTTGAGGTGTTGCACCAGATTTACTGTTTCGTATCTTGAGCTTCACAGATACTGGTTTCGTCTTATCGTCTCGCGCATGATGAGAGCTGTTAATGTACAAATAATGTTTAGCCTGCATCTAAAAGTACACTGCGACAATTTTTGTTTGTCAATTATCTACAAGTTCACATAATTTATGTGCGCTCTCATCTCGGGTGTTACAGTACATGGAAAGTTAAATAACTCTAGTGATACTTTCATCATACTGCTTTTAATAATGAAGCCAGTGTATATAATTTCGGAAATATGTTTTCTCACCCCAAAACGGAAACTAAAGTCAAGAAACAGTTAATTGTTCAAACGTTCAAACATAGCAACTGGGTTTATTTCAGTTCTTACTTTATGTACATTGCAATATAGCCCGTTCAATCAACAGAGGCGGTTCAAGGTCACCTTGCTTTGTCCCCACTCCGTGGTCCATATCCATACATGAAAAGGGTAAAGAGTGCCTACTGCTAAATTTACCACTTATCTATCATGGCACATTGGTTCGGTGGTATAGGCAACAGTACGGGGCAGTGGGGTGAGGAATGAACAAAGGGGAACATGATCTTGAGCAACCAGTTGAGAGTGAACAGAATATAGTTCTATTGGAACTAACAGACCTGTATTATGTCTAACTCTATTCTTTCATCATCTTACATACGGCACAGCAACTAACACTTAATACTCATCTGCACACATACAACAATACTCAAATGCCCGAAAGAAATGAATTGGCATTCCATTAATTAAAAGGAATTTTCGAAGCTAAAATTTATTCTATTCATGATTATTTTTCACTTTAGCTGTTGGTGACCCTGCGGAAAGATCACCTGTTCTGGCGGTGATGTGAGGCTGTTTGGCGAGCCAGTCCTTGATGTGTTTGATGTCCTGGTCTCTTCGCTTAGGGTCCTCATTGAGGTCCCGTTCGGCAATCGCCTGTAGCTCGGGAGAGAGCTCACGGTAGCCCATGTTATCGGAGACACAATAAGATCTCAACTGTACTCTGCTTATCGGCACTTCACACGGTGGAGAAATTGAAAGTTCGCTATCATAAAGTGTAGTATAATCCCAGATAATCAATCTATCTTCCCGTAAACACTCGATAGCAGCCGCTGTAAACATTGCGCACAAAATCCGACAAATAAAATGAATTTAGAGCAATTGAATAATGCAGAAGATATTGTAAGTAATTCACTATCAGTACAAACAAATTTGATGTAAATATTATGGCTCCAACCTGAGGTGTCTCCCTGTTGTTATACATTAAATGACCTTTGTTCTGCATAAATTATCGTAAGTAAAATTATTAATTGATCAAATTAATGAGGGAAGGAATCAGGATGTTCTTCGTAAATCATCAACATTATTACATGCCTACTACTTGACATAAATTTATCTTTATTTCATAAGCTACATTCATCAGATTTATTCATAACAATAGCATGCAAAAAAATTAATATAAACTCTTAGCAGATTAAATAGTGGGTTTATTTAAAAGTTCTCAGGGTTCTTATACACATTGACTATACGAAGCGAGAACAATGAGGTTTCTCGAGGACGGCACTGGCTTTAGTCAATACGAATGTCTATTGAGGTGATCACAACTGGCGTGGTCACCATTTTAAAGAGAATGTTTAGAATAGGCCGACGTGATGGCTTTATTTAAAAATTATGAGCAGCATTTTACAGAACTCGTAGCTCTCCTCTTCATAAGGCTTGTACGATCAATTGCTGGACCAAATCACCTGTCGTTGGAGACCGCCGCTCCAACACGTCTTCTCGGCTTCCAGCATGTAACACAAGTCAAAAACAAACAACACAAAAAATATTCGTCGCCCTCACTCTGAACTTCCAGGTGGTTCATGCACGAATCATAGGCTCCAATTGCACTCACGTGACTCTGTGCAAGAAATCCGCACCACTCCGTTCCACACACAACATATCTCGCTTGCGTATTGTGGCAGGTCAACGCTCAGGAATGCGGTTAGAACCTACGGAATTGTCCCAAATGACTGTTATGCGCGGACTACAGCGTCCAGATTCACCAGTTGTACCTAAATTTACAAAGGAGTGTGCTTGTTCACTACACTACAAACCCAGTGGTTTCCAACGGAGTCAGTACCGCTCACAGAATGGTGCTGAAGAAATCGTAGGGGTCGTTTCAGGTCCAAAGAAAATTTAGGGGTCGTTGAGGATCAATCGCTCGCAAGAATGATTAATACTAAAAATCGTCAATAGCCTGATTCAACAAATAGTTCTCAATGTCTTTTAAGCAAATTTAGCCCCTATTAAAAGTAGGTATTGATAGTTATGTACATAGAATGTCCGATGTGGAGAGTTCTCTGGTTATAGGTTATATTATTGATTACAAGAATAGGAGTCGGTATTTTTTTTTTATCTGAAAAGAGAGTGGTGAGCGACTTTTTTTCGAAGAGGGAGGTGGTAGGCCAAGAAAGATTGGGATCCAATGCACCAGCCAATCTGTTACGTTTCTATGGTATTTATTTACTTCACTGTGTTTGGTGTGTGGCTTCGAAATCATTTGTTTTTCCGGAACGAATACACTATGAAGAAATGAAATCAACGAGTGACTGGTAACGTTGAGCAATTTCATTAGGTAGGGTACACAGTTTAATTTCATGATCAGGCAATCGAGAATTTTGTTTTTAATAAAAAAAAAGAAGGAAAAAAAACCATCATTGAACAGAGAAATGATTGTTTCTTAAATACTGTGGCCTAACTCCTTTTCTTTCTTATTAAACTAATGTTATGAATGTCTTTGTAATATATACCAAGAAGAAAATAACACCATATCAAAATCACTCATGTCCAATGCCGAACTCAAACTGTGTACCCTCGGAGCGCTAGAGCTAGGCGCTAACTACTTTACTACCTCTAAAAGCCCCCAGCACGTGAGAACCGCAAAAGATGGCAGCTAACAGCCACACATTTGGATCCACAGCATTAGATTTCCTCGTTCAAGCAGTCTCAAAAGTCAATGGCGCTAAAAATATCTTACCAGCAATGTGATATCAATAACTGCGTACCACTTTCGCAAACTGTAATAATCCGTAGAACATTGCAAACAATGATTTTTTCTTGTTTTTCTTGTTATTCTATACTGTTGAATTTCTATATAACAGTTGAAATGTTTTCTGTCCTAGCACCTGTTCGTAATTACTATTTGTGTAAATATGTTATCTTTTATGCTGTGTATTGAGACTAACGTATGTTTTAGAAACGTGAAACGACGTACATTCAATGTCTGCGAAAATTTTTTTGTTCCATAATATGAACATCGTTTTAATTTGTAAAACGAATCACCTGAAAAAAGTAAGTATTCTTGGAATTGGATCAGTGTCAATTTGGGATAGTCACCCGATTATACCACCTAAAGCATATAGTACTCTCCTCGTAGCTGTGTACAATGGGTTGAATAAGCTACAGGAGAAAATTCAGCGCAGAGCGATTCAGATCGTTCGGATACATATGAGGATGGTAGTACCTCCCTAAAGTACTTGATTTATTTATTTCCATACCTGTAGAATGTTCAGAATTGAAACATGTTAAAGCTTATACATTTATAATGCCTATAAATTGTAACTACTTAAACAACATACATTACTTATTAATCTGAATTCCATAATCAATATTTTAAATACGCGTACTTTCTTAAACTAATTACACATTTTTTTTACTTATTACAGAAAATGATTAATACACAAAATTCTCTTATGGAACAAAGGACCTTATTAGCTAGGTAAGTTTTCAATTTCCTTTTAAAATCTGTTCCATTTAACAACTTTATTTTCTTGGGGAGTCTGTTGTATAATAATACCTCATTTTTCAATGGATCTTGAACAGCATCAAGTTTATTTACTCTAACGTGGAAATAATTATCTTGACATATTGTACAATGCTTGTGAATACTGCGATTGTTTATATTTTTACATGAGCTATTTACTTACAGAAGTATTACTTTAAAGATTCACATAGCACAGAGTGTTAACATTTTATTTTGCTGAGAAATAGGCTTGTGTGAGTCTCTCTGTCCTATGCCAAATATAAATCTAAGTGACCTTTCTTTGACTTTAAATTGTTTGTCCAGGTGGCAGGTTGCTGCTGCTCCCCATATTTGAATGCCATATAAAGTGAAGTTGTATCAACCTATAATATATTGTTAGTTTGAAATCAGTTCGGAGGTACTGGGATATTCTTTTTAATATGTTGGAATTTTTATATCTTTTTGCAAGTTTCACTGATACGTGCCTTCCATAATAGTTTTTCCAGGTGGCAGGTTGATGCTGCTCCCCATATTTGAATGCCATATAAAGTGAGGTTGTATCAACCTATAATATATTGTTAGTTTGAAATCAGTTCGGAGGTACTGGGATATTCTTTTTAATATGTTGGCATTTTTATATCTTTTTGCAAGTTTCACTGATACTTGCCTTCCATAATAGCTAAGAAACTATTGTGAGCCCTAAGAATTTTTCAGATATAGTCCGTAATATATTTTGCAAGTAAGACCCTAAACTTCTTCAGAATTGTGCGTTTATAAGTAATATGTAAAGAGTTTTAGAAGGATTTACATTCAAGTTGTTGTTTGTGAAGTACTGATTAAAGATGTCAATTATATTTTGGTTCTTCTGAGTAGACTAGTATCAAACTTGTAAGATAGAAGTATCATCAGCAAACTGGTAAGTCATTGACATAGAGGATGAAAAGCAAGGGGCCAAGAATAGAGCCTTGTAGTACATCCTTTTAAACGAAGCATAGATTTTGTATATTCATCTTTAGTTTGATGGAGAATTTCTGTTTGTTCCCACCTGTTCTTCAAATACGATTCTAAGAAATCTAAAGATATTCCTCTAATGCAATAAGTTTTGATCTTGTCCAGTAATATTTTGTGGTTAACTATATCAAAAACTTTAGAGATATCCATAAAAACTGCTGCTGAACATTTATTACCATCAAGGTTTTCAAATAATGTTCCAATAAACTCCTCCATTGCCCTGACAGTTCAAAGACCTTCCCTAAAACCAAATTTATTTCTATTTATTAGATTGTTAACTTTTAAAAGCTTTGTTAATCTAAAACAAGTAGAATATTCTAGGATTTTAGGTAAGGTGGTGATGAGAGAAATAGGTCTGTAAGTACCTTATTGATGTCTATCGCCCTTTTTAACAAGTTGTTTTATTACAGATATTTTTAGGATCTTAGGGAATTCATCTGTACTGAGACACAGAGAAGATAATATTTGTTCAGAACAGATGAGTCTCTGTATTCTTTGGGTGGGTTTGTGAAAATCTCTTGATAGGGATATTTGTGCTTTCAAAGATTGACACATAAAAAGCTCTAATCTTTTGGTGTTGATTTGTTTTCTGTCTGGTGCTGCATACTCTAGTAAAATAACCCCCAGGTCGTAATAGATTTCTTTTTGACAATTTTTGTTGTGGGTATGACTTTGTAATATGTAGTTGTGGATGCTTACTGCCTTCGATTGTCCCTGCAACGTCTTCATGGTCAGTTAGTGGTGTTTCGTAAGTATGAAGAATCTGCCAAAAAATACAGTACGCCAAACTCATCGTGATTCGGTAAGAACAACATATTCGGCTTTTACCGTAGACTTAGGTGGTGAAAGTGTTTGTTTCTCAAAGCTTTACCAATGTTCCGAAGGGCATACGCTATTTAAGAATTTCAAACAGGAGCCACCCCACATTTTCGGTTGTTGACTTCACATTACTTACATTCCAAGAAACCTCGAGTCCATTAAACCTGACACAGTCAATGATTTTTCCATTACGATATTTTCTCCTGTTTCCTGCAGGCTCATACTGTCATATTTCAGATAGCTAACTAAATCTGATCTCGATTGTGAAGTCAGTGAAAACGTTGTTTTCTTTCAGTTTTTTATACAGTTTTCACTCTATTGAGTTCTTACATTCAAGCACACTCATTCTGTAATCCCAGTGGAAATGCTAACCGATCTCTCACACAACGATCTTGTGTCACTGTCTCATAAAGTTTTAGAGTTCTGGATAAACTCGAATCCTGTACAGTATAAATCTGCGCATGCAATGAATGTTTATGTAACCCTTAATCAATCGAACAGACTGATGACAGGACGTTTGAAATTAACCCCAACCAAAAACTATATTTCCTGGAGGGTATAGCTCCACCTGATATTCGGTTTGAAGTAACTTCATACATAGCAAGGACAAACATTTGAAACAACTCAGCTCACCCTTTAAACGTACATCCCCTGCCACCTGCCCCAATGCAATGCAGAGGCAGTTTTCTTGCATTCCCAAAACATTTTCAATTTGAAAAAAATCCAGGAAAGAACTTTTTTCTGTCCTTAGTTTCATGACTAGTATGATACAGTCCTTCACAGGGAAGAACTACGGAGTAAACCATACAGAACGGGTAGGAATTGAAGAAAAACTGTTCCCTGACTCTGAATAACCTTGTAATACTTCTAAGTGGTTAAATAGGTTACGATAAGGCATTGGAAGATCCAAGGACAGTTTGTACAGGTGGGTCTTCGTGCAAGCTGAACAGAAATTATGTAAATATGGCGAAAATCAGACAACAAAGCACCTGTAAAAATTACTTTATGTGTTCATTCGTCTGTATAAAACTGTACCTGGCACATTCATTCATCAAACTTGATCGCCGAAGTGTCTGATTCGAAACTGTCCTATTTAAACTAAGATATTGTGCAGATCCACATTTTTCATCGAAATTACGTGGTCGTTGGATAACGGGCAGATGTGTTCAAGTTCTAAAGCTAAAAGAAGGCAGTTTTGGGCCAAAATTGCGATTTTAAATCTAGATAACTCGAAATTTTACGAATTTACAAAAAAACTGAAAAAGCAAAAATTTGGAGAAATCAAGTCAATTAAATTAAAAAATTTAAATAAAAAACAGAATATCTTCCAATTAAAGAAACTTCTTTGTTCCAGATGAATTCTTTTTTTTTTTGTGATATTGTTAAACCACTCTTGTGAGAGCAGAGAGCATTTGTTATTTCATCATTCTGTTTATTTTATTTAGATTATAGCGTTACATACAAAATTATAGAATAGTGTAACATCCACAACAAAACATATGAATCATAAATTTAAATTATGGCTCTCAGCGTCTTTTCTCCTGTCTCGTAATCTGACAGGACACGTCCAGACGATAGGATGAATTGTTTGGTTCTCTGCACCACAATCACACACTGGGGAGGGGGCTGTGGTCCATTTTAAAAATGAGTCTCTTACATTTCCATGATTACTATCAATTCGATTAATGGAGAACCAAATCCGTTCCAGAAGAACGAATCCTGGCAGTTTCTGGTTGAAGCAAGTAAAGTATGATTTGAGAAACCAGTCTCCGTTCGATATTTTTTCTGGATCAAAGCCCACATTAAGAATGGATTGTGCAGTTAGTAACGGAGAATATCTAGAGCGAAGCCTGTCGCTTTTGAGATACTTTAAATCCAATTCGATGGGGAGCTTAGGGCCGTTTATTATTTTCTTGTACTCCAAAGCAAGGATATATTTCCTCGGTAGGTATGGTGGAGTTAGGAGTGATGAATGTGGCACTGGGTTTGATGGTAGCAGAGATGAGGCGCATGGTTCTGTTTAATTTAGTCCCCGTCTTACTAACATGCTTGTTATTTATCCAAATAGGATAACTGTATTCTGCAAATGTAACACTTCAGTTAAAAAGCCGAATACCAACAGAGAAGATGAAGATCCCCATGTAGAGCCACATAGTTTTTGGAAGATGATGTTTCGGCTGTTGGATTATGCTGCTATTTTTTTTTTCAGATTTTTTTTTTAGGAGATAAGTTTGTCCAGTGTAATTCCCACGTATCTGGAATATTTGCGACAAGTTTGCATGAACGTTTTATCGTACACATAGAGTTCTCTGTGAACCAGATTCATATCAAGGTGGAAGCAGGTAACTTCTGTTTTATCAGCGCCAGATTGAAGTCTTTACTGTCGTAAATATTCTGTCACTAGCCTGGATCACTAGCCAATGTTATTCAGTATACTACTCATTGCAACATGCTTTACAATAGTACCATATTGTTACCACAAAAATATTTGCGTTTTCCACGACACAAATAAAAATAAATTCCCAAATTTTTTAAATTTCTCTAAAAATTTGGAACATTAAAAATCATCGACACTTGCAAGTAAAAAAAATCAGACCTACTTTTATTTTAAAGTTAAAAATAATGAAGCTGAAATAAGCTGACACAGTTAAGCAAATCCTTTATTAATCATCGATTTCTGAAAAGGTTATAATTGATTACAGAGGTGACATATTTTTCTTTCCTTCCTGATAAGACGAAAAAATATATTGTACATAGTTGCATTTTGCGTAATAAACAGCACTTAAATACGATTCCCAGAAGTAAAATACTTGACGGAGAAATGAATGTAATTCGGCTTGATATGTAATAAGACACTTTTCTAGGCAAGAATGGGAAGTTGCAGCTATGAGCGTTTAAGAGTTAGTTTTAAAGTACGGTATGGCCAAACGCATCCAGCATGTTTTGTCTACTCACTGAAAAGTGTCAAAGCTACTCTGAAGAAAAACTATCTGCAATCAAATCGTCTCCACATCTCGCTTTGCAACATTAACTGAAGTTGTATTTGCATTGTTTGCATTGTAGACTATAAATAGATAAATATATTTATAGTATATACCACCTAGAATGAATAAGATCCATTAACTTGGAACCGAAATTTTAAGTTCGAGCTTTGGCAATCATTAAACATAAAAAAGAATTAGCTTTTTCATCGTATTTTCCTAACCCATTGTGAGTAACTGATTTTAACAAAAATATTTTATACTAGTTTAACTATAAGATTTAATTATGCATTCGGAACCAGCAATTTAATAATAACAACAAATCTTCTAGGGTTTGCAGCCGGATCTTATTATAAAGCGACAAGCTTTCGGATACTAGCTCAGTAGCCATCTTCAGGTCGATTATGTATCGGTGATCTTGCCTTGATGGATACCAGGCGTTTACTAGTGTCGCTTAGCAACCTCATGACGCTCGCAGTCCCGCTTCACTGTGATTGGTTGAGGCGCCGGTCACCCATCCAAGTTCTCACCACGCTCAGCGTTGCTTAACTGCCGGTGCTTAGCTGTAGCTGTCACCCATCCAAGTTCTCACCACGCTCAGCGTTGCTTAGCTGCCGGAATCTAGCTGTTGTGGCACGCAACCAATAGGTACCACAGTTAGGAAGTCGTCGAGTCCCCGCCCTGATTGGTCGATTGGGTTCCTCTCACTTGGCTGTCCACACTCCACCGGACCGCCGGCAACCAGGGAACGTGGACCGCAAAGTATAGATAACCCTGGTTTCCAAGCGTTGTTCAGCAAATAACCCATGTCACGGTTAACCAGGTTATTATGTAACCGTATTTCTATGGCTTCTTTAATAAAATCCGGCTGCAAACCCTAGAAGATTTGTTGTCATTTATTCGCCGGGAAAGCCTGCATTCGCATATAATTTAATAATAGTGTCATAAAACCACTAGTGTCTATTTTCTTAAAAGTTATCGGTAACTTTTTGGTCCGGTAACTTTAAATTTGGAGATATTGTACATTTGACCACAGATATAAACAATTATGTCGACGACGTTCAGTCGACGTTGAGCTGCCTGAAAGAACCTTCGAGTCCAAACAGGTCGGCAGCAGACTTGGGTTTGCCAGGTCTCTTCGACTCGTCCACTCCGCACTTCGCGTCCTCCTCGAAGAACGCCTTGTGGTCCTCCAGGCGATTCTTCAAGATATCTGCACAGAAAACATGCTCCGATTAAGGCTGATAGTAGCTGACAATAGATACATGTAGTGCACCGTTCCACCCTAGAAACAGACGAGATTTCGACATTCTCAGTTCCGGGAAACGCTGCGGAATCCTTGGTGACATGATTTTTATATCAAGTCGTTATTTTTTGTGAGTTGGAGAAGTTTACCTCAGATTCCACTGGAACAGGATCCTGTTTTAGTCTAGTGGAGAGATGGATAGAGTTTCAGGGTTCTACCATCTCTGTCGAGCTATGCCCTGAAATAGGCGCCTAACACAGTTGGAAAAAGTCAGCACTCATTCCATGTAGAGTTACAGACTTTGTTAAGAAGGAAAGTGTTTGTTTCTTTTCCAGATGGTTCTTGATGCCGTCAGTTTGTATAATTTTATTTTCAACTTCATTTTTCCCTAAATTTCTAATTAATATTATTGATTGATATAGGACTAAGGAACCAGTGACAAATTCCCTACATGCATAGCTACGGTTCTTACATATTTGCACCTTAAAATCTTTAACAGTCTGAGGTATATTGTTCGTTAACTCATTAAATAATATGCTACAGTCCCTCACTATCCTAAATACAAATGAAAACTTTCCCACTTCCTTATGTCTTAAATCGATAGAATATTCATTTTCATGGTCCTCTCTAACCTTTCACATGCTGTTTCTAAATTTGTGACTAATATTCATCTAGGTGTCATCATCAGCATAAACCTTGTACATGGTCTCAATTCTCTTCATTCGTGTTCTATACTTCAATGACTCCCAAACCAATTATTATCATTTTTGTTATTTCAGTTAGTGAGTACATCTTTTGGCAATTTGATTTGCTTATTACACTAAATCCATGTATTCAATACTGTGATACACATCTATTCATCTTTTACATTGTAAATAGCGATAACAACACGTTTAAAAATAAAATACGTTAGTTCAGTGGTTTTCACGTTGTAATCTGCAAATTAACTCGACAAAACTAAGGTTTCTTCTTCTTCTTCTGTCTTTACGCCAGGGGAGGGGAGAAGCGACTTGGAGAAAGGAACGAGAAGGAATTCGTTCATAGTCTTTTGAAGAAACCATCTCACCATTCGCCTGGAGTGATCTGCAGAAACCTTTGAAAACCCAAATCTGGGAATTCGAAACCGCGTCCTGCCGAATGCGAGGCCAGAGCGTTACCGCTTACCCACCACGCTCGGTAAAAATAAGGAATAATTTTAATGAAACTGTTGTTGTTGTGTATCTCAACATATGAACACAAAATTTCATTAAAAAAAGCATGATTCCATTAAATCAACATGACTGGGATGTTTAGTGAAAATTTTTGTTACATTTTACTGCTTCCGAATTAGGAGAAAAATCTCGAAGGGAAAAAATAAAAGGAGTACAGACTTTATGAAATGAAGCAGAAATCAATGTTAAATAAATTTGACCATACATGTACTGATACAATTTCAAATAAGGTTTCATTCAATAAATGCTAAGATCCTAGTGTTCTACTCAGTGTGACGAAATTCCAGTACAGGATGTATCAAAACCTAACCAAAAATTGCGCTTTGAAAGAAATAAACTTTCAGCGCAGGCGCAAGAATAAATTAACTCACAGCGAACTGAAGTTCGACCCGAAATTCCTGTAATACTCAGTAAATCTCGTGCTTAGCTGCAATGTTCATATCTCGGAATGACCGCGAAAATAAGATAAGAGAAATCAGGGCCAGAACCGATTCATTTCTCTACTCATTTTTTCCACGAGCGATTAGGGAATGGAATAGAATGGATTTACCGGGCGAGTAAACACAAAATCGGACAGGAGTAGCTTCCGATAAAGCACTCCGACCATCCTGATCTGGGTTTTCCGTGGTTTCCCTAGATCACTCCAGGCGAATGCTGGGATGGTTCCTCACAATAGCCCATGGGCGCCACCTACCATATCCCGTATATCCCTTCCAAACCATTACCTTTCCTGATAGGTGCAATGCACCCTCCGCCAAACACTTTTAGTGAATCGCGGAGTAATTGTAATAGTAATAGTAATAGTAATAGTGTAATAGTAATAGTGTAATAGTAATGTATGTTATATTGCAAGATTCCTATTTAACACATTTTTCGCTATTATTTTTCATTTAATAAGTAATCTGGATGTGCTAGTGCACAATAAACACAATCATAATAATAAGTTTATAGCATTTTTCTTGTACTCACTTTCCATCTTCTCAAAAGAGCCAGCGGTTCCTCCATATTCCGTCGGAAGAATATCTTTGGGGAAATGCTCGTGCAGTGACTCCAGGCTAGTGTGCAGCTTAACCTGTGAGCAAAGATGTTACAACTTAGGAGTAATATACAGACACTAAGTTGCATCAGGCTAGCTCTGACTTTGGAGGAATCAAATATATGGAGACGAAATAATGTCAAATCTGTGACGCCGCCTTTTAACTCTCGGCTGATACTGCGCATGTGCGGCGTCGGTGAACATATTACGTATCCCTACAATTGCCAAGTTCACATTGTGTTTGATGCTGTGATTATTTAATTTTATAATGTGTCTAAGTTTTTTATAATGCCATCTTGTGCTCCATATGGTTGGAAAAATAGGCCAGATAGTAAAGAACCTGGAATATCATTTCATAAGTGAGTTGCATTATAATTATTGTTCTTGAAATGTGCAGTAGGTATTGGCAAGTTTGGTGTCTGTCTATAAATATTTAGTCATAGCTCTCAATAAGATGACTTTGTTCTCAAATTTTTGTTGTTGTAGTGTAGAAAATCAGGATACATTGCTATATTGCACGTAATAGACTAGCATTACTTTTTAACGATTGTTGAAAATTAGATTTAAAGGGGTGATATTTACATCGCGATTCAGTGAATTGCGCTTTCTTTTGCCACTTTGCAGTTTATACTGACAATGTATGATGAAATTAAATGTGTTAAATTATGCTATGCAATCTAGGAATCTTGATGAACCATCGATGTTGTAACCCAAAATGCAGTTTGCGATTCAAATACGCGTGTGTAGGTGTGTCTACATAGTTTGATTCTGTAGCGGCAATTTAATTGAGATTTTAGTTAGGTCTAAACGCAGTCTGTATCACAATGGTTTTGTTGTTCCATAAGGGACAAAGAATTTATCTACTATTGTTAGTAATTTCATGAGAACCACGTTAGTGACAAAACCTGTATCGCGATGTAAACTATTTCCAGCTATTCGCAATTAAGCTCACGATGTATGGTAACAAGATAACTATTTTTTTCTGGTCTAGGCCGCATTTCAACCTAACCACAAGTGGTAGTAATAAAACTGAAATATCCATTCTGTATGTCCACCATGTAATTCATTCTGGCTTTGGCAGAACTAATTTTTGGTCCAGGTCGCGTCCCAACCCTATCCCCTCAAATTGGAGACAGTATATCCCGCAAACTAAGCAAGATATCGAAAAATTTTATTCTTCATTTTCGATTTTTTTCGTCGTGTTACATAAGAATCCATCATCAAATTTTCCTTTTGTGAAATTTTTCTTCTGAATTTCAAATCAAGACACCTCACTTTTGAGACAGTATATCTCGAGAAGTAGGCAAGATATCGAAAATTTGTATTCCTTAGTTTTTATTTGTCTCGTCTTTTTAAATAAGAATCCATCATCAACTTTGACTTTGACCACTTTTTTCTTCTGAATTTCAACCAAAAACATCGCACATTTGAGACGGAATATCTCGAAAACTAAGCAGGATATCAAAAAATTTTATTCTTAATTTTTTATTTGTCTCGTCGAGTTACATAATAATCCATCACCAGATTGCGGCGTCACGTTTATCCTAGAGTTCCCTTGAAGTTTTTGTACATATTCCTCGTGTCTGTATGGATAGGTAATATGGCGACCACGCCTCCACACTCCTCCTCCGCCCGGCGTCACTTCAATGCCTGGTGAAGATCCCTTGCGTCGTCTCCATATATTTCTTTCCTCCATGGCTGTGACAAAATATTCTACCATAGATATGCTCAAGATTCTAAAACTCAAGGTTATCTGGTTGAAAATGATTTTAAAAAATATTTCTGGTATTAATAGTAATTTTGAACGAATTTTTTCCAGTCCTAATTACCAGGATTAGATTCATAAATTCTGTTATTCCATTAATTTACACCCACAGAGTCATAAGCTAATTGATCCTCATGTTTTGCGCTTATTTAGTAAGGAGTGGTTGGATTGGCTGAGCCAAGATCGCGTAAGGTAGATTAACCAATGATCGATATCGTCAGGACGATACGAGCTCAACTGCAACTAGTTCCCACTCATTAACAGTTTTTTTTATGATTGTAGGCCTATATACAAGAAAATGTATTTTCGTGAAGAATAAAATAATAAGACTAAGGAAGAAGGTGAAAAGCGAAAGAAAGGATGAAGTGATCAGTTTCACCAGATGTCTGTCCTAAAGCTCCCGACTGCAGCTGATTAGAAGAACTGGTAGTTGATGAAGGCTTATTACCTGACAGAAGCAGAAATATTTGTATAAGCCGAAAAGTCAGTTTGAATTGGATACAAGTTGTTGAGGTAAAAAATAAAATATGTTTAACTTCAACATCACCGAATATAAATCTGGAAACTAGAACTAATAGAAAGATAGGTACCAGAAAATTAGTACGAAGGACAGCGCAAGAAATAAAATAAAAGCGTGTGAATTGAAGGAGAGAGACATCTAAAAATTTACTTAAAGCAACTACACTGAATAGTCAAATAAACTGGTACACCCGCCTAACTTCGTGTAGGGCCCTCCCGATCACACAGAAGTGCTGCGACACGACGTGGCATGGACTCGACTAATGTCTGAAGTAGTGCTGGAGGGAACTGACACCATGCATCCTGCAGGGCTGTCCATAAAACCGTAAGATTACGAGGGGGTGGAGATCTCATCTGAACGGCACGTTGCAAGGCATCGCAGATATGATCAACAATGTTCATGTCTGGGGAGTTTGGTGGCCAGCGGAGGTGTTTAAACTCAGAAGACTGTTCCTGGAGACACACTGTAGAAATTCTGGACATGTGGGGTGTCACATTGTCCTGCTGTAATTGCTCAATTCCGTCTGAATGCACAATGGACATGATGCAGGTGATCAGCCAGGATGCGTAAGTATGTGTCACCTGTCAAAGTCGTATCTAGACGTATCAGGGATCCCATGTCACTCCAACTGCACACGCCCCACACCATTACAGAGCCTCCACCAGCTTGAACAGTTCCCTGCTGACATGCAGGGTCGATGAATTCATGTGGTTGCGTGCATACCCGAACACGTCCATCTGCTCGATGCAATTGGAAACGAGACTCGTCAGACCAGGCAACATGTTTCCAATCATCAACAGTCCAATGTCGGTTTTGACGGACCCAGGCGAGGTGTAAGTCTTTGTGTCGTGCACTCAGCAAGGGTGCATGACTGGACCTTCGACTCCGAAAACCCATATCGATGATGTTTCGTTGAATGGTTCGAACGCTGACACTTTTTGATGGTCCAGCATTGAAATCCACATCAATTTTGAGGAAGGGTTGCACTTCTGTCTCGTTGAACGATTCTCTTCAGTCGGCATTGGTCCCGTTCTTGCAGGATCTTTTTCCGGCCGCAGCGATGTCGGAGATTTGATGTTTTACAGGATTCCCGATATTCACAGTGCACTCGTGAAACGGTTTTACGGGCCCACCTCATCGCTACCTCGGAGTTGCTGTGTCCCATCTCTCGTACGCCGACTATAACACCACGTTCAAACTCACTTAAATCGTGATAACCTGCCATTGTAGCAGCAGTAACCGATCTAACGCCTGCGCCAGACACCTGTTGTCTTACATAGGCGTTACCGCCGTACTCTGAGTGTTTACACATCTCCGTGTTTGTATTCGCATCCCTTTACCAGTTTCTTCGACTCTTCAGTGTATTTCATATTAATAAAGAACGGTGATGGAATTTTAATTACTTATATGAAACTGCAGTTTGAGGAAAAGAAGACCGATGTTGCCGTGGTCGCAAATATTTGTTATGGTATAATTGAAGCGGATATCAAAGCTATACATTTAATCTGACAGATCATGTAAATAATTTTCAATGATTTTCAGGACCTTTTGTGATTTGAACCTTTACTGCCAACCGTCTAGTAAGAACTTATATTCTTTCAGTTGAATTTTCTTGACCATCAAATATCCACACCAATTATTTGTTTAACCATCAAATCAGTACGGAAAGAAATGTAGTTCCGAAATAGACCATTGTGTTTCTTGTCGCGCAGACATTTTAGAGTAGAGAACATCAAGAGCCTCAGATGATTGTGACCATATAACAGATTTGAAATTACCCTGAATGTGTAAATTAGGGTCTAATCAATTAAATCATAACAATAATTTATAAAAAAAATTTACGGCTAGTGTGATACTCTAACAACTATCACTTTCTGTTTACTTTTTTTCTCATAAAATTGCTCACTTTGGTTATTTATGTTTTTCCTTCATGTGTATCTGGTCATGCTCTTTCTCTTTCTGCAGTTGAATCAGGCTCTGGAACCGCTTCTTATGTCTGATATTGGCTCTGGCATGGGCTTGGTGCCTGTAGGTGGGGTTATACTAGGCATGGCCTACACCTCAATAGAAGAGTGAAGTGGGTTCTTTCAGATCTGATAGCAGGACGTTTAACTGGGACCATAAATTCTCATAAAAGATTCCTGTTGTTAACGTTGTTAGGGCAGCTTCTTTTTTTAGATTAGGGTCAAGCATTAGGCAGAGAGTTTTAACAGAAATTAGTTTAAAAAATAATGAATTTTCAGATACCAAAATTGAAAATTGTGTAGGGATTACCTTATTGCATCAGAATATCAGAGGGGTATCAAACAAATTAGATGAATTGCTATTTCACATATATGAATTAAATGTTGTCATTAAAATTGATGTTTTATGCTTGTCGGAACACCATATAACAACAGGATTAGATAAGTCAAATGTAACTGACTTTAATTTAGTTTCTCATTGCTGTAGAACAAACTTGGAGAAAGAAGGAGTTGTCAATTATATTAGAAATTGTTATAGTTTTGATGATATAAATATTAGCAAGTATTGTCTTGATCAACATTTAATTTCCTGTGCCACGCGGCTAAATTTCAATAATAGTAACTGTATACAGAGCATCCTTGGGAAACTTTTCTATTTTTCTGAACCAATTTGAACTCCTATTAAAAATTTTAAGCAGAAAAGAAGTTAACACGGTTGTATGTGATGATTTTAATGTGGATTCTTTAAATAACTTACGCTGTAAACTCATGATGGAATCATTAGTGAGTACATTCAATTTAACTCAGGTAGTTAATTTTCCAACTAGAATAATGAATAATAGTCACTGAGCTATAGACAATATTTTCCTAGATACCTCAAAATTCAGCTATACAATTAAACCATCTGTCAATGGACTTTCGGATCATGATGCCCAGTTATTAACTATAAACACTTCAATAGGAACTAGAGAAATGTTTTTAAACTTCAGCGTGTAATAAATAATGAGTCAGTTACTTGTTTTAGAAAGTGCCTCAATACCACAAATTGGGAACATGTTTACAGTGCACAAGGTATGAATGAAAAATACAACATTTTTAGTAGCATGGTATTAAATTACTTCAAAAGTTGCTTCCCCGTGAAAAAGTGTTGTGTTTTTTTGAAAAGGACAAAAACCAAGGATAACTATTGGTACTAAAACATCATCTATTTGTAAAAGGAAGTTATATATTGCCTCTAGGAACAGTCAGAATGCTAATGTTAAATCACATTACAAACAGTACTGCAAAATACTGAAAAAGGTTATTAAAGAATGTTAAAGTATGTACTACAAACATAAAATACATGATTCTGAAAATAAAATTAAGACAATATGGGACATTGTAAAAAGGAAATAGGAAAAAATAATCAATCAAGTAATGACATTTTTATCAAAGAAAATCGAGTAGAATCTAATTTTTCATTTGCTGATACATTTAATAAACTTTTTTATCTGTTGCTGATAAATTGACTGCTAATAGATCAGTGACACACAGTATGGATTTTGTCAAAACAGGCTTCCAAGAAAAATTTAACACTATGTCTGTAAATTTAGCTACTCCAGAAGAAATAAGAAAAATTATCAGGACCCTTAAGAGCAAATACTTAAGTGGTTATTATGGGATTTTCAGCAGATTATTTAAACTGTGCTCCACAGAATTAAGTAATATACTAAGTTATCTGTTTAATGTATCTTTGAAAGATATACAAGTAAACGCAGTCTGTGAGTTCGCCAGTCTGTAAGTCGTCTTTCTGCTGTAAGCGTGTGCTGTTCACAGATTGCAAGTTTGCTGTGAAAAAATGGTGGAAAATATCGTATTTTTCCAGACTGCAGCGCCATCTGTTGTTGAAAATTGTAACTAATTTAGAAAGTTTGTCTGCCTGAAAATTTACTGTTGTCCAAAGCATATTGCAACAAACAGTGTATTTCTATCGCTGCCCGTTTAGTTTTTATTGATTTTTCAAATATACAGATCATTTTTGAAACACCCTGTATATACAATGTATTTGTGTACATAAGTATATACAGGCTACTGCGCGCGCGCCATTTAGTACGCGGTATATGATGGTACTAGCTGTTACCCGCGATTTCGTAGGCATGGATTTAGAATTTGATTGCTAGAATTGGAGATACAAAGCTGAAAATTACCTAAGATACGTCCTAAACAGTCGGCATAATATGACGGGAACGCCAGCGATATATCATTCTACCGTCGAAGCTGTCTCATGACTAAAACTGTTATTCATATCGGAAAAAAATATCCTATTTCGTTCCTAATGATACAAAGTATTTCCTTGTCATCGGTATGTACATATAGTCGTCAAAACGTAAAAAAAAAAAAAAAAGACGGGACTTACTTTCGCATATACAATATCATTAGTTTAGATCACACAAAAACTGTCTGTGGAACCAGTATGCCGTGAACAAAGTAAACGCTTAGGGCACTATTCTACCGCATACGATTTGCCAGAACATGGTATCCTTACTACAAAATTCTAGGCTTGGCTCAAACTATGAAAAACAATTCATAAAAAATTTTGCTTCCAAAGGGGTTTGAACCCGAGGCTACACGGGAATTTACTAAAGAAGCAATAAAGTTAACGTTACCGCTATGCTACGTTTGCTTCCTACCGTTACACATTACAAAGACATATAGATATTATGTGTTTGTCTTTCACAGTTCAGATAGTTTTCATAATTTAATGACAATATGTTCTTATCTATACAGAATATAGTATCCCATGTACATACTAATGTCAAATAGCATCTCCTTGTCAAATTTCATCACGACCGGAGTAGCCGTTTAGCCCAAGAAACGTAACAAACAGACAGACAGACAGACAGAGAGAGAGACACAGAGACAGACAAACAGACAGAGAGAGAGAGAGTGAGAGAGAGAGACAGAAAGACAGACAGACAGACAGACAGAGAGAGAGAGAGTGACAGACAGACAGACAGACAGACAGACAGACAGAGAGAGAGAGAGAGAGTGACAGAAAGACAGACAGACAGAGAGAGAGAGAGTGACAAGCAGACAGACAGAGAGAGAGAGAAAGAGTGACAGAAAGACAGACATACAGTGGCAGAGAGAGAGAGAGAGTGACAGAAAGACAGACAGACAGAGAGAGAGAGTGACAGAAAGACAGACAGACACAGACACAGACAGACAGACAGACAGACAGACAGACAGAGAGAGAGAGAGAGAGAGAGTGACAGAAAGACAGACAGACAGACAGAGAGAGAGTGACGGAAAGACAGACAAAATTACATTCGCATTTATAATATTAGTATAGATTACCAATACAAATATAATGCATACTTTCACTGCTGTCCCAGTGCAACGCGTCATACTTACAACTGCAGATATACTTCTATTACAGCATGATGGTGCCGCGAACACATAAGATTTTACCCATCCAAAAAGCTTCCAACGCGCATATCATACGCGGTGACGTGAACTCATGAGGTTTTCCGATTCACAAATGGCCCAACGACCCTAAAGAAATTTTCACTTCAAAAAACAAGTGACTTCTTACAAATCAAAATGTGAAGAAAGGTGTGTGAACAACCAAAGAGAAGATTAAATGAAGCAGAAAGCGGAATAAGCTGTCGCCTAATCCGGGGGGGACAGATGAGGAATACTATTTTACCTTAGGAACGTAACTTATTTCGAATCTAATTTGTTGATGTGAACGAGAATTAATGAACCGTCTCCTGTATGTTGCTAGTGCTACTATTACTCTAGAAAGCGAAGCGTTTGCCAATTTGTTTTTATTACATAGACCATGAAGTTAATTACATGATGCCCCTGTTTTGAAGTCAAAGAATCGAACTCACCCTATTCCTCATCTTCTCCTTCATGAAGCTCTGGAACATCTGTAACGTTTTCTCGATGCCAGAGGGACAATTGACAATGTGCATAGCTCTGGGTCGCATCGGGTACCCCTCCTGGAAAAAAAAAAGATTTATTCATATAAATATGACGCCCTAAGGTAAACGGAGTCACAGTCATGATATAGGGAAGCAATGGAGAAGTGAAATATGGATGGTCAGACGGAGATTCGAACCCTCGTCCTTCCAAATGACAGGTCCTGGCGCTAACCGCTCGGTTTGTTGATTTCACTCACCTGGAATGCTGTCGTCACCCTCTTCATGAGCCACGGCGTGTACGGCAAGACGTGGCTCATGGTGACCCCCTGAAGGTCCTGGATCAAAACCTGGCCACACACAGTGATCACGTCGTCGGACCACATGTTCAAGTCTCCGTTCATCATAATCAGCTTGAACATCTCCTCGACGGAAACCGAACTGGGCGGTAACAGGGCAAGGCGTGTCACAAAGACACGACGTCCTTGAGGGTCCGGCTTCGGGAGAAGCATCACCGTGCTGCGTCAACATCAAAAGGCATCAGTGAATGAGAGAAGAGCAATCCAATGGCATCTAGGCAGCAGCAGCCATATTGCACATCATGGAAAACATTACGGATCAGAATAGTCAGTAAACAGGTATACCACAAGTAGCATTGGAGTAACGACGTTTTTAGTTGAAACATAGATTCGACGTAGTTTTGAATCCCACACATGGTGACATGTTGCAATAGTTATCTTTTAAGATTTTATCCCATTTTTCATATATCTGACTAACTGAAGTGAATATTGATTAAAAGGTTTATATCGTCTTATCCCAAATCCCGATGATTTTCTTGGACTTGGAGAGCTTTTAAAAGACGAAATCCCATTATTGGCCAATGGTATCCTCACCGTACATGATACAAAAAACTATTAAACAGGAACATAAGAATACGTTGGAGTAGTTCATTATTAAAACCTGTCATTAATCTTCTTTCGAACAGATATAGCGCTAATTTTCCTTCTATCCTAAATATGCAAGACGTGTTCACGACCATAACTTCTCGACATCGCAAATGTTGTCACAAAAAAAAAAAAAAAAAAAAAAAAAAAAAAAAAAAAAAAAAAAAGCCATGAACTTGAAAAACTATTTTAAAAACGTTAAAAATGTTTTATCTTGGGGGAGATTGATTATTAATTCATTTGATTGGTTAATTAATAATGGATCTTATTTGTTATTTTTTTAATGGGATACCTTCAAATTTTTCTACGAAGAGAAATATAATATTCGAGATTTCACAATTTATCATTTATTGAGCTTTATCATATGCAAGTAAGGCATCAAAACAACTCACAAAATATACTTATTATTATACCCAGGAAACATGAATAAATTCAACTCTCATCTCTAACCTGAGAGAGATACCAACCTCAGGTATGTTATGAAATTGTCTCATCCAATCATTATCAAACGACAACAATCTATTAATAGGCGCCACTCAGCCAAGCTCAGATATATTTTTATTACAGTAACAATCGCAAAGCCACTGAGAAAAATAGTTGTTTATACAGGTCTCTCTGTCAGGAAGCAATGGTCGGGAGTAGTTGTAAATTTGTACGGTACCGTTTCTGATGTCTTGAAAACTACACAGCTTCTTATGTGACTTTCAAAGCCATCACTTCATCACAATACTATGTCACCGTGTGGAAACATCCTGTCGGTGTACTATTAACTTTCACCGTGTCATGTTGAACAGCGAAGAACTCTTTGCGTCGTCCTAAGGCAAATAAATCCCTTCCGCCTTTCTGAGGATGTGGTCAACAAGCTCTCAACGGCTGCAAGTACTGCACTAGTACTAATGCATTTACACAGGCCCCTATAAGTTCGCGTACAGTGCTCCCATTGAGGTCCAGAGCTGAACCTCTCGCCTCCGCGACAAAAACGTGTGTCTCTTGCATTCAACTTGTCAATTCCCTTCTGCGTTCCGGGACACGCCAAGGTTGACTGTCCGAAACAAGAAACAAGTCTTATAAGCAACATGTAGTTGCATGTCGTTCTTATCTGTACACTTGAATTTCCGCTTCGTTCGTTTCCTCCAATCTTTTATTGACCCACCAAAAACTTGGCTCTCTCTCTCCCCACAAAACTGTCCTTCTTAATCTCTCAAATAAATTCCCAAGCACATATGCACTTTGCACAGTCTTTCCAGCCCAACTAATAAAAACTGACGGCCACGTTACACATCCTACTGTGAAGTTCTTAGCATGGACGTGAACCAACCATGGGCTGTCCCTTCTCTTGTCTGGAGTCGATCCACTTCACTCACCCATGACTTGCTGTTCCAATTATTTACGTAGGATGAGCCATAGTTATTTTGATTGCCACACAGCAGCTACATCATACATCGCACTTATTCACTTATTAAAGCAATTTAATGAGTCAATATTTTTTACTCATCACAACTTAATACAATCATCTAGGAGTTGAACCAAACAGTTGTTGTAATCAGAAGGACGCTTTGGTAAGAGAATCTTATTTGTGAAGGAACGCACAGACAGTTTCTTCTTCCAGAAGTGTGGTGCTGGTGATTGGAGAAACGGCTTAAAGTGCTCCCACATCACCGGCTCTGGATATCTGGTGGTGTGGTTATAACGACCTCACTGATGATTCAAGTATGTATCGAAAGATTGGTCGCAGGGGTCCTGATCATAATCGTCCTGATGGAAGCTGTTGTTGGTTTCCTGCTATCACCATGAGAGAAAGTGTCAACTACAAGTACTCTTCGTCTACGTAGCCCTTGCCATTTTATCTGCTATGCATACACTCTCCCATACTCGCAGACGGGATTTCTTGGAGGAGCCTGTTTCACTGTGCGGTGTGGCGATAGGGATCAGATGGTGAACCGCTCATGATCATCTCTCGAAATCTTAGTGACTTTAAGTTTGAACACATAGCTAGGAATCAGCGCAGCGTGGATTCAGCTACGAATTTCTGTGCAACCATACCTGCAAGCCCACATTGTTCTTCTGTAACACTCCTTCTATTTGTTATAAAATATTTTTTGTTTATTGCTGTATTTGTATGATTCTGAAGACTTTACATAACAATAGTCTGCTCGAATTCAAATCCTTAATAATAGGCAATAGGATCACTCCCTATTAGGTGAGTGACACTTGGTTAACTATAGAGCATAGTATTGTGGCTGGATAATGAATTTTAGGCTACAGTTCTATAATAAAGGTAATACTGGTAGGTGAGAATGATTGCATGTAGCAGAGTTGGAACCAGGGCACGTTACAACACAGAATCAAACAGTTAGAGGCTAAGGAATGTAAGCAAAAGGAGTATCAACGCTTCAAAAGTGGAACAGATCGTCAGCAGAATTAGGAGTTAGCAAGACATCACTTGGAGCGAGCTGGTAGGATAGGACGGATTCTTATTGGCCCAGGGCACTCCCTACTACGAATGTTACGGAGGGGAGAACGAGACAAAACTGGACTGCATGGGATGAAGAGAGGTCGTCTTCCAGGTCTGTCTGCAGGATAATCATCGAGCTAGTCAAGTAGCTAGGAAGGAGCTAGTCGTCATCTGCGAGGGCAGCTGAAGACTATGACTGATGTAGCAAGGAGACTTCACAGCCAGAACACAGGTGGGAGCAATCCAATGATCTATAAGCAATGTAGTCAGCGGGAATTAACGTCAGAGGAAGGAATAATATTCAGGAGGATTATAGAAAGAGCTAGGAGAAGCCTTGAGGTACCTAAGTAATGTAATAAAGCGTATATATGTACATATCTTACTGGGGGTTTTATTCATAGTGTTATCGCTCACATGACAGAGTGGTTACCCACGTGTATATGTCCTCGGGAGGTTTAAGGCGAACAAAAGGAAAAAAGTTCGCTCGTCCACCACAATAGGAAGCAAAGGTGGCTAAATACATTTGTGATACATTCAGGGACAGCTTAAACGAAAAATAAATTAACTTGGTCGTCTTACAGAAGATCAGTTATATCTGAGTGTTTCCTCCTGTCCATCAAGAATATTGGACATTAGTCCCATTTTAACGATTTAATCAATAATTATCATCCTTAATCAACCACGGATTTTTTACATGATGAATTGTTATCAGTTAACCATCCTTCGACATTTGCGTACCAAGCCTACGAAATAATTGATCAGTTCAGTATTTTCCATAAATTGATTCTTATGTCATTGAAAAGTATTCATCTTTGGAAGAACTGATATAAGGGATATAACGTATCTCATTAGAAATAATTCGGGTGCACTACTATTCAAATCCCTGCCCTTTACATTCACCATTTTGATTGAGTCTTTCTTACACTAACCATGGATGCGTTAATTCCTTCATAAAATTCAAGTTACACTGATCAACCAAACCATTGTAACAACGTGCTTAATAGTGTTGGTCCATTTTTGGAATGCAGTACAGCTGTGATTCGGGGTAGTGTGGGTTCGACATGTCCTTGGTAGGTTTCTGGAGGTATCTGGCATCAGGTCACATAATTCACTCAAATCACGGGTTGGTGGTTTGTGGGCGCGATCCAGAATTGTTCAATCGAATTGAGATGCAGGCGAATTTCGAGGTCAAGACATCAACTTCATTTCACTATCATGCTCTTTAAATCACTGTTGCACGATTCTTTCTTGGTGACATGGGAAGACGCTTGAAGGGCTACATTTGATCCGAAATAATTTTAACTTAGTCATAGTTATCATGGTGGCTTCGATAACTACTACAGGTCGCATGGAAGCCGAGGTGAATGTCCACCACAGCATAATATTGCCCTTACCGGCCTGCGTCCGCGTTGCAGTGCTTTTCAAGCAGTTTCTCCAGGAAGACAGCGTATCTGGACGTGAAACATCCGAATAGATGGCACGTTTCCATTGATCCACGGTCCAGTCTCAATAATGTCATTCCCACTGTAGTCTTAATTGAAAGTTGCGTTGGGTCAGCAGGGGAGCACGTAGGGACTGTCTGCTGCGGAGTCTCATGTTTAACAATTTGTGCTGGACGGGGTACTCTGCCTACACTAGCACTGAACTCTACCGTCAGATCTGCCACAGAAATAACATTCCCCTGTCCTGCTTTACAGAGTGGGCAGCATCCGACCCGACATTCTGTGATGAGGCGTGGATATCCACTACCTTGTCGCCTACTCGTGTTTAATCGTCCTGCAACCACTTTCAATAAATTATCTTTACTGTAGAACGCTAACAGCTGTCTAGCCATGCCGTTTCCCAGACGTTGGATAATAACAGTGTGTCCTTTGTCAATGTCACTTATATCAGAGGATTTCTCCATTTTCCACACGTGTCGTCGCAAAAATGACTCACCATGCGTCTCTCCTCGGCGTATATATTTTCCTTACCTAATGATTTACCCACAACGTCACCAGACGGCATACAATCTCTCATTGGAATGTGGTCATAATATTTTGCTTAGCAATGGTTTTATGTCAACAAAGTCATATTAATGGGGAAACATCGTTTCAGTTCTCTGTTGACAGCATCGCTGCCAGTAGTCTTTAAAATCGCGTCGAGATTGGGCGTAAAGTGAGTAGCGTCAAACTCCCATCCTTCCCATCCTCCATCTGCATTTCTCTCTATATCTGCAATCATGATGTTTCCTCTACCAGCGATAAGACACCAGGTAGCTTACATTACTAGCTTACCCTGAGGAGAGGATCTTCTGGGCAACTGGCGAAAAGGGATCCCTGTTACTGAACAGCTCAGGCAGGGCCGTCTTTATAGTGTAGTGCATGTCCAGCTTGCGTTTGGTCTTCTCCAATGAGAACTTGCACCCACGTAAGAACGCCAGTATCCATTGGTCATCTGCAATAGAGGTCATTGATCACTAGAGATCGGATTAAATGCATTTGCATGTTTGCTGCATATTAGACCTATTTTCACTGGTTATTGCATATTTGACCTAAAACCTAGTGTTGACGCATATTTTCGCTACCATTTACAATATTTTTTGGTAGTGTACCCAGTTAGTAAATAATATCTTATATTGTAGTCGGCAAAACCTAATACTAGCACTGCTCTTAGTCTACGACAGGGGTCCCCAAAGTGGTCGGTATCGACCCCTGGGGGTCGATAAGAGTTCTCCAGGGGTCGATTAATACACGGGGGTCGAAAGGGGGTCGATTGATAATAAAGAGGATCAATTAAATTGTCTAGGAAAAAAAATGGGAATATTCCAATAAAAATCCAAAATAACTGATTACCCCCGTTATAACATGAGATTTACCGAAGCCTGCGTCACTTTAGGTATGTGTAAAGGAGAAAACACACTGGAGCGGAGAGCATATCAACGACGAGAGCGAAGAACAAAGCAGCGAAAACAAATAAACCAATTGGATTGTTGCGGTGACTCACTGGGGCGCAATGCAGCGCTGCCAGTACAGCCAACTTATATTATACCGCTGTCTCTTTGAAATTATACAGAATGAAACCCAATTATACAAAGGGGTCATCCATTGATTACATACGTGAGTGAAAGTGCTGGGAGCAAAAAAAGTCCACGAAAAGTAAACAATGTATACACAGGGGCGTAGCTACTATGGGGCTAGGCGGTGCAGTGCACCGGGGCCCCTACGCTCAAGGGGCCCCTAAGCATATCTCTGGGGGCCCCAAAGCGTACCTCCGGGGGCTCCCATGCGCAGTTCAGAGGCCCACGAGCCTTCATGGTAAACTGGCGACTTTTTTTTTAGCTCTACAACCGTCTAAGGACACAAGAAGTCCCTCACTAAGGGCCCTCTCACTGCTTAGGGGAGCCCCCAACCACTGCTCAGGGGACTCCTAAGCACAACTCAAGGGCCCCATCCTCAGCTCAGGGGGCCGTTAACAGCTACACAAAGCAATAAAAAAAGGTCGCCCATCTGGCCTGAGGGCCTAAAATATATTTTTTGCACCGGGGCCCTTGTTGACCTAGCTACGCCACTGTGTATATATTGATAAATTTTGAGTAACAAAAAGGAAATAGATATGCAGGAAGGGTTGCCAACTCAATGAAACAAAGGGCAAACACTTTCAAAAAGGTGCTGGAATGTACTTTACTTTTAAGTGCTCATTTTTGTATCCAATTATACAAGGCAATCTGTTATACAAACAGGATACAAGAGGTAACCAAATTATACAAGTTTTGTATCCAATTATACAATCTGGCAGCCCTGGCGCAATGAGGTGAGGTAATAATGGAGCAAAGCTTAGCGTTCAAACTGTTTGATTTCGCCGCTTTATTCTTAACTCGCATTGCTGATTTCCTAGTGGTCATTCCTGTGAGAAACAAATGTAGACCAATTTATGAATTGTGTCTCTTCTAAGGTATTTAAGCATTTTATATTCGGGAGGACGCCGGTTCGAATCCCCGTCCGGGCATTCGGATTGGGGTTTTCCATGGTTTCCCCAAATCACTCAAGGGTAATGCCGGGATGCTTCCTCCGAAAAGCCATGGCTGAATTCCTTCCAGTTCCTTGTCCGCAGTTCCATCCCGCCCCTAATGACCGCACTGTCGACTAGTCGTAAAGCCACAAACGGTGCTGGTTCATTATACACAAGTTGCACTGTTACTCTAGTATGGTTTCCACTCTATGTATTGTATATCTAAATGCAGATTTTGTCCTTTACATAGAAAATGTAGTAATATACCAAAAACCATTAAATTTAGATACTTGTTTTGTATCTTTTTCCTATCTAATTCTATTGAATAGGTAACTTTTAGATGTAATTATTATTCCTTCCAAGTCTAGATATCTATTGTTAGCCAAAAGTAGCAACAATGCACTCTGAGAAAGAACAGACAGTTCTTTATAGCTCGTGCGGGAATAAGTTGCGTCTCTTACTGCCACTGTTTTGTTGTGCCGCGATCTTATCGTGTTGTTCATATTATAAATCTGAGTTTAATACCTACAATGTCGTCTACCAGTGCTAAGAAGAAATGCAGACAATATTCACACGAGTATTTGAAATATGGTTTTGTGCCATCTTCTGCTAATGAAACTATGAAACCTATGTGCTTGTTATCTGAAAAAACGTTCAGCAATGACGCTATGAAGCCGGCGAAAATGAAAGACCACTTGGAAAGGATCCATTCTGATAAGAACAACAAAAATTTTGAGTATTTCAAAATTCTAAAAGAGAAATTGTGAGTTCGGCCAAATTTAAGTACATATTTGAAGTCATCTGCTAGCGCTGACAGTGAAGGAGGACTGAGGACATCCTACAGCATCTCTCTTAACATAGCAAAGAAAGGCAAACTGTACACTATTGGTGAAGAGATTATAATACCAGCTATAAAAGATTTAATTGAAAATGTTATGAAGAAAGACTCTCAACTAGCTTTAAAGTGCATGCCATTGAGTGCAAATACTGTGCAGTGACATATAGAGGAAATGGCCGATGATGTGGATAGAACTTTGATCTCTGAGCTCCAGCATTGTAAGTTTACTATTCGACTTGACGAATCAACTTTCGGAAGTTCAAATCTTCTCATGGCTTATGTTAGGTTTCATAGTCCATCCCTGAATGTGTTGATGAATTTCTGTTTGCTAAATATCTTCAAACTGATTCAAAAGGTGAGACAATTTTTTTTATGTTTGCAGGATTATTTGAACAAGCACAACATAACTTTCGGGAATACTACTGCAGTAGCTACTGACGGTGCGCCTGCTATGGTAGGCCGTTATAGAGGATTTTTCGTCTTTCTGAAGGAAAATGTTCCTAAAGTACGTACTGTTCACTGTGTCCTATACAGGCAGCATCTTGTAGCCAAAAACTTGAGTGGCAAGCTGCATTAGGTCAATTAATAAAATTAAAGCTCATCCTCCCAATTCCCGACTGTTTGCGAAGTTATGTGAAGAAAATGATAAACCTTTCAATCAATTACTTTTGCACACTGAGGTAAGGTGGTAGTCTAGAGGTGATAGTTTGCAGAGGCTTGTTGACTTGTATGACTCGTCTGCAGAATTTCTTAAGAATGTGGATCCATTACTATGTGACGAGTTAAAGCAGTGCAAGAACCATCTGTTCTATTTGGCAGATCTTTATTCAAAATTTAACGTAGTACAGAAGCATTAGCAAGGAAAAAGGTTAGAATTGTTCAAGCTCGAATGGCCTTTCAACTACAAATGGACCTGTTAAAATCTTCACTGGCACGTAAAGATTTTAAATATTTTTCAAACTTTCGACTACTGAAATAAGTGATACCCGACCGTAATTTGGAGATGTATATTAAACATCCATCTCGATAAATTAAGAAAAGACTTCTAATCACGTTTGGAAGACTTGGAGAACATGCATGTTCCTGAATGGTTTCCTTCTCCATTTGATGTTAAAATTGATAATGATGGTAATGAACCTGGCTTAGAAGATGAACTGGTTGAAATATGCGTAGATCTGGAAACTAAAGCGTTGTTTAAAAATAAAAACCTCAGCAAATTTTGGAGCAATAAGAATATTGCTACAAAATACCGCAAGCTCAGAGCAGAAGTGGAACCTTTCTTACATGTATTCCCAACTTCATAGATGGTTGAAGCTGGCTTTAGCCACGCGAACACTATTTTGACAAAACAGAGAAACAGACTGAACTTGGAAATCCGTGGTGATTTGCGACTAAAACTTACCAATTTTCAACCGAACATCAGTAATCTTGTTACTGCCCTTCATACCCATCCATCTCACTAAAATATCAACTACTTTAATAAAAAGTTATCTTAACATATTTTTAATGTATTCAATAGTAGTCGTGAAATGGCAGATGTTTTTTATCGAATATAATTTATTTAAATTTTCAATGATTATTTTGTCTTTTACATTTTATGACACTTACGGCGGCTATACGCTAGTTTCCATCTATATATAATTTTGTTATTATTTTCTACGATTATAATAACTGTAAAATATCTTCTCTTTCTGTTAGTGTTGTTGGGTGGATTTTTTAAGGTGTGGGAACTATAAATACTTTTGGGTTGTTATGCAAGTTTCCTTATTTCTTAGCATCAGAAATCCTAAAAATGATTTAAACTTTTTATCAGTGGCTGATCAGGAATTTTTCGAAACGGGGAAAAAACTGTGGGAATGCCGCCCCTTGCAACATTATTTGGAGCCCCCTTTTTTGCCGTCTGACTCCAAGTGTCTACGCCTCGATTGTCGGCCAAACACATTGTTGTCGAGCCTCGACTGTGGGCCAAACACATTATTGTCACCACCCCGAGTGTTGGCCAAACTCATTGTTGTCGCCGCTCAGTGTACTAGTAGAGCTAAAAAAAGGTTTCCCTGACTTAAATCGCCACCCTTCAAACATGATTTTGTCGCCCCCTTCAAGTTTGGCACCCCACATTACACCCCCCCCCCCCTAGATCCGGCACTGGTTTTTATTAAACGTTGAATCTGGGGGTCGATAAGAAGACAAATGTTCTATGAGGGGGGGTCGACGTGATAAAAAGTTTGGGGACCCCTGGTCTACGACGACTCATTGAAGAACTAATATTCACGTTTGGGAATGTAAATAAACTGATTTCATCGAAAAAGCGTTTCTCAAGGCATGTTCTCGTAATAACGCCTATAAAAAAAATTGCCAAATGTGTCTTTACCTCCGGAACCAGTGATAATTCGATGGGCGACGTGGGTTGAAGCTGTTTTACAATGACTGTTTCGAAGCCATTAAAGTTGTAGCAGACGACTTTGATAGTGGAGAGGTTATGACATTTTGTCAATACAAGGAAGCATTAACTGCACAAGACATGCAGATGTAAATACATACAGGGCGTTCGCCGGAAAACGCTACCCTCCCAGTCTGTTGCCGTCGGCAACTTGCTCGGTCAGTGAAGCCAGCAGTTTCCGCCACACGGCACCGTGAATCACCGCACTGTTTAACACCTCCGCTGCCCCAACAGTGCAGTGCAGTGACCCTTACATTGTTAAGAACGGTTTCTTTGCATTGTAGATAGTTTGTGACTTCAGTCTCTTATTAATCAGTGTTGTGAATAAACGTTTCTTTGCGGTTTGGCTGGTTTGGTGCTTCATACTCTTATTAATCTGTACCGTGTTTGAGTGTTTGCAACAAAGAATATTTCTCTACGATACATATGTGAAGAAGAAGTCGTTTAAAAAGTGTCGCAGTAAATTTCGTCGCGAATTTCCTGGCGCTTTACTGCCAGTTAAATCAACAATTCTGAGTCTGGTTAAAAAAGTAAGAGAAACGGGTTCATTTTTTAACAAAAAGAGACTGTCGGTCAACCGTATTCTCACAGAGGAGAAAATTGACGATATCGCTTTTCGACTAGAACAGTCACCCAAAAAATCATTAAGTCAGTTAGGGCAGCGTGTGTCTCGAAATATGTTCAGAAGATGTGAAATGTGCATTACACAAGAGGGTCAACACTTCCAGCATCTTTTATAAGGTAAGCTAATGAATTACGTCACATTTAAATGCTTAGCACATACAAGTTTATGAAGTTTATGAAGCGTAATTATTATGAAATAGTCCGCGGCCGACGGTCGAACAATGCCGGAAGATGAGCGCTCGCTCGCCGGGAGCAGTTTCTTCCTTGTAGTGCTAACAGTGGGTTGCGTTTCCCGGCGAACGCCCTGTATAAATATACTACAAGAAAACATCCGGGAACTTATTGATCCAATGCCTGCAAGGATATACGAATGTATAGATGGTCAAAGTGGATGCACTTCTTACTGACAATTGTATCTAAAGATAATAAACTTACCCTGAACCTTTTCAGTTTGTTATCATTTCTTCTGGGTATTACCCTGGATATATGTGCAATGTTTCCTAAAATTCCACCATTCCTGTCTGTGTGTTGAACTTTTAATTTCCGCCAGTATATATTTTAAAAAACGTATACCGTCAGCCGACGATATATGGCCGATTTACACCAAGACACGAGAAGGCATTTAAATGGAAATTCTTCATCACTATCCTGCTGAACGACCTGCAGTTCTATTGGGAGATTCCAAAAAGTGATGCCGCCACCTTCGAGCTGGTTCTCTCAAGTCGCGAGCACAACCACCTTGCAGAGAAGATTCTCCCAGTGGGAGTCGCTGAGTGGCCGGAGGCACTTGTGTTTCCGACCCTCTAGCCAGCGACTTTGGGTGAAATACGCCGACCTCATAAACAAAAGATTCAAAACTTTCTGTTTTGATTCGATGGTCGATCGTAACTTCGTGACCACTCCGATCAAAAAGTCACCGCAGACATCATCATTCGACGTTGAGGGGGGTCTAGTTCCTCCCATCTTTGCCCGCTATAACAGTAACTACGTCAGTATTCTTACCTACCTCCAGCGCCGCATGAGCTGCCTACTTTCTGCTGGCCAGATCCCAAGGGGTAAATAATCTGCTCTGCTGCCCCAACGACTTTGAGGGCCACTCCACGGTTTTTAACATCATGCTTCTCAGTGGAGAGGACATAAACGACACTGCAGGGGAAAATGTCGCCCCGGTGCGACTTATAGAAGAGACCCACAACAACATATTTCCTGGTGGATCAAGAATCAACGTCACTGCACAAACGAGCGCAGCAAAGAAGCCCTCACGCAACCCGGTCCCATGCTTCAAGTGCCAGAATTTCTGGCACTACGCCAGGGATTGCACTGAACCTGTCAGGTATGTCCGGTGCGGAGGCGGCCATGCTGAATGCATAAAACCATGCGACGAGCCCGTCTGTTGCAACTGCGGATCTAAGTACCTTGCTCCTTTTTGCGATTGTAGCAGTTGGAAGCAACAACGTTGCAAAAAACGACCGCGAAGCGCACGCCATGGACTTCATACGCAGCCCGCAACAAGTCGCCAAGAGAGCGGGGTTTGCGCACTCGAACACCGAAGCAAGACGTCTAGATAGCACGGCCCCACCAGGGGAGGCATCAAGGCATCACTCAAGCACAAGAAAGAAGACTGAGACTAAGAAGATCACCCGAGAGGAAGACAGCCGTGGTGTCAGAGCACACTGCGACCACTCCTACTCCCTCCAAGTTGCTGATCAACAAGAGCAAAGGCTAGATGTACTCATCACCTTCTCACGAATCTTGTCAACCAGATAGCATCAAAAGAAGACACGTCTCATTCCTCGCGGCAGTCCTAACCGCAACACACCAAATTGTGTTGGTCAATTTCTGAGGTGAAGGATGCGCAGGCAACCACTCAGCGAATAAAACGTTAAAAGCCAACATGAAGACCAAATGACAGTGAAGCTCTTTTTCGTCCAAATGACTAGGCCTATATATTCCACTGTACACCTGCTCAAAGGAGCATTGACTAGGCTGCGTGTGTGTGTTTGCGATTGTGCGTCCTCTGTACACAGGGCTGGCGTTAGAGGGGGAGGGGTATCCTGGGAAAATCCGCCGTTCGAGGAATCCCCTATGAACGACCGGAGTGGCCTCTCGACCTCAAGAATCCGCGTATTGTCTACCAGAAGTGGTGGAGCTATAAAAAAAAAAGGACCACCCCTCTGGCCAGATTAAGAGCCCCATCCAATGAATTTGCCACGGGCCCCAGCTGGTTACGTCACAGCTAAGAACGCTTACCCACGGCCCGAGAATCCTAGCGTCGGCCCTGAATGTACACAATCTATTCGATCGAATACGGCGGAGGAACTGACAAATCCCATAGTTTGATTCGGATACTATTTTGTACAAAAAGTCAACCGTGCGGTGAGAATGTGTGTTGGTTAAAAAATAGTATTTAACGTACCTTCGTAGATTCTAAAGTACGTCCACATGAAACAGAGTACGATACAATAGAGTAGGGGTGGCCATAACGTGGGTTGTACGATATAGTGTCGTGATAAGAGAGTGAAAAAATAGCGTTTCCAACAACTAAGGCTAACTCTAAGATATCAGTAAAAGGACTAACCTATAATCAAATATGTAACTTTTAGTCACATTTTACTTCACAATATAAAAGTACTGATGCACAACCAGCGTGCTGAACTCGTACGTTAAAAGTCACCGGTTCGAGTCCGGCCATAGACTTCGATGATTATAATTGTTTTTGTGTCTGGCATTGTCCTGGAGTTTGACAGTAAGAAACGCTTTGAGATAGACTTATATGCGGATGAAAATTAAATTAGTTAAAACAGTGTATTGTTCAATCGGACAAATGAGATTTGAATCGCAATAAATACTACTGTCTCAGTCGCAAACTCTCCACCTGCATCGCTAAAGTAATAATTCAAAACAATAAATAATTAGCGAAAATGATTTCAATGGAGCTTTGTGTGTCTACATACTTCACAAACAAGGGAGCGTGCATAAACCACGCAGCTCCATTTTGGCCTCCTGTGAACCCCCCCTCCCCCCCACGTAGCCCTACGTGGCTTTTGCCTCTACCCCCCCCCCCCCCCCACCACCACCATGTAGCACGTAGCTTTTTTCCCTTTTGATCTAGAAGGCATTTTGCACTGTTTTCTCTTGTCAGACTATTGTAAATAACATACGGAGATAATTAACTGACGGAAATAAATATTCACATGCTGTTGTGAGTTCTGTTCCTCATTTTAACTGTGAAAAATGTTATGAAAGGAAAGCTACGTGGCCTGGCTCGGAACCCTCCTCCCCCCACGTAGCCCAACGTAGCCTTTCAGGCAATCCCTCCCCCCCTCCCTGGACCAAGCCACGTAGTTTGTGCACGGTCCTCAAGTACTAACACAATTCTTTTGTACCATGTGAAGTATCTGGACACTAAACATTGAACCTGTTCTTGAGGTGTCACATCAGCTTTACTGTTTTATATCACGAGCTTCTATCTTAATACTTCACATATATTGGCTTCGTCTTATCGTCTCACGCATGATGAGAACTGTTAATGTACAAATAATGTTCAGCCTGCATCACAAAGTACACTGCGAAAATTTTTGTTTGTCAATTATCTACAAGTTCACATAATATATGCGAGCTCTCATCTCGGGTGTTACAGTACATGGAAAGTAAACTCTAGTGATACTTTCATCATACTGCTTTTAATAATCACGCCAGTGCTTATAATCTCTGAAACTGAAGTCAAGAAACAGTTAATTGTTCAAACGTTAAACATAGAAACTGGGTACGGAATCTCGCTAAGAATAGTTTATTCCAGTTCTTACATTCTGTACATTTCAATATAGCCCGTTCAATCAAAAGAGGTGGTTCAAGGTCACCTTGCTTTATCCCCACTCCGCCATCCATGAAAAGGGGAAAGAGTGCCTGCTGTTAAATTTGCCACTTATCTACCATGACACATTGGTTCGGTGGTATAGGCAACAGTAGGGGGCGGTGGGGTGAGGAATGGGCCAATGGCAACATGATCTAGACTCTAGAGTAACCAGTTCAGAGTGAAGAGAATATAGTTCTATTGGAACTAACAGACCTGTATTAGGTCTAACTCTCTATTCTTTCATCTTCCTATATACGACACAGCAACTAACACCTAATAGCACTGATCTACATTCACACAACAATACTCAAACGCTCCAAAGAAATGAATTGGCTTTCTATTAATTAAAACGAAATTTCGATGCTAAAATTTATTTTATTCATGATTATTTTTCACTTTAGCTGTTCGCGACCCTGCGGAAAGATCACCTGTTCTGGCGGTGATGTGCGGCTGTTTGGCGAGCCAGTCCTTGATGTGCTTGATGTCCTGGTCTCTTCGCTTTGGGTCCTCATTGAGGTCCCGTTCGGCGATCGCCTGTAGCTCGGGGGACAGCTCACGGTAACCCATGTTATCGGTGACACAATATGATCTCAACTGGACTCTGCTTATCGGCACTTCACACGGTGGAGAAATTTAAAGTTTGTTATCATAAAGCGTTGTATAATCCAGCTGGACCTGCACAGATAACCAATGTATCTTACCGTAAACACTCGATAGTAACCGCTGTAAACATTACGCACAAGCTCAGACAAAGAAAATACATTTAGAGTATTTGAATAATGCAGAAGATATTGTAGGTCGTGCACTATCAATACAAACAGATTTGATGTCAATATTATGGCTCCTACATGAGGCGTCCCCATATTGGTGTAAATAAATGTCCTTTGTTCTCCATAAATTATCATAACTGAAATAATCAATTATTCAAATTAATGATGGGAGGAATCACGATGCTGCTTTGTAAATCATCACCATCATTAAATGCATACGATTTGACATAAGTTTACCTTATTTCATAACAGTGGTATGCAAACAAATTAATTTAAACTCTCAGAAGGTCAAATAGCGGGTTTATTTCAAAGTTCGTAGGGTTGTTATACACATTGAGTGTAATAAACGAGAACAATGAAGTTTTTCGAGAACGACATTGGGTTTAGTCAATACTAATGTCATTTGAGGTGATCACAACTAGCGTGGTTACCATTTTAAAGAGGCGGCATCTGTCGCTCTGTTTGGAATAGGCTGAGGTGACGGCTTTATTTAAAAATGCTGGCCAGCATTTTACAGAACTCGTAGCTAAGCTCTTCATAGGGCTGTACGACCAATTGCCGGATCCAATCACCCGTCATTGGAGACCACCACTCTAACATGACTGCTCGGCTTCCAGCATGTAACACAAGTCAAAAACAAACAACACTAAAAATATTCGTCGCCCTCACTTTGCTCTTCCAGGCTGGCTCACACACGAATCACAGGCTCTATTTGCACTCACCTGATTCTGTGCAATACATCCGCACCGCTCCGTTCCACACACAACTCGCTTGCGTGTTTTTGCAGGTCCCCGATGTCAACGCTCAGGAATGCGGTTAGAACCTACTGTCCCAAATGGCTTGGCTGGTACGCGCGGGCTACAGCGTCCAGATTCACCAATTGCACCTAAATTTACAATGGAGTGTGCTTATTCACAAGCGGTACAGTACAAACCCAGTGGTTTCCAACGGGGTCAGTACCGCTAACCGGAGGGTGCTGAAGAAATCTTAGGGGTCGTTAATGGTCCGAGGAAAATTTAGGAGTCGTTGAGGATCACTCGCTCGTAGAAATTATTGATACTAAAAATCATCGATCGCATGTTTCAACAAATAGTTCTCAATGTCTTTTAGGCAAAATCAGCCCCTATTAAAAGTAGGTATTGATAGTTATGTTCATAGAATGTCTGAGGATGTGGAGAGTTCTCTGATCATAGGTTATATTATTGATTGCAAGAATGGAAGTCGATGTAAGAGCGGAGACTTTCCCGGCGTATGCTTGAAATGAAGTCTTAAAACACTATCCAGCGGTACACCCGCGACGACCTCATTTCATAGGAGTCGATAATTTTTTATCCTAAAAGAGGATGGTGAGCGACTTTTTTTTGGAAAAGGGGGCGGGAGGCCAAAAAAGATTGGGAACCAATGCTCTAACCAATCTTTTACGTCTCTATGGTATAGTTACTTCACTGTGTTGGTGAGTGGCTTCGAATTCATTTGTTTTTCAGGAGCAAATATACTGTAATATGCATTTTCGAAATTCAGAAAAAACATCAGAAACTCCTGCCTTCACCTACAAAGCTTTTCCTACCGTGGCTTAAAGCAGGGGTGGCCAACCCAAATGATCTTGACGGCCACTTTGAAATGCATCATAACTCCGCGGTCCGCATATAAAATTCTATATTTGCAAGAATATTATTTTAAAATCAAAGTTAATTTTTTCTCATGATTTCAATAGTTAATTTTGAATATATGGATGCACAAATAATGTATTTTTTAATACACTGATATTCGCTTTTTAAAATTATAAAATTAATATATTTTATAAAAGTATGAGGAATCTCGCGGGCCGCATACGACCCACGGACCGCGGATTGGTCACCCCTGGCTTAAAAGAGTAAAGTCTTCGTTTCATTTTCCTGGACTAAAGCCATGTTGTTCTTCTCTAATCCTTTTTACAGCTCTATCACGTGTTATTTATGAAAGAATTTGTAAAAACTATGACGTACCATAGTGATCACTCTCTAATATCTTCATGGATACGCCAAAATCCTTCTACACCCTCAGTTTTCTGACCATCTCTTCATAGGTCTGCCAATATATCTTCTTCTAGCAGAAGGGTATTGCGGGGCAAGATTCGGAAAACTGTCATTACTCACCCTTAGAACGTTGCCCTGCCAACTTAACATTTATTGGAAAAATTGTGTAATCTATATATATATAAAGATGAATGTATGTATGTATATATATATGTTTGATTGTTTGTTTGTTCTTCATACAAATCTACAGTTTTCATCCTATCTCGATGAAACTTTGCACACTTATCCTTTTAAACAAGGAGAAACTAATGTCTACATTTCGTTGGAAAATTATCTGTATAAATAATACATGTTGTCTTATAATTTCGAAAAATTACTGATCGGCGATAGACAGACGCGTTCGATGTGTAGGTCTCTGTATGTACTGTTTTTCCATGTTGTGGTCAGGTAGCTCAGTGGTTAAAGAGCTTGTTTAATGATGTTTGGGTCGTTGTCTCCGGTTCAAATCTCCGTGGGGGCTAAGACTTTTAAAAATTGTTTTGATCTTAAGAGTCACGCCTTGGCCGTCGGTTATTCGGATTGAATGTTAAACTGTAGATATCACAAAGTTAGGGGTGCAGTGCGAGGCAAATCGTAGGAAGTCTTGCAATGCTGTAGGTGTACACTTTTTTACGTTATATTGATCTCTCAGGGGTGATTCGCAATCAGTGTGTGTGTGATCTGTAGTAATAATGCTATAAATGCGGAAGTAAGTCTCTGACTTTTGTCACTAAATGCCTGTACCTATATTGTCGGAATTTGACAAGAAAATCTGTAGGGAGGGCACAGGACATTTTTTTTTTTGGTAAGATTAACAGTTGTAGTCACGAAATTTTGAGAACTTATCGAATGGTGACAGAGAGACGGATGTGTGTGTTAGTCTGCAATGTTACGTGGCTTGCTCAAGCTGTGCTTCTCGCGCATTATATTAGTGTATAATTTGTTAATAAATTTCGTTTAGAGAAAAAACATATTAGTTAGTATAGATGTCGATTTTCTCTGTCCTACTACTTTGTGTCTGCTTAAATGTTTCTGGCACCAGTTTATTTTGCCTTCTTTTTTGACATGCCTTCTGGGCGTAAACTGGCCTAAGTTGTAGCTCTAGCAGAGCACGAGCAGCTAACGTTATTAGAACCCAAGAATCGGATGCTCATGGTGAAGTAAGAAGAAAAGACTAAACTGAAATAAAGCTGCCCTTAGATAACACTCCTCCCCCCCCCCCCCCACTCCTCCCAATCCTCTCACCTTAGTTTGTTTTTAAAAATGTTGGAAATTGATTCTCTTCAAGAGACAGGTTCGATGGTAGAATGATATAATGATAGCTTTCCTGTCATATTATGCCGTCTCGGTGTTGTTTGGGACCAATCCTTTGCTACCAACAACTTTCTATATTCAATTCTGGCAAAGAAATTCTTAATCCACGCGTACGAAGTCGCGTGTATCAGCTAGTTCAAAGAATAGATACTCAGATGATGCCATATTTCCTCATTCCTTCTCCTGTCTTTCAGGAAATATACTTTTACATATCGAAGGAACTTCTTTTTTGATGATTGCATATTCTTTTGTATTTTACTTACCCATGTTTCACTACCAGATATCACAGTCGATACTGTCATTGTTTCATAAAATTTTGAGTTGGATCACCTATCGGGCTTTGCGTTTCAGTATTTGTCGGATTTTTTTACACATGTACTTAAATCAGTGAAATTTCTTTCTCGTTCCGTGATCTTCATTGGTAACGTTGGAGCTATTGGATGATTGTCATTCATTATTTTGTCTCTGACAGGAAACTTCCCTTGCCATGGCATAACTTTCGTTTTGTTCCATACTGCGGCAGGTTGTAGTCTTTACAATTAACAGATACTTTAATTTTTGGATTAGGTCTTCATTTTTTGTAGGATAAATTGGTAACTTGAGAGTAGACTAATTTTTATTTTTTTTTTTGCAATTAACAACAAAGAAAGCCGATTCCACTAATGAACTCTTTATGTAATATGTCACAAATTGGTATCTCAGTGTCACTAGCTATCAGGGCCGGCGCTAGGAATTTCGGGCCCGGGGTAAAATGACCTTTTTTTTTTTTTTTTTTAGCTCTACAAACTGGCCAGGCGACAATGGACGTATTCTTGGCTTCATGGCCTGAGAGCCCCTAAGTCGGTGATCGGGCCCCCCATCAGCCGGCGGGGCCCGGGTACTTTTGACCCGCTTACCCCCCCCCCCCCCTAACGTCGGCCCTGCTAGGTATGGATCGAATAGTTGCAATGTCTATAATATGCTACGGTATTTTACAACATCTTCTCGTTGATCCGAAAGAACATATACGTCGGCCAACAGCGATTAATGACTACAGTAGGTGGTCAATGATGGTGGCGACGCTCACAGAATCGACTATCTTCAAGTCTTTGTAGTTGGGTGTGTGGGCCAGGCTCGCAATCAGGTTCCAGTGACCATAGTCGCTCTATGTAGCCGTGCTGAGATGCAAGCGTAAAGAATTGCCGCTCCATATCCCTCTCTCTACACCACGAGCATGGTGTCACATGATACCCGCTGACCAGTTTAGTTCTTCGGCAAAGTTCTCCACTTTTTGACTGGCTCGGATCGTATAACAACTTCAAAAATATAGGATTTTATACTAAAGCAACCTGGTAGAGTAAACGCTCTCCCTTACAGTCATCATACATGTCTCTTTTTTCTTTTCTTCTTATTTTTTTATTTATTTATTATTATTTTTTTATTTACGCCTCATCGACGTCGTTGTCATTAGAGGAGGGATGGGACTGTGGGACTGGAGACAAGGAACTGGAAGGAATTCAGCTACGGCATTTTAAAGGAAGCATCCAGGCATTCGCCTTGAATAATTTTGGGAAAAAACGGAAAACCCAAATCTGGATGCCCGGAAGGGATTCGAACCCACGTCCTCGCGAGACAAGAGCGTTCACACACCACGCTCGCTATATTGCAAGTCAAATACTTGGAACTCGTAGTTGCTTACAAAAAAACAATTGGTTGCATGAGATTCTGGTATAGTTCTCAAGTAGTACGATGCCCAAAAAAATATTTTTTTTTTTATTTTGGCTTAAAAGTTTCTGCGGACAGCCAAGCAATACCTTCCTATTCTTCTCGAGCCGACAGCTACTCCTTGCGGCATTTTACGGCTTTATTGTCCCTGGCGTTGTCTTATATACAAATTTCATGGGGTGCGCATCACTTTTAGTAACTTTTAGCGATAATCCCCGACTATATACTGTTTCTTGAATCCAATACAAACTGTGCACTACAATAAACAATATACTACATTAAAAATTAACAAACCTGAATGTAGGATATGGCCAGTTTAATTTCTGTTCCTTACCAACAATTCCGCTTGCACTGATGTTGTGCATTCTTCATTAACAACACCATAAAAGGCTTCAAAATTTGCTGTCAAAAGCAAAAGAGAAAATTAAAAGATCTAACTTTAGTTGCGATAATTGATACTCAAAATATGAATCCACTGTCACGAAATGCAAACGCCTACATTATGAAATTTACGAAAGGTCTTCCAAGCAAAAAGTGAAACATTTAAAACGAGGGATGCGCGAAAATATTTACAAGCCATGCTAGAGTGTTTATCGAGATACGAGAAACTCGCATATACTGATCAGGCAAAACATTATGACCACCTGCTTATTAGTGTGTTGGTCCATCTTTGGAGCGCAATACAGCAGCGATTCGGCGTGGCATGGATTCTAAAAGTCCTTGTTAGGTTTGCGGACTTGTCAGGCACCAGATGTCTTCGCACAGGTCACGCAGTTCCCTTAAATTATGGGCCGGTGGTTCGTGGGCTCGGCTTCTAGGAACGAGCATCTCGGAAACGGCGAGGGTCGTCGCCTATTCGCATGGTACTGTAGTGAGCATCTATGCAGAGTGGTTGCAGGACGGTGAAACCACGACTGGGCGACAAGGTGGTGGACGTCCACGCCTCATCACAGAACGTGGAGGTCGGAAGCTCTATAAAGCGGGATAAGCGGAGATCTGTTGGCGATCTGACAAGTGTGCTCCGAAACACTTGCGCCTGTGCCATTCATGTACTTTGATGTCAGATCTCCAAATTTTTTTATCGCCAGGACATCTCCGCAGTGCGTATGGAGTGAGGACATACGGCACTGTTGATGGAAATTGTGTGACGGATGGATACGTTAAGCCTGTCTGATCTCTGGTGTTTTTCGGAATAGTAGGCCTGAATGAGCCTGCAACGAGTTTTACCTCTTCCATTCTTCATCTTTCATTTCACACAACACAAACAACACTATACTAAACAAATATACTTACGCAATCATCGATACCCACAATAACACATACGAACATACACTGGCGAAAACAAAGGAAAACCATCCCATTTCATCGTCAAAGTTCCCATGAAGGGGAGGGACATCTTCCACGGTAACCTCCTACGCCTGGGATCGGGTAAGGCATCATAAGATGAAAAAACTTACCATTGTTCTGGGAAATACTGGCACGTAGAATTCATCTTTTGAGAGACGCTTTCGACGAAACACTTGAGAGTCAAACGTTGCCACTGTACTGCGGCCTGTTACACAACGTAGTTCGGGCAACTCACTAAGTTTTTAGGTCCCCTTCATTGGATACGATTACGGAAACAGGTTAGATCACGACGAAGGCCATTATATAAAGATATTATCACAAGGAAAATTAAAAGTTTAAGACTATGCCCTCAGGCCATTTTAAAGTTATCATCACAATAGTTTCAAGTTTCTGATAACGTTATACAGCTTCACAATACATTTAAATCGTGCTAAAAGCTGAAAAGCAGGACGATTATAAAACTAAATTTTCCAAATATTTCCACTTACTTCTGCTGAAATAAATCCATTTCATTATGCTCCTACTCATTTTATATAGGCTATTATTTCTGTCTGTAGGTTTTTTAATGCTACGTAACTACTGTATACCATAGTTCTTAGTGTGACCCAATCTTCATTTTCCTCCTGTTGATTCACTAAAGACCACGTGAACATCTGCCTGAACAATCAGGCAGCTTACTGTGGATCCTGAAAACGGGGAAGATCGAGGGGGGGGGGGGGACGGATAGGTAGCCCCACCATTACTAGAACCAAACTTGTTAGGTATCGAACATTTAACCCAAGGCATTCCATATGAACTCTCTTCTAACGTAGTTTACAAGGCAAAATGTTAGACTGAAGAAATCAAATGTGAGGGAGCAAATTGACTTCACATCTCTCTATGTAATAAAAACTAAGGTTGTTTTATATTGTATTGTATGTAATGATTGTAAAGATTTAAATACTTCAGAAACAATTATATTTGCACTAAATATCACCCAAAATGAATAAAGTTCATCAAGAGGGATAACGAAATTTTTGGATTGACCATTTGTCATTAGTAAGAAGAATACAGAAATGTTAAAATACTCTTGGGTAGCGAAGTGTTGTCTCACGATATTTCGGCTATCACATACACTGTCGCCAGACGACAACTCCGAGAGATACTTCGTTCTTATGAACACAGAAATGGATTATCCTTGCAATTACGTAAGTGATATTGAACGATTCATTTATTACACGAATTTTTATGCTAACTTATAGTGTTAAGATTTGATTTATTTCTCAACCAGTATTTTACTGAAAGAATTGCTTATTGAAGACTTGAAAAGTAAATATCTTGGCATTACATTTGATAACAAGCTTAACTGGGCAGGTAGTAGGAAAAGGTTTCAAAATTCTGCATTTGTTGGAGAGGGTGATGAGGGGATGTACAAGAGAAGTAAAGAAATTGTGTTACAAACCTTAGGTGAGACCATTACTTGAATATGGTAGTGTAGTATGGGACCCTCATTTTACGTATCAAATACAGGTGCAAAGCAGGGCTGCTAGATTTGTTTCTGGAAATTATCGCAGAACGCAATCAGTAACAGATATGATAAAAGAGCTAGAATGGGACTCATTGGAAGACAGAAGCAGGGTGAAGAGGGTCATGGGAGTGTTCAAGGCGTATATTGGTGATGAGGAATGGGAAGATATTGGTGTAAGAATTGAAAGTAATACATGGAAGGGAAAAGATGACCATGACCATGACCACAAGCTGGCACTCGATTTCAGGCACAATGGTGTAGGAATATCCTCTTTTTTAGGTAAGGGTGTCAGGAATTGGAATAATTTACCAAGAGAAATGATGAATAATTTGCCTAAAACGTTGAGAGAATTTAAAGTGAAAATTTGTAAAGCGTAAATGCAGATGGATACAAAAAAGGGGGAAGATAGGTGTTTAGGGAAATTGCCACCGGAGCATGCGCTCAATTTCAATTTAATTTAATTTTAAAATTTACGAAGATTCTACCGATGCAGGTCCTTTTGCTTAAAATCACTGACAACTTCTTAATCTAATAACTGTAATTTAGAATGTTATGCTCTTGACACTGATGGTGGAAGCCAAATATGGCGACGATATTCAGTCGACGTTGAGCTGCCTGAAAGAGCCCTCGAGTCCAAACAGGTCGACGGCAGTCTTAGGTTTGCCTGGTCGCTTCGACTCGTCCACTCCATATTTGGCGTCATTTGCGAAGAACGCCTTGTGGTCCTCCACATTCTTCTTCCAGATATCTGCACAAAAAACGAGTCGATATTACTAGACACAATATAGAATGCATAATTTTTCAGTGAGCTTTTCTACCGTCATAAAAAGGGATGGGATGCCATTTTGAAGCTTCCCGTTCCGTGAAACATTGCAAAACCCTTGGCGATATGCTTTGGAGTTAAAGTTTCTTTGACATTGGGTTTATGTACCGCAGATTCAGCTGGAGTTTAAGCAACGCTAATGTTTCTAGAGACTCGTGTTTTATTGGAGTGGAGAGCTAAATATGCCTCATCCTCAAACGGTTTTGCTGTCCTGAATATATCCTACAACCTATCCTGTAACAGAATTTTCTTTGACATTGGGTTTATGTACCGCAGATTCAGCTGGAGTTTAAGCAACGCTAATGTTTCTAGAGACTCGTGTTTTATTGGAGTGGAGAGCTAAATGTGCCTCATCCTCAAACGGTTTTACTGTCCTGAATATATCCTACAACCTATCCTGTAACAGAATTTAAAATATCCATAGTACACTTAGTAAAAATATTCCAAATACCAATTTTTCGAATTCAACATGTTAATATGGGTTAGAAAGAGCTAATTAAAATACCAAAAAGTCCGTTTCTATTTCATAGTCATAGTTCGTAAGTTAATGACCATTTCTATTGATAAATGATTACAGTTCAACTATGAATAATACGGCGAATTATTTATGGAAATAAAAAAGAAAGATTAGTGAATTAAACAGAATTTGCACCGGCATACGGGACTGTTAAGAGCCGCATTCCCCCACGGCGCGTGGTAGTGGACACCTTTCATCTTTGCCGCATATGCTAGCGCGCCTCGATCCACCGCCAGGCGGTAAAAGATGAAAGGCTCGTACTACCACAACACGCGCCGTGGGAATGCGTCTAAAGGCACAGATACGTGTGTAACAATAAGACACAATTGAAAATAACACTTTCACTGCTTATTCTAGAATATACTTTAAACTGCAGTTTAGACTTCGAGTCTAACGACTGAATGTCTTATAACACAATTAAAAAGAAAGAATGAAGTATCAAGTACAAAACCCCTTTTACTCCGTCTAAGAATTTTCTTCTTGCTAACTAAGTGTGACTGAGAAAGTTCAACATGTTTGGTGTATGGAAGGGGTGGGTGACAACGTTGTTCACAGTCACTAATATGGTACATGGTTTTTCTCTGTGTCGAAACTGTTAACAAATGCAGCATTAACACTAGCTGGAAGTTGCATTGAAATGTAATAACTAACAAGGGATGATATGTATTTTGCTCTTTAACTAACTGATCGGTTATCAGTAGTTGGTAAAATTATTGGTTTGTTAGTAATTACAGGTACTGTTCCACATCCCCAAGACTGTTCTCGTATGTGATCTTAGTAAACGTTTCTAATCTACTCTAATGAACATTAGAGCATATAAATGTTGTCTGTACTCACTTTGAATCTCCTGCAGGGATCCAGCAGTTCCTCCGTACTCCGTGGGCAGGATGTCCTTCGGAAAGTGCTCGTGTAGGGACTCCAAGCTGGTGTGCAGAGTCACCTGTGACCAAAGATGTTATAAGAACAGACAGAAAATTAATCCCAACAGAAGCTCCACATTTGTTGTCTGGTGGCTCCCATATTTCTTTCCTCCATGGTGGGGCCACTAAAACCACGAAACAAAACGAGAACTATGGTTCAATTTCAAAACCAGAACTGTAAGCCTCCCTACATTATTCCTCTTATAGTCTCAATAGTTTCGAATGATTACGGAAGCGGTGTTAGAAGTTTCCTGCTTGGACCACAGATGGCTAGGCTATCACCGAACTAAAAGACATTAGCAGACTGATCGTCACAATATGAAAAGAAATAAAACGTATCTTTGAATATCGTGTTAAATTATTTATTATTACTGGAAAGAAAAAATTTGTATGGCTGGAGAAAAGAATTTTCCATATACCTCCACACCAAAATTCCAGATTTGTTTTATGGTTCAGGTTTCACAAATTTCAAATTTAAGAATATCTCATAGAAGTAGTTACGAAAATGGCCACTTGACTCCTCACTATGTTTCCTAGAATTTCATATTCGTTTCGGTAAGTTAAGTATCTTTATCTCCACTGCCTATTTCTTATTTATATCTTATGAAATGTAGTGGGTATACATTACATAGAGTACATCAGTATATCCACTCCTCGTCTGTCAACCACGTTTAGCGTGTAAATAAATTTCTTGCATTCTGGAACCATCGTTCCCGTACAACCCCCTATGACAGGAAAAATATCGAAATATCTGCACAAATCTGTAATTTCTCTCACGCCGATTAGTCTGTGTACCTTCCGTTTCTCAGAACCACCTTTTTATTTTGAAAGAATACATTTCCGATACTGGAACATGTTTCATACACGAGGAAAGAATTAGGTATGTCCACTGATAATTTTTATTAACTGAAATAAGATATATCCTAGAATGCAAAGGGTGCTGGGATCGAGACATTTGGTTAGAAGTAAATGATGGGAAGTTAAGAAAAAGTAGAAGGGGGTTTTGGTTGTTGGAAATTTTCAACATAGTTGTTGTGTCATCTGGTGAAGGTGGATGAACAAAGGTTTCTGAAATAACAGAAATTATAATTCCACACTATACTGAAAAGCCAATAAACAATAACATACAGTCAATTACCAATACCTCATCCAAGTTCACCAATATGCTCGATCAGACCAAGTCCCTTCGTCCCATATGTGTGCTTCCCCAACGTGTCATTCACGTATCTCTCTGAGGTTTGACGTTGTCCGGCTGCCTGTACGCTGGGCTCTCCGTTGCCAGAAGAGTGTTGCCTGGATAATCGCTGTGGAAATACAGTTCGTTGCATGAGTGAATATGAGTTACTCCTATGCTCTGCTGTACGCTCGCGAGGAGCCTCCTTTTGTCCTGTTATTGGTGGAAGGGAGAGCGAGCTGTGTTAAGGATCATTCTCACGGCGCGTGCTAGGCAGGACGCGCCTTTCATCTTCTACCGCCTGGCGGTGGATCGAGGCGCGCATCCATGCTAGCATATGCGGCAAAGGCGTTCCCTAGCACGCGCCGAGGGACGTGCCGTGGGAACGAGGCTTTATCTCTACCAGCAGAGGCTTCTCTGTTGACCCCCCCCCCCCCAACTGGCTTCTTAGTGCAGTCGACATAATCGCGGTTGGGCAAGTATTTCAATTTTTCTGTAACTCCGTAGCAAATTATTTCTGAAAAATTAACAGCTCTTAGTATTTATCAGATTTATATCGGTTTCTGGGACAAAATAAGGAATAGATTTGTTTCTGGTTTGGCTAGTCCATTTGCACATACTTAGCATTTAGTATTTATTTAAAAACGGTTGGTTTATTCTATGGCAGTGGTTCCCAATTAGTTTTCCCCGAGTGCCACTTCAAGAAAGAGCTCAACCCCACGTACCCCTTATTTGTAAATAAATAAATGTGTTGTAATGAAGTCTTCACGGGTGTACCGCCGGATTGTGTTGTGAAAACACGATATTTCGACGACTAGCTCCGCCGTCTTCATCAGGTGTAAAGACATCTGCACTAGTCAGCTGAACCACAGATACTGAGATAGTTCCATCAATCCGTCCATCGTGATATGTCGCAGACATAAGCTGCATGTCGTTCTTAGCGCCAGGGTATCCTATTGCTAATATCAAAGTCTAGTTCTTGAGCCTGGCCTGAATGTATTTATCCTAATTTGAGCTGTGCTGATCTAAATTTAGGAAATTATTTACGTGATGTACATACAACCTTATTACCTACTTACAACTAATGGTGGATTTTTTTAAAACAATTTAGGACCTAACTAATACCTAACCCTAATCCGTCCTATTCCTACTTATAACTAATGGAGGGTGAGTAAATATGCTGTTAATATTACTACGTGGTAGTAATTCAATTGGGTCGGTCCCTATTGCTGCGATGTCAGGGTGTCGTGAGTTTTCGCAGCAAAAGTAAAATTTGTCAGAAGCTGATTTTATGGTGGCTGATAGTGGGTCAAAATGGAGATCCTGTCGGATTATCCAATTTGGTAAATAGCGGGGCAGTGTGCAGCCATACTCCATAATTCGGAGCAGTGTAGGAATATCAGTTGGACAATCGCACGATAGATGAGTAGTTTTGTTTCTGTTCTTATACCATCACCTCTCCGGATTGGGTAGAGGTTGGTAAGTTTTGCTATCGCTTTTTTCTTTGTTGCATCTATGTGGGACCACCACATCAACTGTTTGTCTAATTGCAGCCCAAAGTACTTCATTTTGGTTTTCCATTTAATGTCGCTTCCCTCCGTGTGCAATTTTGTCTTGCTGTACTTGTCTCACTCTCATATTTGATAAAAAAAATATGTTCTCTAGATAGGAATTTATGACGTGTATTATATAATCGGGAACGTTGTATTTATGTAGTTTGTAGATATGGCCTTCATACCACACTTTGTCGAAGGCTCTCTCAATACCACCGCTGAGATAGTTCGGGTGCCGCACTTCCTTATAAACATGTCCGCGTCGGGTAGCCGGTCTGCAGACACTAAATCTTCTGGGACAGCATTGCCCCCAGAGTGTGGGAAGTTCTTGCAACAGTGGTCGCATATCCTTCCATGTTAATTGCTGGTTGTCATTGCTTTATTTGTAGTCATCGGGCGTGTCCTTCCAGAAGTGGTGGCATAGTTTGCTATGACCTCTGTCAATAGCATGTGTTACTGTTGGAGCTGATGAGTTATAACGCCTAGGCTGTCAGTTTGGTTGCAGTTCACCTGGTGGCATAAACGGTGTTCTGAGAACTGCCTCTTAGCTGTCACACGTAGCTCAGAACCGGTCGCTGCTTGTCGTCAGTCGGGTTGTCTGTTGGAGTGTGATGGCACCGGCTTGTCGGTGCTGGTCGAGGTCTTGTTAGCGCGTAAGTTTCTCTTCATTAGGCAGCCACTGTAGCAAGCTGGGTGGGGCTCGTTGCAGTTGCAGCAAGTTTGTCACCTCGTCATGCGGGATGCTGCAGTTGGCTACCTTGTGACTGCCAGGGCACCTCACACAGCGCTCATGACCAATGCAGTCGCGTGCCAGGTGACCGTAACCCTGGCAGCGAAAACACTGGAAATATGTCAGAGTCGGGTGGCTGGCTGCCGGTAGGCGTCGCCATAGTTCTCGTTGCGGCCCGAACTAATATGGAGCCCTCTATGGCGGCAGCTGGACAGAGGTACAACGTTCTCTGTGGATTCTTGACAAGGCTGGTTTCCATGCCTCACTAAGACATAAACCACTGTCTCTACTGAATGTGTTGGCCAGTCAAATTTCGATCGGTTCTTTCTTACAATAAATGTGTTCACCCCAGTCGCGTGCTTTGCACAATCACAGTATTGCAATAATATAATTCAAACACACACAAAGTTTGTCTTAAAATATATTTTGCCGATAGTAATGTTTGCGTAATTATTTTTCAGTTATCTTCGCGATTATTTTACCAAGAGTTTATCGCGCGTGCTCCTTGAAGCAACCTCACGCATCCCTGGAGGTACGCATACTACTAATCAGAAACCACAGTCCTATGCTACTGTTAAATATTGTGACGTGAACTTTATCTGGCAAAACTACTTACTTCTATTCTACTTTATTATATCATCCATCTTTTTAAATTTGCTGCACACTTTTAAATAAAACTACACACAATTATCAGACCGTTCTTATTCTAGTAGCCAGTAACACAATCAACTTCGTGTATAGATACACTTTGCCATTTTTATTCTGGTGCCTAATATTAACGTGGAGAAGCAAAAAAATATTAATTTCATTTAAAAAAACATTCCTTGTTTTAGTATTACGTTCCGGAAGTTTTTATTCTGTTAGAATTATATTTTAACGCATTATAATATATTAAATATAAGAAATTAAAGCTGCATGAAACACAACCAGTAACAGTCCAATAAAGGCGTACCGAGTGTCTATTGTCCCTTTGGTAGTGAAATTTGGAACACACTTTTCGGAGATACCTTTCGATGGAAAATACACTTTAAAGCGAAAAGAAATGTACCTTAGACATAAGGTAACAAGAAAGTTACCAACTCCGATAGTGGTGGCAGTACAGGTGGCGTCCATTTCTAAACATCTCTTTAACGTCAGCGACAGAATTTGCAGCGATGAATATAAGATTATTGGCAAGTTTTCGCAGCACCATATAAATACATGCCCGTGCCGTAGGTAATAACATGTATTTCTTGCTTAATAACTTTTGTGCAACTAATCACATTTCGAGCTAGTTTTCTTCGTCGTATTTTAAAATTGAAACGGTTAAGTTGAAACGTGACCTGGACCAACAATTCTGCAACGCGAGAACATTACCTCTTACTCACCACGATCGGTATACGGATGTACTCTTTATATTTACGCACACTGTTGGACATTTATCAAACCTTTGCGTCAAGTTTCATTCATCAAAAGTATGGAGGGTAGCACTCACAAATTATAAGTCACAACTCAAATTTTAAATTCAAATCCAATGGGAGCATCTTCTTACTCGTTAGAACTTGAAGTGAGGATCTATGTAGATCAACGTGTAGCCAAAGATGCATGACATTTGTGAGAAGCATGTTATGAAAGCAACTAATTTCGAAAGTAATTTGTTGCCGTAAAGTAAGGTTAAGTAATTCATTACTAAAAAAATGTTGATTATATATTTACTTCCGAAAATGATAAACGGAGTTTACACATTTAGGAATGCTGGATCAAACTACCTTCTTCCTCAGTTAGTAGTTAAAATTCGTTGTGTCATTATCCTTGAGGACGAACAATTCGACTCACCCTCCTTTTCATCTTTTCCTTCATGAAGCTCTGGAACATCTGGAGCGCCTTCTCGATTCCAGGAGGACAATTAATGATGTGTACAGCCCTCGGCCTCAGTGGATATCCCTCCTGGTAAACAAAGAAACAAAGAAGCAATTTTGACAGAGCATGAAAATGTTAGAAACATTTGACTAGGAGACAGATGGCTATAATGAGTACAATAAAGTGTAGCAACAAATAGGACTGAGTTCGGCAGAGATAGAAGAGGAGGAATGACGAAGGGGCAAAAGAAGTTGGAGAGTTATTTGACGTAGACAGACACCACCAGTGGCTGGTAACAATCTAACCAAATACGGAGAGATACGACAGATTTCCAAGATTTCGCACATTATCATTCTGTTGCATCTACTCCTTAAAGATGATTCCAAAACAGGGAATAATCAAGTTCTAACACTTTTTAGGGAAGATACACACACACAGGAAATTTTCCATATATGACGAGACATATCATTTTTATGACATAGTGATACGTTCCTGTGGTCTTCACAAATTAGAGGGTTGTCTTATTTGAGTGCATATGGAGGACCAGTGAGAGCAAAAGACTCAAATGTTTGTCAAATCCGTTACCCAAACAACTTACAAATTTCGCTATGGTTCTGAATAACTGAAAATTTGTGACGATTCATATGGATATGTCGGTTTTTAGTTGCATTGCAGATTGTTCGAAAGCAAAGCCAAAGGCGGAAGAGGTTACTGGACATAAGTCGCAAAGGAGATAAAAAACAGACCAAGCAACAGATGAATGCGGTGATGCAGCCCAACAGGAATGTGACACATCTTTCTGGCAAAAATTGATTGCGATGATCAACTTCTTGGAAAGGATGAAATGAGGGATTTTTTTTGCCGGTACAGTGGTGAAAAATAGCACTTCCACCTGCGGCAACTCTTGTCTCAACGCTTCAGTGAACAGATACTTGCTCGTACACCTAACTCGTGATGAGAAGTCATTTTGCTCGACATTTTACTATCAACGGCCGAGCATCCACACGAGGAATTGATAAACAAATAGTCGTTCAATAATATAAAAAGACAGTGGCTACATTATCATAACGCATATATTTACGTCAAGATTTACAGAAGGTGAAAGAAGTCGAGGGTTTTTCAATACTTGACCGTAACTGATTCTAAAAGGAGTTCTTTCGATTCCAAACTAATCACTTTGAGCCAGGGTAGTACTGAATTAGATCTCGCTGTATTAGTCCTTGCTTTCACTCACCTGGTATGCCGTCATGACCCTCTTCATGAACCATGGTGTGAGAGGTGTGACGTGGCCCATGGTGACTCCCTTCAGGTCCTGGATGGTCACCTCGCCGCACACTATAGCTTGGTCGTCTGACCACATGGTCACTTCTGCACCCATCATGTTCACCTTGAACACTTCTTCGACGGGGAGAGAATTTGGAGGCATGAGGCCCACGCGCATCAGCAACACTCGGCGTCCCTCAGGATCCGTCTTCGGCAGAAGCACCATCATCCTGCAGTGACATCAAGCGGACATCGGTGGGAGTAGCCAAGATACAAACATGTGGGACTTAAGTTTTAGAATGGGAAATTCAACCAAAGACTTTGTTTGCTTAGGACTATAAGCAACATCGACTTCATTATAGGCAGTAGAAGATTGGGAACAATAAACGGAATTCAGCCATCGCCATTTAGGAGGAATCATCCCAGCATTCGCCTGCATTGATTTCGAAAAACCATGGAAAACAGAAATCTGGTGGGCCGTAAGGGGATTTGAACCAGTGAACGAAAGGGATCTCGGAGCGATTCCTATTCGACGTAAAGGAAAATATCTTTCATTCCAATCAATGATACTATCTGGGATGAACTTTGAGAGCATTTAGTTGATAGTTTACAGGTATGTATAACTTCGCAGTAGATTAAAACATCCACAATGAAATGGGAATGTCTTCCGATTGTTATCTGGTAATGGTCCATCTAATATGCCAAATACCCTGGATTTCATCATTTAAACTAACTTACCCAACAGCCTGAAAGTCTTCTCCAATGTGAATATGAATTCTGCTCTAATTTAAACCACAAAACCGTATTATTCCATAGTTTCCAGTATGGAATTATCCCTGTGTATGTTTAAAAAAAAAGTCTTCAGTTCGAACTTAATTTCAATACTTGTTACTCATATAATTTCGACCAAACATAGTCGCTTAGGCGTATTTACGAACACCACCTTGTCACCCAAAATTGAAAAGGATAAACCAGTTCCCAACAGCGAAAAGTTGCTACGCTCTGAACTGATGTAATAAGTTAAAAGAATCAACCTGAGTTGAACCAGAGAAGGTATTATCTCCCTTTAAATTGACAAGGATACGTACCGTGGCAAGATATATTGCAACTGAAAAAATCGTGGAAAACGCTAACCAGGATAAGGAACAAACTTCGACCAATAAAAAAATATTGTATAGGTAAATTTAATTTTATTTAATTCCAATGGAGCGCACACTCCAGTGGCAATTTCCCTACACACATTTCCCCCTTTCCTGCATTCATCAAAATTTGCGATCTACAAATTTCAACTTTAAACTCTTTCAACATGCAATAAAATAATAATCAATTTTTCTCAAGGTTTTGATGAGACGTCTTGCATCTGGAGAATTAGTATACAATAATTGTATTTAAACTTTGACCGAGCACCCTGTCTGCACGCACGTTGCTGGATCACATACTCACCACAAAAATACAATGAGTTCAGTCGGTTCTCAGAAATTTAACAATTTCGACAGTAAAATGATTGGTGCTGATCAAAATATTGAATATCAAATCAAACCATTAATCACTCTTAATTTGTTAATTAGTTCATTCAGATTTCAGAAATAGTTAATCATTTATAATGATAAGCTGTATCAATTTTAATCTCATCATTAAGAGAGAATTGGAACTGAGAAGATGGCATCGCGGTTCGTACAGGCACAAATAAATTTTTTAACTATTAGCATTCCTATCAGAGATAGGTCTGACGTCAGAAAATAGTTACACATTCTGTATTTATAAGAAGGCAGGTTCGGCGTTGTACCCATTTCACGTCAGATCATGACGTCACGGACATTAATTTTTATATGACCTTTTGACACATTTGAGAAATTACTTTTTCCTGGTACAGTAAAAACATTTAAACGTCTTGGAAGGAAGTGTGTGGGGCTCAGAGGTATTTCCGCTGACAAGTATACCATAAATTTTCTATTGACTTCATTACTTATAGACATGAACTTACTGGATGACCCTCGTGTATTGAATAAATAAATCAATAGGAATTTTAGTGACAAATTTTTTAGCTTTGTAAAAGTTCTTACAAGCGGAGAGTCATACTTCAATCAAGTACGATGCATCATTGGGCGGCCTGAGAAACTATTGGAGATGCCTACACCCTAACACACTTCCTCCTGTCCTATCTGCAGTCGCGACGTCTGCTCCATGAAATCACTGTTTATTTAGTGTTTTCCTAGGGAATCTGCAAACAAAGTAGCTTACTCACCCTGAGGAGAGTACCTTCTGCGAGATGGGTGAAAAAGGGTCCCTGTTACTGAATATCTCAGGCAGGGCGGTCCTCAGGGTGTAGTACATGTCCAGCTTGCGTTTGGTCTTCTCCAGCGAAAACTTGCAGCCACGTAAGAACGCCAGTATCCATTGGTCGTCTGCAAATAAATCAGTATGTCAGTATAAACTGTGCCTTGAACCATGTTGTAGAATCAAACAACTTCCCTCTCATTTTTTATTTCAAAAGGAAGAAGCATTCATTTCATGATCGTGATTTTTGAATATCAAATATTAGTGACCGGTGATTACGATGAAGTTCCTGGAATTAAAAATGAAAATAAGCACAATTCAACATTGGTCTATACTGCTATCTACTATATAATTTCCTAAGCTTAACCACTGAGCAACCAGACCGCACCTGACATCAATAAACCGGGTTGTGATTGGTTTTATGAATGGATAAGTACGCTCAGTACTTTTTTTACCATGACAAATTTAGCAACTGTGGTGGAAATGGTCTTCGCCAAAATTACCCTTCAGATGGAGCAGCACACGTCGGTCTCATTGTGTTTGGAACTTCGCAGTACTGACATGCTTAACATCGAGAAGGTTAACTGAAGGCGTCAGGGCATTGTCATGCTGCATTTGGAAGATATACAAGCAGCTTACAGTTCATAGAGTATACTTTTTCTTGGAAGTTCGTCATAATCGTGACGAAAAACACACATTCGAGACACGTTATAGCGTAGTACATACAAGTAGAAACAAGCAGATGTCGGCTGCTGTCGACACTACTTTCATGAAAACTTACATCAGCAAACGAACTGGACATAAAGTCCCAATAGTGAATACAAAAATCACTGTTGCCATGCTGTAACTTCTCATCGGCGTTATTATGGTTAACATCGCAGGTTTTTCGAGCTTGTATAGTTTCTAATACAGACGGTCGATAGATAGCAATATTTGTGGCTTTTTAACGTAAATCAGATCAAAAGAAAAGAAAATACAATGAATGAAACATAGCAAAAACAATTAACATTTCTAAAAGTTATAAGAAACAACAGCAAGTCTTGCAGAGTGATTGAACGCTGTGGATCTATAGTATCGATCCCAGTGGGTAGCGGTAAGATTTGGGCCTGGCGTTCAGGAGAACGCGGTATCAAATCTCCGTCCGGGCACCAGATCTCGGTTTTTCATCGTTTTCCCAGATCACTCCAGAACAATGCCGGAATGGTTCCTTCGAAAGGCCAGTTTCCTGCTTCTTTCTTCCTCCAATGACCTCGACGTCTAAGAAGCGCAAAAATACGGTAAAAATGTAACGAGATCGGGGAAGGTAATACGAACCTCTATCCAAAAGGCGTTATAAACATTTACAGGAGATCATTATCATACTTGTAAGAAATTATTAAACTATTAATTTTTAAGTGTCTAATCTTCTCTACCTATAGCACTGAAAACTTTGAAAGAATTTAAAGATAAAATTTGTAGAGGGAAAATGTAGGTGGGTGCAGGATAGGGGGAAGATGGGTGTGTAGGGAAATTGCCACCGGAGCCTGTGCTCCATTGCAATTAAATTAAATTTTTAAAAAAAATGACAAACAACAGTAAGGGAATGTTTCATTTATGGGAGGAACGACATACCATTGAAGAATGTATGATGCAGTTTAAATGGAGACAGAAGTAGAGAATAACGATCGATAGCTAAACTAAACCACTTAGCTATCATCTGAACTGATAAACAAATTTACATTAAAATTTTGTCAATTAGTGGACGACAAGAGCTATTAGAACGAAATCCATTGAATTTTGACTTTGAAGCAAATTCATGTACATTAGATAAAGTATATGACAACTGAATGCATAATAGCAAAAGTAGCACTATGGTATTTATTTGTTTTTATTTTAATTGAAGGTATTTGGAATTGACGTAATTTAAATTGTAGATTCCACGTTAAATTGTTTAGTATTGTAGAACCGTTATTTCCTGAGTTATGGATCAGAAACCTTAACAATCGGTGGGAACATAGTAGAATAATTTTAGTACTGCGCTAGAGAAAACAAAAAAAGAATGGGAAATGTAATAGTGAAGAGAAATGGATTAGCCAATCAGAACTTTCTTAGAATACCAGTAGCATCTTGTTTCTGGTAAATTGTAAATACTACTTATAAAAAATATATTTTTTTGTGGCAAGCTATCTTTCTCCCTTCATGCTTAACCAAAATCGATCATTTTAAAAATTTGGTAACAACATTAATTAAGAAAAGAATTCAACCTGTAAATGGCAAAATTATAAACAATCAAGGTCAGGGTAAGCGATAGTCCAGAGTCAAGCTGCCAGGCTTCGCAGGCGTCAGCAAAGAGTGAACACACTATCGCTAAATAGCAGCATCGCATATCACAGAGATATTGTTAAACTGAGTATTTTGGAGTAAGGAGCTTTACGGATATTTTTGTTCCTGTTACGGAAACATTTCGTCATTTCTAATTGTTTCTTAAGACGTTGTAAATATCTTGCTACGTACCTATTTCAGTTGACAATTAAACAATTGCTACGAATAATCCTGTTCTCTCTATTCATCGTATACCATTCGCCTAATTTTCGCAGGGGCCTGTTAGTATTATGCATTTTCCTTCCAGTGCATCATTCAAAAAGAAAAAAAATTTACATTTCAGATTCACTACTTAGATAATACGAAGTGATGGTTGAACGGTAAATTTCTCTATGGTCTTCAGTTTTCAGTTCCAACTCTGGTAACGTCATAGCAGGCTTTCAACCAGATAGAAGCTGCTGGGTGTACCATGATGTAACCTGACTTGATTCCGCAGCTGTCAACCGGTTTGTCAGATCAGACGCCACAGGATCAACCATCATGAGTGATCTCCAATATACATCATAACAAACTAATTAGCTTTTTCTAAAAGTATCATCAAAACTCACTATTCGAAATTTTAAAGACCACTGTGTTTCTAACAAGCGAACGAAGTTACTC
>CM061914.1:73355469-73402945 GCA_031002005.1 Vandiemenella viatica
GACATTGCCAGGGGCGTAGCTACCATAAGGCTAGGCGGTGCAGGGCACCGGGACCCCCACGCTCAGGGGGCCCCCGAACGCAGCTGAGGGGGCCCCAAGAGCTGCCCAGGGGACCCCAAAGCGCAGCTCAGAGGGGCCCCTACTAGCAACTGGCCTGAGGGCCCAAAATATATTTTTTGCACCGGGGCCCTTGTTGACCTACCTACGCCACTGGACATCGCCCAATGTTTGTGATCAGTAGGGTTGGGATCTTTATGACCAAAAAACCAGACAAATATGCTTGCAAATATGACCTTAAAACTGGTAAATTCGTCATAAAAATGAAAAAAAACATGTAAATTTACAATAAATCAAACATGCTCAATTATAGTGTACATCATTTATGTTATCTAGTACTGGCGCTTTCATGTAGACAACATTCATTACACCACAGAGAAAGTAATTTTTTAAAACGCTTTGTTGAAGTCGCTTTAATTTCATTTAATTTACAGAAAATAACTCTTTCGTCTGTGCCAAAATACTCCTCTCAAAATTCCTTTACGTAAATCCATAACTTCTCACATGCAGGAAATTTTGATTTCCGCATGGCAGTACTTACTGATCCACAGCAGATTTAACACTGACTGAGGATTACAGGCCAATCAGTTTGACATCAGTGGTAGGTAAATTAATGGAAAAATTGATATGCAACCACATCAGAAAATATATGTGAGGAACGTAATTGGTTTTCAAGCAGGCAACATGGTTTCAGGCAAGGATATTCATGCGAATCTCAGTTTGTGGGATATATGCAAGATATTTCAGATGAAATGGACAAGGGAGGCCAAATTGATAGTGTAGCACTAGATCTGTATAAGGCGTTTGACAGAGTAAGCCATAAAATGGTAGTAAATAAGGTAAAAAACCATTGGAGTGGATAAGAAAGTAATTTGCTGGGTAGAAGAACTTTTAAAAGGTAGAAAAAAGAAAGTTAGGGTAGGAAATGTGGTATCAAAAGAAGTGGAAGTAAAAATGGGTGTGCCACAGGGTAGCGTATTGGGACCATTGCTATTCATTATTCTAATGAATAATTGTGTTGATTGTTTAGTATCTGAAATTAGATTGTTTGCAGATGACATAATGCTGTATAAAAGAATCAAAACGATAGAGGATTGTAAACAGTTGCAGGGTGATCTGGACAGGATATCTAATTGGGGTTGGTAAACATGGAATGAAGATAAATGCAAAGAAGAGTCAGCTTATTAGATACACAAATAAAAAACAAAAGGTTAATTATGAATATAAGGTGAGGAAAGAATTGCTTGCTGAAGACTTGAAATGCAAATATCTTGGAATTACTTTTGATAACAAACTTAACTGGGCAGGACACATAGGACAGGTGGTAGGAAAAGGTTTCAAAGTTCTGCACTTGTTGAAGAGAGTTATGAGGGGATGTACGAGAGAAGTCAAGGAATTGGGTTACAAAACTTTGGTCAGACCATTGCTCGAATATGGTAGTGTAGTATGGGACCCTCATTTTACGAATCAAATACAGGAGTTGGAGAGGGTGCAAAGAAGGGCTGCTAGATTTGTTTCTGGAAATTATCGCAGAATGCAATCAGTGACGGATATGATAAAGGAGCTGGAATGGGATTCATTGCAAGACCGGAGGAGGATGAGGAGGGTCATGGGAGTGTACAGGGCATATACTGGTGATGAGGCATGGAAAGATATTGCAATAGGTATGAAAAGTAGTGCATGGAAGGGAAAAGATGACCATGACCACAAGCTGGCACTCGATTTCAGGCACAAGGGTGTGGGAAGATTCTCTTTTTTAGGTAAGGGTGTCAGGGATTGGAATGAGTTACCAAGAGAAATGATGAATAATTTACCGAAAACTTTGAAGGAATTTAAAGATAATATTTGTAGAGGGCAAATGTAGGTGGGTGCAGGATAGGGGGAAGATGGGTGAGTAGGGAAATTGCCACCGGATCCTGTGCTCCATTGCAATTAAATTAAATTATTTTCAAATGTATTGGCGACAGTGAGACATTGATTGACATGGGAGCGTGCATAAACCACGTAGCTCCATTTTGGCCTCCTGTGAACCCCCCCTCCACGTAGCCCTACGTGGCTTTTGCCTCTCCCCTCCCCCTCCCCCACACGTAGCACGTAGGTTTTTTCCTTTTGATTCCAGAATACATTTTGTACTGTTTTCTCTTGTCAGACTATTGTAAATTGCACACGGAGATAATTAACTGAGGGAAATAAATATTCACATCCTGTTATGAGTTCTATACCTAATTTTAACTGTGAAAAATGTTATGAAATGAAAGCTACGTGGTCTGGCTCGGTAACCGCCCCTCCTCCCACGTGGCCCGCGTAGCCTTCCAGCCAACCCCCCCCCCCCCCTGGACCGAGCCACGTAGTTTATGCACGCTCCCCATGGCTCGGCACAGGCTTGCTGCTGCTGCATTGTAGAGATTAAAAGGCGGGAGGAACATTAACGTTTAGAGAATGACAATAACGTTTATTCTTGATTGGTGAATTTTGACTATTCAATGACAATTAGTTTTGTTTCTTCTTCCAAAGTATAAAAGGAGTACAGTGAATAGTTATCTTAATTTCTTCTTGTCAATTCCCGATACTATTAAAAATTTGCCAGATTTTCTATCAAAATATGACCATATGACCACACATATTATCATAATATGATCAAAAACTAGGAAAATGGCATGTATATGCATTTATTTGCCATATAGAATACATTTAAATTCAATCAGAAACGTTCAAAAAGTGTTTAATTCAAAATTACAGATCAAAAAGAAGGAAGGAAAAAAAAAAAATCTTGTCATAAAGATCCAAACCCTAGTGATCAGTATTAACAGGGAACGATTAATCACGGTAACCCATTAAGAAATGCTGCGCTTTATGATGATTTAAGAAAATCTCATTGCTCTTATACGGAATCCAAAATACGAAATTTAATCACTAATAACAGGAACCTTATATTTTCAAATAATGTTCTTGTAATGTTTTATTTACAAATCAGTCTTTGATAGGCAGTTTGGTCGTTAGTAATGTGCCACGGTTAATAATTAATAAGGCAGTAGTCTACAAAAACAGTAAAATTGTAACAAGGAAAAATTATGTAGATTTTAGGTATTTAAAAAAAGACATGTTGTTAATAAATAAATGAAATCTTTCTGTCTGTCTGCAAGTTGGTATCATCGGGATACATGCAATAACTTCCTGGAGTAGATGTTAGGGATGAAATACCTTTAAACTGCTCATGACCCAAAACATAACTTCCTTCTAAATCGGAATATTGTGAACTCTAGCAGGTGCCAATGTGGTGAAGAGAATATACCGGAGCATGCGGAATAACAGCCAATCTGAGAGCTCGCCAATACGGTCGGCTGAAAGTATATAGAGTATTTGATTATACCTGTACTACGTAACGAGAGCTTGTGGCTTTTGCTGGACGATACGTCAGATCTAGCTTCAAAATTTTGAAAGTAGAAATTCATAGACAGGAACTATGCTAAGCGAAATCAAAGGTCACAGAGAGCACCGGAAAGAATCACAATTACAACTTGTGTAAGAAATTAAGGAAATTCCCAAACTGGGTACAATTTCTTGTGGAAACAACGAAACTAAAAGTCTGACCTCCACAATACCGGATTGGATAAAGAAATCGGATGGGCTACGTGCTCTGGGACAATGCCGTTAACGATTACTGTAAAGGACAGACTTTTTAAAAGATATCTTTCAAGAATAATAAGTTTCAATGAAAATTATTTACATATTCTTTTCCTAAATGCAAACAAATTTTCTTCGAATTAATAAAAGAATAATTCGCATCATAGGAGTTATTTTTTCATTAGTTTAATACAAAATTCGAGGGACAAGAAAAAATTTAGAATTATAGAGAAACTCGAATTAAAAAGTTCGAATTAGAAATGTTTCACTGTACTAATAGTAACAGTAGTCGTAGTAAAGGTAGCACTGGTAGTACCGACTCTGTTAATAACAGTAGAAATAGTAGCCATAAAGTAATCCGATATTTGAATTTATATTCAATTAGTCTGCGTTCGTTCTTCATAAGTTAAAACGTTAAATACTCAAAATATAAGTATATATGCAGGGAAAATAATGGAAATAAAGGCCCAGGATAGATTCTAGGTGCTAAGATATGTTGTACATAGGAAAATATATATATCTGTAAAACGAAACTGTGTTTATATGTTTCAGAATAACTCAAAAACTACTAAACAAATTTCTTTAATCAAATTTATTTTTTAAAGTTTTGAATCAAACTTGAATTGATTTGGTATGCCTGATGATTTAGCGTTACAAGACGCTGGAGCAGTAAATGAAATTCTGAACGAATCGCGAGAAACACCAAAGATGCAATAGCAACTAGATGTTGCATACGTCATACTTGCTAGGAATACTACGGTATCTACCAATTTCTTGTTTAAATTTCGGTCATCAGTCTTTAAACCCCATAGATATTCGTATTTAATGTGAATGACTTAAGAGTAAACTACGTAAATCGATAATTTTACGAGAAAAAAAACACCGAAGGATTTGTTTGCTTCTCGATTTGAGGCCACACAGCTACATTTTCTGACGTTCCGAAGTGAAATTATAATCCCTGTGCATAGTGAGTAATGCATGTTTGATGGGTTTTAACATGAATGTTTAAGTCCTTATTATATGCATTAAAAGCAGCTTAGTAAAATAATTCTGGATACTTATTATTTAACTGAAAGTTTTTTGGTAGTACTGCAGATCGCAACACATTCAGCATTACATACGTGCCAGTTTCTCCTACAATACAGCATATATACATTATAAAATTTATTCTGTTATTCAATAATCCATTTGAGATATTTTCATAATTTATTTTTGAACTATTTTGCCTTTTCCACATTTCCTGAAAAGCTCATTGTTCCTGTTGCTTCACGAATGGCTGTTGTTAGTTTTATGAAACTTGGTAGCCTACACATATTTCTGATTTGGGGACTAATATTGTAGAAATAAATCAACCCCAACCCATCTCCTTTTGGCTACACTGGGGGTACTCGTTCAAATACGTAAATCAAATGGAGCGACTGACATGAAATTTGATTCACAGTTGCAGAAAATTTAAATCTGTTATAAACTTCAACATTTCTTAATAAATAATCTGATATAAGTCGAAAAGTGTTGAATCGATTTTGATAGGATTTGGAATTAGAAATTTTGAAAGCTTATAATCTGACTTAGAATCCGCCGTACGTCTTAAATTAGCTGCCACCGGAACATAAAGTGAAAATATGTACATAATCTCAAATTTTTTGGCGTCATGTTTCTCTCAATGCGGACTTAGCAATAGTACTGTATAACACATCGCGTTTCTCGTCGAAATGGCCTTCGTCACTGTAGAATTTTGTTCATGAAAAAAACGATCAAAAATATTGATAATAAAGTGAACAAGTATCAGATGATGTGTGGAACGATAGGTAAAATGTTAGGAAATCGGATGCACAGAGACACTAAGATGACATTCGATAAGGTGATGGTAGTTCCTATGCTTCTCGATGGAAATGAGTCTTGGGCAATGAAGAGAAGAGACAAAAGCCGCATACAAGCAACGAAGATGAAGTTCCTAAATCTGTAAAAGGTATGCAAAAATCTAAATCTATTAAGATATGGGACTATAAATACTTATGGAACGTCCATAAACTACGTGGCTTCGTCTAGGGGGGGAAGGGGTTGGCTTGAAGGATACGCAGCGCTACGTGGGAAATGGGGGGGGGGGGGGGTGGGAGGGTACCAGGCCAAGCCACGTAGCTTTCCATACATATCATTTTTCGCAATTAAAATGAGGTACAGAATACACAACAGCATGTGAATATTATTTCCTTCATTTAATTATGTCCGTATGTAATTTACAATATTCTGACAAGAGAAAACCGTACAAAATGTCTCCTGGAATAAAAAGGGAAAAAAACTACGTGGGGTGGGGGGGGGCAGTGGCAAAAGCCACGTCGGGTTACGTGGGGGGGTGGGGTGGAGGGAGGTTCACAGCAGGCAAAGATGGTGCTACGTGGTTTATACATGCTCCCCTAGTATAAATCACAAGATAGAGCAACATACGAAGAACAGGAGATACCATCTGTATAGAATGGATGATGCACGATTACCATAAACAGTAAATCAGTATAGACCTTGTAGTCAGACAATAAGGCTGTTACGTGAATTGCATAAAAAGGGAGGGGGGATTTATTATATAAATCTGAAAAATGAAAAGCATTTAAAATAATATATAATAAAGGGGAGCTAAAAGGTACCAGAACCATGAATATTAGACACAAAATAATATCCCATTTATTGATTCTTATGGCTTTTACAAGGCTGGGTAATAATTAACTTTACGTTAAACATAGTTCGACCAACAAAACAAGCAATACCCGACGTTTACAATTCGCCGTTGAAAGCAAACAAAATTTGAATGAAATATTTCAACAAATAAAAACAGCAAAGTTAATATTGAACAACATGGCAACACAGGCCATCAAATTGAAGCTAACATTTTACTGTAACAAAGGATTATCCCAGGGGCGCCGTATAAAGTTAAAGAAAAGCATCAAAATGAATTTACAAATAGCAAGATGCTTGAAATTTACAGTGAAACATAAAATCAGCTAGCTCAGTGATTTAGTGGCGGGAGCAGAGTCTTATCCCAGTGCCGCTTAAGGGTTCACAAGTCCGTTAAAAACCCAATGAATAGTGACCGTCGTATCCGGTACATTACCATAAAAACATCGCCGTGATGAGTAGCGACATGCTCAATGTCACTGCAGCTGTGGAAGCCAAATAAGCGGGTACGACCGCGTTATTAGAACGACTTCCAGATAATGGCAGGCATGCCATATAACCTCTCGCTTCCCAAAGCAAGAGTGTGATCACAACCAGACAATGATCACCAGACGATTTTTTTATTTTTTTTTGTAACAGTTTAACGTCCGTTTTTAACAACGTGGTCTTTAGAGACGGGAAAGGATGGGTGCAAGGAATGGGAAGGAATTCGGCCATGGCCTTTTGAAGGAAGCATCCCGGCATTCGCCTGGAGTGATTTGGGGAAACCATGGAAAACCCAAATCTGGATGCCCGGACGGGGATTCGAACCGCCGTCCTCCCGAATGCGAGGCCAGAACGCTATCCGTTACACCACCACGCTCGGTCCACCAGACGAGAGCGTGTCGGCTGACACGTCTGTTCATCAACTCGTCCCGGCAGCAAGTTTTGCTTAAGATGGCTTCTTCCTTCTTCCTCGGAAAGTCGCCTCTCCACATGTAACAAACTCCCTAGAATTAGTACTGTGGACCCCAATAAATGTTCATGATTGGCTATCTACACATGTACGTCGTCACGTGTATTATATCGCGCCTCGCATTCGCTGCATCCCTCCGCGCGTTATCTGCCTATCCTTCAGTGTAATAGCGGAGTGGGGTGAGGTCAGCGCCCCGCCTAACGGAAGATAGCCGTTGTGAAGCTGTGGCGCCGCCAGGTCGGAGAGGCCACCCATTGTCCCACTCTCGAGCGTCCGAAAATGGCAGTTTCCAGCCTCCAATATTCACCACCTTACTGAGCCACGAGTTTTACAGAAAATAAATTTACAACAATTCCACCTTTGGCTGCCCTGGTTTAACATATGTTTAATCTATCCAGACAACCCCCCTTATTTACGCTATTTACACGTCACAAGATTGAATATAATTAATAAAATTGAATATACTTAGTAAAATTATGAATATAATTAATAACAATTTAATTATATTCATTGTGGGTGACCCTGTCACCCACAATATACCTGCTACCCAATCAAAATAAAATTATTGCAAATAATTTTATTTGAACTATTCTACCTCTCTTCAGTTGCAACAAAATCATTGCCTACCCTATAGTCTCACGGTTCCAGTTCACTCAAACTATCGCATACATGTGACCTTTTTTTAAATATGTAACTACGACACGTGATTCTGGTTAACACAAATTACAATGAAATGCCTTACCCTAACATGTGAAGGAAAACATCATAAAACATTGATAAGTGCAAGATATAAATAAACAACAAATTAGATCTGTTCATTCAAAAACAAACAAAAATGAAAACAGATTGTTCACACAACATATCAATCTTAAAGCTATATAAATCAATTAATTATTTACAATGGACTATGCAAATTCAGCACATGTGTTGAAGTCAGATTTTAGCAACAACAAAATAAATAATTGCACCGAATGTTAATTATTGTGTTCGACACAAGCATGTCGAAATCACATTAATACGAAAACCAACGGAAATAAATCTCTCAGCGAATTTACATTACTTCCCATAAAATTCAAAGGACAGTTTTCGCAAACAAACGACATTGCGCCTTCAAAATTTTTACAATCGTAGCGATGACATCACAGCGGTGAAACTAAGCCATCAGCTGTTCCAGCTTTATCAGTTCCGTTGTTGTCAGCAGGCACTGTACCGTTAAGCTTTCGGCTTGGGATACCTGCTTCTCGGCCACCCTGATAAGAATCTTTCCGGGAAACTGGCTATCGGCACAGCTGTTATCCCAAACAGCTGGGTGTTTCTACCTGCTCTTGCTGTGTTAGCGCTAATCTGTTATGCAATTGCTCGTCTCAGGACCGACATTTTTACTTTCTAAACACACTGCTATAACCTAACTAAATGTTCATAGATCATTAAACTATATTTACAGATATCCGTCCAGAGAATTGCACTCTTATTCTGTGTGAAACGGTCGCAAATTTCGGGCATTATGTGGGCCGATCTCCGTTTTACCGTCGGTTAGCATATAACAGTTTGTGGAGACAATCCGTGCTACCGAAAACGGTCCCGAATACAGCAGGAAGAACTTGGAAATCTGTTTCCGCTGTGCGTCAGACGGAGTCATTGTTCTGAGTAGCACCTGCTGCCCGACGCTAAACGTTTGAGCTCGTAACCCGTCATGTTTGCGTTGCCGCTTCGTGGCTTTTTCTATCAAGAACTCGTGTGCCTTCTTGACGTCGTCCTCGAGATTTTTCTCGGGTTGATCCTTCGGGTAACGCAACATCCTCTCAGCCAGCATGGGTGCTTGAGTTCGAAACTGCAGGTCCACGGGACGATAATATGTTGCACAATTCACCGTGTTATTGAAGTACTCCTCAATTCTCGGGATGTGCTTGACCCAAGAGGCATGATTATCTCCAATTAATGTTCTTATGTACACACTCAATTGTTTCATGAATCGTTCGCTATTATTCGATTGCGGATTGCGAATTGACGAATAAATGACCTTGATTCCTTTCTCCTCTAAAGCCTTTTTCCACTTTGGGCTGAAAAATACGCTCCCATGGTCTGTCAATAGGGCTTTAGGGAGTCCACAATGCGGTACATATTTTTCCAAGATTATCTTGAGTGATCCTTTTGTATTCAGCCTCGCGACCGGGTACAATTTCACGTACTTGGTGAACGCATCCAGCACGAGGAATATGTGACGGAACCCGCATCTGCCAGCCGGAATTGGCCCGTAGTGGTCCGCACATACCAACTCGTTCGGTCCAGTTGGCACCATATGCGCGTATGGTCCAGCTGTTCTCACATTGGGGTGCTTCACCTTCTGGCACATCTCGCATGTGCGAGTGCATTTCGCCACACTCCTTCGGAGTCCCTTCGTGAAATACTCCGCGCGGATAGTGTGGTATAGTCTTTCGGTCCCTGGATGTCCGCATTGGATATGGTACGTACTTGCTACTGTGGAATTTAGTTCTTCCGGGAGCCATGCTTTCCACCGGGTCTCGGCATTTTCCCTACGGAAGCAAACGTTGTTCTCCACAGTGCAAAGCATCGCGATGTTGCGGATACGTACTTCGTCCGCGCATTCTCCCCGTAACAAGTACGCCCGAACCTGTTTAATGTCCGCGTGCGCTTCCTGCGCCGCGATCAGCTGTTCTTCGAACCGGACCGAGGTCGTGCCATCGGCAAGCGTCACCGCCGCGACCAGTATCTCGTTCGCCCGTAGACGTTTTTGTTCCTCAGACGGATCGTCCCTGGCGTTGCGGCTCAGGTAGTCCGCCATCACATTCTCGGTCCCTTTGCAGTATTCAATGTGGATATTGAACTGCTGCAAAAACATCGCCCAGCGTGCGATGCGATTGCTTGTGAATGTGGCGCTTCTGAGGAATATGAGAGCCTGATGATCAGTCCTCAGGTAGGTGGTACTACCCCAGAGGTATTGTTTGAATTTCTGCACTGCGAAGAAAATTCCCAGCATTTCGATCTCACAAACAAAATACCTCCCCTCTGCCGGTCGTAAAGTTCGGCTTGCGGTTGCGACGATTCTCTTGTGACCGTCTTCTCCGCGTTGGTTAAGGCAGGCTCCAATCCCCTGATAACTTGCGTCTGTATAGAGATAATAAGGTTTGCCAAATTGATGATGGGCGAGACAGATTCGTTCCTTAAAGACCTGCTTTATCTTCAGGAACGCGGCCTCCTGTGGCTCTCCCCACTCCCACTTCTGTCCTGCTTTTAACAAGCCATACAAAGGTTGCAGAATCATTGCGAAGTTTGGCACGTTCCCTCTATAGTACGCGCATACCCCGAGGAAACTTCTCAACTCTTTTAACTTCGTCGGTGGCGTCATCTCCTCGATCTCTCGGATTTTACCCGGCGAGGGCGTAATACCATCGGGTGTGATCCGAAATCCCAGGTATTCTACTTCGTGTGTACACAAAGTGGCTTTGTCTGGCCTTAGAGTGATCCCGGCTTGTGCCATTACCTGAAGCAACGTTTCCAAATGCACCACGTGCTGCTGGAATGATTCCGACGCCACCAATAAATCGTCGACGTAAATCGTACAAAATTCCTTGACTTCCGGTGGTAGCACGTGATTCATGGCCCTAATGAATGCCGAAGCCGCGTCCTTTAAACCGAAAGGCAATTTGTTAAAGCACATTTGCCTTCCCTGGAATACAAAAGCAGTATATGGCCGGCACTCTTCAGCCAGTACCACCTGGTTAAACCCGGAGGTTACGTCAAGTGTCGACAGCCAAGGTTTACCGTGAAACCGCGTCATAAGTTCTGGTATGCGCTCGGTTCGTTCACCGTCTGCCTCAATTCTCAAATTGAGCGACCGCGCATCCAGACAAGGACGAACAGACCCGTCTTTCTTAATGACGAATGTCATTGGGTTCAAGTGCATCGAAGGGCGGGGCGCGATAATCCCGTTTCTCTCCATCTCCGCGATTGCTACCTGGGCTGCTTGCCGTAACTTGTGGGGCACACTATAGGTCCGTCCCCGCAGCGGCGAGGTGTCCGTTACTCGGAACCCGTGCGTATAATCCTTTATCTCCCCAGGGCGGTAAGAAAATGCCTGCAAGTTGCTTGTCAGCATCTGGCAAAGCTTTCGCTTTTGTGCTGGCGTCAAGTTTTCGTTTCCCTGCACTTTGTCGGTTAGGTTCCCTAGTATGAGATTTCGCTCGTCAGCTAATGCGCACATTATAGCCCTCCCTCCGTTAGTTAAATCGCCTTGGCAGTCCGTGGTGTCTTGCATCGGTTTGGAAATATGTATTCCGAGGCTCTGCTCACAGACCTCGTTTTCCCAATGCAACACCTCCGGAACCAGATTTGTCACCGTTCTCTTTCCCCAATCCAAAATTACTTGACGTTTTTCCAAGAGGTCGCATCCAACGATCACATCTTGCGTCAGACCGGGTATTATCAGAAGTGGCAACATCAATTCGCTAATCGCGATCTTTACGGGGATAAGCGCTTGCGTGCTGACGACCTTTTCCCTTCTTCCTATTGCAAGAACCACCGTAACTTGCGTTGTGGGGATTATTTTCAGCCGTGGATTTTTATCCTTCAATCGTAGCAGAAACTTCTTAGAAATTGTAGAGACAGACGATCCCGAATCAATTAAAATATTCGCCCCTATGCCATATGCGATAAAAGATACTCGGGGACACTCTACGCGTTTTATGAGGCCGTCGCCGGATTCCATACCTTCCTCATCTTCGATATTTTCCGGGCCTTCGCCGCGCCAGTATGCCAAACTGCCTAGGCAAATGCTGTTGGCGTTTGAAGCGTCCCCAGGAAAATCTCATTGTGACGGCGGGGAATTAGACGCGTTGCTACCGCCACCCACATTTTCTCCCGTCATCTTCGTGCATTCCTCAGGCTCCGCGTTTGCAACTGAGATCGCGTTTATTGGAAATTCCTCCGGATATGCGGATCGGTTATTTCCCGACCGCTGATGATTTTTATCATCCTTCCATCGCGCATCTCCGTTTTTCCATTTCTTTCCTCCGTTGCGGTTGCCGGAATTCTGATTGGCAGATTTCCCGTTCTGTCCATCAGAAAAAGAAGCCTTATTAACGCCATGAGGTCGCTTAGCCTCGCATTGCGTTTCGTCATGGTTTCGTTCCGCATTTTGTCTCGCCAGATTATCGGCCACTTTTCCGATTCGATCTAGGTTACCGACTGTTTCCAGCAACTCCGGTATCGTCCGAATGAGCACGGGGTTAATTAGTGACTGCACTTGCGGACCAAAATGTGCGATCACCATCTCAATGAACTCCCCGTCCGTCATCTTATCATCGAATTGTCTACATTGCACCAACAGGGTTTTGATGTAGCTCTCCATGGAGTAATGCCATTTCGGAACGTACCTCCCTTGGTACAGCTTTATCTTCGCCTGGTTCTGAATCTTTCTCGACCAGAAGGTCTCAAGAAACAGCACCTTAAACTCGGCGTAAGATAAGTTCGTCTCGGACGCAATTTTCAGCCAGAGCCTATCTGTTTCTGAAAATGATTCCTCAACCAACACAAGCTTCATGGAATCAGGTACTCCCTTAATTTCAAAATACCGTTCCATCTCGGTAAGATAAATCCTAGGATTTACGTCCTTGCGGGATCCAAAACGCGGCAACTTAAGCTCGATATTGGCGGCTGCGTACTGCCCGCAATTAGCGTGAACCAAACCCCCGCTAGCGTTAGAATTGCTCACTTCTTTCATCTTCGATTCCAACTGCGCCAGCTTCGAGTTTGTGTCCTGCATGAGTGTTTGCTGCGACGCCTGTAAATTCTGCTGCGTCGTTTTCACTTGTTCAATCGAACTTGTGATCTTCGACACCTCCGAATTTACAACCTGCAAGCTCTTCTCAGTTTTGTCCTTAACCTCGTGAACGAATTCTGAGATCTGCCCGAGATTTTGGTGGCTTTCTTGCCGTACCTATTCGACAGATCTTTTGGTAGCGTCCAAACGCTTTGAGATTGGTGCGCTCGATTCTTGCAACGAAGTGCATGTTGCCTGAACCGCATCGGCGCGTCTCTCCAATACTGAAACGTTTGCTCGCATCTCCGATATGAACTCATTCATTTCCCGGGTCATTTCCTCACGAAAGACGGACAATTTTCCGTCCATGCCTTTTAATAAAGCATTTTGTGATTCAAATTTTTGACTTTGTGCATCTAGACGCTTATTTATGTCCTCCTTCAATGAACCAGAAGATTTACTTAACTCCTCCCTCAATGAACCAGAAGTTTTACTTAATTCCTCCCTCAATGAGTCAGAATTTCTATTCATTTCTTCTTTTTGCGAAGCTATTTGTTTACTTAATTCCGCCAGCGCGTTAAGTAGCAGGTTTTGGTCTTGTGATTGTAAGGTTGCCGGTGGCAATTCTGCCGTGCTTTGCGACGCGCCACGTGTTTCAACATCTTTCCGTATGGGTGGATTTTGAACACTGCCATTGTCTGGGGTGGGGAAATTTTCTAACTGTTCCCCATCCAATGATGTATTTGAATGAATGCTGCGCATACTTGGGGTTTCAATGCAACCTTCGTCCGCCAACGGTATTTCGCGTACTTCCGGTGTTTGATTCATTGCACTTGTTTGCTCGGAAATTTTATGAATAATTGACTGATCTGCCCTATTAATGGTGCGTGATCTCAACCTCATAGATTGATCGTATGATTCAAAATTCCAACTCCGAACAACAATTAGAACAATCGACAACAAATAAAATACAACCGGCACGATTTAAATCAAATGGATACAGCATTAAACAAATTTCCGCGCATAAATCCCCTCAACATTAAATAAAACCCATCCAAAAGAAACAACAAGGAAAAACAACGATGTTGCATGCGACACAAAACCTCAACACATGAGCAAAACTAGCATAAAGAAAAATTTTAATTCCTATCATGCAATAAAATTTCAAAAGCACTGACTCGAAATTTACTTTTAAGTTAATCATGCTTGATGCAAGTGAACAAAACATTTACTTGAACAACTGATTGAAATAAAATCACACATTTAAATTTAATTCAAGCATGGCAAAACAAATTTCAATACATAACTTATTCTAAAATAATAAATAAATCAACATAGGTCACATCCATGGATTTTAAGACTTGTAAAATTTTCGAAAAATAATTTCGACTTGGGAAATTAATTAACCAACATTCGTCTGCGCCAAATTATAGCGTCTTACAACGTGTTAGAGCCCCACGTTGGGCGCCAATTGTAGTCAGACAATAAGGCTGTTACGGGAGGGGGGATTTATTAATATAAATCTGAAAAATGAAAATGCATTAAAATATAATAAAGGGGAGCTAAAAGGAACCAGAACCATGAATATTAGACACAAAATAATATCCCATTTATTGATTCTTATGGCTTTTACAAGGCCGGGTAATAATTAACTTTACGTTAAACATAGTTCGACCAACAAAACAAGCAATACCCGACGTTTACAATCCGCCGTTGAAAGCAAACAAAATTGAATGAAATATTTCAACAAATAAAAACAGCAAAGTTAATATTGAACAACATGGCAACACAGGCCATCAAATTGAAGCTAACATTTTACTGTAACAAAGGATTATCCCAGGGGCGCCGTATAAAGTTAAAGAAAAGCATCAAAATGAATTTACAAATAGCAAGATGCTTGAAATTTACAGTGAAACATAAAATCAGCTAGCTCAGTGATTTAGTGGCGGGAGCAGAGTCTTATCCCAGTGCCGCTTAAGGGTTCACAAGTCCGTTAAAACCCAATGAATAGTGACCGTCTGTATCCGGTACATTACCATAAAAACATCGCCGTGGAGTAGCGTGACATGCTCAATGTCACTGCAGCTGTGGAAGCCAAATAAGCGGGTACGACCGCGTTATTAGAACGACTTCCAGATAATGGCAGGCATGCCATATAACCTCTCGCTTCCCAAAGCAAGAGTGTGATCACAACCAGACAATGATCACCAGACGAGAGCGTGTCGGCTGACACGTCTGTTCATCAACTCGTCCCGGCAGCAAGTGTTGCTTAAGATGGCTTCTTCCTTCTTCCTCGGAAAGTCGCCTCTCCACATGTAACAAACTCCCTAGAATTAGTACTGTGGACCCCAATAAATGTTCATGATTGGCTATCTACACATGTACGTCGTCACGTGTATTATATCGCGCCTCGCATTCGCTGAATCCCTCCGCGCGTTTTCTGCCTGGCCTTCAGTGCAGTAGCGGAGAGGGGTGAGGTCAGCGCCCCGCCTAACGAAAGATAGCCGTTGTGAAGCTGTGGCGCCGCCAGGTCGGAGAGGCCACCCATTGTCCCACTCTCGAGCGTCCGAAAATGGCAGTTTCCAGCCTCCAATATTCACCACCTTACTGAGCCACGAGTTTTACAGAAAATAAATTTACAACAATTCCACCTTTGGCTGCCCTGTTTAATCTATCCAGACAACCCCCATTATTTACGCTATTTACACGTCACAAGATTGAATATAATTAATAAAATTGAATATACTTAGTAAAATTATGAATATAATTAATAACAATTTAATTATATTCATTGTGGGTGACGCTGTCACACCACAACCTACAGATAGAAGACGTTTAGGTATATCAAAGAAGAGATGGGAGTAGTCCCTGAAAGTGGAACATGTCATAAGGCCTAATCCTTGGTTGGGAAAAAGAAGAAGAAGAAAACGAGGATTAAATAATGTAAAATCGTTTCTAATCTGCTTGCATTAGATGGCAGATTTCCTTCTGTTATATCTACCTTAACGACCCTGACAGCCGACTAGATGGACGCCTCTTCTTCCTATCTCTTTGAGTTGTGTCTGGCAGTAGCGGTGTCGGCTGGCACTTATCTGCGGATGGCTCGCCGCAGATATTGACATGCAACCCGCGCTGCTGTCTTTATGTCCGCTGCCCCGGGGGAAATCAACAGGCGACACACGGCAAGGTCACGTCACAGTCGGGAGCAGCAGAAAAAATGACACGGCCAAACTGTCAATGCTACAGACGAAAAATTACCGATACAAAATATTAACATACAGCAGCGTTCCATCTCATTTTTCTCTTTCCCAAAAAATAGTACTTTCATACACTGGGTTTAATCTTACAGTGGGCTATGTGTGTGTGTGAGTGTGTGTCATATTTTGACAGAAATAGCGCTTCGTCTCTCCGAAAGTTGCTCTGACAATTTTTGGGGAATGGATTAGGGGAATGAAGGAAATAATGTGCCTCACTTAAAATATCTATATAAAAAAATCATTCCAATGAAATGTTATATTTGTTTCTATTACTATTCGTAATGGTTGTGTAGTAGATAGCGCTAGTGCTCTTGAATATCTAGTTATAACTGAATGTCCATTACAGATAGACAATATTCGGTTGGCGTCTTCCAAGCTTTCTCCACCACATTTACACTGATGTGTAAATTATTTTAATCATTTTAGGCGTTTCGAAATTTCTTCCGTGTCAAATCTGTGTCTTACTATAGCTGAAATTACAATTCATGTCATTTTTGCATTCTATTTTTACGGAGTTTTTGGTGTTCTGGAATGGATTCGGTGGTAATAGATTCACCGTACTGCTAACGTTTGTCTGTTTACAAGTCCCACATGCGTCTTATTATTGTTGTTTTCAAGTTTGGTTCATGAAGTTGCTTTAAAGCTGCAATATTCACTTCTCCTTTTCCCACAAAAAATACTTCCTATTTTATCTCGGAGCCTACGGAGCATAATAAATTTTAAGCAATCGCCGAAGAAAATGTCTGGGTGAAAATAAATGTAATTTAGCCTCAATAGTCCAACATCGATATGCAAGACTTTACACGTTTGACATTACCTTAACTGCAACATTTGACCCTTTTCTACCAATTTAAAAAGAGTCTTCTCACAAAAGCATGATAGTAAAGATGGGATGTACTCACATCATATACGCAATAACAATGAAATTGTTATGAGGATTTAAGTACGTTGAAGCCATATCATTTCAAAGGTAAACAATATCTGGATGAAAACAAGCAAAGCTGGGCACAGTGCTGACATATTCTGGTTTTCCGTGAGCTCAAGAGATTGCGATTGCTTTTCTCATGTGCCATCTATATTTTGGTACAAGTCATTTTGATGTCATCAGTCGACTGAAGTAAGAAAACCAAAACTAACGTGTGGTAAAACACTTGAGCAAGGATGCGAAGAACTGTCAAGCTAAGAATCAGGAGCTGAGCGTAATAATTACTTGTAAACTACAAAATTATTAGCTAATATTCGTTACCATACCAGAATTAAAAGGTTTGAAAACCATATCCTCCGTACATGAATCTTCTAATTGTAATACAGTTGATAATTATTGTTGTTTTTTCCCATTACAATTCTGGTACGTTATTTGGGAGAAAAAATCAAAATAAACAGTATATATCTTTTTTTTTTTACTTATGGCTTTACGCCTCGTTGACGTCGAGGTCATTAGAGGCAGGATGGGACTGGGGACAAGGAATGGGAATGAATTAGGCCTTGCCTTTTTGAAGAAAGCTTCCCGGCAATCGCCTGGAGTGATTTGGGGAAACCATGGAAAACCCAAATCTGAATGCCCGGACGGGGATTCGAACCAGTATTTATCATAGTATTTAATAACTGTACATGCTTTGTGAGTCATGATTTTTTTGTTTGATTTAATAAATCGCGTACAATTGTTCTGTTTCCTTATATAATGAAATCTGTCAACCCGTTAAAAATATAATCACATCCGATGGGCCCTTATTCGGATCCGTCGTTTACAGTCACTAAGAAAAGCAATCCAGACTTCGTCACAACTGGTAAGAAGTGCTTGCTGAAAGCCGCAGAGTTCACCCAGGGCTACCAACGTGACGGAGACAAACTTCTCCCCGGAGAGACAGGCGGACTTGTTTACTCTCCGCATTTAATTAGACTGCCGACTCTAATGGCCTTCCGGAAGAGGAAGAACTTGGGGAAAAAAGCAGAACAGTTGGAAACTTTAATTACCCTCGCAAATATTTCATTTAAGTTTATGCGGATGTATGCGACAGATCCCCGTTCGCTCAACTCGTTTCTGACGCTGCTTAGATTTGTGGCTTCCACAATGATGGGAACAGCAAGCGAATGTTTTTATCGAGTAAGCATACAGTATTAAACTGGGCTAATATCAGTAACCGCGTTTGTTTACTTTTAATGGAGGCAATTAAAGGTTTTAGGGTTATACAGTTTATTCAGACTACACATTTGTATACGGTTGTTCTGATTCCTGAAACCGAGAGTGCTGACCTCATATTCGGTAAGACGTGGGTTCGAATCCACGTCCGGTTTCCTTGTTTTCCCTGATCATTTTGTAGAGATTATTTGGTTGGCAGTTGTGTAAACTGTAGATTACTCTTTGCATTGCATGTAGCCTCTCGGTATATGTTGTACACTGTATTGCGTATTGGCGTGTGAATGTTAATAAAATATGGTTGTTCCTAGTAACGCTGTCTTTACAGTTTATTTTCCGCAAACCACGCGTTTCAGTTCTAAAATTAATAATAATAACAAAAATTATGGGCCCAGTTACAGATCAAAGGTGTTAAAAACTATAACATTCGATGTGCATTCGTAAACAGCTGTAGCGTCAATTCGAAATATTTGGTTAAGGGACCTTAACGTGAAAGTTGTGGCAGACACAAGTTATTTAAATCGCTTCAACATATCTCATCTTCGGTCAACGACGATAACCAAGTTAAATGGTATAAATTAAGCATCGTGGAGTTACCAAATGTGAATGGTAATGATGGAAAATTATTTATGGACTGTTGTTGAACCAGGTGAAAAAGAACCGACAGCCGAGGCAGATCCAACCGTAAAACCCAGTTATGTATCAAGACAAAATAAAGCTCGCATAAACAGTTTGCGATGAACATCAAACACATATTCAGTACTTAAAAAATTCTAAGTAAGCATGGAACGAGTTGGAACGGTTGTATGCACCACGTAACAGCAAATTTCGTATTGTGCAACTCAGGCGGGAAACTGTATTCGCTGAAACTGGACGGGTTATAATTCGATGGAATTATATTTAGTACAGATAAACATAACTATTGCAGAGCTGTTACAGAACTTTAACAGAACTTGTTGCAGAGCTTGCTAGCGTTGGCAATGCTATAGAAGATGCAGATTTGTCTATGACAATTTTGTGCGGCCTGTCCGATGAATGAGATTCTGTTGTATTAGCTTTGTGTATTTTACCAAAAAAGCGAGTTTCGTTTGCTACAGTGAAAAGGCATCTTTTTGCCGAAGATTCAAACAACAAGAAAACTAAGGCACGAAACAGCCTGTATTATTCTTGAAGAAGGTGAGTACGCAAAACACAGAGAACTCGAAAATTACCAACGTCAAATCTAGCAGCCAAGATGGAAAACACTAAGAATGGAATACGTATGTCCCAATAATCCAAGCAATAAACGATCATCTAGTGAATTGACGCCGAATGCTTCATGTGGATCTACTCTATCAAATAGCGATGTTTGGGTCATAGATTCAGGTGCTACTATAGGTAAAAAGAATTTTTTAATCAGAAAAAAAAAACCCGACTACTGAAAATGTTGTAACAGAAAATGGCGCGATGACACATACAATTGGAAAAAGGACTGTAAATGCAAAGATCATAGGTAATAATTCTGAGTACAGCGACGTGCAAATTAAATACCATCTTTCAGTACCTGGCATTAGCCATGATTACGACATTAGAAATTTACTATTGAAAGCGGGAAATGAGGGTCGATTGTATGTGGTGAGAACAGACCTTAATTTATATACGAGTATTTATTTAATCTGCTTAGCGTCTCTCTAACAGCGAGGTCTTTAGAGACAGTTAATATATATATATATATAGTAAACTCATTACACTGTGAAAAAGGAAAATTAAAAACATTAGATTTGTGGCATAAGAATGTCCTAATATATGTTAACAAGAATAAGATTATAAAAATGATCAAAACCAATCTTTAAATGGTTTAAAGAGTTGACAACTCCTACACCATGTAATGACTGTCTAGCAGAAAAATCTACGCCATTGCCATTTGTGACCCATCCATGAAGTAACTTGAAAAGTGATGGAAAAATTTTGAATCTTGTGCATGCAGATCTCATGGGACCAAATCGACGTGAAGAGCTTTGCTGGAAAAAGGTGTGTTCCTAGCACAGATAAGCTTTCATCAGACTTCTTAAAACAAAGGGAAGTGTAGTGGCCGAGTTAAATCACGGAAGATTTAGGGCGAAAAGCAAACCGAAAAAATTTTAAAGCGAGTTTGAATAGATAATTCACTTGAATTTTGTTCGAAGAATTGGGATATTTTCTGTGAGAGTAACAGTACTGAACACGAAAAGACAATGGACTTAAACGCCACAGCAAAGTGGGATAGCAGAGAGACTCAACAGAAATCTGATGGATCTAGTGAGAAGTGAAATCAGGAGCAGTAGGTTGCCTAAAGCAGCTTTGGTAGAACTGATACATACTGCCGCATATATCAGGTACTGAGTCACAGTGATAACGAAGTTGAAACTCCGTATTAACTATGGGTTGGCAGGAAGCCAAGTGTCGCTCATCTTCAAGCAATAGGTTGTGAAGTTTTTGTGCATATTCCTAAGCCAAAAACGCCACTCAAAACTCTCAGTAAGGGCCAAGAAAGGAATTTTGGTTGGATTCAAAGAAAGCACAAGTGATGTTACAAAAAACATTAATAAACCCTCTAACAAAAACCTATTTGTCCCATTGTTATGTTTTGTAATTCAGTCAATACTTCTAGTAGATAACTAAATGAAAGTTGCATCTCAAAGCTATACATTTTTCCATCTCTGCAATATACAGTCAGTCTCTTAAGCTACGGTACGTTACTCAATCTGTTACGGTCTATCGTAGTGTAAAACGTATTTCGTTATCTGAAACCGTTGCGGAAATATTGTTGTCCACTTGAGCAACAATTTCACTACGGTAGCAATATTTGAACAGTAAGATAATTCCATGGATGTTATACAAACCTAAAACTTACATCTGCTTCCTCAGACCATAAGCCGCACAGTGCTACAAGTCCTATTGACGAGCAGGATTTTTCCCTCAACTACCACTCAATCTCTGTCACGACAATAAAATGACCAAGCGCCAGAAATATTTGACTGATGGTGACGAATCGTTGCTGGAAATGCCACAAGCAATCTGGTAGCCACAGCGCTCTTGTTGTGACTCGAAAACCGCCCATCGAATTATCCTGCCTTATGCCGTACAACGATAATATTGGCACTTGCTTTTTAGATGCGTTTGTCTAACAGACATGTAATAAAGTGTCAAATACTTGACTTGTCAGTCATTGATAAATATCTTCGTTTATAGCTCTCAAAGAAAAATACTTATTCATCTTTGTTAATTACGCCGTATAGCTTTTATGGTTTTATTACTACAGTTCACCTTAAAACTTTAAAAAAAAAAAAAATCTTATTTATTCACTTAAATTTATACTTTCTTTACAAATAATATCACAAATGCTATTGGCCATAGTCATTTATAGTTCTTTAATAAACTATTTCTTCTCTAGTCATTTGTCTATCTTGTTCAGCTTCATCTCTCCAACTGGTAAATATTCAACTGTTCTTCCGTTTATGTTGCTCTCATTTATTCACTGCTGTTCGATCAATCGCGGCCTTCATTATTTTTTGACACCTTACACAAATTTTTAATTCAACATTATTAATAATCATCTTTGCAGTCTTTTTTTTAATATAGTACGACACATTTGGAATCACACCTACCTTGATATGCGTCCCTTACGCTATATTGTTGAAGATTTCTTATATACACATCTCAGCCTACAATCGATTTGCTTAAGGAATTTTCCCAAGACCTGTAACAAAAACTAGCTACAGTGAACTACGAACAAACTTCTGATAGTAGAATATACCTTTCAAAATTCGACAAATCTCTTGCTTATAATCAAAGTTATTTTCCTATAAATAACAGTTTGTTTCAAACTTTTTACTTATACCCCACGTTTAACATCCTATCTTTACCACTGAATTTTTTTTATTCTCCTCCCTCCCCCCCCCCTCACCATTTCGTCTTGTATTCGAGCTTGTATTTAATCTAAAAATATCCCACTCAATAAAAATAACCAAATAATTTAAAATTAAATAAATTTCAACCTATACGCCATTCAGAAAACCTTTAACAAACATATATGAGATTTTTCACAGAACTGTGGAATGATTTAGCAATTATTAATGTTTTGACAGCGCGTTTGTTTAAATTTTAACTCCGCGACTGAACAGGACGATCATACACAGAGATGTTGAACAAGCTAAAATTTTCACAGATTTCGTGTGCACTTCTGCCGTAGTGATACAGTTTTGAACCGTCAGCTGTACATGAGGCATCAGTTCTTCTAGATCAGTGGTATTCAACTTGGCCCCAATAGTGGGCATTCCAGGTTTCCTGGAGGGCGGTAGGGGTTTTGTCCGATACTGAAGCATTTTCGGTTTTTTTTTTTTAAATTTAATCAACTTTTTTAAAAAATGTTAGAAACGTTTGATGACGTCAGTTTGCAGCTTCAGGCAGCTAATTTCTGCCGGCCCTGGTAGTACGGTGTTAGCGATCTGGCTTCGCATTGCAGGAGTCGCCAGTTTGAGTACGGTTCAGGGCATGCGTCGTTTTAATTGTCCTTTCTGTGTTGTCCTTTCACTTGTGATCACCAATAATTCTAGCAGAGGCTAATACAAATGGGGAAATATGAAAAATAAATACAGATGCTGGCTGAATGGTTAAAAAGCAAAAAAAATAGAGCCGCTAGTATAACTCTTATACAGGTTGCTAAAGTATTGTGTCATTGCAATGTAGTGAAGACTACATTGTAGTCATACGCCAGGAAAGTCTTCGTTCTTACATATTGTGTCATTATTTGTCTACAAATTACCCTACTTCATTATAAACTATTGAAAAGGAAATTTCATCAGTTACCTACATTATCATTTAAATTGGACATGGAAAAACTTTTTGAAGATATTTAGAAATTGGTTTTAAGGGATGAAAACTCGTTTACCACAAAATTGAATAGCCTGATAGAACTTGCTAAGAAAAATTGTTAGAAAGTAGATATGATGAAACAAGTAAATCTAAATTAGATAGTGGTGGATGAGAAAACCTGTGTCAAATTTTTTTATAAAAATGCCTGTCTTATATTGAAATATGTGGAAATGATATACAGTTTATTGATATTTTTCCTGGCTCATACCACATGTAATCAGGTTTCAGTGTCCTTAATTATGTTATGGTCAATAAAGAAACTGCATGAATATTTTCGACCTTCGTTTGTTCCTTACAAAAACTGAGTCAGATATCTAGTATTTAATTTCCAGCATTAGCCTCAGAGAGCTCATTAATAAATTAAGTAATTAAACGTAATTTCTAAGTACGCAAAGTATAAATATAAACATAGATTTAGTAAATCTTTTAATAAAGATTTATTCTGCCAAACGTTCTGAAAGTCCGACATAAAGTATTTGGTAAGTAATTATTATTATTTGCTTTAACTTGTTGTTACTCTCATTTATAAATTTTATAAAGTTACTTGTCTACTTTGTAAATCATAATTATTGTGGAACAGGTGAGCTGTTAGAAAATTTACTACTAACAGAGATACAAAAGTGGAAGACAGGTAAAAAAAAGGCTGACTACCCCTGTTCTAGATAAAGGTCGGACATGTCGTTCTTGATCGAACACTACGCTCCTGACAACTTTGCACATTGAAGACATTATTCACGAAAGCAAACTAACAGCTGTTACTGAAATTGTTGCGACAAGTACGGTAAGTTACGGAAGTTAGCTGAACATTATTAAAAACGGGATGCTTTTATGTAAAATCGTAAGTGATGAAACTTCCCAGAAACTTTTCGATCAATTTTTTTCATAAGAAGACTCTTTTTTATATGAATTCCCCATTAATGATGATGTATTTCTGAGTGCATTAATGTGCTCCTGAGACGAGGAGATCCAGTATGAAACGAGGAGCAAAAAGCAAAGCAGTTCTAGACAAGGATAAAATCCATTTGTCTACTAGCAACGCACTCATCATGGACTTTTGAGAATCTAAAGCCATAGTGCACTTAGATTCTCTGCCTGAGCTGCCATCGTTGCATAATATTGTGAAATATTGGTCAACGGTAGAGAGTGTAGTATTCCACTATACCTCCAAAAATATTTATTATTTTAAACCATTTAGTGACAGTGCAGCCCTGTCTGTGACAATTATGGCGGACGATTTATAGCGGGGGCAGTAAAAACTTCTGGCATTCAGTTGTTAGGGACACAGCCTGTAATAAAAGAGGGAGATGCGGTTTGATCGCTTTTGACGGCGAATACAATGCAGCCTTTGGCTCAGCCGTTGATGGATGTGTCGTAAAACCGGCATAAGCGATAACTGTATGTGGTTTCGTTAAATTCGTTCCTTAGTTCTTGCAAGCTTCCAATATTTACGTTCTTGCGATCATTTTCATCAGACGTTTCCTAACATATTATGCTGAAATGTATCCTACATTTTTTATATCTGTTAATTAGTTCTTGGTGATGCGCGTGCACTGAGAAAAAAAATTCAAAATTGAAGGTATTAGTTTCAGTATCATCGGAAACTGGGTTAATAGTCTTGGTAAAGAGTATCTACTGTATAATTTCCTAAGCTCACATACTTACTCACTCACTCACCTCAATAGGTATTTGCTGGAAAACGGTGTCAAGTGTCAGCCTTCGCTCACAAATCAACAGGCACCAGAGATATCATTAGAAGAAATTTGAGATTATGTCCACAGTTTAATAACTAAGCAACTGGTACCAAATTAAATGCCATAATACAATCATTAAATTTGCTTTCGTAGAATATCTTAGTTGAAAAAATATTGATAAACTTTACGGCTGAAATACGTGGAACGTCTTTCCAGTAACATGTTGTTAATGAAAGCAACATAAAAAACTTTAAAAGCTTAAATCACTCCTGGTTTCTGCTGTAACAATGAATCCCAATTGTCATTCCAGCCAAGGCTAAATTTCAATTTAACTAAAACTTTCGATAACGTCGTTACTTAACCATTACGATTTATTTGCTTTTTACGTATTTTACTGACCACTTTCGTTAACTGTCTTTGTTCATGTTCACTGTAGGCGAGTTATTATTTATATGATACCAAATCGATTATTCTAGGAACTCATTTCTTCTGAGTTAAACAGTTTAATAATCTGGAATCTGTATTAAGTTCTCTGGCTGTTACAGACACTATGACCAAAGATTGTGTTATGAATGCCCATCCTCAATAAAAAAATAAATAAACACAAAGTGATGCTTTCGAAGCAAACAGGTGTTCTTCAAATATTGCAGAGTGAACTTTAAGGGTCAAATACAAGTCAAGTTTGTATTTTAGCAAGTTCGAGTCTACGACCTTTGAAACAATTATACGATACCACGATCGTCCCTGTTCGTGTTTAACAACTACGTGTATTATTACTTCTGAGTTCTCCAGCTCAAAAGAATTTTTTCACAATAAGGGTGAAACACAGGTCAATTTCGTATTTGTTCAGATCAGGTCAAGCTGTCATTCTCTTTGACGCTAAAAACTAGAACTGTTCTAGACCCGTGACGATACGCAAAAAACAGTCACCGACTTACATTAGTCCTATATATTAATCCATGAAATTTTTACGTGCCTTGCGGACAGGCAGAAGAACTGGAAGATAGACTAATAAAACTCCAAATTTGAAGATTTTAGCATCTGTATCATCAATAGTTTACATTGCGGTTAAGCTGTTTGAAAAAGTTTTTTTTGGATTTACCCCTCGTCGCAGTCATTAGAGGAGGTATAAAAGGATCGGGGGAAAGGAATGGAAAAGAATTCGGCCATTTCCTTTTTGAAGGAACCATCCCAGCATTCGACTGGAGTGCTTTGGAGAAACCATGGATGACCCAAATCTGGATGCTCGGACGGAGATTCGAAACCGCATCCTCCCGAATGCGAGGCCAGAACGTTAGGCCTACAGTTCGCCCATCGAGCTCAGTCTTTTTTAAATAAATTTCATGAACAGGCTAATGCAACTGGCATGCTTGGTGATAAGGCGACAAACTGAACGTTACCCTTTATTCTGAGTGACCAACCTATTTTGTTCTACTTTACCTTCTAACCAAAATTATCTGAAAATAAATTTGCGATGGCGTTAAATAACTTATAGTGTTGTTATAAATTAGTGAAGTGATTTCACAAATTTACTGTAGCTATATTATTTGATATATTGCCAAAAAACTTTGCAGTAATATAGAAAAACTCAATAAGTCTGAATGACATATTACAAGTGTTTTAAATGTGTCTCCTTATTCATTATGCAGATCTTCGATGGATCGGTCTTGATGAGAGAGATGATCAGAAATTCAAATTATGGGGTGGTGGGTGAGCGGTAACTCACTGGCCGCGTATTCTGGAGGACGTAGGTTCGAATCCCCATCCAGCCGTCTGAATTTAAGTTTTCTATGGTTTCCCCAAATCATTCCAGGTGAATTACGGGATGCTTCCTTCAAATTGTCATAACTGAATTCCTTTCTGTTCCTTGCTTTCAGTCCTTTCCTTCCTATAATCACCACGATGTCGACGAGACTCAAAAAAAGAAGCAAAAAACCCTATCATGATCTTCACGCTCTCCAGTCCTAACCCCACTTCATGCGATTTTTTTGTATGAGGTTATGTGAAATATTCATTGACTAGCCTCGTACCCGCGACTTCGTACGCGTGGATTAAGAATATTTTTTGCCAGAATTAAATATAGAAAGTTGTTGGTAACCAAGGATTGGTCCCAAACAATATCGAGTCGGCATAATTTGACAGGAAAGCTATCACTATATCATTCTACCGTCGAACCTGCCTCTTGAAGAGAATCAATTTCCAACATATTTCTGTCACTATTCGATATGATCTCAAAATTTCGTGACTACAACTGTTAATCATACTGGAAAAAATATCTTGTGCCCTTCATACAGCTTTCCTTATAAAATTCCATCACAAAGATATAGCCATTTAGTCGTCAAAACGTAATAAAAAGACAGAGACTTACTTCCGCATTTATAGTATTCCTACTGCAGATTACACACACACTGACTACGAATCACCCCTGATGGATCAATACAACGTAAAAAAGTGTACATCTACTGTACTGCAAGACTACCTACGAATTGCCTCAGTTTGCACCCCTACCTTTGTGAAATCTACAGTTTAAAATTCAATCCGAATAACCGACGGCTCAACCGTGACTCTTACGATGAAAAACAATTTTTAAAAATCTTAGCCTTTACGGAGATTTGAACCGGAGATCACGACGTTCGTAAGCCAGCGCTTTAGCCACTGAGCTGGCATTCCACTACACGAAATCACGGCACGGAGATGTATATATTCAACGTGTCTGTCTATCGCCGTATTTCGAAGTAATGAGACGATATGTGTTATTTATACAGATAATTTTCCAACCAAATGTAGACAGTATTTTTCTCCTTATTTCAAAGGATAAGTATGCAAATTTTCATCGAGATCGGATGAAAACTGTGGATTTGTATGAAGAACAAACAAACAAACCAACAAACAAACAAACATACATTCCTCTTTATATATAAAGATTAGGCCTAAGCCTCCATTACCAACAAACCTATAAAACTGCAATTTGGCATCAACGGTGTGTTTGTACGGATTTGATACTGACATGTTGTACCCAGTGTAGCAAGAAATTGATTAGTAACTTGATACCTGCAGAATTAGTAAGGGGACACGTATAGAGTACTCGTAATAAAAATACACATGTATATAAACTTTTTGAGTTTTTCTAAGTGACTGTAAAGTTTTGTGACGGTATGTCAAATAACACAGCTATAGTTATTTATCATAACCCTGAATTAACCTCTTCAATATTTCACCTAGAGGCAGAATACTATCTTCAGATCCCAAGGAGGCGTCCGTCAATTACGTGAGATAAAATGGGGGAGTTGTGTCTGGCGAAATCTCACGTCATCTTTTTAATTCCTTGAAGAAAAGTAGAGCCAAGAGAAGGTCTACAAATGATATAGATCACAACGTTAAGGGGTGGGGTAGGGGTGTAAACGCCCTTGAAAAAACAGGAGAGCTTAAAAAAATTAAAAAGGTCTCAAAAATGACGAGGACATCAAATCTCACCAGAGGGGGGAGTCCAGATTTCCGGCAAAACATTTCACGTAATTAATGGACGCCCCCTGATATAGTAAATCTTTTCTCCTGAATCTTAGTTTCAATTGAAAACTTTTTCATAATCTTTTTGTGTACAGGGACACTTCATATAAAGCTCCCCCAAAAAAAAAAAGAATAACAATACAAGACAAACACAGAGCGGAATCACGACGCTCGAAGAAGAGAGAATAGAAAAGTACAGCAGTAAAAAATTCTTCAGTCGTAAAAACAGTTGAGGTGTGGCGCGGCGAGAAAAACACATTGGTCGCCATCACTTGAGGCCTGCCGGACTGGAGTAGAGGGGGAGCAAGCTTAAGGCACGGCGCGGAAACAAAAACCAGAGACAAGTGTCTGGCCACTTTGTCAAGGGCCTTGTTAGCCAGACGGACATTTTTCGAGAGCTATCCAGACAAACCTGAACGGAAATGTTTTGCAGCGGGCGGAGACCAAAGTTGCGCCGCCAAAACTGGGAGAGAGAAAAAAGTGTCGCGGGAGGAGAGCTTGTTTGTAGCGACGTGAGAGTTGGCTCTGACTGTAGTGGAAGTTCGCACACAGAATCAAACCAGTGGCTCAGTGGTAAGGTGCCGGTATAAGCTGCAATTGTATAAGTCTTATTTCAGGCAAAACATGCGAGATGTAAAGTACCGTTACACGTAAAAGGTTGAATATCTTGTTTAACCCATACTATATCTTGGAATATCAATCGATAGTAGTAGCGATCTGGTGGCACATGTTTTAAGAAGTCTGACCGGGAGTCTAAAGGGCACGGTTCGAATCCCTGCCTCGGCGGGGATTTTCATAGGCACTTAATCCACCTTCGCTTCCGGCACAGCTTTCTGTGTAATGTGAAGAACACCAGAACTGTTTCGGATTGCACGTTAAACTGTAGGCATCATGTACAGGGGTTAAATTAAGGCGGCAACGACAGGGGTGGAATGTGCAGCCAATAGAAACCCTGTCACTAGTTCATTACGACCACACAAAATTATTATGCAGGGTGATTCACGAAGATGTGCAAATATTTTAATATGTTATTCTACAAGTAAAAGTTAAGAAAAACGTTCATATAAATATAGGTCCTCAAATGTTTAGTTACCGTTAATAAAAGATTTTGCCTGAAATTTAACAACCTCGCTAATATGAAGTCGTCGCATAACTGTCCGAGGTTACAATAAAGAACCATTTCCATTTATTTTAATGTTTTTGATCTGATGAATGTAATAAAATAAGTCCCAGACGTGTATCTGCTTTACCAGAAATTCCAGACAAACGAAGAAATAATTTGGGAAAATTTGTAATTTATTAACTACTTGGCCCATTCTTTTATTTTATTATTATTTTTTTATTTTTTTTAAATCCAGTTAGTTGCACAAAGTTTTCAACAGAAGTTGTAGAGAATTTAATTTTAGAAAATAATGGTAATAAAGTTAACTAAAACAGTACGAATGTAACAGATAATCTGCTTTTATTAATAACATAGCTCAGTGTTAAGGAAGTTGTACAGTACACATACAATTTCACAATACATTCACAATAAATGTTCAAAAATGTCTCCACCGAGTTCAATGCAATTAGCTGCACGTGTGTGAATAGATTTTGTTGCTCGTTTCAGTTTCACAGGGTTGTTCCTAATTTCGTCTATTGCATTCATAATGCGAGCAAGTAATAAATGGAAATCGGGCTTTACTGTAACCTCGTACAGTTTTGCGATGGCTTCATATTAGCGAGGTTGCTAAATTTCAGGTAAAATCTTTTATTAGCTGTAACTCTGTAACTAAACATTTACTAACCTATGTTTATATGAACGTTTTTCTTTAGTTTTACTTTGTAAGGGAACCAAGATAATAAACAGGATTTAATTTTATTTGAGAATTGGTACATAAATTTTGTCATTGTACGTGCAAGTTACAACTCGCTCGGAAGCGGCTGCTTGCAGCTAGAGCAGACGTGTATCACGTTATGGTCACGAGGTGACGCCGTGGAGTCAGCGCTTTTATGCTTGGTACAAAGCTAGCCTGCACGCTCGAGTCGTTCTTCATTCTTTACTGAACAGCGCGCAGCAAACATGTAATCGCATACAGAAGGTAAGACACGTAGCAGCCTCGGTTGGTTCTCCAAGTCGATCAAGTCAATAAGTTTGGTTTCCGAGTTGGTCAGTTTGTCTCCAAAAGTGTTCAGTCTTTGTTATAGTAATTTCTAAAGTATTCGGTTGGTTTGAAGTTGGATAATATTTCGTAAAGTAGCTCAACTGCCCCGGTGTAGCTTATTTGTTGATTAGGCTTCCATTTATATGCGTTGGTAGAAGATGCCCGCCAGTTATAAGAATTATTCAGTCGCCGTTGTATTCAGTGAATATGTGTGTGTGAGAGAGAGCGGCCTGTTTGTAAAGTAATAAGTGATTTGTAGGAAGCATTCGTTAAAGTAAAGGCAGTAATTATGTGATAACCTTGAGCAGTAAATTCAGTTTAATAATGCAAAGACGTGTCATTTTCTCTTCAGGTCAGTTAGTTGGAATCGGACTAAAATGTATGTTAGGTTTTTATATTATATGGTTTGTAACTTATCCGCATCATGTTTGGTCTCAATAACACTCGTAGACTAAGTACCCATAGCCCACTCATCCTGATATGATATTGTATTGTGTTTCAGAATAATATTGTTAACTTGATATTATAAAGAAGAGTGAACGAAGTTTTATTTCCAAGAGGTAAGCAAGTATAAAATCAATCGCAGTCTGGTAATCTCTGCGTAATCAAGAGTACCTGGTGTCAGAATCCTGATATATTGCTAGAATTGACATCTCCTAGCTAATTTCCTCCTCCCCCCCCCTTTTTTCGGTTACAAGTGAAATTAAAGTTAGATGGAAATCGTTAGTAATGTTGGATAGTTAATATAATAAGCAACCACTCGTGCATAACACACGAAAAACCCCTCACAAATTGGTTTTCAGAAGTGTGGATAGCAAACATGTGCGTGATTAAGTCTGAGAAATATGTGTTTAGTTGTGACCAACTTTCCGCTGTGAAAATTTGTTGTTTCGTGATTAACAAGTCGTTGAGTATTAATTCTATTTTGTTTTGCACAACTTGGAGACTAACTGAAGGTATGTTGCGTGTCTTTACTAAAAAAGGGGTGTCTGGAAATATTTGAAATGATAGAAAAAGAAAAATTTTTATGCTTGGAAGTTGAACAAGTTATAGTTGGCAGCAGATGGCGTGCTACAAGTTAATGCCAAGATAGCGTACAGGTGGCAGCAGCGGAGAAGATGGCGACAGCGAATGAGCGCGCATCCAGCGACAGGTGGCCGTAGCAACAGCTGTAAAGATGGCTCCAGGAGAACGACGCAGTAAACAACAGCCGACGCCAGAATATGTGAAAGTAAGTGCATTTTAATCTCTTGTCAGTATGTAGGGACATCTCTATAGTTAAAAGCATTGTAAAAGATAAAGTAATCGAGTTTGTTCACAAGTAATGGTACGCATGCAATGTGTGTGCAATTTGTGGCTTGTCATGTCGGGGAGTGCATATTTGAAATGACTATTCAAGTGGCAACAGGCGAGCTTGACCTATTCGCGCGTAGTGAGGTAATAAGTTGTATTTGTGTAAGAGGCGCGACAGTTTGAGAGACCCCTCCAGGGCACGAAGTGTAACAAGGTGAACATATAAGAGATAAAAAATAATGTAAGATGCAATGAGGTTATACAACGGTAGACTAAATTTTTCGATATTGTGGTTTGGTTAACTATTTTGTGAAACTTCCTTTAGAGTGCAAACACGCAGGTGTTCCCTTTTCAGAAAGTTAAATGGCAAAATACAGGTTTAATGTTGTTAGGGAGTCGCGACCCAAAACGCAACTGTAAAACAGACCTACCAGCTTGTCACATCTTAGATAATTATGTACGTTGTCACATCTTAGTTTGCAAGTTGGAAAACGTGCTGGCATATTAACAATCTATTTCCATAGGTTAAGTTAACACTGTTCGTTGCTTTTCTTTTGTGTATGGTTTTAAAATTATCGCCATTGAAGGGTATAGCTACAAGTAGCTTAATGGTGTAATACTAAGTCTATTGGTCAAGTTGAAGTGAAATGTAAAGCATCAGTAGTGGTTAAGTGGTAATGGTTCACCCAGGTGGTTTGTTGAAGTTACACAGAGATTATGAGTTGTATTGTCTAAGGATGAATAACAGAAATGTGTCTACATAATGTTACCTTCAGGCAACTGTGGTATTTAGTGAAGCGTGGTGCCCCGCGAAAGCATGCATGTAGTGAAGAGTCATACGGACGTATGTGGAAATGAGGAATATTTGAGAGGAGAGAGGGTCATGAGTTGATGAATGTGTTGTGTTGTCAGTAAGTCTCGCAGGAACAGGAAAAGAGTGAGAAGTAAGTATAATGGTGTAATAATTGTTGTGTTGGCCACTAGTGAGAATATTTGTTGTATATGGAGTAATGTAATGAAGGCATTCCTAGACCGAGTTTGACATGATTTATAGTAGCAGCCACCAGTAAGTGACTAATGAGTGATTTTGATTTTGAAGGCACACATGATTTTGGTTATGTTTTGGGTTTTGCTTGCTTGGTTATATTAGTAATGTGTTATAATGTTGTGTACACTGGTGATGTAAATTGATGTAATTTGGTGAAGTTATAATGGGTTTAGTGATGACGGTTATACTTAGTATACCATATCTAGCTGTGTGCAGATATGTCATCACATGTTGAAGTATAAGTAAGTCTGTGGTGTTGATGGCAGTTAGGATATTTATTGTGTATGATTGAGTTAAGATCTGATCTTGTTACAGTGCAAGTAGAGAATTGTTATGTGTTTGTGGTAAAAGAGTGTACAGCTGATGTTAAGTGGACTCTGGTCATAAGAGAAGTTGCAAGTTAAATTATAGTACCCTGTCATTGAGATGTGATGCAACTGATGTTCCCATGTAAGGTAGGAAAAGTATTTTATTAGGTAGTGGTCAAGATTGCCTATGTGAAACTGTTGATATGTGGTATAGAAATTTGTACAGTCTTTAAGTGATTGATAGTACACCACCGATATCCAGGTATCGTAACGATTGAGTTTCTATTTAGTACAATGCAGTAATTGATGTGGCGAAACGATTTATTGTTTGTGGAAACGCGAGAGTGTAGACCCAGCTTTAACGTTATCAGGCAATATACAGAGTTCATACCCAAAGGAGGGAGAGGCCATCCCAAATTTGGCAGTTACACGAACCTAAAAGTCTGTCGTCCATTTAAACATAGCAGATGTATTATATAAACCTATATTATATAAACCTACATTGAATTCTTCATACGAGGGTAATTCTAACACTTGACTACACTAACATCAAAATAAGGTTGCAGATAAAGCCATGTAATGAATCATTTAGTTAAGAGAAGTGAGCCAGGACTTTGATTATTTGAAACCGATAGCCATTAATAGTATTTTCCGAAGTTTCATAATTTACAGGTAAATTCATTTTCCCCCTGTTACATTTTGTTGTACTATTCACTATGAGAATTTAAATTATTAACTCTTCTTGGCATATGTGTTCACATTTTAATTATTGTTGCAATGAAAATACAGAGTAAATTTCTAAAGACAGTTCCAAAGATGCTAATTTGCTGTGAGTTCCTTTGAAGATAAGATTAAAATTGAAGCAAATTTATTGTGGCTCAATGGTTCATGCGTGTGAATAAGTTACTGGTATTAACATCCTATTAAGATTTTGGAGTATAGTTATTGGTTGAAAGATTTTCCTGGGAGTAAGGTATTTAAAGAGTTGAGATTTAACAACCAGAGATATTTGTGTGTCCACAAGTTTTGATCATAGTAATGGCTTATTGTAATGAGTGCAGTGCTTAAGGAATTTTGCAGAAGAATTAGTGCAATCTTTTATTCATCTGATTGAGTGATTATCTTGCAAGCTGGTATGAGTCACAGGTCTTCCCATTTTGATTTTTAAATTTGTTTTGCAGTGAATTTGGACTTTAATAGATTGTTCTGAGATTTTATTTATGTCATTGATGTCATACTGTGTATTTAATTTATTCTTTGGTTTACTTATGTATCACATTAGAATCAAGTTGTCATGAAAAGCAGGCTGTAAAGGGATGTATTTAAGTTGGTTTACGAGACAGCTAAATGGATTAACAGTTGTTCTCAGGTTTTGACGAGTCCTTTTTCAATGACGTGCTCTTGAAGGTTGCTCTAGGGCGTAAAACTGATGCTCGTGGTTAGATTTAGGGGATGGACAGATGTAATAGTGACATTCTAGTTCTCAAGTGACATTATCTAAAATTTGGTTTTGGACATTCATGATTTGTTTGACAGAGTGATGGTAAAGTACAGTTGTGGTATCGAGTATGTTATCAATGCTTCGCCTATACTATTTGGCAGTGTTTTCTAAAGTGGACTAGTAAAAATGAATTGTTGTGACTCAGTAAAAATTATGGACCTGTAAGAATAAGAACTGTGTGGTTAATTTAGTTGTTCAGCAACGCCATACTGGAGAGTGGTGCGTAGAAGCAAAGTTACGTTCTGCGTTTATGATCGTCAGTATGTAAGAAACTGCAATAACCAGAACTTTTGTTGGTAGCTACTGTTTCTTTACGTTAAACCTTCTCATCCGTATTAGGCTTATTCAAACTACAAGATTCCGCAAGATTAGACCAGCTAGAACGAGTGACAGATTATGTTGAAGAGAGGTTATGTTGTCATCGTTGGTTATAGTTCTGCAAGATGTCTGATATTAAAACGAATGGCAAGCTATGTTGACATCCAGAAATTATCATCGTTGGTTCAGAATACAAGAAGAGAAGAAGATTTAGAAGTTCAACGTTTTGAAAATTTATCGGCAGAGACTTTAGCAGTTACAGTATCTATATTTTTGCCCAGCGTTGTCTGTTTGAAGAATTATATCACTTTTATTTTGGTCTTTTGATTGCTATATTGAACTATGTGTGTGTTGTAATACGTGTGACTACATTGGACAGTGAACAATGATAGATAGCAGTTCGCATCTTAGTCTGAGAGGGACGGCTGACTGCAGGAAAAGTGAGCTCCTCCAGGTATAGAGGTTCCGTTAGCGGATAAAATTATGGCTCAGATGTGCATTTTGGACAAAGGGGTAGCACACAAAGCACCATATCACTTAATTCAAGTTGCAAGTCTAAAAAATTCAGTACATCTTGATGCAGAATTCAGCTTGGACATAATTGGCTTATATTTTGTAACGTTTATTAATTGTTTGTTGAAATTGTTGTTTTGAATTTGTATTGTCACTTCTTAGCCTTCGTTTAAATTGGAAATTGATGTATTATTGTGATTGCATGTGATGCACTATGAAGCCAAGTATTTGAGGCACTGGGTTTTAAGGTAATTGATGTTGAGATATGAGATAAGCAATGTTGAGTTATTGGCAGTTACTGTTATGTGAAGAGATGATACTGCTAAGAATTAATCAGATCAATCCTATTGTGTTGGGATTATGTGCCATTTTTGTAATACCACCACAGGCTGAAGTCGGAGAGTAATTATGAAGTCAGAGAGAGTAACCATTAAGTGAGAAAATAACTATGAAGTCAGAGAGAGTAACCATTAAATGAGGAAGTGACCATGGAGACAAAGAGAGTAATTATGAAGTACTTGTACCCAGTGATATTGATAGTTTGTGAATCAGTTTTATGAATTTGTTAGTATATTCATTTGATAAATGATTATTTTGTTATCTAATATTTTGTTCAGAAAGTTTGTGTGGAACAAGTAGTATATGATGGTGAATTCTAATGTTTAAGTTTATTTGGAAGAGATCTAACAAATTATTGTGAATATTTTGTCTTTGTTTGAGAATATGTGCATGTTAAAGATAAATTGATAGATGCAGAATCAATTTTGAGAGTATTTGCTTTAAGAATTTGATGAATTTTGATAATTTTGGATTTGGTGTTTAAGTAAATTTGAGTAATGATTTTGATTTATAAATGTTAACCTTGAAATTTTAATTTGTATTAGAAATCTTGTAAAGAGATGCTCCTACCAGATAGTAGTTCCTACCAGTTTTGTTGAAAGTAAAGTCTTTAAGTTAAGTAATGCTGACAAAGAGAGAGAAAGAGATTAAATGCATCTTGCTTAGTTAAAAGTGGTCCATGGAACAGATTAATGATTGTGATTTAAGTGGAAACATAGAACAAGTACTGTCGCAGATTATAATGTTTCAGTGTCCTCGAGATGCGGCACGAGAATGATGAGCAGATGGACCAGTATTCCAAACAGCTGAGAGAGGTCAACAACCCAGGATGTCAGAGTTTCAGTAGATCATCACCCCAACATCAAATTCCAGACATCCCTAACATCAAGATGATCGTCACCCCCCCCCCTCTCAACATCGTCAGTTCCTGACAGCCCTAACGTCAAGATTGTAAACATTTCCCCCCCCCCCCCCTTTCCAACATCATTGATCAGCTGACGTAGTTGTGTAGAACTCAGTAGAAAAGGAGTAGATTTTTCAATTTGGTATCAAGGAAACTGTAGTTTGGTGAACTTTGAACTTTCAGTAGATTTTGATTTGTTGAGTATACTGATGGACTTCAATGATTCGAGCAATTTTGGACTATTATGTTGCAGGACAGTGGCAATTCAAAACTTTTATTTTTGATTTCAATGGTAAATTCCATTTGATTGCAATTTGATTTTTGAATACTTGATTCTGAATATTGAGATACTTTGATTATTCTTTTGGTTGTTTATATTTCCAATGACACTTTGAAATTGATACAAACAATTTTGTACACTTAATGATTTTATTTGATGATATTTATTTGACTTTGTGTGATTTTTCTTGAAACTTGAAGATGAAATTATTGTGTTTTTCAATGAAGTCCGCAGGTTAGATTTTTTCTTAGAAGAGAACATGACACGATCAAAGAGTTTAAATGTTTATAGATTTTGAGATTTTACTATGTGATCAGAGAGGCAGTGTGTTTGTGTGAAGGATTTTGATTTGGTGTGATTTTCATATTTTTGATTGGTTGTTTGAATTTCATTATCTTTGGTATTGATTAGGTATCATCGTTGATTAGTAGAACTTGGTCTCGTAACTGAAGAGACGTGGACGTCTCTTATCCCGGAGGGAGAGTGATGTAAGGGAACCAAGATAATAAAACAGGATTTAATTTTATTTGAGAATTGGTACATAAATTTTGTCATTGTACGTGCAAGTTACAACTCGCTCGGAAGCGGCTGCTTGCAGCTAGAGCAGACGTGTATCACGTTATGGTCACGAGGTGACGCCGTGGAGTCAGCGCTTTTATGCTTGGTACAAAGCTAGCCTGCACGCTCGAGTCGTTCTTCATTCTTTACTGAACAGCGCGCAGCAAACATGTAATCGCATACAGAAGGTAAGACACGTAGCAGCCTCGGTTGGTTCTCCAAGTCGATAAAGTCAATAAGTTTGGTTTCCGAGTTGGTCAGTTTGTCTCCAAAAGTGTTCAGTCTTTGTTATAGTAATTTCTAAAGTATTCGATTGGTTTGAAGTTGGATAATATTTCGTAAAGTAGCTCAACTGCCCCGGTGTAACTTATTTGGTTGATTAGGCTTCCATTTATATGCGTTGGTAGAAGATGCCCGCCAGTTATAAGAATTATTCAGTCGCCGTTGTATTTCAGTGAATATGTGTATGTGTGAGAGAGAGCGGCCTGTTTGTGTTAATGGTTGTGAAGTAATAAGTGATTTGTAGGAAGCATTCGTTAAAGTAAAGGCAGTAATTATGTGATAACCTTGAGCAGTAAATTCAGTTTAATAATGCAAAGACGTGTCATTTTCTCTTCAGGTCAGTTAGTTGGAATCGGACTAAAATGTATGTTAGGTTTTTTATATTAAATGGTTTGTAACTTATCCGCACTGTTTGGTCTCAATAACACTCGTAGACTAAGTACCCATAGCCCCACATCATCCTGATATGATATTGTATTGTGTTTCAGAATAATATTGTTAACTTGATATTATAAAGAAGAGTGAACGAAGTTTTATTTCCAAGAGGTAAGCAAGTATAAAATCAATCGCAGTCTGGTAATCTCTGCGTAATCAAAGGTACCTGGTGTCAGAATCCTGATATATTGCTAGAATTGACATCTCCTAGCTAATTTCCTCCTCCCCCCCCCTTTTGTTACAAATGAAATTAAAGTTAGATGGAAAACGTTAGTAATGTTGGATAGTTAATATAATAAGCAACCACTCGTGCATAACACACCACAAACCCCTCACAACTTGTAGAATAACATATTGAAATATTTGCATATCTTCGTGAATCACTCTGTATGTTCGATAATAAACTCAGATGGGAAGGAAAAAATGGGTTAGGGGTAGGCAGAGGTGTTCAAAGTCCTGAATTTGTTGGAATGGATGATGAGATTATGCTCGAGGAGTATTTACACTAACATTATAAATGTGAAAGTAACTCTGTCTCCTTAACTGTTTGTTAAATTTTTACGACTAAACCTATCATGACGAAATTTGATTAGGAAGGACATAGGATACTTTTTCGGAATAAGTAACATTTTGTGACATTAAAGTCTGAAACTAATTGAACGGTGTATTACTATATCGGTCACTTAGATTTTGTTTCTTTTACAATCAGTTGATATATGACTGCTCATAAACTTCATGTACACACGAGACTAAAAATATAGTATAGTGTAGAAAGACTACAGTCACCAATAAATTTAGACTTTGCAATGAGTATTAATAAGGCCTTGACAGACATTGAAAGTAGCAGTTGCACACTCAGAAAAGACGTATTTCTCCAGTGGGCTGTTATACGTAGCTAGCTTACGGGCTATTTTCAATCCCCAAAGGCTACATGTATTAGCAAAGAAAAGTAAATCTAATACGTTGAGCACAAAACGGTATCGACATAAGATGTCCCCAGAAAGTGGCATTATTTTTAAATCACAAACAATATTCTGTCGGAGGAACTGCAACAGGTAGTCTTCCACAGTTAAAAATTATCAGTTACTTTGATGCTGTTTTTAAACATGTTACAAACTGTTTATCTTCATGAGACAGGTTCAATGGTAGTAGAATGGTGTGGTGATGGCTTCCCGTCATATTATTCCTACTACGTGCTTTGTGGGACAACTTTTACATAACTTATATCTTTCTATACCCAATTGAAGCAATAAAATTTTTCTAAGTCCACGCGTACGAAGTCGCGAGTAACAGCTAGTACAATATTATACTGGATTTAGTATTGTGACATAGCTTGTATCCCGTATTACTGGTGTCAAATATGGTGGTGTCTGATTGTTAGAAATATTTGTGAACTTGATGTTCGGTCAATTTATATCTCAGGATAAGGAGATCTTAGTCAGAGGATGTATCTATAGTTTGCAAGGATCTGAGTATTTTGTTATCTTGGTTGTCCGGGTTGAGCAGCGTCAATTTATGAAAACCTAACGTTTCGGCCATCATTTTGTGGCCTTCTTCAGAGGACGTTAGGTTTTCGTAAATTGACGCGGTTCAACCCGGAGAACCAAGATAACATCGACGATGACCGCGGAAGTCTGATTTGAGTATTTTGTTTGTCAGAGGTGGTCAATACCAAAATTTAACACGTTATTGAAGGAAACGGTAATTGTGAAATTATACTCCTGAGAATAAAATTAGGTGAAGTTTAGGAGGAAATTCAGGAGGTACTTTAAAAAAGGACCTATAGATTAGCTACATAACGCTTTAGCGAGTTTATATTTAACGATATCTGATGCATAAATTCTGGGTACACATGTGCTCAAGCAGAATCTTTTCTAGTAGCCACAGTAGATGCTCACAGCTCACTATAGTTGTATATGAATGATAGAGAACTAGTATTTGTTTAAATTTAACTATCTTATGTTGATGAAAAAGATTGAGACCTACAAATAGAGAATGGATTACAACGTTAATTAATGAAAGAAGATATGAGAAAGTAATTTTGTCATTGATGTAATGTAACTAATTGCCTGTAGCAGTACAATGTGGGGAAAATGTAGGAAATTCAACAAAATATAGTTCCCTTTTGAAAAAAAAAAGGAGATTCTAGATTGTTATAGAAAATTCATCCATGAGCTGATAGTATGGATCGTCTTCAGATATCCCTACTCTATTCGAGTTTTTCACAATCGGGCAGGAGAAATATCGAGTGGGTATTCGCTAGAGGCTGCCACGAATGTCCCGACATACTTTGAAAATCTTTGCCTGTTCCTCTATATTCAACATTAGTCCATTTTCTCACCACTCCCTCTATTTGCTTCATCCATTGTTTTTCTGTTTTTACAGTTTGCCTAATTCACGAACCAACTTCGCTAAATACCCAATAACTTGATAGATGCTTAATATACGACAAAGTTGCTATAAAGAGACTGTATTCCAGTGGTCAAGTCCGGAACAAATCTCCTTCCATACAAAATTCTATTTTTTGAACTATTTCGCAAACTCAGTAGTCTCTGCTTTAAAATGAACTCACGCACCAGTCGTACTTAAAGATTTGTTGGACGTGTCGAAACACGCATCGTCAACTTGCCTACATAATATAGTTATTCTGTTTATTTATGTTTCCCATTTTTGGTCTTTCACCCTCGTGCCAGTTTAAAAATTTAAAGTGACTTCACTAAACTCTTTGAAAGATGGCCATTCCCTTACCCACACATTTGTCGCCTTTTCTCGCCGAGTGAGGAAATGGAATACCAAGTCGGAAGGATGGGTGCAAGTAATCTCCAGAAAAAAAGTGGTGGTAAACCCTACTTTATGATCGAAGGAGTGAGTCGAAAGGATACTGCGGTGGATGAGAAAAGGAGTGGAGTCATTCTACTTCGGCACATTTATGATTTCACAATCGATAGCGCTATGTTTATAAAATCGTTCCAGTCAAGCTTTTCTGAACCGTTTCCCACCAAATGGACTTCAGCGTCAACATCTGATAATTTCAAAAAATATTTTTACAGTGGTGGTTTATAAGTTCTTCTTTCCGCATTTGACTTATGTGTATCCTAACTTTTCGTATTTTTACTACCTAGTATTACAAGACCGATGTAAAAGGTACCTCAGATGCAAGAAATCTTATAGATTCGAGATTCAGTGGTTGAATTCGGGGTGAGGACAGTATGTACTAATTCAAAACGCTTTTAAATAAAACTAGATACTATAAACGTACTTGGATCTTGCTAAGCACTATAGTTGTCAGGGATTTGTTTGTTGGCAGTCATCTTTACCCTTGGTATTCTGCACGTTATGAGCCAACCCAAATCATCATATAAGCCACCAACGAATGCAGAACATAAATTTCAATATTTCCTTGTCATAGTACCTTCGTGAATCTGTTATAAAGGATTTGGTACTGATGGTAATTCTCACTGATTAAAACTTTCATTTTATATTACATTTTATTCATATTTATATACAACTCAAATTTATACAGCACTACCTGCTACCTGTTACCCACAACTTCGTCCACGTGGCCTTAAATTTTTATTGCTATAATTGAGTATAGAAATATTTAAGTTACTTAAAAGGTGTCCTATAAAACGCGGAGTTAAGATAATATGACGTAGAAGTCATCAACATACTATTCTACCATCGAACATATCTCATGAAGAGAATCAATTTGCAACTTGTTTAAGAATAGCAAAAAACAAAGGTGGGGGCATCTTGTCTTTCAGCTTGGTCTTGTGTTCTTTCTTCAGCTCTAAAAACGTAACGAACAGACAACAGACAGAGTTACTTTCGCATATTTGATATTAGTATAGACGATACACTATTTCTCAACAACACTACATACGTGCGTCTGCCGCACTATTGGCAGACTAATAGCTACTCACTGCTATTTAGTTGAGAATTCCTTCTATCGCTCGAACGGTGGTTTGCCACCGATCCAGCTGTCCGGAATTCACGCCTATATATGACTACCTGCTGTCAGCCTACAGAACCATCACTATCCAAAATACTCCGCTTGTGGAACACCAAATACAAAACTCTAAAAAGTTTTTAAAATATTTTGTACACTCTATGTATTGATTCAGTCCATCACTCAGCAATCATGCAAGCCCTTCTAGAATAAGGAGTGAATCCAGGCTATATCAATTTACTGTACAACATCTACACCACTTCCACTGCCTTTGTCAACATCGCTGAAGCAACCAAAGAGTTTCCCGTAGAAAGAGGGGTAAAACAAGGAGACTATATCCTCCCAGCTATTCACATCAGTCCTGGAGTTGGCAATGTCAAAATCCAATGGAAAAACAGAGGGTTCAGAACAAATTGAAGAAGTCTCAACAACTTGAGATTCGCTGATGATATAGTTTTACTCTCAAACAGTCTGGAAGAGATCAAACAACAGATAATTGAACTAGAGGCAGCTTGCAGCGAAGTGGACCTTAAAATAAATATATCAAAAAGCAAAATCATGCAAAACCAATGGGGAGGAGAATATAAAGACAAGGCAGACACGAAATATGCTGGTACTGAGTCCGCAGATCAGTACATCTATCTTGGCCAACTGATCAACATGAATGGCGACTCAAAGCCTAAGATCTATAGACGCATAAAGCTGGGCTGGAGAGCATAAGGAAGAAATTCCATAGTTTTTAATCTAACATGCCAGTACATCTTAAAAAACAGGTATTTGAACATTGTGTTTTACCGGTCCTCAGATATGCCTGGCAGACTTGGACCCTAAATAGTCACACGAAACAAAAACTGATAACATCCAGCGAAGTATGGAAACAGCAATGCTAGGGTTTACAAGAAGAGACATTTGTTCAGTATCTAAAGTGACAGACATCTTAAAAAGGGTCATGACCCAAAAATGGCAATGGGCCGGTCATATTGTTGGCAAAAGAGATGAAAGATGGACTACGGAAGTACTGGATTAGATACCAAGGAACCTGAAAAGAGCAAGAGGAAGACCCCCGGATCGCTGGGATAAGGATATACGTCGAGTTACAGGCGTGAATTGGAAGAGGGTGGATCAAGACCGATCAGCCTGGAAAGAACTACAACAAAACTATGTAGAATTAAATTCTAATACATAGCTCATTAGACTTAAAGAGGCTACATCCTGAAATAAGGATTGATACAGTTGTATTAATAATAATAATAATATATACATCTATGTCGCATAGTCTAGTGTAGGTAAGTTATGTCTGCAGATTTTTTTTCACACCCCGTGTTGGATTTATTTCAAATTGAATCAAATTATATTTTAAAAAACTTATGAAACCACAATAGATATATATTTAAGACTGATGGAGTGAGGTGGAAGATTAATCTGTAGGGTGGGCGATACATCAACGTGACAGATTTTTTTTTTCAAAATTTGTGGGCGATGTGGGTTTGTAAGTGAAACCAAGAAACATCCAAATAGGATGAAGTTAAAAGAGCTGAATCTTGATATCAGCTCGGCGTTTTTAATGTCTATGTAGTAAACAATTAACTGAGAGGTTACATTAATTTTCAGTGAGGTGCTTCACATCTCGCGGACAGTGCTAATGGAGCAGCAGAGTTGTTGCGTCGCGGCAGACCTGCCGCAGTGTATTACATCAGTTGCCCGGCCGACAGCTGGTCGCTGGCAGTTAATTAGCTCTGCACTACACAGCAGCGACAGCGCCGCTACCTCCCTGTCTAATTGCAGCGCGCCCGACTGGTATGCCGGCCCGCGTGACAATACTGTCACCTTGGTTGCAGTGTGTAAGGCGCTGTGTCTGGAGCTGATACACACACAGACAGCCACCTGTGACTGACTACTCGAATTACTTTTTTGAATACTTAGGCCATTATCCTTAGCTGCTATACTAATTCTGGGTTTTCTTATCCGTCTAGTACAGCTAATAAATGAAAAACTTAGTTATAGCATATGCGTTTCGGTTTATTAGACCATCATCACTGCCCTAGAACAAGTTATGTACAAGTTTTGATGTTTAGCATAATGTTTATTTAAATGAAGGTATAAATTTGTTATTAACTGTTATTTTTAGCTTATTTTACTTACAGTTTTTGTATATTACATTAATATGTGGAACTGTTCCATATCAGATTATCCTCTTGAGATTTCTCACCCACTGTACATTTTTGTATAAGAATTTTTTGACAGTTCCAGAAAATTTTCATATATAAAAGGCACTAAATGAAGTGGAAAATGTGATCAATGAATACATCATATCTCACGAACCAGACGCTGTTTAGGACACTATAAAGGAACATGCGTTCAAACACACCGCTACAACAAAAATAAAACTTAACTATATCAAGCAAATTAGGTTGGTAATACATATTCCATAGATAGTTATCATCTTTGAGAAACAACATAAACAATAACTAAAGTTGGTTTTAAAAAGCTACATTGTGTGTAAATACGTTTGTAAATATACTTTTTATACAAAATTGTTAAGTTGGGGAATAACTTCAAGAGGAAAAACAATAAAAGCTTATATAAATATTGTTCTCGGGTGAATAGCCGAGTTATAGGAGTGTTATAATTACACAATATTTCGGTGCTCTCAATCGTTGGCGCCATCTTCTGGTGAACGTGCGAAGTTGCTGAGCTAGACCAGACTCCTGGTGCTACGTTGTGGATAAAAATTGCCCAGAAAGGTGCAAGGCCACACTATTTAAAATCTACTACATCCCATTACTGACTTATACAATATAATCGTGTAAATAACTTATCCAGAGGAGATAACAGTAGACTTCAAACATCTGAAATGAATATAAGAACCGGAATATGGCGACAGAGGTTTCGATCGAAGAAATATCATGTTCCCAGTAGACTAGTCACCAGAGAATATTATACTAATTGATCTGAAATAAAGTTTTTGGGTACTGTGGTACTGTGCTTTACAGGACATGGAATTATAATGTAAGGAATGAAATCAATCTCGCAGAAGACGGCACAAACAAGTGCGGTAAAACCTTACAGCCTGAGGCGGTATGGATATAACCAAAGGGTGGAGGAATTTAGTTGCAATTTCCTGTGTTACGACGTTCAATAAAGAAGCTCCAATGAATGTTATCACTTTCTGTACAATTGACAATAACTTTTAATCTTTGTGAATGTTATATTATTATTTATTTTATTCCTAATATTACAGCTAATATTAAGATCCAAGTATTCAGGATTTTCATACAAAATATAGTAGGGAGTATACATACTGTGCTGGCAGTGTAAATACATGTAGATTTCTAGTCACATTTCTTCACTATTTCCTTGGGCTTGCTTCGCAAATAACTCAGACCACAAATACCTTCTGTACTTGAACAATTTCCCCAGAATAAGATGCCGTAAGTGATCAGGGAATAAGTATATGCAAACTATACCAACTTCCTTGTTTCTATGTCAGCTATTCTAGCTACTGTACTTAGTGAAAATGTTAAAGAATTAATTTTTTCAAGAAGTATGTTGCTTCCAGTTCAATTTGTAATCAATATTCAAGCCATAGACTTTTATGAAACTGCATTCGTTGATTGATTTTCCTTCAGATATCACAGTACAGCTGCCTTTCGCTTTATTTTTATTTATTTTTATAACGAACTGTAGTAAACTGAAGTAATCTTTACTTTATCCATAATAAATGGACTTATGAAAGTCTGTAACTGTTTTCAATTGACGTGTAAGCAAATAATTTAATTACACCTTGCGTGACGCGTTTAGAGAACTTAATCCCATTTTCAAACGCAATATTAGTACATTATTAATGCAATTTAATGTGCGAAGTGTTTGTGTTGGACATTAGTAAGACTTTTGGAGTTTTCCTGGAAATAGAAATGTGGAGTGTTGTACTAGATCAAGAATTTCCATATCTACTTAGCTGCAAATTCTTGATCTAATAGAACACTCCATATTTTTACTTCCAGGAAGACTCCAAAAGTTTTACTAATTTCCAACAGAAACAAACACAAACACTTCGCACGTTTAACATTAAAATGCATTAATAATGTACTAATATTGCGCTTGAAAATGGGAATGAGTTCTCTAAACGCGTCACGCAAAGTGTAATAAAACATCATCAAAAGTAATTGTGTTGCGGTAACATTATTGGCTTACATGTAAACTGAAGCAAGTCTAGCAGGAAGACAGGAATGAGGGTGGTACAAATTGTCGTCTTGTGCTGTGTCGCAGTGCAGCTCTTGGGGTTAGTGTGTTGTTTGTCGCTTGCTGTAACTACACCCGCAGTCTTAGTAGGAGGTCTAATGGCGAGCTACGGTCCCAGGCGAGCCTACCCACCACTGCTAATTGTTATTTACGCTCATCTGGGCCGCTCCCCGTAAGCTCCATGCAACAACAGCAAACCAGATAAGGTCTTATTCAGCTGCCCTGCAATTCCCTGTCTCGTAGTATGCTCAGTGTCTCGCAAATGTTGTTAATCCCTTTGTCCTCAAATTAGTTAGGTGCTGGAAATGAGATACCCTAAGAAACACCTAGAACAAATGTCCTGGCAAGTGCTGTTCAGATAATCCGAATATCCAGAATACATGCTCATATGAGGTGATAGATGGTGCACATTGTACAGTTGGATATGGTATTTTCAGTAACATTATCAAATTGATGCTTTGAAAAATTACTGACGCACTTGGAATAGTGTACGAGTTGTAAAACTGCTATCTGAGACTACTTAACAATAATTATACATACCAGATACAACGTAAACAAAAGTAGTATACACGTAGGCCTTTTAACATATTTTCGGTTTTGCCATATACGTATATATACGCTGATCAGACAGAAAATTATGAATACCTACCTACTATTAACATAAACCCTTCCAGGCGGGTATATGACTGTAAACGGGTACACGGGGATTGCCTTCTCCATGATGCTGGAGAAGGCAATCGGACACTACCGCAGTTTCCAAATTTCTCAGGAAGTTAGTATACAGAGGTAACGTCG
>CM061914.1:73403945-73534038 GCA_031002005.1 Vandiemenella viatica
GGCGACAAGAGAAAATATTTTCTTCTTCTGGTCCTGGCCGTATTTTAACTTATCGTTTTACATTCGTTGCTGGAGAGTGCAGATACTATCTTTGGCGTGAATAATATTAATGGAGATGGTTGTTGTTCCTTTTAATTTTTTATACACTTTTTCTAGAAAATTATATCCTCAATAACAGGTGTGTTTTCTTCTTATCCAGGCTGCATATCAGCCTAACCACATCACTTTTCAGTCAAGATATCTCGAGAACCAAACGAGATATGAGAAAAATTTATTCTTTACTTTCGATTTGTTTCGTCGATTTCTATAAAAATCCACCATCAGATTGCGGCACCATGGTTATGATAGAATTTCCAGACGAGAAAGCCAAAAGAAGATGGACATAATTACGTTAATTTTTTTTAAATAGCGAATGGATATTAAAATATAACACAGATAATATACAGTCATCATTGTGCCTAGAAGTACAAACTCTTTTATATTTTACTTCTTAAATAAAAATTGCTTTTGTTCAACCAGTAGGCATAGATATTTCGTTTGGTGGAAAAATTAAAAAAATTTAATATTACAACTATAAGAGTTTGTTTAAACATTGCTCATTACTTTGAGATTCCTAAGTATTTTTTCCTCTTAACTATTATCCTTGTTTACAGGGCCTTTTAGACTGGCTTATATTTTTGTACTGTTGTTCAACAGACATTTCCTTGGCTAAAAAATTCGCGACATTTCTTGGTAAATTTATGCCCTTTTGCGGTAGATTCTAAATTTAAATAATATTTTCGAATCGTTATGTTTAATACGTTGTTCCTCCGTGATTCTGACTTCGTTTAACTCAGTGGAGAGCTTAGTTAAGTGCTGTATTAAGACGAGCGTCTGTGGGTACACCCGATGCCGTGCACAAATCTCCCCACTACCTCGCACGCGGAAGTGACGTCGAAACAAATGCACCGTTTCTGAGATGGATGCCGCAGAACGAGTACCCCGTAAACTTTTTTCTCCAGGACGAATTTCAACCTAACCACGACCACTATCACAAAACGAACCTGGTTAGGATGATATGTACCCTGTAACGATAATATTTGCAGTGCTGCTACACTCGTTGCTGTATACACGTATCGTTAATGCGAAGTCACTTCCGCGTACTGAGGTAGTGGGGAGATTTATGCATGGCATCAAGTGTACCCACAGACGCACGTCTATTAACTGATTTTTTGATCGTGTAAAATGTATCACAAAATCAAACGCGATGTCAAGGATTAAGTTAAGTGTTACAGTGCATAAACAAAGTCTTAGGAATTTATCTGAACGATATGGAAAGATGCCCAAAATTTCTTATAGAAATCAAAGTAATCTTGAATGTGATTTACTATAATGGTTCTGAATAATTACTGAAAAGGTATTTCGTCTTGGAGTGAAAATTTAAATATTGGTATATACTGGTGATAACGCACGTGCCTGGAATTCTGCACTCCAGGCGAATTCCGGGGTGGTTAATTCAAAAGGTATTGCCGAATTCCTTCACGTTCCCTGCTCATTTGCTTCTTATGACCTCGATGTCGACTATCCATAAAGCTAGTAGTAAAAAAAAAAAAAAAAAAAAAAAAAACATCTTCAGAACTAACCAGACGTAGACTGTGGATGAAATTGTATCTAACGCAATTTTTACAATATTTTTTGGGCGCTATTTATTTAATACCTTACAGAAAATTCAATCATTACTTAATATTCATGAAGATATTTATTCTCTGATAATACTTATCCCAAAAAATTATAGGTTAAATCCTTCCATTCCACATTTAGGCTCAGTATGCCAAGAAGAAATGGAAAAAACCTAGAAATTCCTTTTTATACAAACAGGTTGAAAAGTACTAATATTTCTTCCAAGTGTGCAAAAAAATACAAAAAAATGTGAATTACTGACAAACCGAAACCTGTAGTTTTATTAGTATACTAGCTGATGCCCACGACTTCGTGTTTGTAAAGAATTTGATTGATACCGACATGCACCACAATAGTGCACGATGGGAGATACGAGGCTAATACCAAACACAAGTGATCTGCGCAGGGTATATATATGGCAGCAAAGTTAAATATAGGGACACATGTCTTTGGTAGAGTTATGAAAATGCCCTCGCTCGACTACTTTCAACCTCCATATCTCTCACATCCCCAAAGCTACCGACACTCAATCATCTGTGCTATGTAGTTGTTGTTCACAAAGTGAAGTATGACACACACGTCTATGGTCGAAATAACAAAATACCCTCGGTCGACCATTTTCAACCTCCATATCTCCCACATTCCCACAGCTACCGACATGCAACCACCATTGTGCACGATGGAAGACTTAAAGCTACTACCACACAAAAATACCAATGGTCTGAATTAGCTAGTTGTGGCTGGAAAGCGAAATGTATGGAAAGACATTTTCGAAATAGAAAAATGCTTTTTTTTTTTTTTTTTTTTTTTTTTTTTTTTTTTTTTTTTTTTTATTGACCACGGAGTGAAAATAAGGACATACAAGTCTTTGGTCGAAAGTTAAAAACGCCCTCTGTCGACCAATTTCAATCTCCCATACCTGCACGGCTACCGACATGCCACTACTGTGGTGCAAGTTGGGAGACTCCGTGCTACTGCCGCACACAAACATCAGTGGACTGCTGTGTAGTTATGGCTGCATTGTGAAATATAGGAACACACGTCTTTTTTTATATCAGGTCGACCAAAGAACCCTTTATATTTAAACTAACAATTTTTGTATATTAACTGACTCATGCGAATATTTTTGCACAGTATCGTAATCATTCACCAAGTGGTAATATAATAATGTGGAAATGAATGGTATTTTATTTTGAAAAATAGTAAAAAATATCAATTTTATTGTAAAAGGTCGTAATCATTAAATACTACATGTTTGATTGTAAATATTTAAAAAATAGCTATTCGCTTTGTCAGATGTTTTTTTTCAAACTTCCTTACTTTACAAAACTTCTGTGAAAATAGGAGTTATAATGTGACAATCGTTTGCTTTTGACAGTATGTGTCTTCAACACAAGCATAAAATTACTAAATCTACGAACTCTTGAAAAAGCCACACACAGGTATACATACAGCAAAAAAAGGTTCTCGTAAATACAATCCCGCGATTCGAGCATCTTGTCCTTTATTAATGGACATCGCGAAGGTTACTTTTATTGTTTTCTTATTATTTGGAAAGGCACGGTTGGATCAGAAGGAGTGAGGTTAATGCGAGGTATGAGCATTGTTTTATCGGAGTGAATGAATTTAGCACTGATCATATACTTGCCTAAGTAAATTACCACAAATTTTGCACAATTAATTACTCCCTAATTAGCATTATGATTTCTATTTAACATAATAACAGTATTCATCTTTAAAAGCAATTTATGAAGCGGTAAATCGAACGATATAGGAAACAGCTCGTAGAAGTTTCAAGTACCAGTAAGCCTACCGAAATTAGTTGAGATCCTCTTTAGTTACAGCGAGGACCTGTTCTCTTCAAAATGCACAGGAGTCAATAAAGAAAAACGTTTAACTTTAATCAAACTTCACGCAAAATCTTGCGTACTTTACAGAAATCGAAAGATGCCGAACAAATTTCGGTCAACCAGGTACTAACAATTTAAATAAGTGAAATGAACTTGTACCGTTATATTTGTAGTAATAATGTGTTCTTTGGTGCATCTGAGATCCACGATAACTTTCGTAGAGAAGTTCTTATTACTTAAAGATAGCATTTTGATTTTTTTCTTTCAGGCTTAGTTCTTCAATTTCAGAATCCTCCTGAACCGAGGCTGTAAGAAACAACGTGCACGAGAGAGTCTTGCACTGGACGTACAGAGAGGTACATAATTCTTTACCAGTATAATTTAATGGAGCAATATAATTGATAAACTTATTATTATTATTTTTTTAAAGGAAAAAAAGGAGAGCTCAACAGATTTACTAAATAAAATACATATACATATATTGGTGTTACATTACCATTTGGCGATTGTATAATCATCACATGCCACATTATGTGATGAGCGTAAGACTAAACAACAACGACATATTTAGTGCAAATCCATAACGCACCAAGATTCCAACAGCTCGTAGAACTGAATGCAAAACGAAGGAATAAGTCAACAGACAGACACGTCACCAGCAAATACATTAATTATCACTCAGTCAGACACGAACCACAAATGATATTTCAGCCAGACACACCTGTAAATGACTCAGCGAAGTGAGCAGGATTCTAATCATTCGTTTATAAACCGCCGCTGCACTCTCCTTGCGTGCTGGTAACTAATAAACTGTTTTAAACGAATCCAAACATTTATCATTGTTTTCCTCTCACCCCCTCCCCTTCCTCCACCTCCCTGACGACACAGCCCTCCTCATTTTTTCCCTTCTGTTTTCTAGATGGATGGTCGTTAAAAGTGGAGCTATCTGTCACTAAATTAGGGAACGTGTCTTCGAGTTCATTCTGCATAAAATAATTTGTTCATCCTGACTTAAATTAACAACTCGAAAACGTAAATAGTACAAAGACTTGTGATATCTCAAGTGAAGTGAAAGGAAAAGCCAAACAATCAGACGATAAAATCACTTAATTAAATCCCGAAGTGAATTAACGAGGCTGACGTCAAAGTTACCTCTATCTTTAAGCCAATCGGAAGCAAGTTACTTCATTAAAGTCTCAGAAGAAAGGAAGCATATCTCTAAAGAGATCTCAGCCTTCTTTCAGTTCAACGACAGATTACGCAGTTTTACAAAACAAAAAAGCGTAAGAATTTCGGAAAAATTCCTTTATTTTGACAGTTCATATTTTTAAGACGTCTTAGCAACTGGGAAAATATTATCTTTCCTTAGAATGAGTCGTAAAAATACCATTGTTATTCTTTAAATTGGAAAGATGTAGCATTATACACATGATTACATTTTATCTATACTTCTATGGAAATTCAATCCAGCGGTTTTCCTCTTACCCTATACGTCCTAATTTTGATAATCGTTTCTCATTCATCACACATCAGAAGCCGTTTATAACCTAAAGGGATAGATAATACACTTCCTTATATATGAAATGCTCTCGGGTGACTAGCCGACATAAATAAATGTTATAATTACACGATATTTCGGCGATCACAACTCTGTCGCCATCTTCTGGTGACAGAGATTTGTGATCGCCGAAGTGTAATTATAACACTTTCTTTAACTCGGCTAGTCACCCGAGAGCATTTCATATATTCTAAACGCCTAGCAGGGCCCGCTCTAGGGGGGGGAGGCAAAAATTTAGGGGCGCCATTTCGGCTGTAAGTTGAGAAAAATATTAATGATATTAATGTGTTAAATACCCTATTAATAAAAAAAATCACATACCGATTTTTTCTTTCGTTAAAAACTTACAGTTCTTAGCTATTTGGGTATGCCCCTAGAGACTTCGAAGAGACGGGACGCGGACCTCATAGGGGCGCGCCGTTGTCCAGCCGCCTCTGTGTGAATTGCGCCATAGGAGCAACTTCAAAATACGCCGCGTCCGCGCCACGTCTCTTCTGTGTGAATTGGGCCTTAGCACGCGAGTAGAACGCTGTTTCAACTTTTGTTGTCTCAACTTGCTTATTATTGCTAATTATTAAAGTGCTTTCATTACACAACAGCATTAGTCTTACTATTATGTTATTAGTGATAAGTGGATGTTCATAAAATTTACTTCAGGATTTTATAATTTCTAAAGGTAAGTACATCTATGATTAAACTGTTATTTAGTTGGATATACGACATAAGAGCACAACGACATAAGCACACAACGACAAAAGCGCACAACAGAAGGGCGGTGGGGGGGGCTGTTACAATTGACCTTTGCTACCTGCGCTGATTCCGACATTATACTGCCCACAAGTTACTAGACACGGCGAAAAGGAGTGTTTTTAGCAATTGCAGTTAGGCTCTAAAAACACGGAATCGATAGTGCTTGACGGGAGATGCTGAGTATTTATTTTATTGAATTGATGAACCAAATCAATATGGATCTTAGTTATTGGAAATCGAAGTGGAATATTTTGCATAATGATTTTTTCTCGTAATCCGAGCCTCACAGATTTGTTGTAAAAATTAGATATAGGCATTGAAAGTATTATGGTTGGGTTAAATTACATACGCTAGCTTTGATCGCTTGTGAAAATACTGTAGTTTAGTGGGTGTGGGACAGTACTTATAATCATTAATAAATAAATAATATTAACAGCTGCTGATTACCGATTAGTTACTTCACATACCATTAGTATATTCAATTTCGAATGTTAACTGCTAATATTGTAGTGAACAGTGTGTCACTCCACATTTTATCATATTAATAGGACCAAAGTGTGAATGGAAAGGTTGGTTGGAGAGACAGGGTATGCCACCTATTGACGGAAAGATGTGTTCTTTCTTTTCATGGCGAACGGTGGGGGTTGATAAGTGGCTGAACACCTGATTGGCAGATGGAATGTCACGCCGCCAAATGGACAAAGGGGTGCGTCGGTCGCCGGAAGAAGAGGGAGAGTGAGCCATAGGTGCCTGCCCAAGCAACACCTCTGTGCCACCTCTCTGTGGATGCAGACCAAGAAGCAGTGTAAAGTGTATGTGTATAAATGTGTTTTTCAGCGGGAAATAGTGCAGTGGTTAAACTTAAAGTTTAACTAAGTTTATGGTTGCTTGGCGCCGCGGTTGGACCTCCTGATCGACTAAGGATGCTGGTTAAGTGCATCTACACAACATCATGCAATTGAGAAGGTGAATATAACATTACCACTGAATTGTTTAGGAATCAAGACACCAGTAAATGTTCCTGGGTGAAGCGATTCACAAAATAAGAAGTTCTCATGTTCAGTAAAATTGTTTATAATGAGCTAGTCGGACAATTTGTGTTGAGTCAACAGCGTGTAAACATAAGTCTCATGTAGGGTGGCGCTCATGGTATCAAATGTTGTTATTTTTGATAATTATAAAAAAGGAAGGTGAATGTTAAATTTTTTTATAATTAAATTCATCAAGTTTCATATGTGAAAATAAATGTCTAGTTATGTTTGTGAATCTTTTGTTCAGAGCAAATTTGACCCATTCCCTGCAAAAATGAGATGCTTATGAAATATCAATGTAAGAAGAATTGATCTAATATTAAAATTAATGTGAATGTAAAATATTAAATTTCCATAATTATCATTGCTATTTAAACACAGAGACGGTCGGACCGTGACAATATATAATAACCAATGATGCTTATTATATATACGAATGCGGTTTCAGATACTCTAATTGCTGCATTTGTAAACCGTTTCAACAAAGAACTATTTTAGTGAATGTGAATAACTTTGTCAGTTGGTTTAATAAGTGCATTGCGCGACAATCACTCCACAACATCATTTTTTGTTTTTTTTTTGTGAACTTGGAACGTATTCCGTTTAAGCCTATAGAAATTGCCATTCTGTATACACGGTTTCTGCATTTGCAGCAAATTTACGGATCGTATCCTCCGCGAATAAGCTTTGACTGTGTAGTAACACTAGACTTTCTTTATGTTCACAGGGTATGGAAAATATTTTGTGTTGTGCATAAATATTTTTTATATCGACTGAGAATATGGTTTTAGCTTATCTAGAACAAGGATAAATATTTACTTTTTATATTATTTTATAGTGTACATTGTTTGAGTTACGTGCGTGCCTCTTCCAAAATGTCTGACGGTCAAAGAAAACTATCTGGTTACCAGTACAAAAAAAGAAGGTTGGGAAAGGAAGCGGAAAGGCAGAATCAATCTGGGCGTTAAAAAAATATACTGTATTCAGGGTTTACCAAAACAAATCTTAGAATCCAATATCAGGTCGGGATACAAAAGAAGTACAGAATCGTCAGAGAATAATAGCAACAAATGAACGAAGTTTCTAAACCAACTGGAACTGACACCAACGTGAGACTCACAGAAGGCGTTCTAAAACTTTGTGGCCAAGAATTTTACGAGACGCCGTAAGAAGCTTTTAGTAAGGCAAGGTCCACCTAAACTATTTCATAATTACAAATTTCCTTCCAATGACACAAGTCGACATTTTAGCGCAAAATATTATGCACGAATTTTAAGCAACGGAGAGCAAATATTGCGAGATTAGCTACTATCTTTCACAAAACTGCGTTTACTGCTTCTGTTGCAAAATTTTCGGCTGTTTAGTTAGTTCTCTCTCAAAGGAGGGTTTTAAAAATTGTAACACCTCGGCGAAACTTTAAGAACTATTTCGAAAAATCATATTTAGGCACAAAAATCATGGCTACAAATGAACGAAAGATTAAATTGTTGTAAAACTGTAGATGCTGCCACTCAAAGAGTTATTAATGCCGAAATAAATCATTGGAATGAGGTGCTTCTAAGAATCGTTGCAATTACCAAAATGCTTGGTAAAACGTTGTCTGGTTTTTTCAAGGTACAAGCGATAAGTTGCTTGAGCATAAGAACGGTAATTTCTTAAAAATAGTTGAGTTACTGTCTGAATACGATCCTATTATGGAAGGGCAAGTGCGTTGAGTGCTCTAAAAAGTAGAGACTAAAGCTCAATATCTTGGGAAAAATATACAAACCGGGATAGTAGATCTGCTGCATCAAAGTGTAAAGTCTCATGTTATTAATGAAATTAAAAAAAATCAAATATTTTTCCATAATTTTAAACTGTACTCCTGACTTTAGTAAGATACAGCAAATTACTCTTGTAATCAGATATGTTTCAACCAATAAATTTAATCCTGATGTTGAAATTAAAATTAATGAAAGCTTTTAAGGCTTCTTACCAGTCGAAAGATCCACAGGAAAACAAATGTCTGATACTATAGTTGGAGATCTTAATGACTTGGGTTTAAATTTGCAGGATATCAGAGGCCAGTGACTGACAACGGGTCCAATATGAGGGGCAATAAAGCAGGAGTGCTATCTAGAATTAAACAATATAATTCGCGAGCATTCAATGTTTCGTATAGTAGCCATTCTCTCAATCTTGTTATTAATGGCAAAATCATCCTTGGAAGCCACTAATTTCTTCAACATGGTCCAAAAAATATGTTTATTCATTTCGATGGGCAATACTTTTAAAGCATGTTCAGGGTTCAACTTTGAAAACATGGAGTGACACTAGCTGGGAGAGTAGGATAGAGGCATTAAACCATTTAAAATTTCATTTGGGAGATGTATACGACGCTTTGCTAAGCATTTACGAAAACCAAGAAATTGATAATTTAATGATTAAGCAATTTTGGCAATTGAATATGAAATTTCTGATGAAGTAAATTTAAAGATGTAATAACAAATTGGCAAACTGAAAGTAAGAAAAAAGTTTTTTTTGTGATTTTAGCGTATTTGATGTAATCTTGTTTTATTTTCAAAATAATGGCATTTAGATTGTTTGTGCGATAATATCCATCTGTAATAGGATTTAAAAATGTAAAAAAAATATGGTTAATTTGTGGCCATGTACAGATATTTCATAATTAATTTCTCTATTTTGTGCAGCTAGATCAAAATTCAATAACTTTATTTATAAATATACTATTTTATTAAAATTAAAATAAAATATTTTATTCGATTAAAAATTAATTATTTTTTAATAAAATATATAATTCTACATAATCTTAAGGGGCGGAAATTTGTCTAATTGTCCGGGGCGGCAAAACCGCTAGAGCGGGACCTGCGCCTAGAGAAACTGCGTTCTTATGCAATATACTTCCTTGTTGTTTCGTGGATGTTTGAAAGCGTTTACCGTTAGTTTTCCATTCACCATAAAACTGCCCTGCGAAACAGTGTAAAGAATATAACACAGAGGTTTAGTTCGAATGGATATTCAGTTAAATTCACATTACCAACATTTTTTCATATTTATACTACCCTAAAACGGCCAGATGTAATGCCGAAACTTTTGCTTCATGAGACATCAATAGCATCGATATTTGAACTCTCGAAATCGAAAATTTATTCGATTGGTGTAGTTGCTCTGCTTTGCCGAGCACTAATAAATGGAAGGGTTCTGAAGCATAAGAAAGTGAAGCACAAGATTTGTCCTTTCAGTTGTTATCACAAGAAAAGGATAGCCTCATATTGAACCATTGCCCTCATTTCCCGTCGCGCACTGTAAATTGCGTCTTATTGGAATTCCAGCCTCTCTTCTCCTGTATTGGTTCCTGTGACGTATGGCGAAGAGGACACTGCTAGAAATGAATGCGAGGGACAATTGATTGTGTGTCCACGGGAGCATTAAGGCAAAGGAGCTGCTGCCTAATAAACGCAAAGGCTGCAGAAGCAGTCCTTGATTTTAAACGGAAGAAGTAATTCTGCGATTAGTCTATTTTCGCCGTGAAGCTTGTCTCGGCGATGATCTTTCAGGAATTCATTAACCTTAGAAGCAAGTCAAGCATAGCATTTTACAAAGTGCATGCTCATTCAATGTTTATTTTTAAAATTATTCTGTTGTTTTTTTGTCGTAGGACGTACTGAGACGCCACAAGACGTTTTTAAATTATAATTAGGAACTTTAAGGGGTATTATTTAATTAGAATAAGAATAGTATTAAGGAATTTTAATTATGGTAGCGAGAGTGAGGCGGAGAGATTTATTTTTAAGATTTTCAAGTGGCTACAGACTATTGTCATGGCGGTTAGGCCATGCTGAAGAAGTTCAGGCACCCTGCTCCTGCCCAGATTTTGGCGCGCAAGTCAGCACGCTGTGGTACCATCCTACGAACACTAAAGGTCACCTCCGGGGCGTGGGTGTATCTTTTGAACCCTGTGCTGTCTGCCATAAGGCAGAGGAACTACTTACACCAATGGGGAAACAAAAAGCCAAAGTTTGTATGGTAGCTCTCCTCCCAGGATACCGCGTACCGTTAGCCGGGGTGCTACTTAAGACCCCAAGGGGACCATTGGGTCCTCAGTCTTGACCAGTTTGCCCAGTGCTACGCAGTGGAAATTCGCGATTTCGCTCCGCGCGGGTTAATGATGTAAGCTCATATTATATTCTGTTTCTCTCTCTCTGTGTATATGCCATACATCACTCTCGCTCACAGTTTGTAAAGTAAACTAAGTATATGAAGAAGGAAGTTGTAATTGTGTTATCAAGATGATGATTTGCGGATTCAATGTGTATGTTTGAACAGAAAACCTACAGTGTATCACAGTGTACAATTCATCAGAATATAAATTCAAATCAGTGTGGTTCATCTACCTAAATGTAATTCTCTTTGTAATTGTTCCGCCCCTTTTACTTGGATTAAATGATGGAAAGAATGCAGTCAATCTTCGGCAAAGAGGTCCGATAATAAATCATTAATAAATTAGCCGGAAATTAATGAGAAGGAGGAGTGGTAACGTTACAGTACGCTGTAATATTACTATCAGTTAATGCCATATAACGCCTAAATATGCTTCACAATACACACAAACTCCAAACTAATGTCATTTGTAAATTGATAAGCTTTTGTTTGTGTAATTATTAATTTTTATTACTTATGGCATACAGTTATAGATTTAATTTTCTAAAACTAAAACATCAATAAATGCCATGTAATATGTGTTTTCGAACAATAAATATAAGACTGTAGATTTTATCGGCCTTGAAAATGAATAAAATTTTCTCGGGTTAATATACGTCACAGACATATATCCATATACTACGCCATACACCACAAATATATACCTTAGATCAGCGGTTCCCAATTTCTTTTTGGCCACGGAACTGTAACGATAAAGTGGCGTCTGCTAGCGGCGATAATGCATTAGCAGCTTGGTGTGGGGTAATTGTTGTTCGTCGAGGTATCAATGGATTGCAGGTTCTTCTTCTAATAATTCACAAAGTCGCCATATGGATAATCGTTCAATTTATTCACCGAACATACAATTACTAAACCACCACCACCAACGATTATAATTTGACCGTATGTAAAAGCTATCCACGACTTCTCCTACAAACTGCAAGTTCGGACCTACACTATTATCACTTGGTTTGGATGCTTTAGTTCAACGCCCACGAGTTCACTGCTGTTTACGAAACACTGCAGTTTATCTGCACGAGGGCGGCGTACTTATAATGCTTCATCAGGTCCACACAATAGTGCCAGAAACAATCACTGCCCCGCGCAACCAACCGTGTCCGACCTCCAAGACAGTGAGTCACAGACTGCCTTCAACAATCCAACTCGCATCTCGCGTCACACTTTCAATAATCGAATCGTCCCGATTCCACCGCTCAACACGAACACACACATGGCTTTATACTGTCTCGCCACAGAACGCTAATTGATCATACATTTTTAGGCGGATCCCCATTTTTATAAGCGTAAGCTGAAAATCCAGTCTGGCATCGGTAAGTCATCACAAACGGAAGCAGAACCATGACAGCCTTCTCACGGCGCGGTTATGACTCTTTTCAGCGAACATTTTATTTAATTCTCGGACGGAACACGCAACCCTTGTGACCCTTCCACGGAACCGCATGGTTTGGTGGACCACCATTTGGGAACCACTGCCTTAGAATTTAAGTAAGTGCCTAGTGAAATTGCCACTGAAGCACAAGCTAATTTACATAAAAATTAAACTTATATTCAACCTGACCACAAGGCATTGACGGTAGAGTTAAATGGCAACATTTTAGGTACTTACCGACCTTCTCGAATGTTTAATTGAATGTTTAATTACCAAACCATTAATATTTGCACGTGACAATCCCACATTCATCGCAAACCGAAAGGGTAGTCTGTGGTTTCTTCTGACAATTCTAAGCAGTTTTCGTTTGCTGACTGCCACAAGGGGGTTTAAGTCGATATAATGGCGTGATTAGTAATACTTAGTTTTGTTTTCGGTTATATTGGGATGCGACAGTCAAATGTGGTTTTATATAATATGAAATCTCACAGTACTTGGCAATGTTCGAAACCAACTCATCTAACAGTGGTTTGGTCACTGAACTTTAGGTTGATTAGGAACTTTCAAAATTTTTTGTAAGAACATTGAATTGTTCTTCTGTGATATCCTATCCATGAAATAATTTGTTGGATCATTAGAAGGATTAATAAATTAATATGCTTATGAAGTTATGCTATTTAGCTAGTAAGTTCAGGTCGTAGATTCTACATGGCAAATTCAAATGTAGGCAATAAATAAATCCCTAAAAAATTCTGTATTGCGACTGTGAATAGTACTTAACCTCTCAGTTGGCCACCATACATCGATTTTATTTTCCTGGGTGAACGTCTGTAATATAGCCTTTGTTTACGTCAGGCTAGACAGGTTTCGGTTTTCTATGGTTACCCAAAATCACTCCAGCTGAATATAGGAACCGTTCCTTAAAAATGCCATGGCTAAATTATGTCACCTTTCTTTTCCGCAATCCTTCTCCACCTGTAATGACCTGGATGTCAGCGAGGTGTAAACCAAAAAGGGGAGAGGGGGGGAAGAAGATGGTTTGTATATCAGGGCGTACACGAGTAAGATGTGAAATATCTATGTGTTTTCCCTGTTTATTTTTGGATGTTTCTAATATTTTCTTCGCACTCGAATGGACGATCGATAATATCTTTTCTTTACTTTATCCATAATAAATGACTTATGAAAGTCTGTAACTGTTTTCAATTGACTGGTAAGAAAATAATTTTACTGCAACGCAGTTCCTTTTGATGATGTTTTAATTTACTTGATCAAGAAATTGCAACTAAGTAGATGTGGAATAATTATCTAATTAAAATTAAGAAACCTTCAAAACGTAAGTTTGATCAGATAATTATTCCACATCTACTTAGTTACAGTGTCTTGATCTAGTACAATATTCCACATTTTTATTTTTAGGAAAACTCAAAAAGTTTAACCAATCTCCAGCAGAAACTAACACAAGCACTTCGCACATTAAAAGTGTACCAATATTGCTTTTGGAAATAAGAATCACTTCTCGAAACGAGTCACGCATAGCGTAAATTAAAAAATCATCGAAAGTAACTGTGTTGCAGTAAAATTATTTGCTTACCAGCCGATAATATCTTTGTTTCATTTGTACAGTAAACATGAACTTTTTCCATGTTGTTCTTCGCTGGATTGTGGGGTGCTGCATTGAACTTTAGTCTGTGTTTTGCGTTTAAAGCTTTTATTTCGGAGCGCAGCTTGAACAAAATTATTTGATAAACATTCTTAAAAAAAAAATTCGTTAATAACTATCTTCTAAGCGTTTCAAAAATAACGGATTGTTCGCAGATTTCTGGCTAATAGGTGAAATAATTTTTTAAAAGCCATTCTCTCTGCTGCGAAGCCGAATGCTAATATTTCTTCACACGAATGAAAGCTATAAGTATTATTACAAATGAGTTAATACATTCACGTGAATCTATATTATTTTTTTCCTTATTATAACAGCTGTCAGAGAGTATAATGAAACCATCTACATCCAGCGAATATAAATGAACAAAATATTAGCATGCATAGAAAACGTAATGCGTAACGATTCAACGAATATTAAAACGAGCTTAAATGACAGGAGATAATATCGCAGCTGTGTTGCCGTGGAAGCATACATAGTTATATAACGACGTAGTTGATTGCATCATAGTATCGATCCACATCGATTTTTTTTTTTTGGTACGCCTGGTCGACGGCTAAGGTCATTAGAGGCGAGGCGGGATGGGACTGGGGACAAGGAATGGGAAGGAATTCGGCCATGGCCTTTTTGAGGGAAGCATCCCGGCATTCGCCTGGAGTTTTTTTATTAGAACTTAAACATTAGTTTTCTAAGAAACTGGCGCTGCTGATAGAAGTAAATATTACCATTAAACCATTTAAAAGCCTAAAGACATGTCGAAGGCTCGTCATAAGGTTTGATAACAATGTCAACTTGGCAGAGCACATAGGGCAGATGCTACGAAATGGTTACAAAATCCTACATGTACTGGAAAGGGTGGTGAGAAGATGTACAGAAGTTAGGGAATTGGGTTACAAAACTTTTGTCATACCATTGGTTCAATATGATGGTGTAGTTTCGGGCCCACATTTTGGTTATCAAATACAGGAGTTTGAGAAAGTGCAAAGAGAGCAGCTAGATTTGTTTGTGCAAATTATCGCAGGACCCAGTCAGTAACTAATATCATAAAGAAGCTGGATTGTGAGCCATTGGAGGAGGTTGAAGAGAGTGCTGGGAATGTACAGGGCATACTTTGGTGATGGGGCTTGGAGGGATATTGGTCAAAGAATTAGGAACAGTGCATGGAAGGGTAGAGGCGACCTTGACCACAAGTTTGTGCTCGATTTCATGCATAAGGGAATGGGAAATTTTTTTTTATGGGTAAGGGTGTCAGGGATTAGAACGAATTACTAAATGAAGTGATTAATAACTTACCAAAAACGCTTAAGGAATTAAAAATTAAAATTTGCAAGTCGGAAAAGTAAATGGGGGAGAAATTAACACCCCAATTATAAAAGAAAGTTTAATTAAAATAATATAAAATGGGGAGATTATATGACTAGGGGAATTGCCACCGGAGTGTTAGCCCCATCGCAATTAAAATTAATCTGCTGTATACTTTCCTAAACTCACTCATTCACTCATCTTGATAGCTATTGGCTGGAGAACGGTGTCACGTGTCAGCCTCCGCTCGCTAAACAGCGACCAGAGATACCATTAGAAGAAATTCGTTGTTGCGCCCACAGTTTTATAGCTAAGCAACATCTATCAAATTAATTGTCATAATACATTAATTAAGTTTGCTTTTCGTAGCGTTTCATAGTTTAAAAAAATATTGATAAATTTTGCGATTGCAAAATCGTGGATCTGCTTTTCAGTAACATGTTGCTAATAAAAGCAACTTAAAAAAACTTAAATCTGCTGTAACTACGAATGCCATTTGTCATTCCAGCTTAGGATAAATTTCAGTTTAAATAAAACTTTCACTACTGTTGTTGATTGACCAAGTTTATGCGTTATGGTTTATTTGCTTTTAGGTATTTTACCGTTCACTTTTGTTAATGGCCTTTCTTCATGATCGCTGTACGTGAGTTATTGGATTATTTTATGTTGACATCAGGCCAATTATTTTACCGAATAGACTATTCTGGCAATTCATTTCCCCGGAGTTGCTCAACTGTTTAATAATATGGAATGTGTATTACGTTCTGTGGCCGTTATAGATACTACGACCAAAGATAACATTATGAGCGTTTGCCCAGTCTCAATAAAAAAAATACTATGTGATGTTTTCGAACCAAACAGGAATTTATTAAATTTTGCAGAGTGAACCTTATGGGTCAAATCCAAGTTTTTATTTAAGCAAGTTCGAGACTATGACCTTTGAAACAATAATACTACTACGCTGTCGTCCTTATTCATGTTTAATACCCACTTCTGTTAAAGCTTCTGAGTTCTTGTAGCTCAAGAGATTTTATTCACACTTGGTCAAATCAGGTCAACCTGTCACAGCCATTCATCCTAAAAACTGACGATACGCAAAAAACAGTCACGGGCTTACACTAGTAATAATAATAAGGGGAGACGGGGTTGGTGAGAGTGGATTGTTGTGCTAGCGTGCTGTGTGGTGTGTAGTCCTCCAGTCCGCCGCCAGCTGACAGTGGTCCTCTTTTCCGCCAGTTGTGTCCGGTCCAGGCTCGCACAGGAAATTAAAACTCACACAGAGCCACCACGTCTGCTGGAAGCATCGGCCGAGCCACTGCGCGTCCCAACACGACTGGCTGGCTCCCATTCTGCGTGCAGTGCCGCACTCCTACCAAATTTATGTCACTACTGCACTCGAGAAATGCACGTTCTAGATTAAATCCACTAGAAGAACTTCTGCTCTGAATTCCTCGCCACTGAGAAACAAACTAGTTCCCTCGCACACTGTGTCACATTGCTTGCTGGATGGTTTCTTGTGATGATTACGTTTGATAATTAATTAGTCCATCCATTAACAGATTTTCTCAATACGTTCGCCAGATGATTTTTACCTTTCAGCAAAGGTTGATAATAAACACAGCTTCTGAAATGATTTATGAGTTCAGTGAAATAAGAAGAACGTTAATACACTTTTCATGTCAATTTTATTCCCTCGAAATCTTGATAGCAAAATGAGTACAGGCACTGACTTCATAAAAAGTGCAAAGGTACTATAGAGAATAAAAACTGTTGAACTGGTCTTAAATAAATGCTATATAAAAGGATCAAAACTGTAGAGGTCTCTTTACAACTCCGCGGTTATCTGGACAGGACATCTAGCTGGGTTGTTAAACATGGGAGGAATTTAAATGCAAAGGAGAGTTAGCTTAATAGATACACAGATAAAAAACTAAAGTTTGATTATGATTATAAGGTGGAGAAAGAATTGCTTGCTGAAGACTCAAAATGTAATTATCTTTGCATAACATTTGGTAACAAGCTCAACTGGGCAGGAAAAATTAGACACATAGTAGGAAAGTTTCAAAATCCTTAACTTGTGGAAGAGAGTGATGAGGAGATGTACTAGACAAGTAAAGGAATTGGGTTAAAAAAAACTTGGTCAGACCATTGCTTGAATATGGTAGTGTAGTTTGGGACTCACAATTTGGGTATCAAATACAGGAGCTGGAAGGTGTGCAAAGAAGGGCTGATAGAGTTAACTATGGAAATTACTGCAGAACACAATCAGTAACCGATATGATAAAAGAACTGGAATGGGACTCATTGGAAGACAGGAGGAGGGTGAAGGCGCATATTGGTGGTGAGGCGTGGAAAGATAGCGGTGTAAGAATTAAAATCAATGCATGGAAGGGAAAAGATGACCATGACCACAAGCTGGCACTCGATTTCAAGCACAAGGGTGTGGGAAACTTTTTTTTTTCGTAGGTTAGTGGGGAAGGGGTCAGGGATTGGAATAAGCTACCAAGAGAAATGATGAACAACTTACCATAAACGGTGAAACAAATTAAAGTTGAAATTTGTAGAGGGAAACGTAGGTGGGTTCAGGAAAGAGGGAAAGATGGCTGTGTAGGAACATTGCCACAGGAGCGCGAGCTCCATCGCAATTAAATTAAATGAAAGAGATCTTACAACTTCTCAAAAAACAATCACCAAACTTCCACAGCTTGCTGTCTCCGCGAGTTTAAATAGACGCTAGAGGAACATCGAGAATGTAATAAAGGGTGCTGCCAAACAATAAAACTGGCAATCAAAATCATACGAAAACAATTACGACTAGTGGATTGGTGAATATCCAGCACTGATTTGCTCGCCGACCCAACTTCCCGTTTGAGTTGAGTACCCGAACCTTCCATTAGGTTGTTCGGCTTAACAGGGGCACCTCGTGTAGGTTATGTGCTTGGAGTTGGAGGTAGAGAGGCTAGAAGACTCAAATTTATCGAGTCCTTATGCTTTTGTTGCTGTATCACGCAACAACTCATCCGAGAGATCATCGGAGACCGAGAGGGCCTACGCAGGGTTGTTGGAGTTAATTGGCAGAGGTTCGTCAAGATCGTTCGACCTGGAGAAGAGTGCTGAAGTTCTACCTCAACTCATAGCTCCAAGAGGCCACATGACTTTATGTTTGAACTGACAGATGATGATGATTTCTCTGCGCTGAACCGTCGTCAATTACAAAATGAAATAATTCAATTTTAAAAAATATGCAACATGTTTTAACGTACAATGTCTAAAAATAATGCCAATCGTTTCTCGAGATGGAGACATTCTAACAGAAGGTTGCTGGAATTTACTGTTGAAGATTGGAAGGGAGAAACATAGCTCGAAAGGGAAAGTGTGTCTAACTTAATACACTGGCATTGGAACGTGAGACAGAATCTAGAGTGTGATAAATAAAAATCGACCTGCATACAGGAAGTTGCAGGTTCGATCCTTGTTCCGGAAATCTGCTTTGTAGTTGTCCACGGTTTTCCCGAAATATCTCTGAGAATGTATGTATACTTCCATTGTGATGGATATGGTTGGTTTCCTTCCAACTTATAAATGATCTCTAAATAGGTGTGGTAATGTATCGAGCCAGCAGGCAAAAGTGACTTAAGATGACTCTATCATATTGAATGTTATTAATATTGAGCAATTCACATGACGTAATGGCAACAATGGATAAAGATGTTTTAGCAACAGTTGTTTATTTTATATGAAATAGCAATGATATTCTTATGGGTACAAAATACGATACGTTTACATGTCTTACTGAGTTTGAGTGGCTCATTTAACAAGTCTTTGTCTATTCAGGGTAATTGCTCAGGGGTAATTTTCGGGCGTTTGACATGTTGTAAGCTTCTTGTACTGTTGTGTTCACTTTACCGAGTGTGCTCACTGCTAGCGACAATATTCTTTGGTGTTGTAAAGGTTGGCAGGAGATTGGGGTCGTGAATACGACCCCACAGCCACGCCCGTGTGATCGTAAGGACTTGGTGACAGGATTTTTATTGGCTGCGCATTCCGCCTCTATCGTTACCACCTTAACCTAACACGGTAATCCTACTGGGTATAGAGGACGTACAATTTAACATGGAATCCGAAAGACGGAAGCGTTCTGACGTACATAACATTACACAGCAAGCTGTGCCAGAGGGAAGGAAAATAGGGTTAAGTACTTTTAAAAACCTTTCGATCTCCTTAAGACGCTTTTACCACTGACCGCTAAGTCACAACTGATAGCGGTGATAAGGAAACAGGTTTAACACTAATTAAAAAAGTGCCTCGTACCTTTGCCGTCCAGCCTCGGGGCTGGAGTGTCGACCAATCGCACAGCTACCCAAAGTTTCCTCTCTCGTTGATTTGCAGGTTCACGTTGAACAGATAAAAAGAAAAACAAATCAGAGTTACGTGACGCGATAGTTTTTTATAGCCCGGCTTTACCCCTAGTATTAACGTACATGCGGTATTCTTGGACAGCAGCTTTGCTTCGAAAAATCTGATTACAACAGTTCCAAATGTTTTTACACGTCGTTGCTTGCAAAGTAATTTATCTTCTACGCCATCGACCGAAAAGCATAAAACGTCTACACCTTCTCCTGACCCGCACATACCCCGGTTTTATTCTGGTGACAGACCCGCGTGTAGGTCTGACAAACTGTTTTACGGTGGCTGCCTTTCGCCGAATAAATGCATTTTCTGATACCAACCGAATGCTCCGGTGCACGTCACTCTCAGCCTTTTGAGATGCGCTGCTGACTTCCTCTTACAGTTCATTACCAAAAAATTGAAACTGTTGTAATCCATGCGTTACAGGATCATTAAAGATTTCTTGCACCGCAGTCTTCTTCTGACTGTATTAAAGAGAGTGGTAAAGCAGTTACATATAAATCGAACATGAAGAACGAGCAAATTGGCGGAGCGTTTATAAATGCTGCGATGAGAGATATGGGGAGATGTAATAGGTCCTACTTCAAAACTCGCTGTAATCTTGATTAAAGAATTTAGGCTGTCTGGCGCAAACATCTCGTCGAATGTTAAAAAAATTCCCGCTCCCCGCTTCAAAATCTACCGTAAAACGGGGCTACTTTGCACATGTTTCGGGAGTTTTTTGGTAGTTTCTTTTTTTTAACATCCAAGATTAATGATAATTTTGCTCCAACAGAACAATGTGTCCTCTGGCTATCAAACTCATACCAATATCAAGCCCTACAGGCCCCTCACAGTATATATATATATATATATATATATATATATATATATATATATATATATAATTTTGATAAAAAAATATTAATATTTTATGCATTATAGGGGAAATTGAATTAAAAACAACGAGTTGTGGAGATCAATCAGTCATTTTTATTATCACTACAAAATTATAGGCACTTAATCAGTCTTGTAATTATTAGCTTTGGAATCAACAAACATTAACATTATTAGCATTATAACAATCAACTTTGGCAAAAAATGTAACATATTTTCACAACAATAGAAAAAGCTAAAAATAATTATTAATCTGTATCCTCGCACACCATACATTCATAGGACGCATTGTTTAAACCTTTGTTACACATTCAACAAATCCAATTTTTGTAAGTGATGTAACAAATCCAGTCAGCAGGATGGTGGTAGAACTGGAAATCACATTTACAAATGTTACAGAGGTTGTTGTCCTTCTTGCCCTTCTCCTTACTCTTCTGCTTTGCCCTTAACCTCCTTTTGCGAGACAAATCACTAAAAGGAACATCGTTATCGGAAGAAGTCTGGCCTGCCGTAGGCGGCAATCAAGAATTAAAAGTTACCGTTACTGTTAAATATAACATTAATTTTTTTTTCGAATCCTCGTCCGGCTATTTAGATTTCGGTTTTCCATGGTTTCTCGACATCACTCGAAGCGAATGCTGTGATGGTTCATTTAGCAAGGCCATGGCCGAGCTTCTTCCACTCTTGCCCAGACACAGTCCTTTCCCACCTTCAATGAACACGACGTTTATGGAACACAACAGCGTAGCTCAGTACTGGATCTGGATGTATAACAGGCTGGGAACGAGCTCAGGAACTCTCGTACTGGTCTTCCTGACTGCAGGTTTTCGTGGCCATCAAGGCGAATGATGAGACGGTCCTCAATCTACGCCTTATAAATTACACTTTTTCACAAACACAAAATACACTTATCGTACACACAGAACATAGTTACAGTTTTCAGGGACAGATGGCATCACTTCACTTGCCACAACCTGGCAGTAGGTATAAAGTACTTGGCATCAGCGAGGACGAAGCTCCAAATTCGACAGTGTCAAAGAGGATTAAATTCGTCAAAGGCAGCCGATCATTAAAATGTTAAGAAAAGGAGGTGAAGAAGATAAATCAGTTGTATAGATCAATTGGTTTCTGGCCATTATCCCGCAGTTGTTTCTCATAGATTTGTAAATGAAAATATCAGTCTCTTAACAACTGTTATTTTTTATTGCTACCTGCTCAGACACGTTTCGCCCTTGTAGAATGAGGCATCATCAGTGATATTTTTAATACAAGAGTTATTTCCTGACCAACAGGTGACTGTATCAAAAATCTCACTGATGATAACCCACTTCACAAGCGTCCAAGCGTATAGAAAAAAAAAAATAACAGTCGTTAAGAAAAGGTATTTTTATTTACAAATCAGTTGTATGGAATTCTCAAAAGAGACCTATACGGAAAGGTACGCAAATTTCCACATGCACTTCGAATAAATTTTGTAAAGAGTTAATTAAACAACTTTCGGTTCGTTGTGGGAAAAAAAGGCAATCGGACAGTAGAAGAAGCGCCTCGCATTCGGAAGGACGCCGGTTCGAATCCCCGTCCGGGCCTCCAAATTTGGGTTTTCTATGGCTTCCCCAAATCAGTTCAGGCGAATGCCGAGATGCTGCCTTTAAAAGGCTATGGTCGCATTCCATTCCTTTCCTTGTCCCCAGTAACATTCCACCTCTAAAAAAAAAAAAAGCAGAAGCTAAGTAGAAGAATAGTATTTAAGCAATGAAGATTTTTAACATAAAAATATGTCGTCATATCTGATTGAATTTAGCGGACTCTGCCTGCATTGACGTAAGGTTTCGAAGTTTGTGTGACATAATGTTAAAAGAAAGCGATGTTAGTTGGATCTAAGTGCTGGTTATGGAGATTGAAAAAATATATTGGAGAAACTCACATGGAGGATAGCATTAAACGACAGTTTTGTGTGGGATAGAATAGAAAGATCGAGTCTTTGGTGGTACGCAACCATGGGGAGAATAATAGAGAAAGAATGTCATGGAAAATGTGTAATTTTAACTTCGAATTCAATACACCTTAAGGACGACCAAAACACAGATCAGTCAAGGTATTACGAGAAATTGTGCAAGATGAAAGTTTGAATATTGTTCATTAGAGGAAGCAGAAAAATTATGGATGCTGAGAAGACGCTTGAGAAGTTGTCCAAGATAGTGATGATGACAACACCAGCAGGAAATCGATTCGCTTGTATGTTGTAATCTGTAGCATTAATCGTCTGTTATACGCTTGACTTTTTGTTTTCCTTGACTTGTATATTCTCCGTAGTTTAGTGTTTTAAAAAGCTTTCCTTTTAACATTTAATAGAATGTATTTTACGACTAGGGGCGAAATTGCCAGAGTTTACGTTATTTTTCAAGCGAGGAGATTGTTTTAAGTGAGAGGTGCTTGATGAGACCACTCGCTGCAGCTTAATGCAAAATTTAAGAGAGCTGTAAAACTTGCGGCCGCTGTGCCATGCGAGATGAGCCACAGAGTTGTGTCGAGGAGGGGCGTGTTAATTATGGAGCCCGGAACACTGTACGGGCAGGCTAGCCAACCCCGCAACTTGTAAACACAACGCGGCACAGCAGCAACCTCAAGCTAATCACGGAGTGCAGCAACTTTAAAGAAACGGTATTGGCTTACTCTCATATCAGAACTACCCAAGTAATATCAACCACTCGTTAAAAATTTATTGATAATTTTCTTTTTTTTTTAACGCGGTATTAACCGCTATGAAGTTAATTATACGTAAGATTTATGCCGTTACGTAGTACTCATATGGCTACCATAATGTTTTATTGAAAAAAAGGAATAAATACAATGGTAGGAATTAAGGAACAAATTCTTCTGGGTGAGTGGTACCAATCTGTCCTGGTATTCGGAAGGACGTGGATTCAAATCCCCGTCCAACCATCCCGATTTTCGTTTTCCTTGGTTTTCCGAAATCACTCCAAGTAAATTCAGGGATGGTTCCTTCAAAAGGCCGTGGCGGAATTGATTCCAGGTCCGTGATCCCAATCAATTCTCACCTATAATATCCGTGACGTCGACGAGGCGAAAAGCTACAAAAAGATCATAAAGCTCAAAAACATTGAAAAATTTCGTTTCAAAATTTCATTAATAGTTCTCTTTTTAGTGAAAAGAACTGCATTAAAATGGAAGATATTCTTGTACCAAGCTGATTGTTATGCGAATGCTCAGCTAAGGATACTTTTTGTTATATTCGTCGCATTGCGTTGCGTTATAAAGACATGTTGTTGAGTCATGATGTTGTTATGTACTGCGGGGAGGTTTAAGAAATTATCTATGGCATTGATTTATACACTGGGCATTGCCACCACACCTATCCTGATTGACAATTATCAGGTTACGGAAATTGTTTTCATCATTGTAACTCACGGAGAAGAATAGTAATTGTACTTTAGCGAATTCGGCTAAGTGGCGAAGCACAGAACTATCTAAACTAATTTTCCAATATTTTTAAAGGAAACAGATATTTTGATATTGTGGTTTATGAAATTAACTTCAACGGGTTTCAGCCTTGGCCATCGAAAGGAAGAGCTAAATTGAAAGGAAGAGGAAATAACTTAAACATAAAAGACGAGAAGGTTTCTGTAGGCAATAAAGAGGGCCATACAAAAGTATGCAAACACAAGCAGAAGTGACAGCGCCCTCAAACAGAACAGAAATTTCAGCTAACCCACCCTCCTGTATCAAGTAGTTGACATAGGATTATAGTTCTGTAGATCCCAGGATTACCGGTTTGGTTTGTTAACTAAGCGATATATTCGCTTTTCTAAATAAATAAATTAATGGCATTGGGCTCTTTCGATGGCCGTCTCTGTACTGTAATGGCTTACAGAAAGCACCCCTTCCATAAGATACCCCCACCGATCAGTAGTAAACACATAGTTGTTTTGGGGACATTCGAGAAGCCAGCCAGTCCTAACTCTTATGAAGCGCTATTTTCGGCTGAGATTGAACCAGTTCTCACCGCCTCGGCAGAATAACGCAGATAGGTGTTCAGTAGATGCGCACATTTAAGCAATAGCATCTCTTCCCAAAGAAACATCAAGACTGATTTATAATTATACTATACATTGGGATCAGGTTTCCTTACACTCATATATATATATATATATATATATATATATATATATATATATATATATATATAGAGTGTTACAAAAAGATACGGCCAAACTTTCAGGAAACATTCCTCACACACAAACAAAGAAAATATGTTATGTGGACATGTGTCCGGAAACACTTACTTTCCATGTTAGAGCTCATTTTAGTTTCGTTCCCATGGCCCCCACGCTCTCCTGACCTCAACCCTCTTGACTTCCATTTATGGGGGCATTTGAAAGCCCTTGTCTACGCAACCCCGGTACCAAATGTAGAGACTCTTCGTGCTCGTATTGTGGACGGCTGTGATACAATACGCCATTCTCCAGGGCTGCATCAGCGCATCAGGGATTCCATGCGACGGAGGGTGCATGCATGTATCCTCGCTAACGGAGGACATTTTGAACATTTCCTGTAACAAAGTGTTTGAAGTCACGCTGGTACGTTCTGTTGCTGTGTATTTCCATTCCATGTTTAATGTGATTTGAAGAGAAGTAATAAAATGAGCTCTAACATGGAAAGTAAGCGTTTCCGGACACATGTCCACATAACATATTTCCTTTGTTTGTGTGTGAGGAATGTTTCCTGAAAGTTTGGCCATACCTTTTTGTAACACCCTGTATATAAACCCCATATCCGGTTGCTCAACTAGACGCCGACCCATGAAGGAATGGTCCGAGCTGTTAAAACTGTAACTACAGTGGAGATGTGTACCGTGGTGTAAGTCCAAGAAGAGGAAATCTACCCAGAGAGACAAAGGTGATGAGCAATCGGGAAAATGGAGACGAATGGAGATGATGATCTAGTTCTTCAACTGTGAAAGTTCACTGTGGGTGTAGAGGCAATGAACTAGCCGACCAGCTGACAGAAGAAGCAACTAAGATTGGGAAATCCATTTAAAGATACCGATATCGAATCTGATAGTGACATTAAAAGACAAATTACACAAAGAATGGGATAATGAATGACGACATACGTCCACCATGAAAGTAAAAACTACGCATATATAAACACGGAAATTTTGAAAACGACCATTGTTCCAAAATATTCGGAGCCCCAGAAAACTATACACCACCATATTCCGTTTAAAATTTAGGTATGCACGCTTCAAGAAGCACCTACATAGGATCAGTGTGATAGATGAACCATACTGCGAATGTGGCCTGAAGGGAAATGTCAGTCACATATTCTTCCGGAACCCACTTAAAAAACTTGTCTCTGACTGCCTCATTAAGAACTTGGTGCAGATGGGTCAGCATCTTCCTTCAAATTTTACAACCCTGCTAGCTACAAACAAATATAAAATATTCTCCCTCATGTACTCATTTTTGCACATACGTATTAAACTAGAATTGTGAAAGTTTAATGATGGTACGAACAACTTTATCCTATTATTCCAATGTATATAATGTATTATCAGGCTTTTTATGTTAAGGTATATAATGTATTCTGTTATCTTAATTTGCGTGTATTACTTAACATGCCTTTTAATGTATCATATAAACTTGCTATTTTAATTTACACAATGTTTTAGGTAAAATTATTATTTCTTGTCATGTTAAGGTAGTGTATAGACTTGCTGTTCTAAGTATATAATGAATTGAGTAAGTCTATTATCTTATATATATATATATAAGGCACCATGTAAACTGAGAAATGTTTCAACACCCTGTGTGACTGAAGGCCCCCCCCCCCCCAAAAAAAAAACAGTTGTTCAATTGAAACAGATTACTCTTGTAACAGAAATTCAATTATTTAACGCAAATAAATATCACAAATACATTTTGAGTTATTAGACACTGCAGCTAGTATACAATTGTGCTAATTCTGGTTACATAGTTTCTATTAAGGTCAAAAGAATTGGTAAAAAATATTAAATATGGTAAGTTATGACCTCAAGAATTTTAAAAATATGTTGTTGCAATAGATTTGTATTAATCGTCAACCAATGATTACGAACGGCTTTTAAAGTTACTATAGTGTTGTTTCCCATCATTATCCATTTTCAATCAATTAAATCTTTGTAGATATTGAAAATGATTAATTTATTGCACTCACGTGTGTCTGCTTTTCTAATGAATTATATGCATTGAATATTATGTGAAATAGGTGTGAGTGTCTGCATCAGTGCTTATAGTTGTTCTTAAATAATTACGTATTTAATACTCTGATTTTAAAAGTTTTGGTATATGAGCTAGGCGTACTTTTGGCGTTTATAAATTTTTTATTCTTTTCAGAGTAATGTCTAAATTCCTTAAAAATGTTTATAGTTATTACCATTTTATTTTAAGTAAATTAAGGGTTTTTAACTTTTTTAAGAGTAACCTATTGTTTGGGTCATTGCTTGGCGTTCCAGAACAAACAGCGGTGTTTTCTGAAACTTTTGTAATTGGTAAATAAACATAGCTCATCGATTGTCCAGTGGAATGCTGTTAAGAGGTAGCTGCACGAGTTTTGTATCTAGTCATTTCGGTTACGACCAATATATATGACTTCTGAACCTTTTTCTTCAATGAATGCGTAATATGAATTGAATCTCCAATGATTTTCATTTTGAAAGATGTCTTGCGTTTGAAGTTTGAGACATTTAATTACTCTAGTTAGAGTATAAACTCTTGGCTACCAAATAACCTGCATCTTAAAATTAACCAACAGTTTATGCACTGTTAAGTGGTACTTGGAATAATTGGCACACCGTATATTTAAAATCAAGTAACATTAACGGTTTTTGCGTATGATGGAAAACTGTTAGTTGCAATTACGATCTGCTTGAAAGCTGAACCATTTTGTGCTAACAGAATGAAGATATTTATTAATAATTTATGCATTTTTTGGGGGAATTTGGCAATAATTTATTTATTACAACGTGAGAAATTGTGCTAACAATAACCAGTCACATAAAAACTCACAGGCAGAAAGAACTTGACCCACGCTTTTTTTACATCTCACATCAAAGATATTCCTGTCACAGGTTTCTACGTCGTAGACATTTCATCTGACTGGATCTTGTAACTCGTATGTTTATCCAAGAAATGAATTCAACCAGACTTTGAGCTTGATGAATAAATAGTAACTCTATTTCACAAGGGTAGTAAGTGTTTACTTAGAATTAATCCGAAATTACGAGGTGTACACACGTGTTCTATGATCTCATTTCACTGCCAAATATTTAAAGCGAACTACATGAGAGAAGCAAGGGTCTAGACTCTAGAACTTACTAAGTACCCTGCTTTATTGATTAATTAAATTATTCTTATAATTCCTTACAGTATCAAACCAGTTTGAAATTACAGTTTGGTCATTTCCTGATGCTACTAATTTTTGTTCGCTAAACCTCCTCCTAAACTAAATGCAAGCAATCGAGTTTTGTCTCAAAAGCGTTCCTGAAACGTGACAGTTGAAAACCAAAGAGGAAATTTTGTTGGGTTAATTACTCTTTCCTGTATCGAACCCGTAAAGTTGTGCAACCAACGCGTGATCGGAAAAACAAGAAGTGTATCCCGGCAAAGGTTTGAGGGAACAGATAAACACAATAATCGAACTGTCTGGTGGGTCAGTGGTTAAGGTGTCTGACTGGAGATTGAAAGGTCCCCGGTTCGAATCCCTGTTATGGTGAGGATTTCCGTTTTTAAATAATAATGGTTTAATTTTTATCGCATATTTAAAAAAGCGTGGTTTCTGGTTTTTTAAACTATTTGTTTTTTTGTTAGTCTCAAATCAAAATTGAAGATGTAAGTAATAAGGACACTTGAATCTTAGCGTTTCGTGTGTGACAATGAATTTTTGTTCGCGTAACCTAGGCGCGTCAACATTACTTTCATGGAGCAATCAAGTTCTTCTATTTGGATACCATCCAGTGACTTTACGCTGCTAATTAATACACAACACTGTCAGGCAGCAAAGAGACTAACTGATCGAAATACAAGCAGACTATGTTTAACATTGGAAGCTATTTTAAATTTCATGTTTCCATTCAGTGGAAAGCTGTTTGGGAAAACGTGCAGAGGCGGACGCCTGTGTGTCTGTAACCTGCCGTTCAATAATGCCCGTTAATTGCATAGCTTACAGGCGACTACTTGCTACGTTGGGAATTCTTCTTTTTTTGTCGAAATAATGAGAATACAGGGTCATTGCTATGAAATTATTCTAATGTCATCAGTTATTAATACGCGTGCAAAACTTCAAATAATTCAAGCTTCTGGAAGTTGGTGAAAATTGAATTGAAAAATTCCATTAAATTCACACATACGTTCAGGTCAAGCTAATAATATTGTGTTAAATAGACACAATCTACAATTTGATTGCTCGATTATAACTCGATTGGAATAAGTCTTTGATTTTTTCCAAAGGCAGTAAACTTTTTTTTTTTTTTTTTTTAAAAAAAAGGAAGAAGAAACTAAAGTGTAAAGGAGAGAAATTTACAGGCTTGTTGTTGCACAGTGTTGTAGCCCTGAGGCGGGGGCGGGTGATCGTAGGTGTCTGGCTCGCTCACCTGTGCGGGGAGGTGGCTGGGGGCTGCGGGGGCGGTGGTGGATGCGGCGGCAGATAAAACACGGATATCCACTCGGCGGCGGCGGTACAGGGCGGACCAGCAGTCGATGCACATCGGCACAGGACGTTTCGTAATTCGCAGTAGTTGAAAGTGAGAGTATGTTCAACACCTTAGATAATGTGTTACTGTCCTACTCTAGCAGAATTCAAAGTGGACGTTGAGTAGGTAGTTGCGTCTTCGTAATTTTACTTATTTAAATACCAAGCTATTAAAAACAAATCAGAATACCATCGAGTATTGATAACAGCATGATTTTCGGACAGTAATGTTAGTCTTATGGCACTGAGCCAATATTTATTTTCGTTGGCATTTCTTTGAAATATGTTGGAACTATGTCACAAGTAGAGATAAACTGAATGATGTCAAATAGCTTATAATCTATTAATGCTTGAATACCTCTAGCTCGCAAACGCAGTAAGTAGCAAGCTTCAAATTTGCCAGGTTATGCGTTTTGTTGACCCGAAATCGAAAATCGTTTCTATGTTTTTTAAAATAAAATTATAGATCTCGCATCACAGCCTGTCGGTTATCGTTATTTGTAGTTTTTTAAGTAGACAACAGAGATTTTTTTTAAAAAAATTTAATCACTGCGGAATAAGGACGAGAGTAGCCGTCCAAGTTGAGATTCACGCCTGCACTGTCACAAGGAAATATTCGAATTTTTGCTCTGCAGTCACTCGTCGAAGTGATGAGATGACTTGGCTCACAACATGAAGAATACCGAGGGGAACGACGTTTACAACAAAACAAACTTCTCACAATGTTAAGCCCAAATGAACACCACTTAGCCGTCAGAATTGGTAGGAATGCACGAATGTTATATAAACTGCTTAACAATTCTTCATCGCATCGTTGTGTGACTAGTTTGCATAGTACGGAACGCTTTCGTCAGTTATCAACTTACAGCTTTCTGTTCATCTTTTCTCCCTGTCTCTCTATCAGTTTACTGTAGGATGTGGATACTTGACATATTCTCATTCTGAGCGGTCAGATGGCTCAGTGGTTAAGGTGTCTGACTGTAGCTCGAAAGATCCCTGGTTTGAATCCCTGTCTCGACAGGAATTTTCATAGGCTCTTCACCGATCTTCACCTCTGGCACAGCTTGATGTGTAACGTGTATTACGCCTCAAAATAGCGAGCGAAGTTAGCCAGCACAACAATCCACTCTAACCAACCCCCCTCTCACCATTTTTTATTATTATTAATATTAATTTTAATTGCGATGGAGCTAACGCTCCGGTAGAAATTCCCCCAATCCTCTAATTACCCCTTCCTGTGCAAAGAAGTAAAAGAACTTCAAAAAAAAAAAAAAATGATTTTGCCTTTCCGATACTTGTGAAACCTTTCGTTGTATGGTGCTGTAATTTACCGAGTCATGTCGGGGAATCAGACCGTTTGAAAGCTCTGAGAAGAAATATGCTTTAAATTTACAAATAATAATCTGGCCGCAAAGTAAGTGTAGCTCCGTACAAAAGTACTATAAAATTCTCTACAAGTAGGGTCGGTAGCTTTCACATGACAACTTTTAACTTGTTTAGTTAGAAAAACAAACTAGGAAAATTATATCGAACTTCTAAGAAGAGCAGTGAGGCACAAACTGACATACACGCTGTTACGATCATTCCGGGCGTGAGCTGGTCGCTTAACTGCGATTATCGTTACATTATATACACGGCAGCTAGCATCGAAGGTTCTGCCGCTCTCAAAAGAGCCAACACTCGTTCCTCGAACGCTTACAACGACGTAAACAATTTATTTTTAATTTAATTTTTATTGCGATAGAGCTAATTCTCCGTACGATTTACAAATTTTAATTTTAAATTCATTAAGCGTTTTTGGTAAATTATTCATCACTTGGTAATTTGTTCCAATCCCTGACACCCTTTCCAACAAAAGAAAATTTTCCCACTCCCTTATGCATGAAATCGAGCGCCACCTTGTAGTCATGGTCGCCTTTCCACTTCCATGCACTGTTCCTGATTCTTTGACTAATATCCCTTCAAGCACCATCACCAACATATGCCCTGTACATTCCCAGCACTCTCTTCACCCCACTCCTTTCCTCCAATGATTCCCAATCCAGCTCGTTTATCATATCGGTTACTTACTGGATCCTGCGATAATTTGCATAAACAAATCTATCTGCTCTTCTTTGCACACCTTCCAACGCCTGTATTTGATAACCAAAATGTGGGTCCCAAACTACGCCAGCATATTCAACAAATGGTCTGACCAAAGTTTTGTGACCCAACTCGCTAACTTCTCTGATACATCCTCTCGTCACCACTTCCAGAAAACGAAGGATTTTGTAACCTTTTCCCACCACCTGCCCAATGTGCTCTTTCCAATTGAGTTTGTTGTCAAACGTTAGGCCTAGATATTTACACTTCAAGCTTTCAACAAGCAATTTTTACCCCACCCTATAATCATAATTAACCTTTAGTTTTTTATCTGTGGACCTAATAAGCTGAATACACTAAAAGAAATTAAAACTTTCTAAAACTAAATAAAAGCAAACAGAAACAATTGTTAATGAAATTATAAAATAGTACAAATAAGATAAATTTACATACCATATTCGTTCTGTGTATGGCTACAAACGAGTACAAACTATAAGCTCAATTTTTAAAAGCCAAAGCAAAATCTGGCATCTCTAGGATAAACAAACATCACCATTGTTTCTACAATAGTCTGTTCACTTCCAGTCGTCATGAAAATGAGCGCCGTTCATCTAAGGATTAAGTTGTAAGAGTCTCGTGGTAGCTATGAGCGACCGCGATACGTTGTGAGGTTGATAACATAGGAGTGGTGAAGTTAAAAACAATAAAATTTGTGAGGTATAGAGTATTTTATTTTAAGCATGTAAGTTGGTGGTATAGTGTAACATTATTTTTCATTTGGTTACTAAAAGTTAAGAGCCTGGTCAATATGTAATCAAATTTTAATAGTTTACTTCCCGTTCATAACCATGTTTCCATAGGAATTCAAAACATACTTTTAGATGTGTCATGTTAAAATGGTACAAAAAATATGTCCCAAAAGTTAATAATATATTAATAGGTAAACAAGTAGGCCCAAATAAGTTAGTGGTCCTCGGGTTGAAAAAGGTTGAGAAACGCTTATCGAGCACAAATAGCGTTGCAACATCTGCACTTTGTGCCAGTGGGTCACGAATATTTTAAGCAGCGAAACAAATAATATATGCCCGGGAACCTACGAGAGCAAACAATCTAAGCCTAAGACGTCACAACGATTGTAAATTCTTAAGACATTGCTGCTTTTAACCAGGCAGTTCAGTGTTGTGTACAATGAACAAAATCCTCGTCTCGATCATACAGGAATTAAGTTGTAAGAGAATCTTAAACACCCATGTTGCCGCGTGATGCGGAGGAGTGTTCCTAACGATTTCTGCGTTACCATCTCCTTTAATCGAAAACAATTTCATGCAAGTGCGTGTTTCTTGCTCCTATCGTTGCAGGCAGCGAAGTAAACCTTCGGTTTATCGAATACCCGAGCAGGCTGCTGCAGCTAACTGAATATTCACAGCGCGCCCTTTGGCTTCCTCTGATCCGATAACTAGGCGTGCTTACCTGCGGTTTCCTAATACCAATGCTGAAGACCTCAGGAGAAATTCTTGAATGACGCTGATAAATTCCGATGTATCTTCCTGTACCGCGTTTATTATATCTATTACTATCCGTCGTGGCCATTGTAAGGATTACTCGAAATTTTTGTTAACTAATGGAGTGAGAGATGAAAAAGAAGAAGGCGCTGTTTTTTTAATGGCTGAGGGAAAACCTGTGGAAGAAGTAAAATCATTCAAGTATATAAGGTTTTTTTTTTTTTTTTTTTTTTTTTTTAGTGATAACTTCTATAGGCGCACTGGGCGATGTTGGGTAGGGGTAAATCTGTGAGTTAGCGTCACCGACATGCAATGACGTGTTGCGTGTATGATATGCGCTTTGGACCCTTTTTTAATGGATCAAATCATATGAGTTCGTGTCCTCAACATGACGTAATAGAAGTATATCTGTAGCTAAAAGTATGAAGTATTACGCTTGGATAGCAGTTAAAGAAAAAAAAAAACCTTCTTCCACTAAACACCCCTCAATTTTTTCAAATGATCTTTATACAAACCCACAGCTTTAATCTGTTTTTGATAGTACTTAGCACATGTATACTTCAAAACAAGGTGGGCTGGTAGCTTACTTCCGAAAGTATCTATCTCCGGTCGCGAGTTCAAATCCCGTGGTGAGCAGGAATTTGTAGGAGCTGTATTTGATTACATGAGCTGCACCGGGACGTATAGTGGTTCTGATTACACGTTAAACTGTAGGTCCCTGAGGAAAGGAATTGGTTTACCTGCATCTGACACAATAGCTTTGAACATCTCCTTCTGGAAGATTAGACCAGCCTTCGGGTTGTGACTTGGTTAGAATTTTAGTTCTTGAATTAGACACTTGTTTGGACGCATAGGTCGATTTTTGAACGGGTAAAATCTATGAGTTCACGTCACCGACTTGGTAATGTTAACAGTATGTGTGTAGCTATAAGTATGAAGTGTTGCGCATATGATAGTCATACTTTTAACTTCTCAGTTCCGTCTGCAGTCCCTAATGACAGTCAATTGTGTTTTTTTTTGTTATGGCTATACGCCTCGTCGACATTGATGTCAATCAAGGCTGGGAAGAACCTTGGGGGAGGAATAGGAAGCAATTGTGCCATGTCCCTTACAAAAATCCATCCTGGAATTCGCCTGGAGTGAGTTGGTAAACCACTGAAAACTCAAATCTCGGTGGCCGGACGGGGATTTGAACCCGCTTCCTCCCAAATGCGAGGCTAGAGCGTTATCCTTCACCCACCAAACTCGGTAATTATATAAGTTTAGTGAAAAAGGTGGAAGAAATAAAGAAAAGATTTTCTTTTTGTAAAGAATGCTTTTGGCAAAGTAAAAGTACTGCTAACAATCTGAAAAATACTGATTGAATTAAAAAAAAAAGTATGCTAGCATGTTTTGTGTGATGTATACTAGGGATTTGGACAATAGAGAGGATCGAAGAAAATTATTTGGATTGACAGAATAAGAAATATGGAAATGTTGAGGAGGTTACAATAGGTAAAGAACATGATGAAGACAATAAAGAAGAGGAAATACTCTTGGTTAGGTAACATACTACTTAGAAATTGTCTACATAAGGGATGTGAGAAGAATTTTATTAGTGTCACCCAATGGAATTTAGTTAAAACAACAATAAATGAACCTGAAACTTTCGCAAATTTTCAGAAAGAATTGCAAGACTGGCGTACGTGGTTGCAGAGGAACGATATTTTGTCGTTATAACGAAATTATGGCAGTGTGCAGGAAGTGTTGTTTGCTGCCTGCTGAGATGATTAAATTGAAACATTTTAGTGAGAGGCCTTTCATGGTCTCACCTGCAAGTCGAACCACTGGATTGGCCAAATATGGCGCGAAGAGTGGAATCTGGACGTGCGTCATGGTACAGAGATGAAGCAGATGACTCTAGATGTTGGCGACAGAGAGAGGACGATTGCTGAGAATCAATTCACACATCAGTGGAAACAGCATCTGACTCAGCTGGTCACGCGCAAAGAAGTTTCCCGCTGTTTCCTACACGACTTGAAGAAAGAAGTCCCTGCAATAATGCAAAGCACTGGGAGGTGTATCTGCCCCGATTATGATCAAAAACCATCTCTTTTTCAGTCCCAGCTGTTGCTATCGGAGGCTATGCAGGCGAATTTTGTTCACCGAGATTGGTGGGAGAGTGGTTCGAGCGCGTGGGAGACCACGGGTTCGATCCTCGATCAGGTCATTGTAGTTTCACTTTTCAAAGTTTCCTGAAATTATTCGAGACGTATGCTACCTCAGTTCCTTCAAACTGCCATGGTCGAATTCCTTCCCGTTCCTTAGAGCAATGAGTGGAAATTCCCCAAAAATTTATGAACCTTAGATAAGTTAATTTTGATTTAATAACTCTTTACCTAAAAGGTGCAGGATATTCTGCATGCAGTAAAGATATGCTTCATAATATTCATGTTCATTTGTACCCTACTGCATTGAAAATATTCGTTTACAAGCTTTATTTGTTTATAGTATTTTCGGGTTTGATACCGGTAAGTGTGGATCAGTGCGCTATCGAGGCACACTGGATGCGGGAGATACAACGGGACCGGGCACGAGACAAGGGCGTCCTGACTACAGTTTTAGGCGATTTTCCGTAGCCATCAAAGCGAATGCCGGGAAGGTCCCTAAACAAAAAATATACTTATCACACACAAAACATAAGTCACACATTTCACCATTAGTTCGTTACTACTTGACAGTAAGTAGAGAACGCTTAGCGTCAGCGGGGGCATGCGACTCTGAAATCAAAGCTCAAAATTCACTGATCAGCAAGAAAATTATGACCACATATTTAAGGGCCGGTAAGTTCACCTTTGGCACAGATAACAGCGACGACGTGTCTTGGATTAGAAGCAATGAGGTCTTGGTAGGTCGGTGGAAGAAGTTGGCACAACATCTGAACACAGAAGTCACTTAATTACCGTAAATTCCGGGAAGGGGGGGACGATGAGCCACGTTCAATCACATCCCAGACGTGTTCGTTCGGATTCAGATCTTGTGAGTTGAGGGGCCAGCACATCAATTGCAACTCTCCACTGTGTTCTACGAACCACTCCATCACACTCCTGGCCTTGTGACATGGCGCATTATCTTGTTGAAAAATGCCACTGTCATCGGGAAACGTGGTCGTCATGAAAGGGTGTACGTCGTCTGCAACCTGTGTACGATACTTATTGCCCATAATGGTGCCTTGCACGAGCTCCACTTGACCCATGGATGTCCACGTGAATGTTAGTCAGAGCATAATTGAGCCGCCGTCCCGCAGTACAAGTGTCAAGAAGCTGTTCCCCTGGAAAACGACGGATTCGCACCATCCCATCGGCATGATGAAGAAGATATCGGGATTCACCGGACCATGCAACGCTTTGCCCTGCGCCAACATCCAGTGACGATGGTCAACTGCCTATCTCTGTCATAGTTGCCGATGTGGCGATGTCGTGGTATTAACATTGGCTCATGCATGGGTCGTCGTCTGCGGAGGTCCATCGTTAGGAGTGTTCAGTGCAGTGTGTGTTCAGATACACTTCCACTCCGCCCAGCATTAAAGTCTGATGTTAGTTCCGCCACAGTTCGCCACTTGTCCTGTTCTACCAGTCTGCACAGCCTACAACGTCCACCATCTGTAATAAGGGGTGACTGTCCAAACCCTCGACATTTGGTTTCGCTACTTGTTGAAGACTCCACAGCACTCCTCGAACACCCGACAGGTCGTGCAGTTTCCGAAATGCTCGTGCCGAGCCTCCGGGCTATCACAATCTGCCCTCGGTGGAACTCAGATAGATCGCGCGCCTTCCCCATTCTAAACACGGATAACATGATCACTGATACTTCAAGCACCGTGCGTGTCTCTGACTAGCAGTCATTCCTCGTTAGGTGACGCTGCTATCGCCTGGACGGGTTTATATTAATAGTAGGTAGGTATTCATAATTTTCTGGCTGATCAGCGTATATATACGTATATGGTAAAACCGAAAATATAGTAAAAAGCCTACGTGTATACTACTTTTGTTTTCGGTGTATCTGGTATGTTTGATTATTTTTAAGTAGTATCAGATAGCAGTTTCACAACTCGCACTATTACAAGCGCGTCAGTAATTTTGCATAACATCAGTGTGATAATGTTACTGAAAATCCCATATCCAACTGTACAATGTGCATCATCAATCACTTCATAAGAGCGTATATTCTGGACATTCGGGTTATCTTCACAGCGCTTGCCAGGACATTTGTTCTAGGTGTTTCTTAGGGTATCTCATTTGCAGCACCTAACTAATTTGAGGACAAAGGGATTAACAACATTTGCGAGACACTGAGCATACATACGAGACAGGGAATTGCAGGGCAGCTGAATAAGACCTTATCTGGTTTGCTGTTGTTGCATGGAGCTTACGGGGAGCGGTCCAGATGAGCGTAAATAACAATTAGCAGTGGTGGGTAGGCTCGCCTGGGACCGTAGCTCGCCATTAGAACTCCTACTAAGGCAAGCGACAAACAACACACTAACCCCAAGAGCTGCACTGCGACACAGCACAAGACGACAATTTGTACCACCCTCATTCCTGTCTTCCTACCAGACTTACTTCAGTTTACATGTAAGCCAATAATGTTACCGCAACACAATTACTTTTGATGATGTTTTATTACACTTTGCGTGACGCGTTTCGTGAACTCATTCCCATTTTCAAACGCAATATTAGTACATTATTAATGCATTATTAATGTTAAACGTGCTTGTGTTTGTTTCTGTTGGAAATTAGTAAAACTTTTGGAGTTTTCCTGGAAGTAAAAATGTGGAGTGTTCTATTAGATCAAGAATTTGCAGCTAAGTAGATATGGAATTCTTGATCTAGTACAACACTCCACATTTCTATTTACAGGAAAACTCCAAAAGTTTTACTAATGTCGAACAGAAACAAACACAAACACTTCGCACATTAAATTGCATTAATAATGTACTAATATTGCGTTTGAAAATGGGATTAAGTTCTCGAAACGCGTCACGCAAAGTGTAATTAACTTATTTGCTTACACGTCAATTGAAAACATTTACAGACTTTAATAAGTCCATTTACTATGGATAAATTAAAGATTACTTCAGTTTACTACAGTTCGTTATAAAAATAAATAAAAATAAAGCGTAAGGCAGCTATACTGTGATATCTGAAGGAAAATCAATCAACGAATGCAGTTTCCCAAAGTCTCTGGCGTATATACTGATTAGAAGTTGAACTGAAAGCAACGTATTAATAAACTTCTTGAAAAACTTAATTCTTTAACATTTTCACTAAGTATAGTAGCTACAATAGCTGACATAGAAACAAGGAAGTTGGTATAGTTTGCATATATTTATTCTCTTATCACCTGCGGCATCTTGTTCTGGGGAAATTCTTCACACGTACAGAAAGTATTTGTGGTCTGAGTTATTTGCGAAGCAAGCCAAAGGAAATAGTGAAGAAATCTGTCTTGAAATCTACGAGTATTTACATTGCCAGCACAGTATGTATACTCCCTACCATATTTTGTAGGAAAATCCTGAACACTTGGATCTTGACATTAGCTGTAATATTAAGAATACAATAAAAAATATTATAATATTAACAAAGATTAAAAGTCATTGTCGATTGTTCAGAAAGTGATAACATTTATTGGAGCTTCTTTATTCACGTCCTAACACAGGAAATTAATTGTTATCAGCGAAAACGTGACAACTTTAAATCGAAACTGTAAGAGTTTTTGCTTCAGAACACATTTTATTTCATACAAGAATTTTCTTTTTGGATTTTGTGAACTAAGGATCACTGATATGTTTGAAATAAGGAACGGGAAAGTCACAGAATTGTTCACAGTCAATAAAATGATTTTTATTTGTGTTGAAATCGTTTACAGATATAGCAATTGCATTATCTGGGAATTGAATTCATGTATAGTGACTTGTTTGGGATGACATGCATTTGTGTTAACAAGAGAAACTGGTTGTACTAATGATTTTTGAGTAATTAACCGGTTATCAGTAGTTGGTAATATTATTGATTTGAAAATAACTGTTCCAGATCCTCGATAGTCTTCTGATATGAAATCAAAGTGAATATATCAAATCTAATCTTAAAATCCCTTACTGTCGTGTTGACAATAGTATATTATGACTCTACTATTTAAGTAAAATCCCAGTTAGGACCAATAATGAAGAAAAAAGACATCAATCAGGTTTTTTCCAAGATGGAAAGTTTTTTTGCGAATTTAGATGATTTTTGCCAAATTTTTTTATGAATGTGTGATTCACACCCTTTTCATACGACAGTCTTTCTTTTTTTCAGTTTATTATTTAATATCATTAGACCTTGAAGGCTCGTCGACGTCAGCATTAATAGGGCCGGGAGAGGATAGGGACAAGGAATAGGAAGAAATACGGCTATGGCTTTCTGAAGCAAACATTCCGTATTTGCCAGACATCGAAAAATATTAGATTACTAAATTAATGCTGGGAAGATTTAAAGATTTAAAAATTGTATTTTACCTTCACAAACACAAAGTTGTAGGTAAGTTCCTTTAGTAAATAGCTAATATAAATAAAAGCAATTCAGCAATGATCTGTATTTGGCATAAGCTGTGCTGATTTTGTAAAATTTTGAAAACCGAAATCAGTATATTCGAACTGGGAACGGAACCAATACATGGCATTAATTCGCAACTATCACTTAGTTTAAGGAAGAATATGTTGCTTAGTTATAAAGGGAATCAGGAAAATATGACATAACTCTTAAATGAATCGGTGACTTTTTTTACTATTTGCCTACTATTTAATTCCGACATAGAAGACCGAAGTAAAAACACTTCCACATTACCCTCTTAATTCACGTAAACATATTGAAAATAGCTCCTTGATGGTTATATTACCGTCATGGAAATGTTTATTTCTGGAATAAAACTGTACATTAAACGGAGATTATTTAAATCAGCTGGTTACATTTTCAGACAAAACAAAGATAATAATATTTTCTTGAACCAATATTCTAACTGATTAACTAAGTAATATAATGTGAGATGATCAGTGTTTATGTTAAAACTCCAAACTGGCGGCTCTGTTCAGTACCCAGCATTTCTTAATACTCTATTGCTTCCCTTTCGCTTATTTAGTAACAAGACAGCTGTTTTTTAAAACGACCGTTTAACTGTTTTATCTTCTTCACTATAAATTGAACTTGAAGATATTCTGAAAACAGTATCACAAAACACTACTTTACAGTATAGATAGTTTTATTTTTCTATGATTGCTTGTAATGAGAAAGTGCAAGAAATGTGTCAGAGCTTGAAGCCACCTGGTCTAAAGCTGAAGCATCTTCCTCGTTCTCCAGCTGCATTCTCCCTGGTGCTGGTTACGAGTTTTCTCCCCTTCTTCCTGTTTATGAATAGCTGGTGTTCGAAGTATTCCTCAAATCCAGCCCTACCTCTTCCAGATCTTCCTTGATTTCGTCTATCCATTTATTTTTACGCCTTCCCATACGTCTTTTCCCTTCCTTATTAAAGAACGTCCTTGATTTTCTGTTTTCCTCCACCCTTTGGTCATGTCCATACCTCGCCAGATTATAAGGTTTTTTCCGCACTTGTTTGTGCCGGCTTCTGCGCGATTGATTTCATTCCTTACTTTATACTTCCGTGTCCTGTAAAGCACAGTACGCACTAACTTCATTTCAGATCAATTAGTATAATATTCTCCGGTGACTAGCCTACTGAGCACATGATATTTCTTCGATCTAAAACTCTGTCGCCATATTTGTACAGTTCAAGAAAATTTTCATATAAAACGCACTAAATGAAGGGGAATCAATGAATACATCCATCTCACGAACGCTATTTAGGACACTAAAAATGAACTCGTGTTCAAACACACCGCTATAGCAAAGATAAAACTTAATTACATTAAGCAAATTAGGTTGGTAATACATATACCATAGACAGTTAGCATCTTTGAGAATCAACAATAAACAATAACTAAAGTTTGTTTTAAAAAGCTAAATTTTGTGTAAATACGTGTTTAAATATGCTTTTTATACAAAATTGTTCAGTTGGTGAATAACATCAAGAGGAAAAACAATAAAAGCTTGTTTCAGAAGCTACCTACAAAAATCTAATGTGTGTAGACATGTTTCTTACACAAAATTGTACAGTGGGTGAGAAACCTCAAGAGAATAAGGTAATATGTAACAGTTCCACACATAAATATAATATACAAAAACTGTAAGTAAAATAAGCTAAAAATAACAGTTAATAACAAATTTATACCTTCATTTAGATAAACATTATGCTAAACATTAAAACTTGTACATAACTTGTTCTAGGGCAGTGATGATGGTCTAATAAACCGAAACGCATATGCTATAACTAAGTTTTTCATTTATTAGCTGTACTAGACGGATAAGAAAACCCAGAATTAGTATAGCAGCTAAGGATAATGGTCTAAGTATTCAAAAAAGTAATACGAGTAGTCACAGGTGGCTGTTTGTGTATCAGCTCCAGACACAGCGCCTTACATCCTGCAACCAAGGTGACAGTATTGTCACGCGGGCCGGCATACCAGTCGGGCGCGCTGCAATTAGACAGGGAGGTAGCGGCGCTGTCTCCGCTGTGTAGTGCAGAGCTAATTAACTGCCAGCGACCAGCTGTCGGCCGGGCAACTGATGTAATACACTGCAGCAGGTCTGCCGCGACGCAACAACTCTGCTGCTCCATTAGCACTGTCCGCGAGATGTGAAGCACCTCACTGAAAATTAATGTTACCTCTCAGTTAATTGTTTACTACATAGTCATCTAAAACGCCGAGCTGATATCAGGTTTCAGCTCTTCTAACTTCATCCTATTTGGATGTTTCTTTGTTCCACTTACAAACCCACATCGTCCACAAATTTTGAAAAAAAATATCCGTGACTTTGATATATCGCCCACCCGACAGATTAATCTTTCACTTCACTCCGTCAGCCTTAAATATATATCTATTGTGGTTTCATATTACGGAAGTGGATTAAAATATAATTTGATTCAACTCGAAATAAATCCAACACGGGGTGTGAAAAAAAAATATCTGCAGACATAACCTACCTATACCAGACTATGCGACGTAGATGTACATCTTTGTAAAACTTTTTAGAGTTCTGTTTTTGGTGTTCCACGAGCGGAGTATTTTGGATAGTGATGGTTGTGTAGGCTGACAGCAGGTAGTCATACATAGGTGTGAATTCCGGACAGTTGGATCGGTGGCCAATCCCCGCTCGAGTGGTGAGTAGCTGTTAGTCTGCCAATGGTGCGGCAGACGCACGTATGTAGTGTGGTCGAGATATAATTTATCATCTACACTAATATTATATATGCGAAAGTCTGTTTGTTACGTTTTTAGAGCTGAAGAAAGAACACAAGACCAAGCTGAAAGACAAGAGGCCCCCAACTTTGTTTGCTATTCTTAAACATGTAGCAAATCGATTCTCTTGATGATATATGTTCGATGGCAGAATGGTATTGTGATGGCTTCTACGTCATATTTCTTAATTTTATGCGACACATTTTACGTAACTTACATACTTCTATACTCAATTCTAGCAATAAAATTTTAAGTTCACGTGGACGAAGTCGTGGGTAGCAGGTAGTGCTGCATGAAATTGAGTTGTAAATAAATTTGAAAAAACGTAATATAAAATGAAAGTTTTAATTAGGGAGAATTACCATCCGTACCAAATACTTTAGAACAGATTCACGGAGGTACTATGACAAGGGAATATTGAAATTTATGTTCTGCATTCGTTCGTGGCTTAAATGATGAATTGAGTTGGTTCATAACGTGCAGAATACCAAGGGAAATGATGATTGCCAACAAATAAATCCTTGATAACTATTGTTCTTAAAAAGCTTCAAGTACGCGGTAAAATCCGTGTATAACATCTAGTTTTACTTAAAACCGTTTTGAATTAGTACATTTGTTCCTCACCCTGAATTTAACCACTGGATCTCGACGCCAGGAATCTATAAGATTTCTTGTATCTGAGGTACCTTCTACTTCGGTCTTGTAATACTAGATAGTAAAAATACGAAAATGCAGGATACATAAAATTCAAATGCGGAAAAAAGAACTTATAAACCACCACTGTACAAATATTTTTTTTGAAAATATCAGATGTTGTCGCTGAAGTCCATTTGGTGGGAAACGGTTCAGAAAAGCTTGACTCGAACGATTTTATAAACATAGTGCTATCGATTGTGAAATCATAAATGTGCCGGAGTAGATGGACTCCATTCCTTTTGTCATCCACCTAAGCATCCTTTCTACTCAGTCCTACCATCATAAAGTGGGGTTCACCACCACTTTTTTTCTGGAGGTTACTTGCAACCATACTTCCGACTCGGTATTCCATTTTCCTCACTCGGCGAGAAAGGCGACAATTTTATGGGTAAGGGAATAACTATCTTTCAAAGAAATTACTACTTGAAAGAACACGCCAATGCAACTGTTTAGTTTATTTATTGCTGCTTCGTACGCGTTTCACCTCTCATCGAGGCATCATCAGCGACGAATCTGTGTTACAGTTTTTATATACAGTTTTATCCTATTATTACATAATTATGGGCATGAAATATTCTATAGCTAAAAAGTTACTTACTATTTACATTTGTTACTCTGGTATGCAGCTGCGCATCTCCGTTTTCATATACAACGCATGTTTTGCCTGTATCATATTTACAATATTGTTTGTTATCATCGTCAGTCGTCTGTTAGCGTCAGCTGGTTTGTTTATGTCTTGTCGCGTCCTTCCGCTGTCTACTGTGGCCATTTTGTTTGTATATGTCATGTCTCAGGCCGATAGCGCGAGTTTTGAAAAGTGTGAGTATGTGTGATGGTCTTGTTAGAATGTTTTAAATTTATGTGTGATGTATATATGTGTGGGGTTTTATTATACAGTTTGTGTTTATTTTGTTTTGTTTGTCGAGTTTGTGTATATTACATTGAGTAACGTTTTATTTGTGAGGTTTAATTGGTCGTTTAGTACCTATTTGCCTTAATTTTTTGCTTTTTGTATATATAAGTTTTCCTGTATAGTGATTGTGTTGTGTCTGTGGTTGTTGATAGTGAGAATTTGCATATCTGTGTTTATGTTTGTTGGTGAATGGTCATTTTCTATGAGGTGTTCGGCAAATGTGGAATGGTTATTGTATTTTAATGCTCTCATGTGTTCTTTGTATCTGATTTGGAACTGTCTTCGTGTTTGCCCTATGTATACTGCTTCACATTTTTGACAGGTGAGTTGGTAAATGCCTGAATTGTGGTATTTGTTTGTGTCTGAATGGGGTCTAATATGTCTTTCCAGTGAGTTGTCAGTTCGCAGTTTGCGTACAACGCAGCAATAAATAAACTAAACAGTTGCATTGGCGTGTTCTTTCAAGTAGTAATTAATTAAGCAACTGTGGAAACATGACCTGCAACAACATCGCATCTTTCAAAGAGATTAGTGAAGTTACTTTACCTTTTTATTCTGGCACTTTACTCAGAAGGAAACACGAGGGGGAAAGACCAATACTGGGAAACATAAATAAACACAATAATTTCTATCAATATTAATATTGTGTAGGCAAGTTGACGATGCGTGTTTCGATACGTCCATCAAATCGTTAATTACGACTGGCGCGTTCATTTTAAAGCAAAGATTACTAAGTTTGCGAAATAGTTAAAAAATTATAATTTTTTGCGGAAGGAGACTTTAGCAGGACTAGATCACTGGAATACATTCTCATTATAGCAACTTTGTCATAGATTAAGCATCTATCAAGTTATTGCTTATAGCGAAGTTGGTTCATGAATTCGGCAAACAATAAAACCAGAAAAGCAATGGATGAAGCAAACAGAGGAAGTGGTGAGAAAATGGACTAACGTTGAATATAGGGGAACAGGCAAAGATTTTCGAAGTATGTCGGGATATTCGTGGCAGCTAATAGCGAATCTCCACACGATATTTCTCCTGCTCGATTATGAAAAACTCGAATACAGTGGGGACATCAGAAGACGATCCATATTAACAGCTCGTGGATGAATTTTCTCTAACAATCTAGAATCTACAGCCCACAATACACTCCATTCTTTTCCAAACGGAATCTTATTTTGTGGAATTTCCAACATTTTCCCCACATTGCACTGCTCCAGTCAATTAGTTATATTACATCAATGAAAAAATTACTTTCTCATATCCATTGTTTCCTTAATTAACGTCGTAGTCCATTCTTTATTTCTAGGTGTCAATCTTTTTCAGCAACATAAGTTAGCTAAATTTAAACAAATATTATTTCTCTATAATTCATATAGAACTATTGTGAGTTGTGAGCATCTAATATGGCCACTGGAGAAAATATTGCTTGAGCACATGTGTACCTAGAAGTTATGTATTAGATATCGTTAAAAATAAACTCGCTAAAGTGTTATGTAGCCCTGGAGCATGGATGATACTTGAATCTGTGGGTCCTTTTTGAAGTTACCTCCTGAATTTCCTCCTTAACTTCATCTAATTTTATTCTCAGGCGTATAATAGCTACTTCGACTTCAATGTTTTACAATTACCATTTCCTGCAATAACATGTTAAATTTTGAAATCGACCACCTCTGGCAAACAAAATACTCAGATGGGTGCGCAGACTTCCGCAGTCGTCATCAATGTTATCTTGGTTCTCCGGGTTGAACCGCGGCAATTTACGAAAACCTAACGTCCTCTGAAGAAGGCCACAAAATGATGGCCGAAACGTTAGGTTTTCATAAATTGACGCTGGTCAACCCGGACAACCAAGATAACAAAATACTCAGATCCTTGCAAACTATAGATACATCCTCTGACTAAGATCTCGTTATCCTGAGATATAAATTGACCGAACATCAAGTTCACAAATCTTTCTAACAATCAGACACCACTATATTTGACACCAGTAATACGGGATACAAGCTATGTCACAATACTAAATCCAGAATTATATCGTAGTAGCTGTTGCCCGCGACTTCATACGCGTGGACTTAGAAGAATTTTATTGCTTCAATTAGGTATAGAAAGATGTAAGTAACGTAAGAGTTGTCCCAAAAAGCACGTAGTAGGAATAATATGACGGGGAAGCCATCACCATACCATTCTACTACCATTAAACCTGTCTCATGAAGATAAACAATTTGTAACATGTTTAAAAACAGCATCAAAGTAACTGTTAACTTTTAATTGTGGGAGACTACCTGTTGCAGTTCCTCCGACAGAATTTTGTTTGTGATTTAAAAATAATGCCACTTTCTGGGGATATCTTATGTCGATACCATTTTGTGCTCACCGTATTAGATTTACTTTTCTTTGCTAATACATGTAGCCTTTGGGGATTGAAAAAAGCCTGTAAGCTAGCTATGTATAACAGCCCACTGCAGAAATACGTCTTTTCTGAGTGTGCAACTGCTACTTTCAATGTCTGTCAAGGCCCTATTAATACTTATTGCAAAGTCTAAATTTATTGGGGACTGTGGTCTTTCTACAGTATACTATATATTTAGTCTCGTGTGTACATGAAATTTATGAGCAGTCATACAGAAACTGATTGTAAAACAAACAAAATCTAAGTGAGCGATATAGTAATACACCGTTCAATTAGTTTCAGACTTTAATGTCACAAAATTTTACTTATTCCGGAAAAGTATCCTATGTCCTTCCTAATCAAATTTCGTCATGATAGGGTTAGTCGTTTAGTCTTAAAAATTTAACAAACAGTTAAGGAGACAGAGTTACTTTCACATTTATAATGTTAGTGTAAATACTCCTCGAGCATAATCTCATCATCCTTTCCACAAATTCAGGACTTTGAACACCTCTGCCTACCCCTACCCCTTTTTTTTCCTGCCCATCTGAGTTTATTATCGAACATACAGAGTGATTCACGAAGATATGTAAATATTTCATTATGTTATTCTACAAGTAAAACTAAAGAAAAACGTTCATATAAACATAGGTCAGTAAATGTTTAGTTACAGAGTTACGGCTAATAAAAGATTTTGACTGAAATTTAGCAACCTCGCTAATATGAAGCCATCGCAAAACTATACGAGGTTACAGTAAAGCACGATTTGCATTTGTTACTTGCTCGCATTATGAATGCAATAGACGAAATTAGGAACAACCCTGTGAAACTGAAACGAGCAACAAAATCTATTCACACACGTGCAGCTAAATGCATTGAACTCGGTGGAGAAATTTTTGAACATTTATTGTGAATGTATTGTGGAATTGTATGTACACTGTACAACTTCCTTAACACTGAGCTATGGTATTAATAAAAGCAGATTATGTGACACATTCATACTGTTTTAGTTAACTTTATTACCGTCATTTTCCAAAATTAAATTCTCTATAACTTTGGTTGAAAACTTTGTGCAACTAACTGGATTTTAAAAAAAAATTAAAAAAATTAATAATAAAATAAAATAAAAGAATGGTCCAAGTAGTTAATAAATTACAAATTTTCCAAAATTATTTCTTTGTTTGTCTGGAATTTCTGGTAAAGCAGATACACGTCTGGGACTTAATTTATTACATTCATCAGATCAAAAACAACAAAATAAATGGAAATGGTTCTTTATTGTAACCTCGGACAGTTATGTGATGACTTCATATTAGCGAGGTTGCTAAATTTCAGGCAAAATCTTTTATTAACGGTAAATAAACATTTGAGGACCTATATTTATATGAACGTTTTTCTTAACTTTTACTTGTAGAATAACATATTAAAATATTTGCACATCTTCGTGAATCACCCTGAATAATAATTTTGTGTGGTCGTAATGACCTAGTGACAGGGTTTCTATTGGCTGCACATTCCACCCCTGTCGTAGCCGCCTTAACTTAACCCGGCAATCCTACCGTGTACATGATGCCTACAGTTTAAAGTGCAATCCGAAACAGTTCTGGTGTTCTTCACATTACATAGAAGGCTGTGCCGGAAGCGAAGGTGGGTTAAGTGCCTATGAAAATCCCCACCGAAGCAAGGATTCGAACCGTGCCCTTTAGACTTCCGGTCAGACTTCTTAAAACATGTGCCACCAGATCGCTACTACTATCGAATGATATTCCAAGATATTGCATGGGTTAAACAAGATATTCAACCTTTGCCGTGTAGCGGTACTTTACGTCTGGCATGTTTTGCCTGAAATAAGGCTTATACAATTACAGCTTATACCGGCACCTTACCACTGAGCCACCAGACCGATCTCTTGGTTTGATTCTGTGTGCGAACTTCCACTACAGTCAGAGCCAACTCTCGCGTCGCTACAAACAAGCTCTCCTCCCGCGACACTTTTTTCTCTCTCCCAGTTTTGGCGGCGCAACTTTGGTCTCCGCCCGCTGCAAAACATTTCCATTCAGGTTTGTCTGGATAGCTCTCGAAAAATGTCCGTCTGGCTAACAAGGCCCTTGACAAAGTGGCCAGACACTTGTCTCTGGTTTTTGTTTCCGCGCCGAGCCTTAAGCTTGTTCCCCCTCCACTTCAGTCCGGCAGGCCTCAAGTGATGGCGACCAATGTGTTTTTCTCGCCGCACCACACCTCAACTGTTTTTACGACTGAAGAATTTTTTACTGCTGTACTTTTCTCTCCTCTCTTCTTCGAGCGTCGTGATTCCGCTCTGTGATTGTCTTGTATTGTTATTCTTTTTTTTTTTTTTTGGAGCTTTATGTGAAGTGTCCCTCTACACTAAAAGATTTGGAAAAAGTTTTCAATTGAAACTAAGATTCAGGAGAAAAGATTTACTATATCAGAGGGCGTCCATTAATTACGTGAAATGTTTTGCCGGAAATCTGGACTCCACCCTCTGGTGAGATTTGGTGAGATTTGATGTCCTCGTCATTTTTTGAAACTTTTTAAAAATTTTTTTAGCTCTGTGGTATGACAGAGTCGCCCACAATTAATATACTTAAATAATAATTAATATTCAGATTTTCTTTATAATATTCAATTATGTAAGTTGTAAATATCATAAATAATAGGGATATTGCATAGGTAAATAATTGTATATTAAACCCAGGCGGCCAGAGTTATCATTATTATAATTTTAATTTCTACAAAACTTGCTATTCAGTAATGTATCGAATATGGGAAATTGGAACTGCCATTTTAAACGCTCTGAGACCGGGACAATGGCAAGTTTCGCCGGCAGACAGGCGCCTTAACTCACAAAGCAGAGGACGCGCGCGGACCGTTAGTTGGGGGGGCCATCGACCTCGCACCCCCGCCCTGGTGTCTTGAAGGTCGACCAGAATAGGCGAGAGCGGACAGCAAATACCAGCTACGATATGAAACACGTGATGATGGACATATACCGATGCACCAATCGTGAACGTTTATAGGGGTTCACAAATGTTAATTCAAGGCATTCTGTTGCATGTGGCGAGTTGGAGACGACTTTTCTGAGGAAGAAGAGAAGAGGCCATTTTTTGATTTCACTTGCTGTCGGGACGAGCCACTGTGCAGACGTGTCAGCCGACACGCTCTCGTCCGGTGTGACTGTGTCTGATCACACTTTCTTGCTCTGGGGAGCTAGAAGTTGTATGGCATGCCTGCCATAATCTGGAAGTTGATGTGGTAACGTTGGCGAATCCACTATCCTGGCTTTCGCAGCTGCAGTGGCACTGTGCGTGTCACACTTCATCACGACGATGCAATCATGGTAAAGTACCGACGCATACGGTCGCAGTTCATTGGGTTTTGACGAGACTTGCGAGCCCTTAAGCGGCACTGAGATAAGACTCTGCTCCCGTCATAAAATCACTGAGCTAACTAATTTTCATATTTTACTTCAAATTCCAAGCATCTTGCTGATCTTGTGTAAATTCAAGACGATGCTTTTTAACATTATATGGCGCCCCTGGGATACTCTTTTTGTGGTAAATGTTAACTTCAATTTGATGGCCTGTGTTGCCACGTTGATAATATGTTGACTTTGCTAATTGTTGAAATATTTAATTCAGTTTTATGTTTGCTTTTCATCGGCGGATTGTAAACGTCGGGTATTGCTTGTTTTTATAGTCTTTGGAATATGTTTAACGTAAAGTTAACTATTACCCGGCCTTGTATAAGCCATAAGACTCAATAAATTGGATATATTTTTGTGCAAAATATTCATGGTTCTAGTTCACCTTTTTGCAACCATTAAAATAATTTTATTTTCATTTTCATATTCATATTTAATAACTCAAGTATAAAGGTATGAAGGGAAGGTAGGTATTGGAGATAATAATAATCGTCCCCCCCCCCTTTCATACAGCGTTTAAAACCCCACCCCACCCCTTAACGTTGTGATCTACATCATTTGTAGACCTTCTCTTGGCTCTACTTTTCTTCAAGGAATTAAAAAGACGACGTGAGATTTCGCCAGACACCCCCCCCCCCATTTTATCTCACGTAATTGACGGACGCCTCCTTAGGATCTGAAGATAGTATTCTGCCTCTAGGTGAAATATTGAAGAGGTTAATACAGGGTTATGATAAATAACTGTAGCTGTGTTATTTGACATACCGTCACAAAACTTTACAGTCACTAAGAAAAACTCAAAAAGTTTATACACATATGTATTTTTATTACGAGTACTCTATATGTGTCCCCTTACTAATTCTGCGGGTATCAAGTTACTAATCAATTTCTTACTACACTGGGTACAACATGTCCGTATCAAATCCGTACAAAAACACTGTTGATATCAAATTGCAGTTTTATAGGTTTGTTGGTAATGGTGGCTTAGGCCTAATCAATGAATCTTTCACATAACCTCATATAAAAAAAAAAATCGCTTGAAGTGGGGTTAGGACTGGAGAGCGTGAAGATTATGATAAGTTTTTTTGCTACTTTTTTGAGCCTCGTCGACATCGTGGTGATTATAGGAAGGAAAGGACTGAAAGCAAGGAACAGAAAGGAATTCAGTTATGACAATTTGAAGGAACCATCCCGGAATTGGTCTGGAATGATTTGGGGAAACCATGGAAAACATAAATTCAGACGGCTGGATGGGGATTTGAACCTACGTCCTCCAGAATGCGCGGTCAGTGAGTTACCGCTCACCCACCACCCCATAATTTGAATTTCTGATCATCTGTCTCATCAAGACCGATCCATCGAAGTCATCGAAGGTCTGCATAATGAATAAAGAGACACATTTAGAACACTTGTAATATGTCATACAGACTTACTGAGTTTTTCTATATTACTGCAAAGCTCTTTGGCAATGTATCAAATAATATAGCTACAGTAAATTTGTGAAATCACTTCAAAAATTTATAACAACACGATAAGTTATTTAACGCCATCGCAAATTTATTTTCAGAGAATTTTAGTTAGAAGGTAAAGTAGAACAAAATAGGTCGGTCACTCAGAATAAAGGGTAACGTTCAGTTTGTCGCCTTATCACCAAGCATGCCAGTTGCATTTTCCTGTTTATGAAATTTATTTAAAAAGACTGAGCTTGATGGGCGAACTGTAGGCCTAACGTTCTGGCCTCGCATTCGGGAGGATGCGGTTTCGAATCTCCGTCCGAGTATCCAGATTTGGGTCATCCATGGTTTCTCCAAAGCACTCCAGTCGAATGCTGGGATGGTTCCTTCAAAAAGGAAATGGCCGAATTCTTTTCCATTCCTTTCCCCCGATCCTTTTATACCTCCTCTAATGACTGCGACGAGGGGTAAATCCAGAAAAAAACTTTTTCAAACAGCTTAACCGCAATGTAAACTATCGATGATACAGATGCTAAAAGCTTAAGATTTGGATTTTTATTAGTCTATCTTCCTGTTCTTCTGCCTGTCCGCAAGGCATGTAAAAATTTGATGGATTAATATATAGGACTAATGTAAGCCGGTGACTGTTTTTTGCGTGTCGTCATGGGTCCAGAACAGTTCTAGTTTTTAGCTTCAAAGAGAATGACAGGTTGACCTGATCTGAACAAATACGAAATTGACCTGTGTTTCACCCTTATTGTGAACAAATTCTTTTGAGCTTGGAGAACTCAGAAGTAATAATACACGTAGTTGTTAAACACGAACAGGGACGATCGTGGTATCGTATAATTTTTTCACAGGTCGTAGACTAAAAACTTGCTAAAATACAAACTTGACTTGTATTTGACCCTTAAAGTTCAGTCTGCAATATTTGAAGAACACCTGTTTGCTTCGAAACCATAACACTATTGTGTTTTATTATTATTTTTTATTGAGGATGGTCATTCATAACACAATCTTTGGTCATAGTGTCTGTAACGGCCAGAGAACTTAATACATATTCCAGATTATTAAACTGTTTAACTCAGAAGAAATGAGTTCCTAGAATAATCGATTTGGTATCATATAAATAATAACTCGCCTACAGCGAACATGAACAAAGACAGTTAACGAAAGTGGTCAGTAAAATACGTAAAAAGCAAATAAATCGTAATGGTTAAGTAACGACATTATCGAAAGTTTTAGTTAAATTGAAATTTAGCCTTGGCTGGGATGAGAATTGGCATTCATTGTTACAGCAGAAACCAGGAGTGATTTAAGCTTTTAAAGTTTTTTATGTTGCTTTCATTAACAACACGTTACTGGAAAGAAGTTCCACGTATTTCAGCCGTAAAGTTTATCAATATTTTTTCAACTAAGATATTCTACGAAAGCAAATTTAATGATTGTATTATGGCATTTAATTTGGTATCAGTTGCTTAGCTATTAAACTGTGGACATTTCTTCTAATGATATCTCTGGTGCCTGTTGATTTGTGAGCGAAGGCTGACACGTGGCACCGTTCTCCAGCAAATATCTATTGAGGTGAGTGAGTGAGTAAGAGAGCTTAGGAAATTATACAGTAGATACTCTTTATCAAGACTAGTAACCCAGTTTCCGAAGATACTGAAACTAATACCTTCGATTTTGAAATTTTTTTCTCCGTGTACGCGGATCACCAAGAACTAATTAACAGATATAAAAAATGTAGGATACATTTCAACATAATATGTTAGGAAACGCCTGATGAATATGATCGCAAGAACGTAAATATTGGAAGCTTGCAAGAACTAAGGAACGAATTTAACGAAACCACATACAGTGATCGCTTATACCGGTTTTACGACACATCCATCAATAGCTGAGTAAAAGGCTGCATTGTATTCGCCGTCAAAGCGATCGACACCGCATCTCCCTCTTTTATTACCAGCTGTGTCCCTAACAACTGAATGCCAGAAGTTTTTACTGCCCCCGCTATAAATCGTCCGCCATAATTGTCACAGACAGATATTCTATCAGGGCTGCACTGTCACTGAATGGTTTAAAATAATAAATATTTTTTGAGGTATAGTGGAATACTACACTCTCTACCGTTGACCAATATTTCACGATATTATGCAACGATGGCAGCTCAGGCAGAGAATCTAAGTGCACTATGGCTTTAGATTCTCAAAAGTCCATGATGAGTGCGTTGCTAGTAGACAAATGGATTTTATCCTTGTCTAGAACTGCTTTGCTTTTTGCTCCTCGTTTCATACTGGATCTCTTCGTCTCAGGAGCTCATTAATGCACTCAGCAATACATCATCATAAATGGGAATTCATATAAAAAACGAGTCTTCTTATGAGGAAAATTGTTCGAAAAGTTTCTGGGAAGTTTCATGCCTTACGATATCTTTAATTACTTTCGAATTTACATAAAAGCATCCAATTTTTTAATAACTTTCAGCACACTTCCGTAACTTACAGTTGCCGAAACAATTTCAGGAACAGCTGTTTGTGTGTTTTCGTGAATAATGTCTTCTATAGGCAAAGTTGCCAGCAGCGTAGTGCTCAATCTAGAACGACGTGTCCGACCTTAATCTAGAACAGGGGTAGTCAGCCTTTTTTTACCAGTCTTCCACTTTTGTATCTCTGTTTGTAGTAAATAAAAGAAATGCAGTAGAAAAGAAAGAATGTTAAACATCGGATATAAATAAAAGTTTGAAACAAACTGTTATTTATAGGAAAACAACTCTGATTATAAGTAAGAGATTTTTCGAATTTTGAAAGGTATATTCTACTACCAGAAGTTCGCTATTCCATTCTGTTCGTAGTTCGCTGTAGCCACTTTTTATTACGGGTCTTTGGAAAATTCCGTAAGTAAATCGATTGTAAGCTGAGAGGTGTATATAAGAAATCTTCAACAATATAGCGTATCAAAGCAGGTGTCGTACTATATAGTAAAAAGACTGCAAACATGATTATTATTAATAATGTTGAATTAAAGAATTTGTAATGCGGGCCGTGATCGACCCAACAGCAGTGAATAAATGGGAGGCGTCGACATAAACGGATGATCAGTTAAATAGATACCAGTTGAAGAAATGAAGCTGAAAAACAAAGACGAATGACCAGAGAAGAAATGGTTTATTAAAGAGCTGTAAAAGACTGTGGCCAATAGCATTTGTGATGTTATTTGTGAAGAAAGTATAAATTTAAGTGAATAAAGAACATGTAGAAAATAAAAAATTAGTGTTTAAAAGTGATTCACAAAGTTAACTGTAGTAATCGAAACCAGAAAAGCTATGCGACTTAATTAACAAATATGAATAATTATTTTTCTTTGAGAGCTATAAATGAGGATGTTTATTAATGACTGACAAGTCAAATCCTTAATCCGTTTTCTAAACAACGTACGGAACAATTACATCTCTGTTTGACAAAAACATCTGAAAAGCTAGTGACAATATTATCGTTGTACGACAAAAGGTAGGATAATTCGATGGGTGGTTATCGAGTCACAACGAGAACTCTGTGGCTAACAGATTGCTTGTGGAATTTCCAGCAACGATTCGTCACCATCAGTCAAACATTTCTGGCGCTGGGTCATTTTATTGTCGTGACAGAGATTGAGCGGTGAGCGGTAGTTGAGGGAAAAATCCTGCTCGTCAATAGGACTTGCAGCACTGTGCGGCTTATGGTCCGAGGAAGCAGGTGTAAGTTTTAGATTTGTATAACATCAATGGAATTATCTTACCGTTCAAATATTGCTACCGAAGTGGCATTGTTGCTCAAGTGGATAACTCAAATATTTCCGCAACGGTTGCAGATAACGAAATACGGTTTACACTATACGATAGAACGTAACGGGTTGACTAACGTACCGTAACTTAAGAGACTGATTGTTTTTGCAGAGATGGAAAAATGTATTGCTTTGAGATGCAACATTCATTTAGTTATCTACTAGAAGTATTGATTGAATTACAAAAGATAACAATGGGACAAATATGTTTTTGTTAGAGTCTTTGGGTTTATTAATGTTTTTGTAAGATCACTTGCGCTTTCTTTGAATCCAACCAAAATTCCTTTCTTGGCCCTTAGTGAGAGTTTTGATTGGCGTTTTGGCTTAAGAATATGCACAAAAACTTCACACCCTATTGCTTGAAGATGAGCGACACTCGGCTTCCTGCCAACCCATAGTTAATACGGAGTTTCAACTTCGTTATCACTGTAAGTGACTGAGTACCTGATATATGCGGCAGTATATATCAGTTCTGCCAAAGCTGCTTTAGGCAACCTACTGCTCCTGATTTCACTTCTCACTAGATCCATCAGATTTCTGTTGAGTCTATCTGCTATCCCACTTTACTGTGGCGTTTAAGTCCATTGTCTTTTCGTGTTCAGTACTGTTACTCTCACAGAAAATATCCCAATTCTTCGAACAAAATTCAAGTGAATTATCTATTCGAACTAGCTTTAAAAAAATTTCGGTTTGCTTTTCGCCCTAAATCTTCCGTGATTAACTCGGCCACTACACTTCCCTTTGTTTTAAGAAGTCTGATGAAAGATTAGCTGTTAGCAACATCCACTGTGCTAAGAACACCCCTTTTGGCTGCAAAGCTCTTCACGTCGATTTGGTCCCATGAGATCTGCATGCACATGATTCAAAATTTTTCCATCACATTTCAAGTTACTTCATGGTTGGGTCACAAATGGCAATGATAGACAGTCATTACATGGTGTAGGAGTTGTCAACTCTTTAAACCATTTAAAGACTGGTTTCGATCATTTTTATAATCTTATTCTTGTTAACATATATTAGTCTTTCTATGCCACAAATCTAATGTTTTTAATTTTCCTTTTTCACAGTGTAATGCGTTTACTATATATATATATATATATTAACCGTCTCTAAAGACTTCGCTGTTAGAGAGACGCTAAGCAGATTAAATATATATATATATATTATATTAAGGTCTGTTCTCCCCACATACAATCGACACTTATTTCCCGCTTTCAATAGTAAATTTCTAATGTCGTCGTAATCATGGCTAATGCCAGGTACTAAAAGATGGTCTTTAATTTGCACGTCGCTATACGCAGAATTATTACCTATGATCTTTGCATTTACAGTCCCTTTTCCAATTGTATGTGTCATCGCGCCATTTTCTGTTACAACATTTTCACTAGTCGGGTTTTTTTCTGATTAAAAAAATTCTTTTTACCTGGAGTCATGTGATAAGTAGCACTTGAGTCTATGACCCAAACATCGCTATTTGATAGAGTAGATCCACATGAAGCATTCAGTGTCAATTCACTAGATGATCGTTTATTGCTTGGATTATTGGGACATACGTATTACATTCTTAGTGTTTTCCGTCTTTGCTGCTAGATTTGACGTTCGTAATTTTCGAGTTCTGTGTTTTGCGTATTCACCTTCTTCAAGAATAATACAGGCTGTTTCGTGCCTTAGTTTTCTTGTTGTTTTGAATCTTCGGAAAAAAGACGCCTTTTCACTGTAGCAAAGGAAACTCGCTTTTTGGTAAAATACACAAAGCTAATACAACAGAATCTCCCACCGAGCGTGGTGGTGTAACGGATAGCGTTCTGGCCTCGCATTCGGGAGGACGGCGGTTCGAATCCCCGTCCGGGCATCCAGATTTGGGTTTTCCATGGTTTCCCCAAATCACTCCAGGTGAATGCCGGGATGCTTCCTTCAAAAAGGCCATGGCCGAATTCCTTCCCATTCCTTTCCCGTCTCTAAAGACCACGTTGTTAAAAAGGGACGTTAAACTGTTTTTTTAAAAAAAAAAAAAAAAAAAAAAACAGAATCTCATTCAACGGACAAGCCGCACAAAATTGTTATAGATAAATCTGCATCTTATATACTCGTAGCATTGCCAACGTTAGCAAGCTCTGCAACAAGTTCTGTAACAGCTCTGCAACAGTTCTGTTTATCTGTCCTAAATATAATTCCATCGAATTATAACCCGTCAGTTTCAGCGAATACAGTTTCCGCCTGAGTTGCACAATACGAAATTTGCTGTTACGTGGTGCATACAACCGTTCCAACTGGTTCCATGCTTACTTAGAATTTTTTAAGTACTGAATATGTGTTTGATGTTCATCGCAAACTGTTATGCGAGCTTTATTTTGTCTTGATACATAACTGGGTTTTACGGTTGGATCTGCCTCGGCTGTCGATTCTTTTTCACCTGGTTCAACAACAGTCCATAAATTCCATCATTACCATTTACATTTGGTAACTCCACGATGCGTAATTTATACCATTTAACTTGGTTATCGTCGTTGACCGAAGATGAGATATGTTGAAGCGATTTAAATAACCTTTGTCTGCCACAACTTTCACGTTAAGGTCCCTTAACCAAATATTTCGAATTGACGCTACAGCTGTTTACGAATGCACATCGAATGTTATAGTTTATAACGCCTTTGATCTGTAACTGGGCCCATAATTTTTGTTATTATTATTAATTTTAGAACTTAAACGCGTGGTTCGCGGAAAATAAACTGTAAAGACAGCGTTACTACGAGCAACCATATTTTATTAACGTTCACACCCCAATACGCAATACAGTGTACAACATATACCGAGAGGCTACATGCAATGCAAAGAGTAATCTACAGTTTACACAACTGCCAACCAAATAATCTCTACAAAATGATCAGGGAAAAGAAGGAAACCGGACGTTGATTCGAAACCACGTCTTACCGAATATGAGGTCAGCACTCTCGGTTTCAGGAATCAGAACAACCGTATACAAATGTGTAGTCTGAATAAACTGTATAACTCTAAAACTTTTAATTGCCTCCATTAAAAGTAAACAAACGCGGTTACTGGTATTAGCCCAGTTTAATACTGTATGCTTACTCGATAAAAACATTCGCTTGCTGTTCCCATCATTGTGGAAGCCACAAATCTAAGCAGCGTCAGAAACGAGTTGAGCGAACGGGGATCTGTCGCATACATCCGCATAAACTTAAATGAAATATTTGCGAGGGTAATTAAAGTTTCCAACTGTTCTGCTTTTTTCCCCAAGTTCTTCCTCTTCCGGAAGGCCATTAGAGTCGGCAGTCTAATTAAATGCGGAGAGTAAACAAGTCCGCCTGTCTCTCCGGGGAGAAGTTTGTCTCCGTCACGTTGGTAGTCCTGGGTGAACTCTGCGGCTTTCAGCAAGCACTTCTTACCAATTGTGACGAAGTCTGGATTGCTTTTCTTAGTGACTGTAAAGGACGGATCCGAATAAGGACCCATCGGATGTGATTATATTTTAATTGGGTTGACAGATTTAATTATATAAGGAAACAGAAAGATTGTACGCGATTTATTAAATCAAACAAAAAAATCATGACTCACAAAGCATGTACAATTATTAAATACTACGATAAATACTGGTTCGAATCCCCGTCCGGGCATCCGTATTTGCGTTTTCCATGGTTTACCCAAATCACTCCAGGCGAAAGCTGGGAAGCTTCCTTGAAAAAGGCAAGGCCAAATTCATTCCCATTCCTTGTTTCCAGTCCCATCCTGCCTCTAATGACCTAGACGTCGACGAGGCGTAAAGCCATAAGTAAAAAAAAAAAAGACAGATAAATACTGTTTATTTTGATTTTTCTCCCAAATAACGTAACAGAACTGAATTGTAATGTGAAAAACAACAATAATTACCAAGTGCATTACAATTAGAAGATTCATGCACAGAGAATATGGTTTTCAAACCTTTTAATTCTGGCATGGTAACGATTATTAGCTAATAATTTCTTAGTTTGCAAGTAATTATAAATCTCAGCTCCTGATTCTTAGCTTGATGGTCCTTAGCATCCTTATACAAGTGTTTTACAACACGTTAGTTTTGGTTTACTTACTTCAGTCGACTGATGACATCAAAATGATTAGTACCATAATATCGATGCCACACGAAAACAGCAAACGCAGTCTCTTGAGCACACGGGAAACCAGAATATGTAAGCACTATGCCCATGTTTGCTTGTTTTCATCCAGATATTGTTTACCTTTGAAATGATATGGTTTTAGCGTACTTAAATCCTTATAACAATTTCATTGTTATTGCGTATAGGCCTATGATGTGAGTACATCCCATCTTTACTATCATGCTTTTGTGAGAAGATTCTTTTTAAATTGGTAGAAAAGGGTCAAATGTTGCAGTTAAGGTAACGTCAAACGTGTAAAGTCTTGCATATCGGCGTTGGACTATTCAGGCTAAATGACTTTTATTTTCACTCAGACATTTTCTTCGGTGATTGCTTAAAATTTATTATGCTCTTTAGGCTCCGTGATAAAATAGGAAGTATTTTTTGGCGAAAAGGAGAAGTGAATATTGCAGCTTTAAAGCAACTTCATGAACCAAAATTGAAAACAACAATAATAAGACGCATGTGGGACTTGTAAACAGACAAACATTAGCAATACGGTGAATCTATTACCACCGAATCCATCCCGGAACACCAAAAACTCCGTAATAATAGAATGAAAAAACGACATGAATTGTAATTTCAGCTATAGTAAGACACAGATTTAACACTGAAGAAATTTCGAAAGGCCTATACAGGATTAAAATGATTTACACATTAGTGTAAATGTGGTGGAGAAAGCTTGGAAGACGCGAACCGAATATTGTCTATCTGTAATGAATTTTTGGATAGTCAGTTATAACTAGATATTCAACAGCGCTGGAGTATCTACTAGACAACCATTACGCTTAGTAATAGAAACAAATATTAAATTTTATTGTATTTTGGAAAGATTTTTTTATACAAATATTTCAAGTGAAGCACAATCCTTCCTTCATTCCATTCAATCGGTTCACAAAAAAATTATCAGAGCAACTTGTGGAGAGACGAAGCGCTATTTCTGTCAAAATATGACACACACACACACACACACACACACACACACACACACAACCCACTGTAAGATTAAACCCAGTGTATGAAAGTACTATTTTTTGGGAGAGCGAAAAATGAGATGGAACGCTGCTGTATGTTAATATTTTGTATCGGTAATTTTTCGTCTGTAACATTGACAGTTTGGCCGTGTCATTTTTTCTGCTGGTCCCGACTGTGACGTGACCTTGCCGTGTGTCGCCTGTTGATTTCCCCCGGGGCAGCGGACATAAAGACAGCAGCGCGGGTTGCATGTCAATATCTGCGGCGAGCCATCCGCAGACAAGTGCCAGCCGACACTGCTACTGCCAGACACAACTCAAAGAGATGGGAAGAAGAGGCGAACTTCTAGTCGGCTGTGAGGGTCGTTAAGGTAGATATAACATAAGGAAAACTGCCATCTAATGCAAGCAGGTTTGAAACAAATTTACATTGTTTAAGCCTCGTATTCTTCTTCTTCCCATCCAAGGATTAGGCCTTATGACCTGTTCAAATTTCAGGGACTACTCCCATCTCTTCTTTGATATACATATACGACTTCTACCTGTAGGTCTATATTGATTTACTATTTTTGGTAATCGTGCATCATCCATTCTATACAGATGGTATCTCCAGTTCTTCGTATGTTCCTCTATCTTGTGATTTATACTAAGGGAGCGTGTATAAACCACGTAGCACCATTTTGGCATCCTGTGAACCCCCCCTCCCCGCCACGTAGCTCGACGTTGCTTTTGCCTCTCCCTACCCCCCCTCCCCTCACTGCAGCTTTTTCCCCTTTTGATTCCATGATTCCAGAAGACATTTTGTACTGTTTTCTCTTGTCAGTAAATTACATACGGAGATAATTAAATGAAGGAAATAAATATTCACATGCTGTTGTGGGTTCTGTACCTCATTTCTATTGCGAAAAATGATATGTATGGAAAGCTACGTGGCTTGGCCCGAACCCTCCCCCCCCCTTTTCCCACGTAGCGCAGCGTAGCCTTCCAGCCAACCCCTTCCCCCCCCCTAGACCGAGCCACGTAGTTTATGGACGTTCCATAAGTATTTATAGTCCCATATCTTAATAGATCTAGATTTTTGCATCCCTTTTACAGACTTTAGGAACTTCATCTCCGTTACTTGTGTGCGGCTTTTGTCTCTTCTCTTCATTACCCAAGACTCATTTCCATAGAGAAGCTTAGGAACTATCATCACCTTATAGAATGTCATCTTAGTGTCTCTGTGGGTCCGATTTCCTTAAGGTTTTAGCTATCGTTCCACACATCATCTGATACTTGTTCACTTTATTATCAATAGCTTTGATCGCTTTTTTCATGAACAAAATTCTACAATGACGAAGGCCATTTGGACGAGAAGCATGATGTGTTACATAGTACTATTTCTATGTCCGAATTGAGAGAAACATGACGCCAAAAAATTTGAGATTATGTATATATTTTCAGTTTAAGTTCCTGTGGCAGCTAACATAAGAAGTACAGCGGATTCTAAGTCAGATTATAAGCTTTCAAAATTCCTAGTCCCAAATCCTAGAAGAAATGTTGAAGTTTCTAAGAGATTTCAATTTTCTGCAACTGTGAATCAAATTTCATGTAATTCACTCGATTTTCTTTACCTATTTGAACGAGTACCCCAAGTGTAGCCAAAAGGAGATGGGTTGGACTTGATTTATTTCTATGATATTAGTCTCCCAATCAGAAATATGTGAACCAAGTTTCATAAAAATAACAACAGCCATTCGTGAAGCAACAGGAACAATGAGCTTTTCAGGAAATGTGGAAAAGGCAAAATCGTTCAATAATAAATTTAAAAAATATCTTAAATGGATTATTGAATAACATTATAAATTTTATAATGCATAGATGCTGTATTGTAGGAGAAACTGGCACGTATGTAATGCTGAATGTGTTGCGATCTGCAGTACTACCAAAAAACTTTCAGTTATATAATAAGTATCCAGAATTATTTTACTAAGCTGCTTTTAATGCAAATAATAAGGACTTAAACATTCATGTTAAAACCAATCAAACATGCATTACTCACTATGCACAGGGATTACAATTTCACTTCGGAACGTCAGAAAATGTAGCTGTGTGGCCTCAAATCGAGAAACAAAAAAGTTCTTGGGTCGTTTTTTCTCTCGTAATATTATCGATTTACGTAGTTTACTCTTAAGTCATTCACATTAAATACGAATATCTATGAGGTTTAAAGACCGAAATTTAAACAAGGAATTGGTAGATACTATAGTATTCCTAGCAAGTATGACGTATGCAACATCTAGTTGCTATTGTATCTTTGGTGTTTCTCGCGATTCGTTCAGAATTTCATTTACTGCTCCAGCGTCTTGTAACGCTAAATCATCAGGCATACCAAACAATTCAAGTTTGATTCAAAACTTTAAAAAATAAATTTGATTAAAGAAATTTGTTTAGTAGTTTTACAGTTATTCTGAAACACATAAACACAGTTTCGTTTTACAGATAGGGCCTATATATTTTCCTATGTACAACATATCTTAGCCCCTAGAATCTATCCTGGGCCTTTATTTCCATTATTTTACCTGCATATATACTTATATTTTGAGTATTTAACGTTTTAACTTTATGAAGAACGAACGCAGACTAATTTAATATAAATTCAAATAGCTGATTACTTTAGGGCTACTATTCTACTGTTATTAACAGAGTCGTTACTACCAGTGCTACCTCTACTACGACTACTGTTACTATTAGTACAGTCAAACATTTCTAATTCGAACTTTTTAAATTAGAGTTTCTCTATAATTCTAAATTTTTTCTTGTCCCTCGAATTTTGTATTAAACTAATGTAAAAATAACTCCTATGATTCGAATTATTCTTTTCATTAATTCGAAGAAAATTTGTTCGCATTTAGGAAAAGAATATGTAAAATAATTTTCATTGAAACTTATTATTGTTGAAAGATATCTTTTAAAAAGTCTGTCCTTTACAGTAATCGTTAACGGCATTGTCCAGAGCACGTAACCCATCCGATTTCTTTATCCAATCCGGTATTGTGGAGGTCAGACTTTTAGTTTCGTTGTTTCCACAAGAAATTGTATCCAGTTTGGGAATTTCCTTAATTTCTTAGACAAGTTGTAATTGTGATTCTTTCCGGTGCTCTCTGTGACCTTTGATTTCGCTTAGCATAGTTCCTCTCCATGAATTTCTAATTTCAAAATTTTGAAGCTAGATCTGACGTATCGTCCAGCAAAAGCCACAAGCTCTCGTTACGTAATACAGGTATAATCAAATACTCTATATCCTTTCAGCTGACCGTATTGGCGAGCTCTCAGATTGGCTGTTATTCCTCATGCTCCGGTATATTCTCTTCACCATATTGGCACCTGCTAGAGTTCACAATATTCCGATTTAGAAGGAAGTTATGTTTTGGGTCATGATCAGGTTAAAGGTATTTCATCCCTAACATCTACTCCAGGAAGTTATTGCATGTATCCCGATGATACCAACTTGCAGACAGACAGAAAGATTTCATTTAGTTATTAACAACATGTATTTTTTTTTAAATAACTAAAATCTATATACTTTTTCCTGGTTACAATTTTATTGTCTTTGTAGACTTCTGCCTTATTAATTATTAACCGTGGCACATTATTAACGACCAGACTGGCTATCAAAGACTGATTTGTAAATAAAACATTAGAAGAACATTATTTGAAAATATTAAATTTCGTATATTGGATTCCGTATATGAGCAATGAGATTTTCTTAAATCAGCATAAAGCGCAACATTTCTTTATGGGTTATCGTGATTAACGTTCCATGTTAATACTGATCACTAGGGTTAGGATCTTTATGAGAAGTTTTTTTATTTTCTTTCCTTCTTTATGATCTGTAATATTGAATTTAACACTTTTTGAACGTTTCTGATTGAATTTAAATGTATTTTATATAGCATATAAATGCATATTCAGACCATTTTCCTAGTTTTTATCATATTTTGATGTAAAATCTGACAATTTTTTAATAGTACTGGAAATTGACAAGAAGAAATTAAGATAACTATTCACTGTACTTCTTTTATACTTTGGAAGAAGAAACAAAAGTAATTGTCATTGAACAGTCAAAATTCACCAATCAAGAATAAACGTTATTGTCATTCTCTAAACTTTAATGTTCCTCCCGCCTTTTAATCTCGACAATGCAGCAGCAGCATGCCTGTGCCGCGCCGCGTCAATCAATGTCTCACTGTAGCCAATACTTTTGAAAATAATCCTGTCAGCGTTAAATCTGCTGTGGATCAGTAAGTATCTCCATGCGGAAATAAAAATTTTCTGCATGTGAGAAGTTATGGAGTTACGTAAAGGAATTTTGAGGGGAGTACGTATTTTGGCACAAACGAAAGAGTTATTTTCTGTAAATTCGACTTCAACAAAGCGTTTTAAAACTTACTTTCTCTGTGGGGTAATGAATGTTGTCTACATGAAAGCGCCAGTACTAGATAACATAAATGATGTACACAATAATCGAGCATGTTTTGATTTATTGTAAATTTACATGTTTTTTCATTTTTATGTCGTATTTATTTACCACTTTTAAGATCACATTTGCAAGCATATTTGTCTAGTTTTTTGGTCATAAAGATCCCAACCCTACTGATCACAAACGTGGGGCGATTTCCAGTGGCGTAGCTAGGTCAACAACGGCCACGGTGCAAAAAAAATTATTTTGGGCCTTCAGGCCAGATGCTGGTAGGGGCCCCTCTGAGCTGCGCTTTGGGATCCCCTGGGCTGCGCTTTGGGATCCCCTGGGCTGCTCTTGGGGCCCCCTCAGCTGCGTTTGGGGCCCCCTGAGCGTGGGGTTCCCGGTGCACTGCACCGCCTAGCCCTATGGTAGCTATGCCCCTGGCGATGTCTTCGGCTGATGTTAGACCGCAAGATGTATTCTGTACCGTTGTTGCGCGAGGTGGCCAGATGAAAGGAAGAGAAAAATATGGTGTGAACGTGGGAAGTTTGCACCACGAGAGCATCAATTCTCAAACCGTAGTCGAACTGGATAGAATAATAAAGAACAAGAAGCAATGATTGTGGCGAAGGAGCATTGTATTTGGTGGGGAAAGACAAATGTGTTTAATAATATGACTTCATCGACCAAATAAAAATCAATCAATCTATCAATAATAAAAATGAAGTATTTATGAAATTTGTGACCACGGTTTCGTTTCTGTTTATTAAGAATGATTTTCCTCACTACAGATGTTTTATTCCAACATATCAATAAAATCTCTGAACATATAACTCAACTTCATCTTCTCAAAATATTTCTCCAGATACCTCGATTTTCTATATCTACCTCTTCTGCTCCAAATCTCATTGCTGTTTATACACTTTGCAGCCAGGTAAACATGAGTCGTCCACTTTTCCTCATTCCTTCAACTTCCCATTCCTGTACTGTGATTTCATAAAATTCGAGTTATTACTTCAGCTAGAAGTCCCATTCATATTATCCTCTTTTGTTTACTTCAATATTTTTTATTATTATTATTTAATTAGAAGAGAAGAGAACTTGTGCATTCTTTTCGGCACACAACTGCAACAACGAAATGAACCACAGAGTATTAAGGAGAGAAAATGCTATTCCATTGTGTTGTATGATCGGCTCTGCTTGGAATTCGCTCCAACGGAATTTCCATTAGAACGTCAGTACAGACGCTTGATTACCGCGCGGGCACAGTAAAATTCTGCGAGAGAATGGCTTCGGAACCGAACTTCTCCTCTGTCTGCTCAGATCGCTAAACTTGACTCCTGTGAAAGGCGAGGCCGCTCTGACGCCTGACAGACAATGGCAGCGCCACCTGGCAGCCCATTGTCGATCGGCTCATTCCATTAACGAGGCGGCAAACAATGGCTGCACACCCCCGCCCACGCCTTAATCCAGTTTGCTAACAACCTGCGGCGCCGGCACCTGCCAACACAGGCCTACCAACATTTCCGCCTTCAAGACGGCACTCATTATGGTTGCTTAGTGTGCAGAAAGCTTTTCCCTGTACTGTTCAATACTCCGTGTAAGTTGAGTGAGGCTTTCTAAGGCTGCTTCAACGATATTATGGCGTCAAGTCAAATTTGGTGAGTATTTCGCCATTATAAATGGTAAATCTACGAATTTTCCGAGCCGGGGCAACAACTTTGAGATGTCTCAATACGCCAAGGAGTCATTGAAGGGTACTTCTAAAATTTACTTAAACAATACACATTTACAAATACAATTATATTTTTATGGGAATTATAATCATCCATAAAAGGATAAAATAATTTTTAAGGCAACGAAACATAACATAAATAAAACAAGTAAAGGTAATATAAATTGCTCAGAAGAAATTCAAAAAAAATTAAGTCAACATCTACATGATACTCACAAAGAAAACATTGCTTAAAAGGAACAATGATATCAATCAGAGAGCACACGAGTTCTTATCTCTGTGATGTGGATCATAGGTTGGGCTTACGGGTTCTAAATGCACCACACAGAAACACACCTGACTCTATTTTCGCGGATGAAAACTTCTTTGTATTACCGTCTGATGTAGTCTTCGATGGGGAGTGTAGCATCATCCGTACCTCATTCACACAAATATGGTACTCGACGCTCTGTGTTATCCAAGTTATACCAACTTTTACTTATGTAAAAACACTCGATTAACACATGGTCTCATCCGGCAAGATGAGAATGTTGCAAGTGGCGCGAGGGCGAGCTCAGAATCTTTGACGAGTAGCAGGCCTAGGGGTCCCTCACCAATTGCCTTTTCCAAGCGTCGTCTTTCATCGAGAATATTTTGGTTCCCCATCTCAACACAGATCAACCAGTACCGGGAGTGAAGACGAGGTTTCTCCAAGTTTTTACATCAATAACTCATGTCACATGTATTTTCATTCGCTCTTCCACACACACACGCATATCAGATGAATTCCCCACTCTCGGAGCGTCAGAGTCCGCACAGCTGTCCAGGCACGTGCTCTTAACCGTCCCACGCTATCAATCGCAGACGTTACTCCATTGTCCAATACACACCTGCACTCACGGTCGCAAAGGCCACGTGGCCTTGAGCATTCCACCCAGCATCGCATACCTGAGAAATTTATAGCTCGCATCAGCGTCCATCATATTTGGCTAAATAAAATTGCCCTTGTGGATCTCTTAGTAATGATATATTTGTCGGATCCATCCGGGGAAGATCAGGAATCGGGCGGGTCGAATGGAGTTCCCGGTTCGAGGTAGATGGCTCACCAGCGAAGGTAGGCTGTGCATATCCCTAGGACAGTGGAGAATAACTACGAGAACACAGCTGATACAAGGATCCGGTTTATTAGAATCAGTCTCACAATACACAATGACAGATAGCCTCGATGTTCAGGCATGAAGAGAGCTCCGTGTGCTGTGCGCTGCCATTAAGTAGACCCCTCGTTGGTCACTCTGCAGTCACTGTGGCGCTGGCATCCTGCTCGCTGCGTCTGTGGCGCCATCTAGTAGAGTAGCCTCATACTCCAGATCCGACATATTGAAATGATGAAGCGTCCCGGTCAGAGGACTGCTTCATGTTTTATATACCAATTCCCTCGCTTTCTGGTACATTCCCTCATCGAACAGAATATTGAAGCCTTTCCTTACCATATTTCCAAATAATCTTATTCAACTGAGTTTATTATCAATTACACATTGTCATTATCGGCCAGTTCAGTCTTTTACTGATGTGACCTCTAAAAGTCATGATTTCAGGTAACAGTTTCCTCCAGGTCGAACGATCTTGGGCGATATTTTGCCGTTAACTCCGACAACCCGGCGAATGTCCTTGTCCCATCGGTCTGGCGGTCTTCCTCTCGGTCTCTTGGGCTCCACTCTAACACTGTTTTTGTGCATCTTTGGTCTTTTCTCCGCGCAATATGGTCAGCCCATTACCACTTCAAGGATGCTGTCTTCTCTAAAATGTCTGTGACCTTCGTAACTGACCTGATGACAGTTGCTCGTTTCTTGTCTTTTCTCGTTAAGCCTAGTACTGACCTTTCCATAGCTCTTTGGGGAGTCTTTAGTTTAATTTTTGTAATTCATTAATACACAATATTCACACTTTTGCACTAAGCAATCCCTGCTCCACCTGATAATCACTGAAAAACTTTCTTTTTCTATCTGTGTACATATTAAGTGGCCTCTTTTGGCATTTATCATCATACAATGCTCACCTCCCGAGCTAGGTATCATGTTGAGATGTTCCCGTAGCTGTTCACAACACGCTCTATTGCATTGCTTTAGTCAATGAAAAAAAAAAATAGGAAAGCTACAAAATATCCAATTATAAATTATACACTGTGACTAATTTCCTGGAATTTATAAGTTTTCTAAGTTCTTTTGAAATAACCACACCTTTTTCACCTCTGTTAATTTTAACATCTGAACGTTGTCCTTGCTGGATTCGGTTGAATTATTAAAGGCAATCCATGCACTATGCACCTGTATATACTGTGTGTGTACACGTAACGCACCTCGTATCATTCACACATTGCAGAGATCGGTGGTCTGGCGAGTCGTTGCCACAACGATTTTTCAGTGCCACTCTACTGTAGCTTAATTGAATTTTCCACACCCGTAGTCCCACAACTGTTGCGTCAGTGCTCGTTGTACAGCCGTTTCGTTGGGTTCTATAATTTTGTGCGGCGTCGCTTACGGGCGAATCACGCATCAGTTGGTCTCCACAAATTACCAAGTGTTACCACGCAAACTTTCATTATGACTGCAGCGAATATCAGAAAATTGCTTTATTGTTTAGCGGACTGTGGGAAGATATTGAAGGATAAGTGGAATCATTTATGTACCTTTTTTTAAAATTAATGATACACGATTATCTATATATATAAAGATGAATGTTTGTATGTTTGTTTGTTCTTCATACAAATCCACAGTTTTCATCCGATCTCGATAATACTTTGCACACTTATGGGACCGTGCACAAACTACGTGGTTCGGTCCTGGGGGAGGGGGGGGGGTTGGCTGGACCGCTACGCTGGGCTACGTGTGGGGGAGGGAGGAGGGGGGGGATTCCAAGCCAGGCCACGTAGCTTTCTTTTAATAACATTTTTCACAGTTAAAATGAGGAACTGAACTCACAACAGCATGTGAATATTTATTTCCCTCAGTTAATTATCTCCGTATGTAATTTACAATAGTCTGACAAGAGAAAACAGTACAAAATGTCTCCTGGAATCAAAAGGGAAAAAAGCTACGTGCTACATGGGGCGGAGGGGGGGGGGGGGAGAGGCAAAAGCCACGTAGGGCTACGTGGGGAGAGGGGGGTTCACAGGAGGCCAAAATGGAGCTACGTGGTTTTTGCACGCTCCCTATCCTTTGAAATAAGGAGAAAAATACTGTCTACATTTGGTAGAAAAATTATCTGTATAAATAATACATGTTGCCTTATAATTTCGAAAAATTACTGAACGGCGATAGCTCAGTGGTTAAAGCGCTTGCTTACTAATATTTGGAGGCTAAGTTTTTTAAAAATTGTTTTTGATCGTAAGAGTCACGCCTTGGCCGTCGTTTATTTGGATTGAATGTTAAACTGTAGATATCACAAAGTTAGGGGTGCAATGCGAGGCAAATCGTAGGTAGTCTTGCACCGAGGGTGGTGGTGTAACGGATAGCGTTCTGGCCTCGCATTCGGGAGGACGGCGGCTCGAATCCCCGTCCGGGGATCCAGATTTTTGTTTTCCATGGTTTCCCAAATCACTCCAGGCAAATGCCGGGATGCTTCCTTAAAAAGGCCATGGCCGAATTCCTTCCCGTTCCTTGCCGCTCATCCTTTCCCGTCTCTAAAGACCTCGTTGTTGAGAGACGTGAAGCAGTAAAAAAAAGGTAGTCTTGCAGTGCTGTAGATGTACACTTTCCTACGTTATATTGATCCCTCAGGGGTGATTCACAGTCAGTGTGTGTGTGTGTGTGATCTGCACTAATAATACTATAAATGCTGAAGTAAGTCTGTGTCTTTTGTTACATTTTGACAACAAAATGCCTATACCGATATTGACGGAATTTCAAAAGGAGGACATTTTTTTCGGTGTGATTAACAGTTGTACTCACGAAATTTTGAGAACTTATCGAATGGTGACAGAGAGACGGATGTATGTGTTAGTTTGTAATGTTACGTGGCTTGCTCAAGCTATGCTTCTCGCGCTTTTTATTAGTGTATAATTTGTTAATAAATTTCGTTTAGAGAAAAAAACGTATTAGTTACTATAGATGTCGATTTTCTCTGTCCTTTTACTTTGTGTCTGCTTAAATGTTTCTAGCGCCAGTTTATTTTGCCTTCTTTTTTGACATGCCTTGCGGGCATACACTGGCCTAAGTTGTAGGTCTAGCAGAGCACGAGCAGCTAAAGTTATTAGAACCCAAGAATCGGATGCTCATACTGAAGAAAGAAGAAAAGACCAAGCTGAAATAAAGCTGCTCTTAGTTAACACCCCCCCCCCCTCCCCCACATCCCCACACATTCGTTTGTTTTTCTGTTTTTAAATATGTTGGAAAATGATTCTCTTCAAGAGACAGGTTCGATGGTAGAATGACATAGTGATTGCTTTCCTGTCATGTTATGCCAACTCGGTGTTGTTTGGGACCAATCCTTCGCTACCAACAACTTTCTATATTCAATTCTGGCTAAGAAAATCTTAATCCACGCATACCAAGTAGCGGTTATCAGCTAGTTAGCTAATAATATTCGTTCATAACATTATAAAAGATTACACTTGCTCTGTTCTAAACATGATTATGAACACAAGGATTAAGAAAGTAACGATGATTGTTTACCATTGCTGTACAGACTTAAAATCGTTTTAACTGAGACGAAGAGTTATAAACTAAAGTAAGCCAGAGACACACTGAAGGACACTTAAGGTAAATTGGCGATGATATCGCTTGTAAGAGTAGGGAAATCTAAGCTTTCGGTCTAAAGGTATTTTTTTAATGGGTAATAATAACTTAAGGCTTGAAAAGAAGAAGGCTTTAAAACATGAAAAATCCTTGAATTATCATTTTTCTCAAATAACCGTCTCTTTGGCACTAAATGGTTATGTTTTAGAAGAAAGTTACGTTTGCTGTTCACACTCAGCTTTTGAAATCATTCTTACTTTGACCGAGAGATACAACGACAGTAAATCATTCAGACTCAAATGTTATCCACTGTAGGCCTACGTTAGTTTTAAGTCTCATTGTCAGTTGATAAAGTTGTTTTTACGTATCTCTGAGCGAAAACAAATTTCCAACTGAAACCGAGGTGAAAACACATTTAATCTTGTCCATATAACACTTCTCGATCCTGGTTAATAAAATGAGAAGCACATGAATATCAGTCGATATTTAAGTCTGGCTGGTTAGAAATGGTTAAAGAACAGTAAAATTAGCAATTATACAATGCAGTCACCACATCGAAAAAAAAAATTAAATTTCTTACTGTTTTGGAGGTAATTTAACGTAGTAGTCACACAAAACAGAGGTTTTTAGTCCTTAAAGTTCAGTGATACGTTACAAACTATACGTACATCGGCAATGGCCCTTTGTTACTCTGTTGCAGAATATGCATGCCCAGTTTGGTACTCATCATCTCATACCAAACAGGTGGATGTAGCCCTCAATGACACCTGTAGGTTGTTTAAAGCCTACCCCAGTAGATGGGCTTTACCAGCTTTCGGGCATTGCACCACCCAGTATCCGGAGAGAAGTGGCTGCGAACAAGGAGAGGACCAAAGTAGAACGGGAAAGCGCTCATCCACTGCACGGCCATATACCACCAGCCCAGAGACTCAAATCCAGGAAAAGCTTCCTCAGAACATCACGGGAACTAATTGGGTCACCTGAAAAGGCAAGAGTACAGTTATGGAAAATGAGGGTTCCCAACATCTCGGGACCACTGACAGTTGCAGAGCGCTTGCCACCTGGCCATGAAGAAGACTGGAACGTCTGGCGGTCCTTAAATCGATTGCGAACAGGAGTGGGCAGGTTCAAGAAAAACCCAATGAGATGGGGTTATACTGATACTACCAGTATTAAGTGCGAATGTGGTGAAGACCAAACTATGAATCATATGCTCGAGTGCCCTATGTGTCCATGATCCAGCAACAACGAAGACCTGTTTCAAGCAACACACAATCGAGGTTGCGAAGTACTGGGCTAAGTGTGTTTAAAGTTGTTGATTTGCACAATGTATTTAACTGTATATTTTGATGTTTTTGACACGAGAATAATAAAAGTGATACGTTCTCTTCGAGATTTTAGCAAACACCAATAAATAGACAGAAATATCTTTTCATAAGCGAAATTTATAAACCACACCCGGTCGACTTAAGTTTTCTAAGAATGGTAGGTCACACGATTGAACTTGGGGACAAATCCCAAAAAGTGAGTCAGAAAGTCTCTCTTACTGTGACTAATTAATTTTGCAATAAAGATAGAACAGAATTTGGACAAAACTTCCTTAACTAGATCAACTCAGTACTATGATCCATAATCTAAAACTGGTGTACAGTAATAATTTAATAAAGAGGTTTTAACTGAATGATGATCCAGGCATCCTGCCGTATGGAATCATTGAGTTAATCACAAAATTTAGATATTATAAAGTTTCGTAAGCCATATTGGTTGTTTTTAACTGACGATAAAACAATATATAAATAAAAGAACTAAATAACCAACTCCTTAATTTAGCAAACCAATTAACCGCTATAGAATTTAGTTAAAAGGAAAACTAACAAATATTTTATACAGTAGTTTTATGTTGGTTGAACATATTTATGTTTTTAAATGGGGCAGATCTGTCTATCGTTACACCGTCAAATTCTTGGAGACCAGTATGTCTTTGAAATATCACGTTAACATTGCAACTTAAGACATCTTTACTGCAAACTGACTGCTGTTTACGTTGTATCGCTGCACCTGCAATGACCCCATCGTCTGTGATAGTACAGCTAATTTGTCCTATTCCACAGTTCGTGTCGAGAGGGCGTTGATCTGCGGACCACCGGCTGCCCATCTAATTTCCGGCCAATTAGGACACGTGTTCGAGAACCTCGCTAGATGACAGCTGTACCTACAAACGCACACATTACTGCAGATGATATTCCCCTTACAACTCAGCTGCTGCACTTTCAGTATTACTCGCCAATATAAGTCACTAACAGTTAGTAGAAAGGGGGCGTCCATTAATAACGTGAGGTGAAATAGCGGGTGGGGGAAACTAACGAAACCTCACGAAGGGGTCTTACGTGAGGTTTTGAAATTCTTGTAGAATTGCAGAGCTAAAAAAAAGTCTACAAATGACACGAAAGAGACAGTCAGCTGAGGACAACCACAAGAAACCTGATGAAGACAGCAGAGTCAGCTGTCGAAACGTCGTATTTTTACACCACTATCCGGCTGGACACCCGAGAGAATTTTGTTGACACGTAAGTCGAGTTTAGGTGGTTATTTTGGTCCAAAAACCGACCTTGGGGGGGTGGGGGTGGGGGGGGGGTATAACCGCCCTGCGGAGCATGAGACCTAAAAAGTCTCACGAAAGGGGGGGGGGGTCCGGAATTGCGGAAAAACACATCACGGCATTAATGGGCGCCCCAAAACGTGTTATTATCTTTCAGTCCATACTACAGAAAGTTTCAAAAAGAAAATAAAAAGAGCAAAATGTAATACCTGTAAACTAGATAGTTTGACCAGGAAGAAGGTCAGGACCATGTAGCCACAACAGCAATATAAAAGCAGTGTATGACCCCACAACCTTCGATAGAAATCCACTCTGTTCGTCTGATAAAAACAAACTTTTAAAACATCATCACTCTATCGAGAATAGATGGAAAGAGAATTTTGAAGACATCCTCAATAAAAATTCAATTATTGATGATGAAGTGTTAAACCAAAAAAGGCAAACACCTAACGAAGAAGAACTAGACTTTTTACCCGCATTAGACGAACTCAGAGAGGCTATTAATCAAGGTAAGCGCCACAAAGCCACAGGTCCAGACGGCATAGCAGCAGAGGCTCTCAAAGAAGGAGGAGAACAACTTATAAAACACCTGTATGGACTTATTGTCAAAATTTGGACCACTGAGAAAATGCCTCCTGACTTAAGGGACAGTGTGGCAGCTCCTATATTTAAAAAAAGGGAACGAGCGGACTGTAGGAACTATAGCGGAATTTCACTATTATGTACGGGAAAGCTTATTGCTAGATTCTTGGCGAATAGTATTCTACCTCTGGTGGAAGAAATGTTTCCACAGAGCCAGTGTGTCTTCAGACCATCTAGAAGCACGATTGATATGATATTTACTGCTCGTCAGCTTCAAAATAAATGCAGAGAACAAAATGTACCACTTTATATTTTTCTTTAATTGATCTCACCAAGTTCTTTGATTCAGTGAATCGTGTAGCACTATGGGAAATTTTTGTTTTGTATGGCTTTCCACCAAAACTCATTACCATCTTAAAACGCTCTGCACTAATATGACACCTGAAGTCATTAATAATGGTTCTATTCGTGAGCCATTCTATATTAATATTGGTGTTATGCAGGGCTGTGTGATTTCTCCCACGTTGATTTCACTGTACATAGCTATTGTCATGCAGCTCGCCAATGATGTTCTCTCTCCTGGAATATAGATTAACTTCAGAATGGATGGGAAACTTTTTAATCTGAGTAGACTAAAGCAAGGATTCGAACATTTTCTGCAGCGGTAATTCAGCTACAGTATGTAGATGATAACCCAGTTGTAGCACAAACAGAGGAAGAACTTGTAACCATTTTAAATGCTCTTGCTTCGGCAAACAAAAAGATAGGTCTTAGACTGAATACAACCACAACCAAGATTCTGCACCAATCAAGTGCTGGGAAAGGGCAAGGAAAGAGTAATATCACCATCGACGGGGCAAGGCTACAAGTTTTAAACACCTTCCCGTATATTGGCAGCATCCTCTCATTCACTGCAAACATTGGTGCAGAAGTTCAATACAGAATCAACCGTACTGGAGCATCCTTTGCCAACCTAAGATCAAGAGTCATCAACAATCATGATGTCAGTACTCAAAAAAAGATCCTTATGTACAGTTCTGTCATTAATCCCTCCTTACTTTAAGGATCTGCATGCTGGAAATGCCAACGACGACATCATGAGACGCTAGAACAATATCATCAAATAATCCTTCAACTAACATGGCAGAATAGTCGCACCAATATCAGTGTCCTTGAAAAAGCCCAGTTCTCTAGCATGAAATCCATGTTTGCATAACGACAGATGCAATGGGCCGGCTACGTGGTCCGAATGCCCAATACTCGCAAATTTTCTACTCAGTAATCGTGATGTCGGCGGTCAGAGGAAGTGATTTAAAGACTTTATCAAGGCTAGCATGATGAAGGTGTGACACATTGACCATAACAACTGGGTGGAAATCTTCTGCCCTTGACCGTTCATCCTGGAGGTCACTTTTTCATCATGGAACCATGTTATTTGAAGAAAATCGCCTACCATCAGCAAATGAGAAAAGGCAGCACAGGAAATGAAGTGAACAGTTGACGAAAAATGTCAGCCTCTCGGCTGTCCCTTGCGGGAATGCCTGTCATCGTTGCGGTAAAGTGTGTGCTTCTCGCATTGGACTTCACAGTCACTTTCGGATCCATTGATGAAGGGTCACACTGCTTGGAATACCAACCTTCTCGATCTCGAGTGTTTGCTATATATATATTGAATGAGTCCTGTCATGGTCGCCATGTTGAGTTATAAGTTCTTTGTGGAGAAAACTATGTTTCTTAATATTTAGTTTTATTATTCATAGTTGTTGGCAGTTATATAACGTTGGTAGAGATTACAAAGACAAAACAAAGAATAAAATTTATGCAGGAACATACAAATGTCTACACGTATATGGAAACACGCCTTAACGCCCATTTTGACCAACAACTTTCATTTATAATTCTAACTCATCAAAAATTACATCCATCTGGCACAAAATTTGCATATGGTTTTTTTCTTTCTCCCCCCTTTTGTTCAGGTTTTGCTGCTCGTCCACATCTATGTAATTAGAACCGGTAGAGGATTGGGACAAGAAACGGGAATGAATTCGGCTATGGCATTTAGAAAGAATATTTGCCTTAAGTTATTTCTGGAAATCATGGAAAACCGAAATCTGGATGGCCGGAAGAGGTTTTGGACGCGAGTTCTCCAGAAAGCCAAGTCCGATAGTGCTTGATAATTCAGTATGTTACTTGTAATATCCGTAGAAGGCCATGGATGGAAAATTCTACAAACTACACGATTTTTTTGGATGCTCTAACTGAAGAGCAAGCACTCGAGACCTAGGTTCATATAAAAACTTATTCCCATCCCACTCTATTTTTTTTTTTTTTTTTTTAGTTTTCTGTGGTAATGGTTTTTGCGCCTTTCCGTTTGTTAAAAGATCTAGTTCTGTAGTCGAACTTTGGTACGATCGCACCGTCTCCTGAGATGATTATTAGGAACCGTGGATAAGCGACCAACAACATAGTTGTTAAACCAGCGGTGGAATTCGAATTCGATCCCGGAGTACTTCCTCGTCTCCCGTACGGACTGGTAAAAGGTAGAGGCAGTGGGTTTTCACAGCTTTCAAGCCGTAAGCTCCGCATTCCTACTTCTTGACCGTAGGCACTAGAGAGGACGTGCCGTGGCCAGCAACACGATCCGGCCCTTTTTCTTTACCTTGCCGCAGAGTTTCCCCACGGTACTCATTTGATAGCAAGCTGAGTGGACCTGGACAGCCGTTCCGGATGTTCAGCTCCGAGGAAAAAATCAGCCTCAGCTTGGTCGGGGATCGAAGCCCGGTCTTCAGGGCCATAGTCAGACGCTCTACCGCCACAGTCAGACTGACCAGTTATTAATTCTGTTCACGTGTTGATATTGTAATGCACACCATAGTGATATGACACACAATATGCCGTTTTTGAGACGTTTTCAGGTAGCGGAGGTGTACAATTCGCTGTCTTAGCGATTGGTAGAAGTAAAGCATTGCCGACCCATGCCGACAGTGTCGACCTCTCGCAGAATAAGCCGCGAGTTATAAGTACTTCGATGCATGTCAAATAGTGGAGAATAGTCAAATATACAATCAGACCAATTTAGTTCGAGATACTGGTGTTTGTTATAAATGTTAACAGCAGCAGAGTGAATGAGAGGAGAAGAATGGTTATCTGGACGGACCTATTGGTGGTTAACATCAAAGGTCGGCCCTGGACAGTCGACCGGAGGTTTCTTCTTGCTGAGTGATACACCAAGCGTGAACAACGGTGTTGAAAAGGAGGTAGAGCTGTAAAACTAACGAGAAATTGTGTACCCGTATGTATTCGTTACTCAACCAATTAGTACCCGCTATTACAGTATCGTTTACGTCACTCCTTACTTTTGATACAATCGAGCGCTGGTATGAAGCATCGCACCGAGTCGCGTACGAGACGACTTCGTTACTATTGTATCGTCTCGATACTCGTTACTTTAGACACAATTCAACACTAGTACGAAGCATCGCATAGAGTACGCGTTACGAGACGACTTCGTTACTATCGTATCGTCTCGATACTCGTTATTTTAGACACAATTCAACACTAGTACGAAGCCTTCGTTACTATCGTATCGTCTCGTTACTCGTTATTTTAGACACAATTCAACACTAGTACGAAGCATCGCATCGCGTACGCGTTACGAGACGACTTCGTTACTATTGTATCGTCTCGATACTCGTTATTTTAGACACAATTCAACACTAGTACGAAGCCTTCGTTACTATCGTATCGTCTCGTTACTCGTTATTTTAGACACAATCAAGCACTAGTACGAAGCATCGCATCGAGTCGCATCGCGTACGGGTTACGGGATGACTTCATTCGTACTTTTTAAAATTTAAGTAAATTGTTTATTTTGTAAAGTAAGTTTAGATAAAATTTGCACTGTAAAATAAAATAGAAGTTAAAAAATAATATTTTAGAATAACGCATTTCATAATATTTTGAAAACAATAAAATCTCACTAAGGTACGATCAATAAAAATATAATAACCATCTCAAATGATCTATCCAGATTATATATTTACAATTTATACTCTGTAAATTTTAATGTTAAACAAAAGCGAAACTATAAAATAACCCTTTATGGAGTCAAAATTACTTTGACTCGTTAAAAAATGACAACGATTAACATTAAATAATATTAATTATATTATAATCATGTACGTGAAACATGTTTGTACTCAACATTTTATTTTTTAGAGAGACGAACTCAAATCAATATTCCCAGAATTACGTGACGCACGATCCTGAAATGTTCATTCTCTCGTTCAGATTTGTTTAGTTGCTGGACGAACCGTTCGAGTTACTGCATGACGCGTCGTATTAGATCGTTTATCCAATTAAACCGACATCTATACGACAAATGCCAGTAACGAAATGAATTTGTGAGTAATGTTTTGGTACTTAGCAGCTAATACACACGGTTTGCTACAGATCTACTACGAGGTGAGAGAAATTTGCTCTCGTTGAAGAGCTAAGTAATCCAGGACTTCCGGCAAGAGCTAGTCGACTACGCAGTCCGTGACTTTGGCGGTCTCGCTAGGGAGCCTGGCTGTAAATGTGTGTCAATCCATAGCGTCATCATTAGAACGAACAATGTGTCCTTAGAACGGTAGATTTCGCTAAATATCTAGGGATAACAATTCGTAATAATTTGTCGTGGAATGAACATAACGAGAATGTAATTGGAAAAGCAAATCGTATGCTCCGATTTCTAGGTCGTAATTTAAATCAATGCACTCCGGAAGTTAAATCGATTGTATACAAGTCACTAGTCCGTCCTCACTTAGAATATTGTTGTTCTGTATGAGGTCTCCATCAAAAGGGGTTAATGCAAGCATTAGAAAAGGTCAAAAGAAGAGCCGCCCGATTCGTGACAGGTATATATAGTTGAAGGGAAAGCGTAAGTTGAATGAGTTAGGTTGGGAAGACCTGGAACACAGAAGGCGTTGTTCTCGACAGAAGCTAATTAAAAAATTCACGACTGACGTATTTCGGAATGACAGCAAGAAAATATTGCTACAAACAACATTCATATCTCCGAATGACCGCGAAAATAAGATAAGAGAAATCAGGGCCAGAACCGATTCATTTCTGTACTGTTTTTTCCCGGGCGAGTAAACTTAAAATCCGACAGGAGTAGCTTTCGATATAGCTTTCCAACCATCCTGATCTGGGTTTTCCATGGTTTTCCCGGATCACTCCAGGCAAATGCTGGGATGGTTCCTCACATTATCCCATGGGCGCCTTTTTTTTCTTTTTTTTTTTATTTACCCTTCATTTATACAGCCTAATATCTTAGTGACTAAATTAGGCCCTACGTATTAATTTTTACATTCTTGATTACATAGTGTTTTGTACAAAATATTTACATGCAAGGAATTTGGCATACAGTTCCGTTAAACTTTGACTTACAGTCTAATTAATTCTATAATATTACATTTGGTCTTGCTTACAGTAATAACAGTTACAGCTGCTATTGCAAATTTTAATGTTATATTGTATCACAAATATCGCTTATTGTTGTTATATTGCTGGTGGTTTTTATTGAAATATTCCAGTTATTCTTAGAGTATCCCATTATTCAGTTAGTTGCAGTTAATCCAATTTGTACATATCTGTCTGTAATCTATCAAGTAGTTATACCGGATTACTGGGTAATAACAATTGCTTTTAAGTAACATTCACTTAATTATATGTTCTCAGCCACTACAGTCATGAGCCAGTTCAAATTTGCAGCATCCTGGCTTACCGTTAATATGGAAATTAACTCCTAAATATTGTTATGATTCATCGTGTATTTGTGCAAAAGTCAATGATCATTCCCTCTACATTACAAACAAGACTGTTTTGGCCGTGGTAGAAGCGCTTTGTTTGCTGTAAGTGGTATGCTGACGTTTGCTCATTCTGCCACGCCATCGTTCTGACTCAGGCCTGTAGTAGGCTTGGCTACGTTTTAACAATGGTAGAATTACTTAATTTATTAGTTATACATTTGATTTTTTTCCCCTGTATATCCCTTCCAAACTATTACACTTTCGGATAGTTGCAATGCACCCTCCGCGACACACTTTTAGTGAACTGCGGAGTAATAATAATAATAATAATGTGGGGAATCTGCGTCTATAAGTGAAAGACTATTTCAAATAATTGTCCACCCGTGCATAGCGCTTTGAGTAACATAAATGCTTTCCACTGAGACCTTAACCGGACCAATTAATTAAATGTACGTACAGTGTAATGAATTAATATAATTTTAAGTCATCGTAGTACAGCATATTCATTTGAAGCAACTTTCCCAGCACACGGTTCGTGTAACTCAATTCCTTGTCTACGCAGCTGGCTCCAAGGTGAACTATAGCGTGAGAATCCGTTCTCCCATTCTGCCTTCAATAAATCACTTACTAAGACTTCAAGAACCAATTATGGGCTAGCCAATTGCTAGACACATAATGACTAGCCAATGGAAATTAGTTTTTCCCCTCCAGAAATTCGCCCCCTGAGAGCACTCTTCACGGAGGTCTCAGAGAATTATCTACCGCCATGATAGAATCAACTGCTGGACCCCATGTACGCGTAACAGTTACTGGCTAAACGTATTCTATTACACTCTGCCGGCTTGGAAAAGATACTTCAAGTGACTCGATTTTCATTAGTAATTATTATTGAACACAGTCAGAGCTATTTTCATGATTTTCATATGTTTGTCAATGTACTCTATACCAGTGAATTTATTGAAGTTTCTTAATCTTTTCTCTGTTAACTTAGAAGCTATAAGTAAGGATAGGAGCGTGATACCTTCGATCACAAGATCACATATCTCAGATAAAACGAATCTGGGAATAGTTGATCCAAGTGATCCCTAATATTGTTACGGTGTTCTACTCGGGTTGTTACAACAGATTATTTTGTTAATGCAGTTAAGACGAACGTAATGGAACAATAAATCTGTTGTTTTTTAAACACCTAGATTATGCTAATTTTTTTCATTTTCCCTTGACGTTTATAAATTATGTGTCATGTGGGTTAAAATTGTAAATGGAATAGTCAATACATAAATCTTAGTAGTATGGTGCCAGTGTTGTATGATCATGAAGTTAAAATCAAACTCCAAATAAAGGAATCATTACAATATAGTTCTAGAGTGTTACGAAAGAAAGACCGAGCGTGGTGGTGTAACGGATAGCGTTCTGGCCTCGCATTCGGGAGGACGGCGGTTCGAATCCCCGTCCGGGCATCCAGATTTGGGTTTTCCATGGTTTCCCCAAATCACTCCAGGTGAATGCTGGGATGCTTCCTTCAAAAGGCCATGGCCGAATTCCTTCCCGTTCCTTGCCCCCATCCTTTCCCGTCTCTAAAGACCACGTTGTTAAAAAGGGACGTTAAACTGTTACAAAAAAAAAAAAAAAAAAAAAAAAAAAAGAAAGCTATGATCAGACTCCCTGAACCAAGTGCTGGAATTCACGGAGATAGAACTCAGTATTTCCGTTCTTGTGTTGCAACACTAAAATAGAGAGACGAGGTCAGAGCCCCTCTTCAGCAGAATTTACATCCTTAGGAGTTTCTTCTCTGATATTCACTGGACAGCAGGCTGAGTGGACATGGGGACAGGTTCCTGATGTTTTTGGTCGAAGAGAAATACTTGGCTTAATGTGGTATCCAAAACAAGTTTTTCAGGCCGTAGGTACACGAGCTGCATTATAGCCTACCGCCACCTATGAAAGAAACATACATAACACTAATCAAACCAAACAATATTGAAAACGTTCCTAAATATATCTTTAACATAATATTTTATACACAAAGGTTTAGAGTGCCCTCTTAGGAAAAGATCCAGCTTCTTAGGGACCAGGCAGCGGGTCCAACGTGCCCACCCATTTTCATGAACAGAGTCGCCTTGCTGCGAACGATGACGTTTTCGGTAATGTGTTTCTATGCAGTTCAGAATCGTTTGATGCTCTCCACCTTCTCTTAAAGCTAGAATCTCTTTATGGGATCCATTGTAGAACTGTAACAATATTTTCTGGTTTTCGACATTTCCCGCCCACTTTCCTTCCTAGCTTCTTCTTTTTTGTTGATGGCTTTAAGCCTTGTCGACGTCGATGTCATTAGAGGCGGGAAAGGAGTGGGAGCAAGGGATTCGGCCATGGCCTTTTGAAGGAAGCATCCCGGCATTCGCCTGGATTGATTTGGGGAAACCATGGAAAACCCAAATCTGGATGCCCGAACGGGGATTCGAACCCGCGTGCTGCTCTCACCCACCACGCTCGGTTTCCCATCCTACACTTTGTGATTCAGATTGGTTCAGTGCCTCATCTCAGCCATGAAATATGGACATGTCATACACGAAATAGGAATTAATTGGATTTAGACAATATTTTTGTTGCTCCAATACCAATATTTGCATTCCGATTTTGTTTTCATCTGTTATTCTGGAGGCCATTCCAGTGTGGTTGCAAATCAAAAGAAGTATCCACGGAAAAGGAGGTCTGCGTTCAATACCATTTCCTCCCCTGAGAGAAACTTTCGATTTGCTGGAGTTTCCAAATATGTGATCGACACTCCAGCATACATCAGATTGGAAATCGCTGTTTGGTCGTTCTCGGTGATCCTCGTTTTGACGGAAGCATGCGGGGAACAAATACAGGTGCGGGCTGATTCCTACCAATAGAGGTAATTAAGCGCCAGAGACGAGGCAAAGTTGTCGCTTTGTTTGTTTGCCAGCAGGCGGAAGAGTCAGTTTCGCTGATTGGCTCCGGCAGTGGTTAATCAGCGGCTTGTTTGAGTGCCGACAGGACACAGGTTGATGCACGCGCACCGCAAACACCGCCCTCTAACTACATCAATTAGTCGGGACGACGCTCCCGTGGTTTGTCCTGCCACCGACTTGCCTGCTCTCTGTAGTCGAGAAGCAAACAGAAAAATTTTCCCACTATTCTCTCACTTAAGTGCATAAGTCTCGATAACTCTCTCAAAAAATCTTGGACGCTCTAATTTAGTTGCGCGCATTAATGAGCCATGATTAGGATTTTTTTTTTAACTGCTTTACGTCTCTTTTAACATCGAGGACTTTAGAGACGGGAAAGGATGGGGGGCAAGGATGGGGGCAAGGAATGGGAAGGAATTCGGCCATGGCCTTTTGAAGGAAGCATCCCGGCATTTGCCTGGAGTGATTTGGGGAAACCATGGAAAATCCAAATCTGGATGTCCGGACGGGGATTCGAACCGCCGTCCTCCCGAATGCGAAGCGAGAACGCTAACCGTTACACCACCCCGCTCGGTCCGTGATTAGGAACACGGAAAAAGTATCGATACTTCTTGGTACAGAGCACCTTTCTTTTGATATCGATTTTTTTGTACTCGATACTTTTAATACGACACGTTTACTCGTATAGGTACGTTTTGGGAGGTGTCGAAACCAAAATGACGCTGGGAAAATTAGTGGCAATACTTGAAAGCCAAGAAACGAAAAAGATATAATATGATTACAGCAGGCATGGCTCTATGATGTATGGCCCCTTAGAAAAGAGTAGATACATCTCAAGACGAGAATCGACATGTCATTTTATGTTGGTAGCATTACTATTTTTATAACTTAATAATGATATGAGTACTTGTTTTTGACATTTGCTTACTTTTTTTTTTTTTTTTTTTTTTTTTTTTTTTTTTTTTTTTTTTTTTTTTTTTGAAAATGAAACGGAAAGGAGTTTTGAACTTTAGACTCTAAAACTTAGAGGTTAGGTAACATTATCTTTGGTTTTCAACGTTATCGCACGTGCGGTTTGTTTGGCGTGTGTGTGAAGCTTTGTTTGGTACTGTACTCTTGCAACGGTCAACGGTGTTGTATATTATATATCCTTTAATCCTATATTATTTTATATAATACTTGAAAACAAAGCTCAGTAGGTGATAGCGCATATAAAACAAAAAAGTAAAAGTTGAATATCAGGCTCCTCTTTACAGCGTACTTTGGCTAATGAAAAGAATGAAATGAGCCTTTACTTGACAACACCAGTGTCACCATTGTCAACTGACCCTTCGGAGCAATGGGAAGATATGAAAGTAGTATTCCCTTACTTGTACAAGTAAGCCGAAGAATGCCTGACATTTCAGCAACGTCAGTCCCCACCGATGTTTTGTTTTCGAAGGCAGACAGTACAATGTCAAAGACAAGAAACGATTGGATAAATTATTGTTTTTAATTAACTGTGCGGATGAACAGTGGGAAGTGCAAGATTAGCATATATTATAGTTACTTACTGTCACTCTTTAATGAGTTATGTATTTTTGCTGTTGATTTGACTTATAACTAAAATAAAAATTGAGTCTGATTAAATTTAGCCATGTTCTGATTTATTTAATTTATAATACAAAAAAAGTAACATGAATTTTTGCTGCAAATTTTATGATCATAAAAAAAAAATATATATTGGCCAATTCAGTGACAAAAATTGAAAAAAGCTCTAACATTTGAAATTAACGCCCAGGTGCAGATCTTTAAAATAATAATAAAAATTTTCAATTTCAACGAATAATTTTAAAAATATCACTTCAAGGTATCGATATTTTCCAATACGTTAGTGAGTACGTTACTTTTTTTTTTTTTACCGATATTAATCATGAGTACAGTATCGATACTTTTATTAGATACCGCGTCCTGCCTGAACTCTAGAAGGCACAACAAACCGAAGATCAAATCTGGGGCGTGACCAACCGTTCTCCCTGATTATAATTTTTATGCGGTTTTCTGTAATCATATTAATGAATGTTGGTAACTTTAAAAATTATACAATCAGAGTCAAAGAGTATGCCATATCAGATACCCTGGCGAAGACATTCAGTATGGTCGTAGGTGTTCCATTTTTAATCATCCCTTCCTGTCTTGTGCTTACCTCTTCATCTGTACATATCCCCTACAACCCACGTCCTCAGTTATCTGCTTCATATATCCTAATCTGTCTTCCTCTACAGTTCTTACCATCGACTGTTCCCTCCACCAGCAAATTAACTAATCCAGCATGTCTCAAAATATGACCTGTCTCTTCTTTCTGTAAGCTTCTTCCACAAACTTCTTTCCTCACCCATCATTTCCAAAACTCGTTCATTTCTTACTTTGTTTGTCCACTTAATTTTAAGCATTCTTCTGTAACAGCACATTTCAAATGCTTCAATTTTCCTTCTTTCCGGTATTCCTAAAGTCCACGTTTCGCTATCGTAAAGTGCTGTGCTCCACACGTAGTTTTAAAAAGTTTATTCTAATTCCTAGATCAATATTTGAAACTAAAAGATTTCTCTTTTTCATGAAGGCTCTTTTTGCTAGGCCTATTCTGCTTTTAACATTATTCCTGCTTCGGCCATCGGTTGTAATTTTGCTTCCCAAATAACAGAATTCACTTACTTCTCCAATTGCATTCGATTCTATTTTTATATTTAATCTGCTAGTATTTATATCATTTCTGCTACATTTGATCACTTTAGCCTTGCTTTGATTTATATTCATGCCAAATTCTTCCTTCACTATTTTGTTCATGCCATTCAGTAACTTCTCAATATCCCCAGCACTTTCTGCTAACAAGACAATGTCATCAGCAAATCGTAGCATACTAATTTTTTCAGCCTGAACACTTAAGCCACATTGAAATTTATCTTTTACTTTCTTTCTATAAGGAGAAGTAACACACACCGAGTAGAGAAAAGGGATGGTTTCCAGTTGCCTTCCTGGGTGTAGCAGTGTTTGTAAGTATTGAATGCCGTAATGGTATGTTCAATGCAGAGTGTTGTTTGTGTTGCGGATGAGGGACGCATTCATGCATACTCTTCCGAAAGACACTAAGTGCAACCAAGCTCAAAGTCCCCACCCTATGGACGAATCACCACAACAGTGTTGTATACATTCACTGCATACGCATCGCTATGTGAAATCTGGGCCTATACGAAGGGAAATAGAACTTATACGTTCCATACCCGCTTTCAACTGATTGGATTATAGCGTAAACAATTTTACACTTCTTTCAACTCCTCAGCGATTCGAGTTGGTAACTTCCTGAACAAGACGGGCGAGGAATTCGTAATTTCCCTTTCAAGTATTAACACTGTCTAGGTACTCTGTTTTTTTCTTTATATAGCTCTAAGCTGCGTGCACGTCATGTTTATTAGTGTAGGTATAGTATCGGGCACATGGAAGGGTTAGTAATTCGGTCATGGCCCCTTTGGAGGCACAATGCCAGCAATCACCTGGAGTGATTTCGAGAAACCATTGGAAACCAGTAGCTAGATGGCTGAATGGTTGGGTCAGTGTTTAAATCCGCATCCTCTCGAATTCAAGACTCGAGTGTTAATAACTGATCCACCAGGTTCTGTTCACTCACTCGCAATTTTGAAATTTCTGAGATTGGGATGAAAGAATAACGTGTTTGTTAATCCCGGAGTCATACATTACAAAAAACAACTGTTGAAGCAATTGAACGGACCGCGAAAAAAAGTTCTTAATTTTTTACAGTTGTAACTAGTGTTTTAGAAAATTTTCTTTTTTCTTTAGAACGCTGAACTATTGCCTTTCACAGAGCCTGGTTGGTGAACGGTAACGTTCTGGTCTGTTTGAAATGGTTTTGTGAAATCAGTCGAAACGAATGCTGGTATGACTCTTTTATGAATGTCGCAGTCGATTTCCTATTCCATTCTCCTAAAACAAACTCATCTCGATCGTAATGGCCTGTCTTAATATAATACTTACGCCCTAATAATATTAACACCAACAAAAACAAAGCTTCAGCCAAGAACTTCTATGAAGACAAGTTGTGACAAAGTGGCATTGAAACACAAGACCACACGTCCCCCAAACCGTTTCCCTTTGCCTGTGATGTATTTGCAGTTTCGTTTAGAGATGCCACGAATTTTCAGCTACTAATCGGTGTTCTGCCTATTCAGCTATTTTTTTTTTAATATTCGGTATTCGACCGAATGTTACGTACTGTTCGGCTCAATACCGAATACCAAATCATGAAGAAAAAAACAAGCATATTTTACCAAAAATGTATGTATTTTAATAACAAATTATTCCATTTAATATTTAAAATCAGCCGTAAATTGTGATGAATGGAGAAAAAAAATCAGTATTTGTTGATAGCAAACAATTGAGCTTTTCCTCATAAACTATACCTTCTTCTGAAAAAATAGCCTGTCACTATATACACTGCTGTCAGGAGACAATGGATAAATCTTAGCTAAGTCTGTCAGGTTTGGATACTGTTTTGCGTTTGTTGACCACCACTGCCATCCGATGTAGTTTTCACATAAAAATGAATCTTATTTGCAATAGCACTTTTCTTATTCACATATTCATCATTTTGCATATTTTCTGAAGATACTTCCACCAAACAGTCGCAGAAACTGTCGTGTATTTCAATGTTTTAATCCATTAACATTTCTTTTCTTACTAAGTGGAGAAGTATCATCATCAGAACTATTAGACTCTTCACAACTAATTTCAGAGCTTTGCTTTCTGCGTTGAAATAATTCCAAGGAAATGGTTTCGAAACGCAGGTCAAGAAAAGTAAGCAACCAGATATTTGTCGTTCTGACTAAAGTTGAACCGTGTTTCAAGCTCAGTTTTTTGTGAAGTTCTCATTCTCAATATGTTTTGTGTTATATCTGCTTTCTCTTCCTTCCCCAGTATTTCAACAATGTGACAAGATGTGGAATCACTACAGAGATGCAGGAGATACCGGAGATATAATTATTTTCGTAACAACAAACAAGTAAGGTGTGTCGTGAGACGATTTACTCGCAAATCAATCATATAACCCCGGGGTGTCTCTTGCGCACGTCAACGTAACCATAAAGGTCGTAACTGTCACCCACGACATGTACAATTTTTTGACGAATATTCGGTATTCGGCAGAATTACTATTCCTGGCATCTGTAATCCATACACTCACTCCTTGGACGATTGTCACTCGCAGCTGAGATTTATGCAGTAGCATTATTTAAACTGATCGTAAGAAAATTTAATTGTAAATAGCTTATACAATATTTATTTTGTCAACTGATGTGCGTCTTGAGCATTTTAGTGTACGCATCTGAGACGTGGTCTACTAAACGCCTAGCAAGACAGACAGCTGAACGCTCTCCATATGCGCTGCCTGCGGACAATACTCGGAGTAACGTGGCTTGACAAACTGATCAAGACAAGACAATAAATTGCTGGGGAAGACGTTGGTCCCCAGAGTGTGGGGAAGTTTTTGCATAATAACGCATCACCTTCCATTTTAATGTTGGGCTGGCATTACTTATTTGTCATTGATGGAATTGTCGGTTCCCGTATTGCTCCATTACTGGTGATCAAGGAGTTTCCTTGGCCACCTAAGTCTCTGATCATAGATGGGCTCGGCACCCAGTGCGTTGACCAAAAGGTTGGCCGAGTGCTGGTTTTTTTTCTTTTTTTTTTGTAAAACTGCGCTGCCAGCTTCTGAAAGCGGTTTCTAAGTTTTGGAAATCCGCTTATTCGGTGGAGGTCCTCAGTACGCGTCTCCCTGCGTGGGTGGTAGGCGATTCTGATTGCCTTGTTCTGAATGGTCTGCAGTCGCTGGAGGTGGGATTCCGCGGTGTTGCCCCAAACTGCGGAGACATACTCCATTATAGGTCCAACATATCTCGGCGTAAAGCTAGATAGGTGGTTGTGACATGGAAACACCATGGTGACGAACATCCGCAGCAAGGCCACAGGTAGACTGACATCTCTCTACCCTGTTCTGAATCCCAAAAGTAAGCTGAGACTAGATGTAGACATCCAACTCTATACCGCCCTCATCTGACAAAACTGATCAACGAGATTGTTCTGTCTATTAATCCACCGGAAGTTACGAGCATCGAAAACGCCCTCGAACTCTTCGAGACTCCAGTCAAAAAGGCTACTGCTTCTTCAACACCCGTCAGGTTACCTCGGTCAGCCCCTACTCCGCATCTTCCCCCTCAACTGATGGCTGAAATACGACACAACAACAGGGTTGCAAAGGAATGGAAGCTGACGAAAAACCAGACATCAAGAAGACTGCTCCGTCGACTGCAGAGGGAAATAAAAGCCTCCCTAGTGCACCACGAAATGAAGGATGGGATGCAAGAGTTTCCATTCTTCGCCCAGAGGACGGGTCTCCGGTTTCAAACAAGAAGGCTTACCAGACGAAGACAGCGCCTTACTGCTCTTCACGGCAGTCATGGCTTGGCTGGGGGGCATTCATACGTTACGTGAGGTGAAGTAGGGGAGGCGTGTCCGGCAAAATCTCACCAGGAGGGGGGGGGGGAGGGGTCTACGGAAATGTGACGTGAGGCTTTGTGAAAAATATTTTGGACTGCTAAAAAAAAAAGTCTACAAATTGCGTGAAAGTCTAAAAGTGGGGTTGTGACCGGATTTTGAAGGGTGAGACCTTAAAAAAAAGGTATCAAAAAGTTTCGAGGGTGATTTCTAGGGGAGGGTTCTCACGGACCAGATCTCACCACAGGGGGGGGGGAGTCCTGCTAAATCTCACCAGATGAGGGGTGGGGGGTCCGGAAATCCGGAAAAAACACCTCACGTAATTTATGGATGTCCCCCTGTCACTCCTGAAGACAAGGCGAATGCTCTCATCGACGTCTTCGAAATGTACTTCCGACCATCTCGCAGAAATTTTCTACACCATCCTCTGCCGTCATCAGTACCCTAGTCGGTGGAAGCATGCAGTGGTTGTGGGAATCCACAAGAGTGGGAAGGACCCACCCCAAACTCAAAACTACAGGCCTATTAGCCTTCTTCCAGCCAACAGCAAGGTATCTGAACGGCTACCCCAGCACCTGATGAGGGTAACAGAAGCACCCACTAAAGCCTTCAACCATAAACAATTCTGTGCCACGATAATGCTTGACATGTCCAGAGAATTTGATTCCGTATGGCACTCGGGCCTCCTACTTAAGCTATATGAGCAAGATATCCCGGGTCAATACGCGAAGATAATAATATCCTACCTGATCGGACGCACTTTCAGTGTTAGAGTCGACAGAGCTTTCTCTAGTGTCAGAAATGTGAAAGCAGGTGTTTCCCAAGGCTCAGTGCTGGGTCCGACTTTATATTCATTATATATACTGCTGATGTCCCTACAAGCAATGGAGTTTTGGTCGCAACATACGATGACGATACTGCATACCTCGAAGCCAGCCGTAACATAATTTTATCCACTCGCCGCCTCCAGGAAGTCCTCCAGGTAACGGAGACCTGGTCTAGGAGGTGGAGGATTGATGTTAACCCTGCCAAGAATCAGTCTATAATGATCAGCAAAAGGCTTGGGCCCCGTGGTCCACGTCAATCGGACCCTGTTCTCCACCTACACGGTAATGACATACCCTGGTCAGCAACTGCCCGTTACCTGGGAGTGCTGCTAGACAGGAGACTAACCTGGAAAGCTCATATTAATGACGTCCACAGGAAAGCAAGCACGAGGTTACACAGCCTCTGTTCGCTACTCAGCAGAGACAACAACTTAGCCCCAAACACTGGCGTTAAGATCTATACAACCCTAGTAATACCTATAATTGAGTATGCCTGTCCAGTGTGGGCATACGCTTCATACTCAGGTTACAAGCTGTACAAAACAGGGCACTAAAAAGAGCCAAGCACCTTCCAGCCAGGTTTCCCACCGACGCTCTCCACGAAGCTACATGATAGATTCCGACAACTGGCGGAAGTATTTTACACAAATGCAAACCGAAGCAATAACCCAGAAGTAAATAACATCGGTCGTTATATCACCATTGATCGTCATAAGAGACCACTAAGCCTACTCAGTTAACATAACCAAACACCATCGAGAAGCTGCACCAACAGAGAAGCCTTGCATCACCAAAAATACTTCTGGCGGTAATATCCACGGACAAAATACTCCACCAACTGCCATTCTAAAACAAAGACGACTTCGCTGTCTTGGCCACGTCCTGAAAGACTACCACGGAAAGTAATGCTCAGTCAGATTGCTCATATTAAGAGACGTGTAGGGCACCCGATGCTGAGGTTTAAGAACTCCTGCAAACGTGATTTGGAGAGCTTCGGCATGCGCACTTCTGATGGGGAGGCTTGCGCCTGGACGAGACACTTATGGCGCCATCATATCGCCACCGGCATGTCCAAACATGACAGAGCATGGTTGGACAAAATAAATCTGAAAAGGCTTCGTAACAGCGAAGAACATCCACCGGACCCGTATTTCGCGTGTGATAGATGTGCAAGATTTGTAGCACCGCCGTCGGACGACTATTCAGCCACAATAGAAGATGTGATTCACTCAACCCTGACGATAACTTAGTCACTACAACTATCATCTGTGAAGATGTCGTGGCCAATATATATATCCAGCGTTGTCAGATTAAACTGCGGAAATGAGCGGCGTAAGAAAAATAATGAAGCTCTTAGGGCATAAAATAGCCAGTAACAAAGCCATTTCTCGATTTAAGTAATTAACCTTGAACGAGTTAGTAAATCGCTGAACTGATTCCTGTAGCGCTAGTGTCGTTATTAAGTCTTAAGGTAGTTATCCTTTCTACCGCTAGTAAGAGTCCGCGCTTGTTTCCTCTCTTTATTATATATCATTCGAAATACATTGCATATGAAACGCCATGTTGTTTGGTCATTCAACTTGTGTTCTGTGCGAAATAATTTATTTCTGTGAGGATACTATTCTGTTTACAAGCAAGTATAACAAGCTGGAATACTTTATCTCTGGTGTTGTTATTATCTCTGGCGCAAAGAAGACCCCACTTTAATTTCGTATTTAAACTGCCGTTCTGTCTTGGATGTGGTAATATTTCTGAAAATTGGGGCGGAAATATATATTTGCTCTTTACATTTCAAGAGGTGGTGCTATGTGAATCCCAAAAGCAAATGTATTATGCATCATGCCGCATGTCATTGCATCAAAGGTATAACTAGTTTGTAATACCTTTATTTACTGAGTTTATGAATATGTTCAAGTACACGATACTGGTAGAACTGATTGTCATATTTGAGTTCCAACCGACATCCTGTATGAAAATGCTATAAATGTTTGGTCCTTCTTTCGATTTGCAAGGCTTAAAATGTCGAGTAATTGCCTCATAAGAAATTATTGCTGTGTGGAAAACTGGAAACTGGTGTCCTGTTGATGAGAATTACGAAATATGATGCTGCAACTATCGATGCTTTCAGTTTTATAACATTTGATAATCTGCTTCTCCTTGTGTTGTTAATTTGAATTACGATTCAAAACATAATTTGCATATACCTAATATAAAAATTCAGAAAAGTAATTTTCAGATTAATGTTTTTTTTTATCAAGTGTTACAATAATCAATAAACAAAGAATTTATTTCGCTACACTCCCAGATACGCATTTCATATTTTTATTCCTTAGCTCCTTGCATGGATTTTCACCACCATCCTGCTATTGCACTTCACGCGTTTAATTTTAAATTCTTTTGTGTGTTTGCTAAAGAGCTCATAATTTGCTTTTTTTTTTCAAAATTCATGATTTCCTTGCCTACTAAAGAACAGTTCCTGTTCTCTTACACCTTAAAATAAGTGCCGTCTTGTGTTAATGGTGATCTCTCCCACGTACTACACCTAATAATCTAACAAAGTTTTTTCGCCACTTTACACATTTATCACATCAATTATTGATTGTAATTTCCACAACGAATATAATCTTCGATTAATTTGGTTTGGAAGATCAGCACCCAGTAGCTTAGGTGGTTATGGTAGCAGGCATGAAAAGCGTAACCATATCTTCAGAAGTAGCTATAAATATCAGGTATAATATCTGTTTTATAGTTTACTTTGTTATAATTATAACAGAAATTTTTCTTAGTAAGAGAGATTTTCCTCAGTACAGAAGTTTTACTCCAACATAACAATAAAATCTCGGAACAAAGAACTTACTTTATTTTCTGAAAATATTCCTCCAGATACCGCACTTCCGTCTTGTGCATCTTCCTCTTCTGTATCAGATCTTCTCATTCCTGTTTGTACACTTTTGTGCTAGATAACTTTGGCCGTCCTCTTTCCCTCATGTCCATATTCCTGTACAAGTATCTGTATCCTAGTGTTTTCCGTTCTTCTTACATGGCCATACCATTCCAATATTTTTCGTTCTATAACTTCATTCATATCTTGTTTACCTTCTATTAGCCTTATTATTTCAATTAATAATATATTGATATTATTTTTTTAAAAAAGATTAGAAACAATAACAATTATAAAAGTGGCCTGGTGGCTCAGTGGTTAAGGCATCTGACTGAAGATCGAAAGGTCCCCAGTTCGAATCCCTATCTTAGCGGGGGTTTTTATAGGCCCTTAACCCGATCTTCGCCTCTGGCACAGCTTGCTGTGTAATGTGAAGTACACCAGAACGCTTCCGTGGTGTGGATTCCACGTTAAACTTTAGGTCCCCTCAGGGGCTAACAACGCTAGAGGTATATACATGCACAGCAAAATCAAACCAAACTAAAACATAACGTGGTCCTCGTGGGCCCAAACGAACATAACAAAAAATAAAAGGAAGAAATGAGCAGCAGCCTTTTACTGAATGGACTTACCTGCAACTAATTAATACTTTTCTCTTCATTCTTTTCGAATCTCCAATTGTGTCGTAAAAAATCAAATAAATAATTGAATGAAAAAATCAGTATATGAAATACTATAATAGGGCTGGGGATGGAGTGAAGAGTAATAAGCAGTTCAAAATTCCCGCGTTCTAGCAAAATCTTAGAGTGATTCTATGAACTGATTATTGAAGCGCTAGCGTCTGTGACTAGCGTATATTTCACTGAAGTTTACTCTGGCCGTGATCAATCTCTATATACTGCCTCTGGTCAGTACCTGTTACCTGTACATGGGCAGTGTATATTAGAGTGTTTTAACTCATTGAATTTTGATTTAGCTTTACATTTCTGTATGAACACGTCCTTGACTTTTTGTGTTGGTCGATTCTAAGTTCTATAGTGAAACTCATGTTCGGGAAGGAGAGTTGCTCGACGAGTTGTGTGAGCAGTTCGATAATGGTAGCAAACTGGGCGTCTCTTTAGTTTGCTGCTGCATTGTGGTTGAGGCGGTGTTGGTAGGACTCGCCAATGCGGGTAGCATCCATAGTCATTGGCAGCCCGTTCATTTGAGCTGTGTATGTAGGAGGTTTTGTATATCAGCTGGCACTTCTTCGCTGTTGGTAAGTCTTCTTGTTTGTTAACGTGTTCTGTGAACATCGTTGGATGATCTGCATTCTTGAAATGATTTTATGGTCGATGTGACGAGAACAGTGAAATGCCATGTTAACATCTTGATTATCGCTGTGAACTACGCGTCTCATCTGTACTCTACTTACAGGTAACACCCGCCACTGCCAGAAGCCGGACGTCAAATACACGTTCTACAGTTTTGTGGGTTGTCTTTATATCATCTTTTCCTGGGCGAGATGCTTATAGTATTAATCACTTTCTGCTATACCTGCAGCTAGTAACTGTGAGCTGGCCGGACTAATGTCGAAACTGTCTGGGAATACTGCAACCATCTCGTGTGTTTACTTGGACCCAGTGGCGCAGTCCTTAACGCTCTGGACACCCACCGTATCGAGCTATGTTTGGACTGCCACAATTGTACCGAGTTGCCTTCAACCTAAGAAATGAGCAGCCTTTTACGCAGAGGTCTCACCTGCAACTAAAACACATTTGCATGGCTGTGCATGCGTGGAAGCAATGCCCGAATTCTTGACACCGATAGCACTGACGATTTGTGGGTAGGAGCAGCACTTCCCGTACCTACGCCGGTGATGCAGAGCTTTCAGTTAAAACTAGGTGGATCACAACTCGTCTTGGGTTGCGTGCAAGTTTGCTAGAATTTTGCCTGCTGGTTGCCATATTTGCCGGCTAACGGATTGTTTTTAATTTGACGCTATGGTGGCGACCAGGAGTGGTGCTGGTAATAGGTCTGACAACACGAAAAATATTTCCAACGAGTATATTTGCTTTTTTTTCTGCTGCTCGGCCCAAAAACAAAAGTTCAACTAAAAAAATTCGTTATGCACTTATGGCATGGGGTATACCTGTAGTTCATAGGTTAGGCCATGTTGGCTGTAAACGAGCCTATACCAATCCCCCACCCCCTGGGCTTCGCCCGGGATAAGGGAGTAATGAAACATATATAACCGCATCCTTGAAATTGAACTTTCAATTATTTTTAACATCAAATTGAAAATAAAATAGATTTAAGCAGATTTTTTTTTAAAAAAAATGCTTAACGTCTCTTAACAGCGAGGTCTTTAGAGACGGGAAAGGATGGGGGGGGGGGGGGTAAGGAATTGGAAGGCATACGGCCATGGCCTCTTGAAGGAAGCATCCCGGCCTGGAGTAATTTGGGAAACCATAGAAAACCCAAATCTGGATGCACGGACGGGGATTCAAACCGCCGTCCTCCCGAATGCGAGGCCAGAACGCTAACCGTTACACCACCAAGCTCGGTTTTTTAAGCAGTAGACTTTGTTGTATTTGTTAATAGCTTTATGCTGTTCTTTAATTTAAGAAATGTTTAGATTTAAGCTTTAAGGGGAACGCAATATTATTTTCTAACGAAGTTGCATAAATTAGGTGCAAAGAGCGATATCGATTGTCCCACATTTCTTGTATCCGTGAATATGACACGTATATTGAATACACTGTAGTGGTAGGATTCACTTTTTTGTGTCACAAGTTAACTGAACTTCGTTTCTGTATGTAGAAGATAAAACGTGAATGATATAATTTTATATCGGAGGCTGTGATTTCTTTTCTGAATTTAAGAAAAATTATATTAATTCTGAGACAATCTTTTACTCCTTTATAACGTAATATACTATGGTCAACAGTCTCTTAAAAAAGGAACAGAGTGTAGTATATTACTGCTTTTATGGCTACACAGATTCTAATTTTGGATCGTTTTGTTTTTAAATTTTACTGAATTCTAATTATACTAGTACAATTTTTTGTAATGTATATATTTGAAGTATTTTCCCTTTTATTTTCTCTTCAGTTTTGAGATATGTTGAGACCACTGTAGCTGGGTATGTGTTGTATCCCGCAGAGACGAGAAACACAAGTTCGCTGACGGCTTATTGATCTGTGTGGTCCTCAGGGACGCGGAAAAGGTCTTCGGCGCGCGGATCCATCAGGGTAAAACGCCCGGCACTGAAGACGACACAGTGGCGAGAAATATAGTGGCTGCAGCCGGCGAGTGGCAGGCCTGGTGCGGAGCGTTCGATGAGAATGCCCCCAGCAGTGTTGCCAACCGCTCATAGCGAAACACACCGATCAGTCCCTGTTGTGATTTTTGACCCGGTGACGCTGTCACAAGACACGATGAAAACGAACCAGCTTCTCGACTTACTCTTTACCAACGCTTTCTTTCCATTTCAGCCTAACATTTTGGTGAATCGTTCCTGAAGTACATATTTCCACGAATTTTCTTCAGTTTATTTCTTGAGCTTTGATCCGTTGCATCCTGTTTTAAATACTAATAAAACTAGATACTGGAGAAGTTTCAGTAATTGCCTCTTCTAAAATCTCCCCATGTTCAACAGGTTCACAAAATCAAATTGGTTTTTAATTACCTTTCCCATCTCTAATTTGAGTGAGTAAAACCTTACAAATTTGTCCCAGATCCTGGTTGTGTTGTAGCTGATACTCTATAATTATCCGTTACTACATTTTTTAGAACAAAAAGAGAAAAACTAATAGGCCTTTCTGGAAACTTCCAAACTCACGTACCTTATGAGATGGATGAGTAGTAACGCATTCGGAAAGGACGCAGGTTTGAATCTCCGTCTGGTCATCCTGATATGGGTTTTCAATGGTTTCCCCAAATCACTCCAGACGAATGTCGGGATGGTTTCTTCAAAAGACCATGGCCGAATTCCTTCCACTTCTTTGCTTCCAGTCCCTAGCAACTACCAGTAACATCGATTTCGATTGGCGTAAAGGCATAAGCGAAAAAATATAATAATAATAATAACCTACTATAGTACCACCACATTTCACGAACTTTTCCATAGCATTAAAGATTTTCCGAAGGACCTGTCGCTTATTGGTGAAAGGATTGTTGTATTCCAAATTCCTTATACTGCAACCTTCGTATTTATGTAGTTCAAGAAATAGCATCAGTGTTTTGTAAGTTGGATTTTGAATCGCTCCTACCCGCTTTGTGAACCGAGCTGTGGAGTGATACTTGCTCAAATCGCCGCCTGTATTTCTGTTATTTCTGTTTGATATGATGCGTCCGCTGTGAAGAGCGGTTCCAAGTACGCGTAGGTAGTGTCCATATACTAGCTCTAAGTGGGAGGGTTAGGTAGAAAGCTACGCTGGGCTACGTGGGGTGGGGACGCGTTCCCGTAGCTTTCCATCCATAATATTTGTCACAGCTAAAATAAGGTAAGGATCAGACAACAGCATGTGACTATTTATTTCAGTCATTTAATTATCTCCGTATGTAACCTTCTATTCTATGTAATATTATAAATGCGAAAGTAACTCTCTCTGTCTGTCTGTTTGTTACGTTTCTTGGGCTAAACGGCTAATCCGATCGCGATGAAATTTGGTAAGGAGATGCTGTTTGGCATTAGGATGGACATAGCATACTATTTTCTGTATAAATCATACAAACTGTCCTATAATTTAGAAAATTACTGAATGACTATATACAGACACATAAGATGTGTACGTCTATGTAGTAGCTTTCGGTGTAGCGGTTTGGTAGCGCAGAGATTAATGCGCTTGCTTACTGATGTTTGGAACATGATCTCTGGTTCTCGTGGAAACAAGGATTTAAAAAAAAAAATTGTTTTTGTTCTTACGTGCCGCACCAGTTCATTTTGTCTTCTTTTTTGATATGCCTCGCGGGCTTAAACCTGTCCTAAGTTATAGCTCTTGAAGAGCACGAGCAGCTAAAGTTATTGGGACAAAGGAATCTGATGCTCATGCTGAAGAAAGAATAAAAGATCAAGCTGAAATAAAGCTTCCCTCAGTTAAACCACCCACATCCCCGCACCTTCGTTTGTTTTTCTGTTTTTAAAATATGTCATATTATGCCGACTCGGGGTGTGGTTTGGGACAAATCTTACGTTACTAACAGCTTTCTGTATCCAATTCTGTCAATGAAATTCTAAGTCCACGCGTACCAAGTCTCGAGTAACAGCTAGAGTACTTTAGTATGACAAGAGAAAACAGTTCTTCTGGAATCAATAGGGAAGAAGCTACCTACCCATCAAGGGGGGGAGGCGGAAGGGGGGTGTTTGAGGTGAAAGCAACGTCAGGCTACGTGGGGGGGGGGGGAGTTCACAGGATGCCAAAATGGGTACGTAGTTTATGGACGCTCCCTTAGTAACCATAAGGGTCCGGAGTAATCACCCTGTTTCAGTGTATCTCCAATGCTGTAGAAGGTACCGTACTCAGTTTTATTTTTGCTTACCTGAAACCTTAACTTTTTTTTGCAGCACTTTCTAATATCTCATAGATTCGTGTCATATACTCCTTTAATTGGAAAAGCAGACCAGGGAAATTGCCACAGAAGCGTGAGCTCAATCACAATTAAATTAAATTAAAATCGTGAACACAGTATGGTGCGAAATGTTATCGTCTTCTATCTCCTTCTGTTCCGAATGTAACTGATCTCATAGTTCGTGACAAATGATAGTAAATTAATAGTGACAAACTTAAAAAGCAAAGAGTTCATAACACACACACGTCCCGTTAAAGTATAAATTGTTAACTAATAAGAAATAAAAATATTTATTTCGTATATATAGAATATAAAATGAATGTTAATACGAAGTTATGTTAAGGTCCCTTGGCAGTAAGGAGATATGTGTGGATTAGCCATGGAGTTTATATAGAGAGATGACGACTGGATGAGATTATTATGGAGAAATTGATAGAAGAAAAATGTGGAGGATGAAAATATATGGATAGATGGAAAATAATCGAACAGCTCTGGCTGATCTGAAATTAATTTGTACGGCTGGCAGCGAGAGAAAATATCGATATATTTGAAATTTGTGAAATGTTTATATTGTGTAAAGTCGTGTAAAGTGTGTTATAATACAAGAATTCTGAAAAGATTTTGTAGTGTTACTGATTATCTGAACAGAAGAAATAGAGACATAATTTCAGGTAATAGTGTAAGAGTTATTTTTCGCGTGATGAAAAAGATAAATAGAATTTATAACCGGAACGGCTAACGTGAAAACACATCTTGGAATCAAAAGATGTTGAAACACGTATTTCCTCACTTTAAGGTAAAGATAATGTTGTACAATTACTTGTAATCGTCGCCCATTGACTGAAAAGTAGGATTTGCATACTGTATAATTAAAATAAGACAGGAAAAAAGCATTAGTTTAAGTAAATGATTTGCATAAGCCAGTGGGTGAATTATAAGCTTCTCTGCTACAAGTGGACGAAATAAAATGTGAGAAAAAGTGTTATCTACAAAACGTAAATTTCAGTATTAAGAATGCAAAAAGTTTAATTAAGAGAGTTCTAAAACTTTTAACGTGTATTGTCAAACTAGTAGGCATAAAATGCTTGGCATGCGGCCGTAAAGCCAAAGCTCTAAATACGACCATGCCATGATGAGTAAAACTTCCCTAATGTTGAGATAAGGTGGTGAAGAAGATTCCTTTTTATTTGACAGAAGGAAAATATTATGTAACTCGCGCATACTAGTATTTCGCACTTCTACTAAAGATATTCGTTTTTTCAATTAAAGACTGTTTACTTCTATTCGTTGCATTTATATTACATAACTAGGCATTTGATATATCTAAATACATATTTTCAATTACAAAACATTCTATAAAGTCATTGTAACATTTTTACTGTAAAATTTTCAACACTAGAAATGAGGGTAAGAAGTGTACATCCGCTTGAAAATCACAATCGTCCTTCGTCTTGTTTCGACACAATTTTCATTCCATTAAATATAAAGCCCTCCATCAGCTCCAAGACACTGATTTTAAATCGCTCTTCTCAATGTCGACACTGCAGAACTCTGCAGAAACTCCTCTTCCACCAGGAGATATGATGAGCTGGCAATAATTCCCAGGGGCTCGACATCCGTAGCGTATTATTATGAGCTGCGGTGAGGCGGGACAGGAATACCGGCCATTTTGTTGCGGGTCGGTCTGTCTTAATTAGATCTGTAGCGAACTCGTCCCCGATAGACTCTGAAATTCAGTTAGTGGCGGACCCAGTATAGAACCTTGCGGCACCCCTTCCCAGTGAGAGCCTAATGAATTGTTGTGAGGCTGCCAGGGACTTCCTCAATTTGAATCCCCTCCCCACTGCTAAACTGCGCCAATCACGACAGCTCCACGTTAATTCAGCTCCCCCTAGTGAAAGATTACGGTTAACTCACGTCTGGGGTTGGTAACGGTGCTGTTCTCGCTGGCTCGATGATTAACACACTCAGTCACAAAGTGGCACGCTCCCTGAAATACTAAGGAATTGATAACATCGTCTCTCTTTCTATTTCCAGAGATATTCCTATTGTATTTGTGCGCAACAAGTATGTTCTCATTATTCGTGTGATACTATCGCTGATACTACTCTCTTCGTCAAACAAGGGTTTGACAGATTTTAGATTTGCCTTACATGCTCCTTTCTAGTGGCTACCAAGTAAAGGGGATCTACAGCTAAATGTAGCAAGATTTTTTAGATGAAATGGCCAAGGGAGGTCAAATTGATTGTATAGCGATAGATATTTCAAAGGGTTTTGACAGACTGAGCCATAAAATGGTTCAAACAAAGGTAAAAACTGTTAGAGTGGATGAGAAAGTGATTTGCTGGATAGAATTCTTCAAAGGTAGTAAGCAAAGAGTTAGCGTAGGAAATGCATTTTCAAAGAAGATGAAGTGAAAATGGGACACAAGGTAGCGTATTGGGACCATTATTATTCGTTATTCTAATAAATGACTGTGTTGATGTATTACTGTTAGAAGTTAGGTTATTCCAAATGATATAATATTATATAGTATGATCAAAACTTTAGAAGACCATGAACAGCTGCATGGTGATCTGAGCAGGATATCTAGTTGGGCAGGTCGACATGGTGTTAAGATAAATACAAAGAAAAGTCTGCTTATTAGGTACACAGCTGAAAAAAACTAAAGGTTGATTTGAGTATACAGTCGGGAATGAATTACTTGTTGACGAATTGAAATGTAAGTATCTTCGAATAAAATTTAATAAAAAAAATCAACTGGGCAGGACACAAGGGACAGGTAGTAGGAAAGGGTTTCAAAATCCTTCACTTGCCGGAGAGAATGATGATGGCATGTACCAAAGAAGTAAGGGAACTGGGTACCAAAACTTTGGTCAGACTATTGCTTGAATATGGTGGTGTAGTATGGGACCCTCATTTTGGATATCAAATACAGCAGACTGAGGGGACGCAAAGAAGGGCTGCTAGATTTGTCTCTGGGAATTATCGCAGAACACAATCAGTGATCGATATGATAAGGAGCTGGAGTCTTATTCATTGGAAGACAGCAGGAGGGTAAGTAGAGTCATGGGAGTGTACAATGCGTATACTGGTGATGAGACATGGAAAGAAATTGAAGGAATAATTAGGATAGGTGCATGCAAGGTAAAAGATGACCACGTCCACAAGCTGGTACTCGATTTCGGGCATAAGGATGTTAGAAGTATTTGTTTCGTAGGTAAAGGTGTCAGAGATTGGAATAAACTATCAAGAGACATGATAAATAATTTACTGAAAATGCTGAAATGATATAAAGCTGAAAAACGTAGAGGGCAAAAGCAGATGGGTACAGGAAATGGAAAACAATTTGGGTGCACGGCAGTGCACCCGCCAAGTCGAGTCAACGGCGGCACTGCCTACCCTTTTCTCGAAGCGATTCGGGCCATTTTTGAACCTCAGTTTTTTCGGTAGTATTCATGATACATGTCTCAAATTTCTGTTGCGCATAGATATTAGCAATCTTAGCAAACGTACTAAATTTTATTTCGTTACTGTTCTTAGATCGGTCATTATTAGGATGCAAACTACAGCGATTTTGTCACTCACTCACTGACTGACTGACTGATGATCATCAAAATTCTAAGGCACTTTCCGTAGCCGTAGAAAGCTGAAATTTGGTACACAGATAACATTTTACCCCCCATATTATAAGAAAAGTCTGAAACTCGTAAATTTCCATATACCTTACCCCTTACCTACCTCTAACTTGAAATCGCTTTCTACCCTAATTACTTTTAAACCTGAGATTTTCACTGTAGAATTAGCTTACTATGTTTAACTAATGTATTTAATTTTACTTCTTTCGTTTTCTTACTTTGGAAGTTATTGAAATTCAAAATTTTATTTCGGCACAACCCCGCGACATCAAAATTCCACTGCACTTCCAGTAACCTAGAAACAAGTAATTTGGTACACATATATGGTTTCATCCCTAAATCATAAGAAAAGTCTAATATTGGAGTTTTTCGCCGTATTTATTTAATTACAATCCCAAACGTGAAAAATGCTGGCACATATTTGCGGCTTAATTACTTTTCTCCACATGAAGCTATAAACCTGAGATTTCTATACTATATAGAGGCAAGCAAGTTTAACAAAAGCCTTAAATATTACTTTTGTTCCTATGGTTAGTTTGGAAGTTACTTGTTATTTATTTGAGGTAGCAGTTAAACCAGCGGCAACGTTCATTGCTCGGCTACGACGGACATTGTTTGCAGAGATTGGGGCATTGTTGGTAATGATATTGCTGATTTTCCCTGTATTTATTCAATGGCAATCCAAACGTTCCGGTGCATGATTGCAGGTTAATTGATTTCTTTGGGATGAATCTACTGTATATGTTCAAACCGTCGAACCTGTCTCATGAAGAGAATCATTTTCCAAAATATTTAAGTACAGAAAAACAAAAGAAGGTGCGGGTAGTGAGTGTCTGTTGTTTAACGTTGCAGCGATTGTAACACATTGTTCATATGAGAAATACGATTGCCAATGTAATCTAACAAAACAACTTAGATAACTGGCTTTCTTTTCGTAAGAATCGAAACTGTATATTCACCATGGCCAGGAATGCATAACTTTACTGCTTGGTTCAGGCCTCATTTCCACGTAAACGCTAACTCGCTTTCTTTTGGTACTAATCGAAAATACAAATGCGCCATTGCCATGGATGTATAATTTTACAGCTTGGTCCAGGATGTATTTTCACGTGAACACCTAATGTAGTTGGTGAGCAGAAACATGGCATCATAACAATCAACTTCGCCATATAGCACATTTACTTCTTGGGTCCCTGGCGTTGAGTCCTAGTCTAGATCAGCAAGTTTAAGTAATATCTTAAATTTTAATTTGTTCCTGTGCTTAGTTTGGAATTTACTAGTAATTTTGTTTATGGTGGTATTGAAACCAACGGCAATTGCTCGGCTACGGCGCACACTCACTGTTTTCAGGGAGTGGGGCATTTTTTGTAACGTATATTGATGTCTTAAATTCCAAAATGTTCTTATCCAGTGATTTTCAAATAGAATAATAACATTTGAGAGGCGATTAAGAATAAGCGATTAACTTACAAAAATAAATGAGATCCCACAAAAACAATTCTTGTAAAAATAGGCCAAGTCTCGTATTCATATAGTGACAAGAAGTTATGAGATCTTCTTCTGAGCCAAGTCTACACTGTGTATTCACTTCACTTTGTGAAACAGAATGGTTTTTCTCGGTATCACAGATCGTTTATTTTGATAAAAAAAATTGCATGTCATAATTTGAACTTAAATTGATGGCATAATACATATATATATATATATATACCTGTCAAATTCGAAAAAGAGTGAGGGAAATTTTGGCTTTTATGTATTTATAAGTTTGTTAAAGCAACACATTTAAGGTATTTGTATACGTTAACTAAAACGTGGCATTCATAATGGCCAAGTCGTCAGATTCTTTTTTATCCTAAATAAACGATCTGTGATACCGAGAAAAACCATTCTATACCCACGTCATATCTAAATCGAACATCCTTCGTTACTCTTGGGGCCATGGAATAAACAGTTTTCGAAATTCCTATCAAAATTCGAGCAGCAGCCAGGAAAAAAGAAACTATTTTTTTATTATTATTTATTATTCCTTATGTTTCCGATCCCATCAAGATAAAACATACCCCATTTTACTGCAGTAACTAAGCGTTGCACAATGTTTCAAACACTATGAAAATCTGTCCCGTTGTTTTTGATGAATCGTGTTCAAGGGAACAAAATTTTCTTCTCGCAGCCGAAGTTTTTACATCAAACTATATAAACAATTCTAATGCACCCAATTATTGTTAAGTTTTTACTAATAAAGAAATCTGTTTATGTGCTCATACATAATATATGTATTCTTTTTATATATATTATTCTTATATTATATACATTGTCACTAGATAAGGCACATAATTTTTTCTGATTTAAAGCTGAGAGCGAATGTTTTACACAACCCTTCGTGGATTCGTAACTGTTGCAGTCCTGCATGGAATGTCTGGGTTGCTCTGCCCACTAAATTAAAATTTAATAGGTAATGCAACAAGGATATTGGGCATTTTTTTTGGTGTCTTAAGTGTCTAGATCCTGCATCCCTTCTAGACTGGTTTCATATATTCCTGCATCCTTCCTATCTTGCGCTAACATCTTCATCTCAACATACCCCTTACAACACACGCTCTCAATTATCTGTTCAATATTTTATAATCGCTGTCTTCCTCTATAATTCTTTCCTTCACTAACAAATTAACCATCCCGCATGTCTCAAAATATGACCCACAGGCAACTTCAGGGTGCGGAAATATTTGTGATAGTCAAGCATCATAAGAATGAAATCATAAACCTGCATTGCGCTGGAAGTAAACTGTGGAGAAAAATGGTTGAGGAAACATGAAATATATGTCAGAATTGTCATTACTTGAATGTATGGTACATGATGACTAAAATGAGAACTATACATATGTGGTGATATTGTAGAATGCGTAATTACAGATCGGATCGCTGCGAGGTAGTCATTTTAGGTACCTTTTTTTTCTTCTTTTTTTTTGTTACGTACGTCGAGGACATTAGAATCGGTAAATGAATGTTTTTTTACTTGTGGCTTACAATTTTTTCTCATCTATTTACGTAATACCTGCATTTAACGAAATTACAGTGTAAATTATCTTCACAGAAAATGATATGTGACTTAGTCATAATATATTCTGGGTTTCTACTAGCAAGATGCAGCGAATTTTGAGATTTTTTTTTGGTGAGTTTTTATTGTTGTGGTTGTAGATTAGTGTACTACACACTATTTATAAACCATATTTCCAACAATTTACATAGAAATCCAGAGAAATAAACCAGACTTTACTCATGTAGAGAGAGCGCTTGCTATCACGTGCATCGTTGACCCACACCATGCAGTAGAGGATCGTTTTGGCGGGCTTTTAAATACTTTAAATTTTAACGTTGAATTTTATGTAAACTAAGCACATTTGTCAAAAAATAAGTTGTAGCTGGTGAATTAGGTGTACCAACAACAATTTTCAAAAATTAATGCAATAGCCAATTTAAGAACCGGAGGGTTGGTGAGGTGAGGAGCAGGCCAGGGGAACATGGCCTTCAGTCGCCAGTTAAGATTAAACAGGGTATAGTTTCCTGGTGTGGACGGAGTTTACAGGTCTCTCCAGCTAAGCTACCTGTCCGGGGTCTCTGATGAGACCATTCTGGAGCCAATCAGAGCTGATGAAAGGCCGTAATTAGTCTTTGGCCGAGTCTGACGCCCGCCGCCTAGATCAAGATGTCTCTTGCACTGTTCCTCCACTCCGGTAACACTTGTATGGTCACCAGGGAAGTTTTAAAGGACAGACGGTACAACGAACTTTTCAGTGACTGACAAGTATCTGCGGTTAGCGTTTTACCTTTAAAGACACCGCCCTAACTGCTGCTTTTAGGTTGTTCCTAGTAAGATCAAATGCTGAGATTTTTCTGTGGTACACTGAACACTACACATGACACAAGCAATATAATAACAAAAATCTGAATACATCTTTTCAAATACGTAATTAGTGTTTTAAATGAGTTATGTATTAGTATTGTGTCTTGGTCAACATGGTGTCCTAAGTGCCGATAGTACGATAAGACCAGAAAACTGACCATAGTTAAAGATAGAAGAATACAGTAACGATTCTTGGATTTATGTAATATACACTGTAGTACTGGAAGGAAAACAAAATTGAAGAAACCTAGACATTTACAAAAATATATGTCGGATCCATCCGGGAAAGATCAGGAATCGGGCGGGTTGAATGGAGTTCCCGGTTAGAGGCAGATGGCTCGACAGAGAATGTAGGCTGTATATATCCCTCGGACAGTGGAGAGTAACTACGAGAACACAGCGGATTCCAGGATCCCGTTTATTAGACTCAGTCTCACAATACACAATGACAGATAACGGAGTGATGTCGCCTCGGCGGTCAGGCAGGAAGAGAGCTCCGTATGGTGTGCGCCGCCTTTAAGTAACCCTTCGTAGATGTCACTGCAGTCACTGTGGCGCTGCTTTGCTGCGTCTGTGGCGCCCTCTAGTAGCTAGCCCCATATTCCAGATCCGACATATAAATATTTGTGGGAGAAAATATTAATGGATAAAAAGGGATCTTGAAAATAATTCTTTACGATATGCATAATCTGCGCTGTCCGTTTTATCATTGCGTCGGCTGAGACTAGACCGCTAAGTCAGTGAACACCGATATTAAATGATTTACTGAATATTGAGAGCATGATCTTTCGTGAGTAAAGTTTGATTTAATGTGAAATTGTGCCGTACACGGCACAAGAGTAGGGTTGCGAACCATACTTTAATCGAAAATATCACACATTATTTTCGGTCGGTATTATCATTATCCTAACCATAAAGTATGCGAAAATAATTTATTTCTGATAAACTATACAATTCAAGGAACGGAACGCTATTGTGCGTTATTAATTTCCAAACGAAATATTACAGCTTATGATCAAACGAAATTAATCAAAATGATTGGAAGTGAGACACAGAGCGTCCTTAAATTTAATTAATGTTCATTAACTTATAATGCTAGATTTAGAAAGCGGTACCAGCTATAACATTTTGAAATGAAACCAAACGTAATTGCGAAAATATATGTATTTAAGGAAATAAAAACTACATTTATTTTTTTCCTTTCATATACTTTTTTTGTTTTCCTCTTGAAAAGACATAAACACTTTTTTCCTAAAGAAGTTGGCAGCTCTGTTTATAACCAACGAGCCAAGTCCTGACAGTAAAAAAATTGTTCCATCGCCGAGTCTCGACAAAGGTAACCCTAACCTACGGGATTAATATAAAATTACGGTAGGTATTTTTGTTAATAATTGTACGAATGGTTCAAATTAAATAAGTTTCCATGCTCATTTACGAAATAAATGTCTTAAATTTTATACTATTTTTATGATTAACCTAAGATAAACTGATTAGATTAAAAATAAAATTATATTACGCCACACAAGGAAAAGAGTTTCACTTTGGGGAGCAGGGGAAATAAGTAGTCCTCATGACCAGACGACGAATCGAATCACAGATTACTCGGCTCGGCGATTAGCAATGCAGAGAAACGAAAACGGGGGGGGGGGGGGAATAAAATATTCTCATGTGTTTTTGTCGAAATGCGACCAGGCGTCAAAGCCACGTCGTCCTCGAATTCCCTCGAGCGGGTCATTGTATGTTGCGTGGCCAGTTGAATCGGACAGTCGGCGCCGGGGTTCGGAAATGGGATTTGCAACCCAAACACCCGTTTCTTTATCCGCCACTTTCTCGCCTACGAACTTCCGATACAGGCAACACGAGCAGGAATGCCTTCGGCTGACGAGATCGAGGGCAATCGACCGGACTCACCGAGCAACTGCTGCGTTCGGTCGATTTGAGAGTTGAAGAAACGACCGCCAAATGCGAGGAATCGGCATTCTGGAGCTACTTCTGCTGTTGGGTATGGGTAAACACACACATACATAACACAGTGTTACAAGCTACACCGTAAATGGAAATATTTTTCGAAGAGACAGTTCTTCGTTTGGAAAATCGTTTATACTTCTACTAAAGAAATTTTTACCTAAACGTTTCGATGACAAGATAGTTCAACAAATGATAATATTCGACGGTTTACTTTTATTCCTTATTTATTCAAAAAAAAGATGTTACCGTGCTTACAGTAATACACGAGACTTCTTTCCGATGAAACAAAGGCACATAAAAGATTATTTATTACATAATTACAGTGCAACCTACCAAGAGACGGAATTTAGGCATTCCACTTGTGTTCTTGGAGATGGTTTTTTCAGTTACGGCCCGTAAAACATCGCTGACACCATTGTCTTGTAGGCAGAACAGACTGGGGATGTGATGACTTCAACAAAATACCGAAGGAAAACTTCAGCTATTATAACGAAGCAAGACAAAAGTGATGAAATGTAGTAGAAATGATAACAATAACAATAGATTAAATATAAAAATAAAGTCGGAAGGAATAGGAGAATTAAGTGAATTCTGCCAATTGGGAAGTACGAGTAATATTGAAACTGATAGCCGAAGGAGGAATGATGTTCAAAGCAGAATAGTTCTAGCGAAAAGAACCTTCTTGAAGAAGAGATATCATTTAGTTTCAAATATTTATCTATGTCCCAGAAAGAATTTTTTATTTTTTTAAATTTTTATTTTATTTTTAAATGTGTGGGCACAGAACATAATGGTAGCGAAAGCAAGGACTTCAGAAATACCAGAAAAGGAGGAAAATTGAAGCGTTTGAAATGTGATGCTATGGAAGGATTCTTAGAATTAAGTGGACATATAAAGAAGGAAATTAACGTGTTTTTGAGGTAATGGGAAGGAGAGAAGATTGTGGATGAGTCTTACAGAAAGAAAAGATAGGATTATGGCTCACATTTTATCATATGCGGGATCGGTTGATTTTTTTAGTGGAGGGAACAGTCACAGGTAAGAACAGTAGAAGTTTTCTAGTTATTTCATGTATATCCTTAAAAGGGGCTCAACTTTGGATACTTTTTTCGCAGACATTGTTTTGCAAAGCAAAAAATGAATTTGAATACAACAATCAAATATTTACTCAATTCTCTCATGCGTTTTATTTCAAAACACACCAAAGAATATATTTCATTAGAATTAAATCAGAGACGAGACAGGTAAAAAACAAAAACAAAATGGGTCCGTCTTTCGTTCCTTTCTTCTAACGTTTGAATTAGCTCAAGTCGTAACTCCTCGTGTTAAGCTTGTTAATGGCGTCCGCTACTAAAGAGAAAGATTAATTTAGTGAATACGGGTAATTGTAGATGAACTCTTTTGTGTTTCCGGTGAGCTGACGCAGAAGGAGCCTAAGGAATTGGATCAGTATTTCGACTGAGGTGAGCCTGGGTGAAACAGTAGTAATTTTGCGAGATGAAATAAATGAAACGAAATTGGAGCTGCCATGTTGTGGGCAGCTTTCATTTTGGCGTGGGCATTACACTCGCCACTACCACGAGGGACTCGGAATTACTACTGGCTGGACCGGCGCACTCCATACCAATTGCGCCCTCACTTGACGGAGAGCAAAGTGTTTGGCGGAGCAGCCACGGGCCTTATTACTACAGAGTGCGCGGCGCAATGTCAGAGTTAATTAACGAATGCTCCACGCTCAATCTCTTCACTCCGCGAGTAATGCACGCGGTTATTATTGTGATGAGCTAAAACTTCAGCTCAGGCAAAATCCGTTGGTAACTTTAAAGCGCTGCGAGATCTGATACTGGGAGGAGAACTAGTTTTATTTATTTATTGGCATTTAACCTATTGGTAAAACAGCCAAACCAAGTAAAATTTATAAACTTTTAGTTTATTATTTCTGGCAAATGATAGGATTAAGCGATATATAACAACATTTTCAGTGGCTAGTAAATGTTTCATGTTGATTGGTGACTGGATGCCCTCTTATGAAAGTGTTATCATGAAGTCTGTGATGTTGTTCCTGTATTTCTTGCAGCCGAAGAACATGTGATTAATGTCGCAATTTACATCTTCTTCACAATTACACAGTGGAGATTCAGTTGCTTTAATTCTGTATTGATGCGAGGGAAAGAAACCATGGTTGAACGTTAATCTAGCTATTGTATTTGATAGTCCTCTTGATGGAACACCTTTTTGATGCCTCTGGGATGTTGGTTACCGGGGGGTGGATGCAAGCATTGTGGTGACCTGTAAGTTGTGATGTTTCCGGCCATTCTCTATCTCACATTTTCCTGCAGTTTTTCTTATGGAAGTTTGTGATATCTAGGCCTAGTACCTTGGTCTCTTCCTCACCGCATAGCACTCTTTGCTAGGTCGTCTGCCTCTTCGTTTACTAGCAAGCCCACATGTGCTTTGTCCATATAAATATATCTTCTTTCCCTAAGTTGGTGTTTTGACTGCAGTTTTGTATGATCTTCATTATCAAAAAATCATTTTGATTGTTTTTTTTGAAAGATAAGGTTTTTTTTTTCATGAATAATTTGGTGTCCGTTAGTATTGATGGTAAACCGTATTCCAGGGCTTCCGAGATGGCCAGCATTTCCTCTGCACAATTCGAGGCCATACTAGTTACAGTTTCTAGATCTTATTTTAAATTATGGTTTTACACCTCACCCGACAAAGAGGTCATTACAAGTGGAAATGGACTGTGAGTAAGGTAAGGGAAGGAATTTGGCCATGGCCTTTTAGAGGAAGCATCCTAACATTCGCCTGGAGTGATTTGGGGAAACCATGGAAAACCCAAATAGGGATGACCTGACTGGGATTCAAACCCGCGTCCTCCCGAATGCGTTACTACTGACCTACCACGTTAGATTAAAGTTTTTAGAGATTTTTCAAGAATCCATAGGTGATTTCCGCGCATAGGTACCACTTTCTGTAGCGGAACTATAACTTCCAGAAATGCAGTAACACAGAACAAACTAGCGAAAAACACACCAAGGTTGGTGAGCGAGCGTTTAACGTTCCGGCCTGGTATTTGGAGGACGTGGGTTTAAATCCCCGTTCGGCGATTCAGATTTCGATTTTTCATCATGGTTTACTTAATTAATTCCATGGAATATCGGCAAAATTCCTTCAGAAGGATACGACTAAATTCTTACGCATTCCAAACCTCTTACCTTCTACCGATCGTGGTGGGTGAGTGGTTAACGTTCTGGCCTCGCATTCGGGAGGACACGGGTTCGAATCCACGTCCGGGCATCTAGATTCGGGTTTTCCACGGTTTCCCCAAATCACTTCAATCGAATTCCGGGATGTTTCCTTCAAAAAGGCATTTGCCGAATTCATTTCCGTTTCTTGACCCCGTTCCATCCCGCCTCTAATGACCTTAGCCGTCGACGAGCCGCAAGTAAAAAAAAAAACGTACCTTCTCCCTGTGCAAAAACGAAAAGAAATTATCACGAAGTATTCAATGACAGTATTCATAACTAAACAATAAATGATTCCAACTGCTCGGCCTAATGTTTTGTGTCAAAGGTAAACTGAATAACATCACTGTGTAGGTCATATGAGATAAATTAAGACATTGAGGTGAGTTTCGGTTCACATTGCTGGTATATTTAGTGTTACTATGCACCTGCTCTGTGTTCTGCAAATGTTATGTAAGAAGATGGAAGAAGAAAGAGAGTGAAACCAGGTATTTGGTTTTAAGGCCTGCTCTTCCTAAAGACACTACGAGTGGTTTTAGTTTTACACGTCTCCAGATGATGGACATGTTTACAAGTTTTTTTTCCTTGTTTCCTGTGTTTACAACTGATAAAATTCATTTCGAAGAAGGGAAACCATACACAAAAATTCAGTTTGAAGTAAAAAATAACACCGCAATGTCAATTTGTCCTTAGGAGACAGCCCTGTTACTGTGGCGCCTTTGTACCGATTTCGATAAAATTTGACCGACTGCAATACAGATCTGGAGACAAATACTATACTTTTTATAGGGTACCTCCGCAAGAAATGGAATAAGTGTTGTTTCTGAAGATTCTTATTTAAATTGTATATTTCGCTATTTATGAATTGCCAAATTCGTTAAAGCCCATTCAGTAAACAGAGACGGTTCAAGGTCAGCCTGCTCTATCCTCACTCCGCTGCCTTTTCCCCCACATGCGAAGGGGAAATTTACCAATCGCCTACCTTAACACAGCGGTCAGTTTGGTGAGGTAGGAAGGGAGGGGGTGGTGAAGTAAGGAACGGATTGAGGAGAAAATGACCTTGAGCCGCCAGCTGGGGATGAATGGGGTGTAACTAAGTGTCCACCCTCCCTCTCTTATTTTTCAACATGTAACTGACAAATTTTAAATTTCAATACGTTGGCGCTTATTAAGGTCTTCAACGGAAAATATTTTTGATAAGAGAAATGGACGAGTGTTTTCATATTTTTAAATTATTCCTTTACCATTTTCCAAGCTTTTAATCCCACCGAATTTGTGTCGTTTTAGATCAAATTTCGTGAAAATATAGGTCTCAGAAACCACTAAAAATGTTAGTGGATAAACACTCACAAGAGACTTTTAGATACCTCCTCATACATGCAACAGATTAATAATCCTCTTTCTCACACCCCGTCGATAGTACAACAGCTAACAGTTCTTCAAAACTGTAATAAATGTTGTTTTGGGACATTTTTATGGAATTCTATGTTTCGCGATATATCTGGGATTGATGAGCGGTCTGATGGCTCAGTGGTTAAGGCGTTTGATTGGAGATCGAAAAGTCCCCGGTTCTCGCACCGCTGTGGTACAGGTTGTTGTGGAATGTGAAGTATACCAGAACTATTCCGGGTTCGGATTCCACGTTAAACAGTAGGTCCTCTTCACTCGGCAGGGCCTCCGGGTTAGGTGTGGTAAGGAAGGAAATGAGGACACCTATGATAACCAGACTTAGTATTTATTTCGGGAGAGTTCAACAAAACTTTAGGTTGAGGTTCACAGTTTGTTTAGCTTATTTGATAAATAACCTAATTACTAGTGCTTGTTTAATTACTTATCTTCTAGCGATCAACCACAAGTTCTTTAATTTTTTTTTTAATTTTTTTTTTTTTTTTGCTATATCATTCACATTACGTACTAGGTAATTCAAATACAGTGCTATGTATTCGTGCAATAGACTGAAGAAGCCATCAAAATAATAATTATAATATACAGGGGCTGCGGGATCATGTAGTTTACGTGATCGATACGCACTTTTCGACTGAATTGATAAAACGATCATTATCACTTTGTGTGGTAGATACCGAGAGTGGTGGCTGAACGGATAACGTTCTGGCCGCGCATTCTGGAGGGCGCGGGTTCGAATCCCCGTCCGGGCATACAGATTTGGGTTTTCCATCCAGGCGAATGCCGGGATGCTTCCTTCAAAAAGACCATGGCCGAATTCCTTCCCGCCGTTCCTTGTGGCCAGTCATATCCCGCCTCTAGTGACCTAAGCCGTCGACGGGGCGTAAAGCCACAAGTTAAAAAAAAAAAAAGTGTGGTAGACTTCCTTCCATTTACATGTCAGTCGCTCCATCACTGTTGGAAGCGTGGAGATTGTGTTGGTGGGAATAACAATTAGCCAGTCATGTCTTCCGAATAATGATAAAATACAGGTAGAATGAATTCCGAACTCCCCGAAAACGCAAATCACAGAAGGAACATTTAAATCAGTACTTCCCGCATGAAGCTGAAGTCAGCTGCCTGACAGAAAGTACGTTCGAACCCCCAAGCGGTATGGAATTTTAAAGGAGTGGGATGATACATGCGTCAAAACATTTGCTCAAAAATTGATTTGCTAGGTTGCTTAGTCGGGAAGAAAGTTCAACACAAACGGATGCCAGTTGTTTAGGAGGCGTGTCTCACTCCACGGCGTGTTGAGGGCAACTGAAAACAGCGCTGCTAGTCGAGCCAGATTATTTTATACCGCTGGGTCCTTGAAATTATTCAAAACCAAACCTTATTATACAAACCAACAAAACTCTTGAGATATAGTCGGAAACAAATACAATTATTTTTTTTATTTTTATTTTTTACTTAACTTGAGTAGGAATTATTAAAATGCCAAGACATCAGTCTCGCAGCAAGGAAAAAAAAATTGTATTTTGGTTGTAAAATTTCTATTTGAAAAAGTAAATATTGATACATGTAAAAGGTAATATCATTTATACACATTTACATATGTGTCGAGTCACCATTACTATCCTACATACTTTTAAAAGGTGCTAGAATGTATTTTACTTTTAAATTCTTGTTACGAATCCAGTTAAACGAAGCAATCTGCTATACAAACACGATACGGAAGATAATCATATTATACGCATTTTGTATCGATCTATACAAATTGACAGCCCTGACTAACCCTTTTTTATTTAGAGGAGAGATGGGATTGAGGACAAGCAAAAGGATGGAATTCGGCCATGGCCTATTGAAGGAAGCATTCCGGCATTCGCCTGGATTGATTTGGAGAAACCATGGAAAACCCAAATCTTAATGCCCGGACGGAGATTCAAACCCGCGTCCTCCCGGATGCGAGGCCACATCGTTGACACTACCCTGACTTGAGACCAATGCTATGTGGTGTTGCGACCCTACCCCAATGCCGGGCCGTTGTCGTGTTAGCCAATCAACACTCAACCGATAAACAACGCGCTATGTGGTTTCGATCTTTCGACCTGATCATCACTTCATTCATAGATGCTAACGGAGAGTTTGATACACAAAATATAGCGTTAAAATACCATGTTTACTGGGTTAGTTACACGTTATTATTATTATTATTAGTTTTTACTTATTCCTTTACGCATCGTCGACATCGAGGTCATTAGAGGCGGGATGGGACTGGGGACAAGGAGCGGGAAGGAATTCAGCCAAGACCTTTTGAAGGAAAAATGCCGGAATTTTCCTGGAGTGATCTGGGAAAATCCAAATCTGGATGCCCGGACGGGGATTCGAACCGACGTCCTAAATGCAAGGCCACCACGCTCGGTTAGTTAAACGAGAAAATTATATAAATCTTTAGTTTAGAGTAAGGTAAGTGCTCTGTTTTGGGCGGTGCCGGCATAGGCTAGGACAGGGTTGGAACAAGTGTTACACTAATATCATATGTAAGTGATGATTTACTCGTGGTCTGAAGCGACAGGTTCTCCGCTGTCGGAGCGACAGGACAGTGTAGCGTATGGACGTCCCTTTTCCTCTCCCCTGAGCTCTGGTGATGGTGGCTTAGCAATGCTCGGCGACCAGAACCCTTGCTCCAGCCAAATTGGTTCACCCACTGTGTGTGTGCGCCACGTTCTCAGCCGCTTTTCACTTATATGAAAGGGCGCGCCAGGCCGTGAAGACTAATGGCGCCAAATTCCCCCGGCGCAGTCCTACCGACCTTCCTTCCCCCGAAACGTCTTTGCGAGTTGCGGGAACTTGGCCAAGAAATTCCCAATCGATGTGATGTGCTCCTTGCCGTGGCGGTGGGGTGTGGGGATTTTCCCTTTCTGCTACGACGGACGAGAAGATACCGGCGGCGCGGGCCGATATTAAATTGTGGCAGGAGGGCGCTCGGATTACCCAATGAGCGCCCCTGAAGAATATAAATGAGATCCGTTACTGGTCCTGCGGTTGGAACAGAAAATAAATCATCTCCGAGGGAACCTGGTGTGGTAAGCCGTCTTCTGTACACCCTGTTCAGTCTGTAAAGACCCGAACTTCATACACACACATGCTACAATTCTACTATTTTTATTATAGCATCCATAAACTACGTGACTCGGTCTGGGGGGAGGGGAAGGAAGGGAGAGTCCCATTCGGGTAGAAAGCTGCGCAAGGCAATGTGGAGAAAAGGGGGGGGGGGAGAGGTTTCAAGCGAAGCCAGGTAGATTTTCATTCATATTATTTCTCACACTTAAAATAAGTACAGAATATCCAACAGCATGTGGATACTTCTTTCCATCATTTAATTACCCCCGTATATTATTTAGAAATAGTGTATACTAACAGTTGTGCGCATGCGTGTGACTTGAAGTCATAGCGTTGGGTTGCACGCGGACTGCGCATTTGAACGAACCGAGACGCGACGGTGCATTATGATTATGATTCGAAAATCATTAGACATACCGTACCTAGCCTCAAATTCGCTTACAGATGTCAACCAGGATTTCCCAAGACAGTGACAGTTCGTATTGTTTCGAAACAAAGTTGTTTGATTATGATGACCGCCAGCGTGTAAACACACCGCTAGTTGATTAAATAATTCTAATTTTTTTCTTTCAAGTGAATTTCAGTGCAAGTTTAATTATAGTGCTTAAGTGTATTTCAAGATCAAAGTGTGTTGTGAAGTAATGCTGTACAACTAACATTAAGAGGCTTATCGATAATGTTTTTTCCAGTGAATTTTTAATACCAAATGAATTTTAGAAAACTTTTAAACAGATCAATGAATCATTTCCTGAGAACGTAGAAAGAAAGATGACAGAACTGCCTCAAAATAAACAAAAGATGCAGCTCTCCTTAGTTTTTTTTACACAATTGTCTATTTCATCAATTAATGAATAATCATGAATGATAAAAGGAGGTTTTTAGTAACACCTCAAGAAAATGGGGTCCACAACTATGCCTGATAAAGAGGTTTTCCCCAATAGTTGATAATTTCCAGGAGTGGCTACTGTCGACATTTCAATCGGAATATTTATAATTATATAAAAGTGTACTATGCGCAATAATTTTAAGAGAAAATAGTACAAAATTTCTTCTAGAATTAATAGTGAAGAAAGCTACATGCCACAGGAGAGAGGGGGGGAGGAAAGTCGAGGAAAAGCCACGTAAGGCTACGTGGAGGGAAGAGGGGATTCAAGGGAGGCCTAAATAGAGCTACGTAGTTTATGAACTTTCCTTTATGTCCGAGCTGCAATTTCTCTACAAACACAATGGTTTGACTGAATTTTTCTTTCATTTACTTCCTTGCAATCTTCTGAACGTCCGTTTCGAGACATTGTATGCGATGCATTTTTAAAATTCTTGCCAGGATAGTATGGTGTTGGGGATATGGTTTCGTTGTGAAAGTTAACTTTCGTTTCAGTAACAACGAATTCAGTTTCTTGTTTCCATCCATTTGAACGCGAAGATTAGCTTAATATTTGGGAACAGTACTCATACAATTATGAAAAATGAAATCATTATAATCTGGGTCAGCTTTCGTAGCATCTTGTCGAAATACTCCTTTTACACCACTGTTCAGTTCTCTCCTTTCTCTTGTATAATTCATCGGACTCCATTCATCCATCAGCACTTTGGCTTATAGTTCCCGGGGCTTCCTTCGTTCCAATTGCTGGTTAAAATTTTTTCTTGGCATCGGTCCCGTTACAAGTTTGCTGGTATCCTTTCGTGTTCACTTCAGAATTTTTTATTTTGTTCCTTCTCATATTTCATTTCTATGACCAGCATCCTATTAATAATCGTATTTTCATCACCTGCCTTCGGAATCATACGCCAATAGAGAAAAATAGTAAATTCAGTAAATATGTCATTTCCCTGCTGCATATTAGTTCTGTGTTACACTTTAAAAATTCCTCTGTTTTATCTAAATCTTCAATTGATCTATTTCCAGTTTCATACACTTTTTATATAACACTTGCATGATTTAACTGTTCTTTTACAAACTTGTGTTTTTTTTTAAACTACTTGTATAATTAATATTTCTTATCCTTCTTAAGAGCTGTATATATTATTTTGCTCTTATTTTTCAATGAATTGGGTTGTGTATGGGAACATGGTTTCAAAAAATGTTGCCGTAAAAACCTTAAGTGAACTACAAAACAACTGGAGGAATTTTTATATGTCGCAGCACACTGATTCAGTATTACGCTATAACACTGGTCTGCATGAAAATCTTACTGATTCATAAGTAAACTGACCTTCTGAATTCGAATATGACCTCCATTTTGTCCCATCACCCACAGTTTTTGGAGGAGACCTCCCCCCCCTCCCCCCCCCCTCCCCCCCCCCCCCCCCCATCACCCATCTCACCCATTTTTATCAATTTTCGTTAGCTGGATGGTTGAAAAGGATTATGTTAGAGAGGTGAAAAGTGTAATATTTGTAGCAAGGAGGTAGATCTTGGGGGAAGGGGGTTTTCCCCTTTTAACTGCAAAAAAAACAAAAACAAAAACACACACATTAAAAATTATAGTTTGTTTCCGGGTTTTTTCAATTTTTTTAAACTTTTTTTTACCTATTCCAGCTTCCAGCCCTCATCCAGGACCAGTTCCTCAGGAAGAATCTTTGCCAGTTTCAGTGCCCGCAGGAACCTATAATCTAGAGCCAACGGATTTGAAAGATATGTTGAGCCACAGCCTGGACCGACAAATGATAAGACCACCGATGATGAAGACAATTCAGATGATTCAATTCATTGACAACCTCACCTCGTTACTCTGTTGGAAATGAATGATAACGTCATGTATTTGGAGCTTACTAATAAAATCTCAACTTCTTTCGTTCTCGACTTCAGCAGTGGAATCTAGTACAAAATGGTGTAAACATCTCTTCTTACAGGACCAGGCAGTCAACCCTACTTTCTGTTGGAAAGATGAATGCTTAGTGTTCTGCCATAATTCAAATGCATTGATGATAGAAGCGAAGATGATAGGCTATGTAACCCCGACAAATGGAGACTGTTTACAGACTCATCGAAGATAAGCTTGTAAGTTGGCCAATGAGAATGAGTTACCGTCGGTCCCGGTTGAACACGCTGTGGATATTAAGGAGACTCCTGAAAACATTAGCAGCATCCTTGATAAAATCAGTTATCATGATTATAATTCGAAACTCTGCGCTGACTTAAAAGTTGTTGCTCTACTCGGAGGCTTGCAATCAGGCTTCAAAAATTGCTTCTGCTTTCTATGTGAATGGGACAGCCGAGCCCGTGACAAACCTTACATCGTGCGGAACTGGCCTCTGCGAGAAAGTTTTACTGCCGGTTTGGTACCGAATGAAAATATTTACTTGCCGCCCTTGCACATCAAACTCGGATTGTTCAAACAGTTTGTGAAAGCAGCGGAGAAAACAGATGGTGCATTTCAATTTTTGAAAAGTAAATTTCTTCGTCTTAGTGAGGCTAAAATGAAAGAAGGAATTACCGTGGCCCCTCTAAATTAGACAACTTTTTCAAGATTAAACGTTTTTTGAACAACTGAATAGGAAAGAAAAATGAGCTCAGCTTAAATTCCAAAACACGTAATAACGGCCCTGAGACCAAAACCTTTAATGAAATTGTATTTTAAGAATTACTTGTAGCAAGCTGGGAGTAGAGAGAATTTGGTTTTGTATATTTTTCTTGCAATTAATTGTGAATTTGTGTAAACTGACTTTGTTTTATGGAAAGAATCTATTAAATACGAGGCGCGCCCAGAAAGTAAGTTCCGTTCCAATTTATCTCCGCTGCAGCGCTGCGATTGCAGTTCCGCACATGCGCTGTAGACGATGTGTACCAAGGGGAAGACCGTGCGCCATTTGGAGATCGCTGTCAGATGCGTACGCTTTGTTGTGCTTGTTTGAAATGTCGGCGTTGATTGAAAATCCTGCCGCCTGTGAAATCAGGTCTGTCATTCGGTTTCTGAATGCGATGAAAGTGAAACCAAGTGAAATTTATTGGCAAATTTGCGATGTTTACGGACCAAATACGATGAGTGATTCGATGGTGAGAAGATGGGTCCGACAGTTCAATGGCGGGCGTAGTGATGTGCACGATGAAGAACGAAGCGGGCGTCCACCTTTGGTTACAGAAGAACTGGCAAGACTTTCATCTGTTCTTACGTCTCAAGTCTTTCCTTGGCGGTCATCACTTCACCAATGACGACGAGCTGAAAGAAACTGTTTCCAACTGGTTGAAGACACAGGCGGCAGATTTCTATGAAGAAGGTATACAAAACCTGGTGCCACACTATGACAAATGCCTGCAAAATTTCGGCAGTTATGTGGAAAAGTAGCTTAAGAGTTGTAGAATTTTGTGCAATAAAAATTTCTTCTGTATCTGTGTACAATTTGATTTTATTACTAAACGGAACTTACTTTCTGGACGCGCCTCGTACTACTTAATATGTTCGAGGACAGTACCATGCATGAAACATTGATTAAAAGTTTGTAATTCTAAGTATTGCGGTGAGCTACGATGTTTAGAGGACAATTTGCGGCAGTTTGGACTGATTCATGTGGATAATGTTCTGTGTGAAAATATTTGTCATTTCTGTGCATTTCGTAATGATTGTGAATGATTTTGTATTAATTCTGATTGTTTTAATGTGATTTTAATTGTTTAAGTATTGTTATAACGTCTTTGAATTATTCTGGAATTTTCTGTAAAACCTCGTATATAAGCGATCGACAGAGACGAGTTTTAGTATTCAGAGTATTGAGAGTAGTTTTTGAAAGTTATAATTGCTGTATCATTTGTTTAAGTTTGCACCTAGTATCTTCGGAGTTCGATGTCTTTAAGAAAAACTAAACAAACTTGAAAGTGTTTCTTGTACTAATTATTTCATTTTATAGACGAGCAACCTGTGAGAATTTTTGGGTAACAACAAAAGTGATGATTATATCGGTCATATCGAGGAAGTGCTGTCAGCGTACAAGTAGGACTACATGGCATGTAGCATGACTCTTAAAGTCCATTTCCTTCACTCACACCTGGACGTCTTTCCTGAATATTTAGGAGCAGTTTCCAATTAACACGGGGAACAGTTTGTAACAGCCGCCAAACCTAAACTGAAATGGAATTGTATGTTATGAAGCAATTGTAGCAAGCTAGAGTTTGGTTGAATATGATCTTGTATGTTGGTTTTGCAGTTTACTGTAAATCAGTGTATATAGACTTTGTTTTATGCAAAATAATTATTTAGAGCCCATTTAATATGTTTAAGGACAGAATTGTGCAAGAGAATTGCGTAAATGTTTGTAATTCCAAGTATTAATGCAAATTACGATGTCTAAAGGACAACTTGTTACAGTTTAAAATGATTCCAGTGAATAATTTTGTGTTTAAGTATCTTTAATTTCCAATTCTGACCATTTTGTAATGATTGTAAATGATAATGTATTAGTTCTGATTGTTTTTAATATGTTTCAATTGTTTAAGTATTGTTAATGTTCGAGAAATATCTGTCGGAAGCTTTTGTAGTGTTCTAGAAATTTCGATGGAGCTTATATAAAGCGAACATCCGAGACAGAGAGACAGTTTTTACAGACTCAGTTTATGTCGGCCAAGGACCGTGTTAGTAGTATTGCCTGTGGAAGAAGTGTTTTATACTCCTACAATCGCTGGATTGTATGTATGCATGTAACCAATATCTTTGACGTCGTGCTTATGAAAATAAAAACAAGTGTAAATTGAACTGTATGGTGGACTGGTTATTTATCATATTAATTAAACCACGAACCATCTAATAAGTTCCATCAAGACAGAAATAAGTTCGAGAGAAGATTTTCAGGGAAGTATAATGCAAGTGTATTGACAGTGTAGTGTTGGTTTTCGGTACGATAAACTTCTACCTCAGGGTATAAAAGAAGATCAAGCAGCAAATGAAGGGACTTATCTTATGTATTTATTATTCTTTACATATTATTATTTTACTTTTTACATTTATTATTTTACAAGAAGAAATATAAAGGCTACAATAATTCTTGTCATCCCTCCAAATTAACGAAAATTGAAAAACAATATGGAGGGCTTCCCCTGAAAGCTGTGGATGATGAGGAAAACAGGGATCATTTTCAGATTCAGGAGGTAATTTTACATAAGAATCAGCAGGATTGGTGTTAGGGCTCGAATATATATATATACATATTGCATCCCAGTGTAATCAGCAATCATCATTGAAGATTATTGTTATATTTCAAATACTTTCAACTGGTGAAACTACGCAATTGTAAAGACAAATTTTCTAAGGGTGTCTCAATAGCAGAACGTCTAATAGCTTTCCTTCCTCCGTAAGCAAAGAGCAGATGAAGTCTGCCTTAATGGTCTTCCCTTCTGCAAGAGTACGCCATTAGTACGAGCGAAAAAACTTTGTCGCCATTCTATATATTTCGGCATAACATGGCTGAAGGGGTCATCAAAGATTACGCTTTCGTAGTCTATGTAGACGCACGGATGACCTCAAAGCACATACTAAATACAAATGAATTGTTAAATACTAGGCTACGTCTGAAGAAAAACAACTGTCTTGTATAAATAAAGTTACCTTCTGCGAGCTAACGATTCATAACTCCTAGCACTCAAGAACCTCGGATTTGCAGAGCAGTTACACTGACCATTACTTTCAAGTGATTCTTCTGGCCACCACTGCGCCACGTCAGCTTGCTCTTAAAAAACTTGATACCTCGCGACCATCTAATAGAAGGCGAGTTTGGTCAGTGTGTCTGTCACACTGTGACGTCACGCACCAGGCCTAACAACGACCAGAGATGTTACTGCAAAACAAACGTTATGGACGCTATTTAGCATCAATTCTATTCAGTTTTGAGCAACGAAAAATCAGTTGCCAGAACACTGAAAGAAAAGTATGTTTTTCTGTTAAATCGGCATATTAATTATTAATTAGTTACCTTTTGTTTATTTACATTCGTTTGACGTAAATGTTTTCTTATACTCTCTGTCTATAGACAGCGATGCTACAGTAAGCAAATGAATTTCTACAACATTGTATAATTTTTAGGATTATGAAAGTTATTTAATAACAGATTTATTTAGTTAAGCAACTGGGAATAAATGAACTACCAAAAAACTGCATCCTGCATTTAATTTTTGGGAGGCTAAAAGCAAATACATGTAATAAAACTGTAGCCTGGAAAAAGGTCTATACATTTTATATATATATATGTGTGTGTGTGTGTGTGTGTGTGTGTGTGTACACTACTAACACGATACAGAGAAAAAGTATACTGTTTTATTTTTATTTAATTTAATTTTGTTACTGTATGTCCCTCTGTATTTCTGCCTGTCAGCAAGCTGGGATTTACGCAAAAACTGCTGTCGGATTCTGATCGAGTTTTGTGTAATGTGGGTAAAATAAGATACTATTCATTTTGAGGAGATGTCGGAAAAACTGAGACATTTTACAAGTTAGTGTATATTTTTAATTGGAAGTGATTCAGACCGAAACTACTTGTCGGATTTTGTTTTGATTAAAGTATAGCCCTTTGTACCTTTGGTGAAATAAGATACATTTGACTTTGATGTGAAATCGTAAAGCTGATAAATTTAAGATAATATCATTTGTACGCGATTTATATAAAAAGTATTGGCTGTATTTTGATGGAGTTCCATGAAAGGATTTGCCAGTGGACCCACTTTCTTTTCGACCTGCCATCGTAAATCTGATTCGTATAAAAATTGTTAATCCAAGTTTAATGGGGTTTTAGTTGATGTTCAGCTATGCTCACATGAATGAAATTAGGTGTGTTTTATTTTGATGGACGTTGAGAATCTTAGGAATTACGAGTAATTACAATTCAGGGTATATCGAGAATTTTTCATTCATTAACCATTAATAGTCTGAAAAAATCCTCGTTGAATACTTCAAATTGTATAAATTTACAATATTTCCATGGAAACAACACAAATTTAAAAAAAAAAATCAAAGTCCTTGAACTGTGACTTTAACTATTGCATTATTCAATTAATATCGGTTTTTTGCAGCAGTATAAAAATCATAATCTCAAAGCATAAGTGGATTGTTAACGTTTAGGGACAACATTAAAAGTTCGTTTGCCACAGCAAACCCTTCAGTGCGTCTGCGTTTCCAATTCGTTGAACGACGAGTCCCTTGGGCTTAATTCTGTCGCCTAATTTAATTTCGGTGTGTAACAGTAATTGTGCCATTTTACCTCAACCATTGAGTTAGATGAAACAGTGTCACATCCCGTGGAGAAATTTTGAAGAGGTAGAAAGCCAATAGTATCAGATTAAGTGCAAGTGTAAGCACCAGTCGTGTATTACGGCCGTTGCTGTTCATTATTTCAGTGAATGATTGTGTTTATGGTTTATCGTCAGAAGTTAGATTGTTTACAGAGTTCCTATCGTTATATAACACGACCAAAATTAAATTAAAACAGTATTGTGAACAACTACTGGGAGAATAGTAAGTTGGGTATCGCAATATTGATTGAGTAAATATGTTAAAAGTAGTCAAACTGTTAGGTACACACTTAATGATGAAGGTTTTATATTGTAGAACAATTTTTTTGCTTATGCTTTATGGCTTTATGTCTATTTGGCGTCGAAGTCATTTGAGGCGGCAAAGAAGTGGGATCAGGCGGAAAAATAACTGGAAGAGATTCTGAACAACTGATCAAAAAATTCTAGGAAACCTGTTGGCACACGAAACATTTTGTCTTCTCTGTGGCTCAGGTCCTGTAGAAACGCTTAAAAACAATCCGTTTTATGTAGAAATTCATTTTGAAAGTTGTATCTTGTCCTATGTAGAACACTCCGTGTTCTTGCACGAGCATCATACTACCATTAAATGGAATAAAATTTTATTTACTTGTTTGGAAGGATGAGTAATACCTTGACGCCATCAATATTTTTTTTTTTTTTTGTTTACTAGGAACGGATATGCCTTTTGTTTCCTTACTTGCCTCATCCTTTTGATAGTTATTATGACGCACAAATCATGAAGGTCGTTTGTTTCTTTCAAAGACGCATGCCTTAATTAACTAATATGCTGACTGATGAATAAACCTCACAACTGTTTCTATAATAAGTAATATTACCACAAGATTTTCAATTTTTCGCATTTTTTGTGGCATTAGTAACGTTCGCATGTAGTTGACTGGATATGAATCGCATTATATTATCTCATTAACATAAAAGAGCGTTGTTTACCAGCTTTTAATTGGAAGACATTGTTAAAAATTTAATGTATTCAAAATTTTAATTGTATAACAACAGCTGTTACCAACAGTAATTGCATCGTTTACTCGTGAAAACGAGTCATATCTTTGGTACATCGGAACACTAAATTAAACGAAAAATCAATTTCGCCTGTCAGTCTGTGACCTGCAATTATAAGCGAAATCCTTTATCCGCATTTCCCCAGTCTAATCCTTCTTGATTAAATAATCGGTCTACATTGCTCAGTTAAAAAATTGCTTCGGGATCAGTGGAGCATACTTAAGCTGATTGATCAAATTCTGAAGGGACAACGTGCAGGAATATGTGTAACGCAACGCATTTTTTTTTTTTTTTTCAAGCGAATAATTTTATACGAGACTGATGTGAGTTCGCAATATACAAGAAATCCTGTTTATCGGACTTCCACTTCGAAATAAATTTAAAGGTAGTATGAAGCTGAAAACGCATATCTCTCTCAGAAAGCGTGGGAAGTGTCATACAATGAATTTCATTGCGTTTGAACTTTACTTTACCTACTATCAGATACCAAGCGTGGTGGAAGAGCGGTAACACAGTAGACTCCCATTCGAAAATACACGGGTTCGAATCCCCGTCCTCAACCAAAACCAATTCCAAGATTCTCTTTTAACTGACAGACTTTCCACATCTACATCACTCAATTCGCAGAAAAATGCGGTTGGCAGCGGGTGATTTGCACCCAATGCTTCTACTTTCTGTGCATTCCTGCGTTAGCGACAGACATTAGAGAAGTAAGACTTATGTAGGCATTGGTACGGAAGCTTGTTTCGCTGATATTATGTACCCCATCATTACGACACAAAGGAGTTAGCACGAGAAGTGTTTCATTCCATTTGTTAGTAACACCAGCTGTTCTCCAATTACTCAATAAATTTATATGGAGGCAACGTATCTGTCTACTAGTCCTGTGCTTGAAGCCTAGTAGATATTTGTAGCTACCAAACTCTGAAATGGATCGTTAATTGTTCTCGGTTCACATTCTATTAGTATAAATGTAGATTATTCAAATATATGTCTTTCATATATGTATACACATATGAATGCAGAAAATATTGTTAATTTACACTTCTCTTGTGGTATTAATAACCTTTATTTTTTACGTGGAGGGAGAGGAAAATCATATTTTAATATCTGACTTTCGAAACACCTTTTCCAGCACATAACCCAATTGCTGCGCAGCTTCATGGCTCAGTGATATTTGATTAGACCTCGTGATTTTTCCCGTTCGAATCTCGGTTTTATACAGGTTTTGAATGGTTGTTAAAAATCTTTCGATTTACGATCTTCTAGTGATTGTGTGACCACCTGTGGGAATTGGCATCAAATATAATATTGCTTCAAGTGAAAAGTTCTAAGAAAATTCATTCCTTATAGGAATCTGATTTGCATTCAAAATTCTATGCACTTATCTTGAAACTACTTTTTGTAGTCTTCACTCCTTGAAAAAAAAAAAAAAAAAAAAAAAAAAAGGCCTGATAATTTTTGTTGCACTTATTTCATAGGCTCGTAACCTGTATCGTATCGAGTAAAGTGATGAAGTATTTAAGTATTCTCTGGTGTATTTCTTGCTGTGTGCGTGAATAAGCTTAGTAACTACTCTTCTGCATTTACGAAAATTCTCAATCTAATTATATGTATGTTTATAAAATATACAGGAGAACCTCGATAACTCAAACCTCGGTAACTTAAAAACCTCTATAACTTCAAAAAATAATATGTTCCCTTCCCATCAGAGCCCAAAACCTCTATAACTTAAAATACACAACCTCTATAACTTAAATAAGTAATCTCTGTATTGGCCCTCAGTAACTTAAAGAAATGTTTCCACAACCTCTAACATAAAATTGTTTGTCAACGAGTCATTTTGAAAGAGTGTGCAAAACAAAAGGTTTCGGTATTTATTGCTTGCACGTGTTCACTAGTTAAATTATTAACGTAAACAATACAGTACACATGTCACCTATTGTTTGCTTCTTCGAAATTCTTTAAAGCTTTGCGGCGGTTAGCCTAAAGACAACAGCTTACTTGGATCATAAGTTTTTGATCATTGTCCTGGAAACATCGCTTTACCTACTGTGTGATAAAACTGGCTTAAAATGAGTTCAAAAAGAAAACTAACAACATTCACATACGCTGATAAATTAAATGCTATAGAAGCAGTGAAAAATGGATTGAAAAGAAAAGAAGTTGCGGCTCAGTTTGGGATACATGAGAGTACATTATCAATCATCATTAAAAAAGAAGCTGAAATCTTGAAGAAACAAGAATCAGGAGAAAGTCTTCAATGTAAAAGACGAAAAATTGCCGAATTCCCTAATTTAGAACAATGTTTGTTTACGTGGTTCAAACAGTGTCGAAACAACAACATCAGTGTTAGTGGACCCATACTGAAAGAAAAAGCTGAAGAGTTCACTAATTCGCTGAAAATCAAAAATTTTAAAGCCAGCAATGGCTGGTTAGAGAATTTTAAGAAACGACATGATTTAGCCTTTAAAAAAATGTGCGGCGAAAGTGCGAGCTTAGGCAAATCAGTCTGCCAAGAATGGAAATCTGAATTACATAATTTAGGGAAGATTATGATCCCAATGATGTTCTTAACGCTGACGAAACGGGTTATTTTTCAAATGTCTTCCCGACAAAACATTAACATTCAAAAATGAAAAATGTCATGGAGGAAAACACAGCAAAGAACGACTTACGATTCTGCTTTGTGCAAATTCTACGGGCACAGAAAAACTGAAACCTTTAATTATAGGCAAGTCAACAAAACCTCGGTGCTTTGCAGGCCTAAAATCACTACCCATGGATTATGAAGCCAATAAAAAAGCATGGATGACAGCCGAACTTTTTAAAAAATGGCTGATTAACATAGATAAGCAAATGGTAACTTCAAATAGAAAAATTATTCTGTTTATCAACAACTGCACAGCACACTGGGACATACCACCATTAAAGGCAGTCAAAGTACAATTTCTTCCACCAAACACAACATCACAACTTCAACCTTTGGATCAAAGTATAATTAAAAATTTAAAAACATTATACAGAAAAGAAGTTGTTAGAAAAATGATAGCTGATATGGAGCAAAATACGATTTGTTCTATCAATGTTCTTCAAGCAATGAGGATGGTGGACAAAGCTTGGTAAAACGTAACACCCCTTGCAGTAAAAAACTGCTTTAGAACCTGTGGTTTTTCTTCAGAACCTCAAGAAATCATTGAAGAGGAAGATAATGTGCCTGAAGAATGGAATAAGCACATGTCTGGGTCAAACATTACTTTTGAAGACTTCGTTACTTGCGATGATGAAGTAGTCACAGCAGGGACGTTAACAGAGGAAGAAATATTGGAATCAGTAAACAACTGCATTGAAAGTGATAAAGACGATGATTTTAACGACGAGCCACAAACTTCATCTACGAGCGTATCAATCAACGAAGCAAAAAGAGCTTTAACAACTGTACGATCATTTATAGAGCAGTGTAGCAACATAAAAGATAATGTATTCTCCTCTCTATTTGTCATTGAAAATCAAATCGATTTAGAAACTGTGAATTGTTTAAAACAAAAGAAAATCACCGACTTTTTTAAGTAGGTCCATTGAAGATAATTTCACGAAATGTCAGCTAAAATACATGGATTTGAATCAACGAAACATTTATGATGTACAACTTTAATGTCTGACACTTATTCCGTTAAACAGCTAACGACCTGTGACGGAAGTGCTACTTTAAACTTAAGTTCTGAAACAATAAAAAAAGAAGGAAGCATATGAAATATGGCCTGGATATCAGTAACTCCTATTATATCACGCTGAACTGATATTATACAAGTGTCGAGTAATTTTGTACAATAACTATCTAGCCTTTGACTACAGGAACACGGAGGACGGCTTTGGAAGTAGTGGGAAGTGTGCCGTAATTCCATCTCGGGTTACTGCGGTTGGAGTTGATGCTGATGCGCTAACACTGTTACAGCTAAGCGACGAAATGAATCATTAACGTGCTCTGAAGACTCCAATTTGGTAACGTGAAGCAAGTGAGAAGTGTTAGGGCTGAAAGCTGCTGAAACTCCCAGGAGCAACGCTAGGAGCTAAGTTAGTTTTCTCCTCCGGTTATAATCTGACAGTCTGGATGAGAATGTTAGCACGCATGGAGCCTCATGCTCGGAGAGGTAAAACGGACAGGTGAAAATATCAGGAAATCTTTTCAGCTCATCAAAGCTTACCCACACTGACAATATTTATTCAGTGAACCTCCTACCGACATCCAAAACCTGTCCTGAGAGACGACTATGGATGTTGCCACGAGTTTTTCAATCGCGCAATGTTTTCACTTTTGAGCGTTTCGTTTTTTAATTCAACTTAATTGAGACGGCGTGCACACACCGATGGCAATTTCACTACACACCCGTTCTTCCCCTTTCCTGTGCTCACCTACTTTTTTTTACCCTCTACAAATTTCAACTTTGAATTCTTTCAGAGATTTTGGTAATTTATTCATCATTTCTCCTGGTAACTTACTCCAATCCCAGTTGTTGCGTCCAACTTCGTTCGCGTGGTCTGTTAAAATGCACATCACCGTCTTAACGAATATTATCAACAATTACATGATCCACAGATTCTGTAAGTCATTAAACACTAATTCTTTTTTCCACGAAAAAACTGTTACTTTATTTCCGAATGAAATCACGTTTACGATATCGATAAGTAAAAACCTTTGAATGAATACTAATTAGTAAATAGTTTTATTTTAATCGTAGAAAA
>CM061914.1:73535038-73569721 GCA_031002005.1 Vandiemenella viatica
TTCGGGAGGACGGCGGCTCGAATCCCCGTCCGGGGATCCAGATTTTTGTTTTCCATGGTTTCCCAAATCACTCCAGGCAAATGCCGGGATGCTTCCTTTAAAAGGCCATGGCCGAATTCCTTCCCGTTCCTTGCCGCCCATCCTTTCCCGTCTCTAAAGACCTCGTTGTTGAGAGACGTGAAGCAGTAAAAAAAAAGGTAGTCTTGCAGTGCTGTAGATGTACACTTTCCTACGTTATATTGATCCCTCAGGGGTGATTCACAGTCAGTGTGTGTGTGTGTGTGTGTGATCTGCACTAATAATACTATAAATACTGAAGTAAGTCTGTGTCTTTTGTTACATTTTGACAACAAAATGCCTATACCGATATTGACGGAATTTCAAAAGGAGGACATTTTTTTTCGGTGTGATTAACAGTTGTACTCACGAAATTTTGAGAACTTATCGAATGGTGACAGAGAGACGGATGTATGTGTTAGTTTGTAATGTTACGTGGCTTGCTCAAGCTATGCTTCTCGCGCTTTTTATTAGTGTATAATTTGTTAATAAATTTCGTTTAGAGAAAAAAACGTATTAGTTACTATAGATGTCGATTTTCTCTGTCCTTTTACTTTGTGTCTGCTTAAATGTTTCTAACGCCAGTTTATTTTGCCTTCTTTTTTGACATGCCTTGCGGGCATACACTGGCCTAAGTTGTAGGTCTAGCAGAGCACGAGCAGCTAAAGTTATTAGAACCCAAGAATCGGATGCTCATACTGAAGAAAGAAGAAAAGACCAAGCTGAAATAAAGCTGCTCTTAGTTAACACCCCCCCCCCTCCCCCACATCCCCACACATTCGTTTGTTTTTCTGTTTTTAAATATGTTGGAAAATGATTCTCTTCAAGAGACAGGTTCGATGGTAGAATTACATAGTGATTGCTTTCCTGTCATGTTATGCCAACTCGGTGTTGTTTGGGACCAATCCTTCGCTACCAACAACTTTCTATATTCAATTCTGGCTAAGAAAATCTTAATCCACGCATACCAAGTAGCGGTTATCAGCTAGTTAGCTAATAATATTCGTTCATAACATTATAAAAGATTACACTTGCTCTGTTCTAAACATGATTATGAACACAAGGATTAAGAAAGTAACGATGATTGTTTACCATTGCTGTACAGACTTAAAATCGTTTTAACTGAGACGAAGAGTTATAAACTAAAGTAAGCCAGAGACACACTGAAGGACACTTAAGGTAAATTGGCGATGATATCGCTTGGAAGAGTAGGGAAATCTAAGCTTTCGGTCTAAAGGTATTTTTTTAATGGGTAATAATAACTTAAGGCTTGAAAAGAAGAAGGCTTTAAAACATGAAAAATCCTTGAATTATCATTTTTCTCAAATAACCGTCTCTTTGGCACTAAATGGTTAGTTACGTTTGCTGTTCACACTCAGCTTTTGAAATCATTCTTACTTTGACCGAGAGATACAACGACAGTAAATCATTCAGAGTCAAATGTTATCCACTGTAGGCCTACGTTAGTTTTAAGTCTCATTGTCAGTTGATAAAGTTGTTTTTACGTATCTCTGAGCGAAAACAAATTTCCAACTGAAACCGAGGTGAAAACACATTTCATATAACACTTCTCGATCCTGGTTAATAAAATGAGAAGCACATGAAATATCAGTGGATATTTAAGTCTGGCTGGTTAGAAATGGTTAAAGAACAGTAAAATTAGCAATTATACAATGCAGTCACCACATCGAAAAAAAAAATTAAATTTCTTACTGTTTTGGAGGTAATTTAACGTAGTAGTCACACAAAACAGAGGTTTTTAGTCCTTAAAGTTCAGTGATACGTTACAAACTATACGTACATCGGCAATGGCCCTTTGTTACTCTGTTGCAGAATATGCATGCCCAGTTTGGTACTCATCATCTCATACCAAACAGGTGGATGTAGCCCTCAATGACACCTGTAGGTTGTTTAAAGCCTACCCCAGTAGATAGGCTTTACCAGCTTTCGGGCATTGCACCACCCAGTATCCGGAGAGAAGTGGCTGCGAACAAGGAGAGGACCAAAGTAGAACGGGAAAGCGCTCATCCACTGCACGGCCATATACCACCAGCCCAGAGACTCAAATCCAGGAAAAGCTTCCTCAGAACATCACGGGAACTAATTGGGTCACCTGAAAAGGCAAGAGTACAGTTATGGAAAATGAGGGTTCCCAACATCTCGGGACCACTGACAGTTGCAGAGCGCTTGCCACCTGGCCATGAAGAAGACTGGAACGTCTGGCGGTCCTTAAATCGATTGCGAACAGGAGTGGGCAGGTTCAAGAACAACCCAATGAGATGGGGTTATACTGATACTACCAGCATTAAGTGCGAATGTGGTGAAGACCAAACTATGAATCATATGCTCGAGTGCCCTATGTGTCCATGATCCAGCAACAACGAAGACCTGTTTCAAGCAACACACAATCGAGGTTGCGAAGTACTGGGCTAAGTGTGTTTAAAGTTGTTGATTTGCACAATGTATTTAACTGTATATTTTGATGTTTTTGACACGAGAATATAAAAGTGATACGTTCTCTTCGAGATTTTAGCAAACACCAATAAATAGACAGAAATATCTTTTCATAAGCGAAATTTATAAACCACACCCGGTCGACTTAAGTTTTCTAAGAATGGTAGGTCACACGATTGAACTTGGGGACAAATCCCAAAAAGTGAGTCAGAAAGTCTCTCTTACTGTGACTAATTAATTTTGCAATAAAGATAGAACAGAATTTGGACAAAACTTCCTTAACTAGATCAACTCAGTACTATGATCCATAATCTAAAACTGGTGTACAGTAATAATTTAATAAAGAGGTTTTAACTGAATGATGATCCAGGCATCCTGCCGTATGGAATCATTGAGTTAATCACAAAATTTAGATATTATAAAGTTTCGTAAGCCATATTGGTTGTTTTTAACTGACGATAAAACAATTTATAAATAAAAGAACAAAATAATCAACTGCTTAATTTAGCAAACCAATTAACCGCTATAGAAATTAGTTAAAATGAAAACTAACAAATATTTTATACAGTAGTTCTATGTTGGTTGAACATATTTATGTTTTTAAATGGGGCAGATCTGTCTATCGTTACACCGTCAAATTCTTGGAGACCAGTATGTCTTTTTGAAATATCACGTTAACATTGCAACTTAAGACATCTTTACTGCAAACTGACTGCTGTTTACGTTGTATCGCTGCACCTGCAATGACCCCATCGTCTGTGATAGTACAGCTAATTGGTCCTATTCAACAGTTCGTGTCGAGAGGGCGTTGATCTGCGGACCACCGGCTGCCCATCTAATTTCCGGCCAATTAGGACACGTGTTAGAGAACCTCGCTAGTTGACAGCTGTGCCAACAAATGCACACATTACTGCAGATGATATTCCCCTTACAACTCAGCTGCTGCACTTTCAGTATTACTCACCAATATAACTAACTAACAGTAAGTAGAAAGGGGGCGTCCATTAATAACGTGAGGTGAAATAGCGGGGGGGGGGGGGATCCGGGGAAAACTCACGAAATCTCACGAAGGGGTAGGGCGGGGGGGTCAACGGAAATCTTATGTGAGGTTTTGAAATTCTTGTAGAATTGCAGAGCTAAAAAAAAGGTCTACAAATGACGGGTAAGTCAATTTTAGGGGGCTATTTTGGTCCAAAAAACAAAAAACCTACCGGGGGGGGGGTATAACCACCCTTCGGAGCATGAAGCCTAAAAAAAATCTCAAAAAGTCGCGAGGTCCATTGATGGGTAGGGGGGGGGGGGGTTTGCGTCAAAATCTCACGTAATTTTACAGGTGGAGGGATCCGACCAAATCTCACGAAGTCTCATTGGGGGGGAGGTCCGGAATTCCGGAAAAACACCACACCGTATTAACGGACGCCCCCAAACGTGTTATTATCTTTCAGTCAATACAACAGAAGGTTTCAAAGGGGAAAAAAGAGCAAAATGAAATACCTGTAAACTAGATAGTTTGACCAGGAAGAAGGTCAGGACCATGTAGCCACAACAGCAATATAAAAGCAGTGTATGGCGCCCAAACCTTCGATAGATATCCACTCTGTTCGTCTGATAAAAGCAAACTTTTAAAACATCAATCACTCTATCGAGAATAGATGGAAAGAGCATTTTGAAGACCTCCTCAATAAGAATTTCAATTATTGATGAAGAAGTGTTAAAAAAAAAGGCAAACACCTAACGAAGAAGAACTAGACTTCTTACCAGCATTATACGAACTCAAAGAGGTTATTAATCAAGGGAAGCCACAGGCCCAGACGGCATAGTAGCAGAGGCTCTCAAAGAAGGAGGAGAACAACTTATAGATCACCTGTATGGACTTATTGTCAAAATTTGGACCACTGAAAAAATGCCTCCTGACTTAAGGGACAGTGTGGCAGCTCCTATATTTAAAAAAGGGGAACGAGCGGACTGTAGGAACTGTAGCGGAATTTCACTATTATGTACGGGAAAACTAATTGCTAGATTCTTGGCGAATAGTATTCTACCTCTGGTGGAAGAAATGTTTCCACAGAGCCAGTGTGTCTTCAGACCATCTAGAAGCACGATTGATATGATATTTACTGCTCGTCAGCTTCAAAATAAATGCAGAGAACAAAATGTACCACTGCTTTCATTGATCTCACCAAGTTCTTTGATTCAGTGAATCGTGAAGCACTGTGGGAAATTTTAGTTTTGTATGGCTTTCCACCAAAACTCATTACCATCTTAAAACTACTCTACACTAATATGACACCTGAAGTCATTAATAATGGTTCTATTCGTGAGCCATTCCATATTAATACTGGTGTTATGCAGGGCTGTGTGATTTCTCCCACGTTGACTTCACTGTACATAGCTATTGTCATGCAGCTCGCCAAAGACGATCTCTCTCCCAGAATATAGATTAACTTCAGAGTGGATGGGAAACTTTTTAATCTGAGCAGACTAAAGCAAGGATTCGAACATTTTCTGCAGCGGTAATTCAGCTACAGTATGTAGATGATAACCCAGTTGTAGCACAAACAGAGGAAGAACTTGTAACCATTTTAAATGCTCTTGCTTCGGCAAACAAAAAGATAGATCTTAGACTGAATACAACCACAACCAAGATTCTGCACCAATCAAGTGCTGGGAAAGGGCAAAGAAAGAGTAATATCACCATCGACGGGGCAAGGCTACAAGTTTTTAAACACCTTCCCCTATATTGGCAGCATCCTCTCATACACTGCAAACATTGATGCAGAAGTTCAATACAGAATAAACCGTGCTGGAGCATCCTTTCCCAACCTAAGATCAAGAGTCTTCAACAATCATGATGTCAGTACTCAAAAAAGATCCTTATGTACAATTCTGTCATTAATCCCTCCTTACTTAAGGATCTACATGCTGGACATGCCAACGACGACATCATAAGACGCTAGAACAATATCATCAAAGAATCCTTCAAGTAACATGGGAGAATAGTCGCACCAACATCAGTGTCCTTGAAGAAGCCCAATTCTCTAGCATAAAATCCATGATTGCAAAACGACATCTGCAATGGGCCGGCAACGTGGTCCGAATGCCCAATACTAACATTCCTGAACAAATTTTCTACTCAGAGCTAACTGTAAGTAATCGTGATGTCGGCGGTCTGAGGAAGTGATTTAAAGACTTCATCAAGGCTAGCATGATGAAGGTTGTGACACATTGACCATAACAACTGAGTGGAAATCTTCTGCCCTTGACCGCTCATCCTGGAGATCACTTTTTCATCATGGAACCATGTTATTTGAATAAAATCACCTACGATCAGAAAATGAGAAGAGGTAGCACAGGAAATAAAATGAACAGTTGAGGAAAAATGTCAGCCTCTCGGCTGTCGCTCGCGGGAATGCCTGTCATCATTGCGGTAAAGTGTGTGCTTCTCGCATTGGATCCATTGATGAAGGGGCACTCTGCTTGGAATACCAACCTTCTCGATCTCGAGTGTTTGCTATATATATATATATATATATATATATATATATATATATATATATATATATATATATTGAATGAGTCCTGTCATGGTCGCCATGTTGAGTTATAAGTTCTTTTTGGAGAAAACTATGTTTCTTATTATTTAGTTTTATTATTCAAAGTTGTTGGCAGTTATATGACGTTGGTAGAGATTACCAAAGACAAAACAAAGAATAAAATTTATACAGGAACATACAAATGTCTACACGTATATGGAAACACGCCGTAACGCCCATTTTGACCAACAACTTTCATTTATAATTCTAACTCATCAAAAATTACATCCATCTGGTACAAAATTTGCATATGGTTTTTTTCTTTCTCCCCCCTTTTGTTCAGGCTTTGCTGCTCGTCCACATCTATGTTATTAGAATCGGTAGAGGATTGGGACAAGAAACGGGAATGAATTCGGCTATGGCATTTAGAAAGAATATATGCCTTTAGTTATTTTTGGAAATCATGGAAAATCGAAATCTGGATGGCCGGAGGAGGTTTTGGACGCGAGTCCTCCAGAAAGCTAAGTCCGATAGTGCTTGATAATTCAGTATCTTGCTTGTAATATCCGTAGAAGGCCATGGATGGAAAATTCTACAACCTACACGATTTTTTTGGATGCTCTAACTGAAGAGCAAGCACTCGAGAACTAGGTTCATATAATAACTTATTCCTATCCCACTCTATTTTTTTTTAGGCTTCTGTGGTAATGTTTCTTGCGCCTTTCCGTTTGTTAAAAGATGTAGTTCTGTAGACGAACTTTGGTACGATCGCACCGTCTCCTCAGATGATTATTAGGAACCGTGGATAAGCGACTAACAACATAGTTGTTAAACCAGCGATGGAATTTGAATTCGATCCCGAAGTACTTCCTTGTCTCCCGTACGGACTGGTAAAAGGTAGAGGCAGTGGGTTTTCACAGCTTTCAAGCCGTAAGCTCCGTATTCCTACTTCCTGACCGTAGGCATTAGAGAGGACGTGCCGTGGCCAGCAACACGATCCGGCCCTTTTTCTTTACCTTGCCGCGGAGTTCTCTCCACGGTACTCATTTGATAGCAAGCTGAGTGGGCCTGGACAGCCGTTCCGGATGTTCAGCTTCGAGGAAAAATCAGCCTCAGCTTGGTCGGGGATCGAAGCCCGGTCGTCAGGGCCATAGTCAGACGCTCTACCGCCACAGTCAGACTAACCAGTTATTAATTATGTTCACATGTTGATGTTGTAATGCACATCATAGTGGTATGACACACAGTATACCGTTTTTGAGACGTTTTCAGGTAGCGGAGGTGTACAATTCGCTGTCTTAGCGATTGGTAGAAGCAAAGGATTGCCGACCCATGCCGAAAGTGTCGACCTCTCGCAGAATAAGCCGCAAGTTATAAGGACTTCGATGCATGACAGATAGTGGGAAAGTTTAGCTTCAGCTACGAGCGCATGCGGAACTAGTGTACAGCCGAGAGTGAGCCTTTCCTGTTTACGTGTGTGGTTGTTAGTGAAGCGGGACTACAGCAGTGTGCGGCATTTGCTCCGAGTGTGTATATTAGTGAAAACCAGACGTAGTGGACATAGCATTAGAATACAAAGTATCTGCTAAATTAATTCGAAGGAAGCGAGTGTACCTCGGATACACATCAATCTATCCGAAACCTTAAAGATCGTGAAGGAGGCAGGATGGCGGAAGCGAGTGGCGGTGCTACTGCCAAAGCAGCAGAGGAGAGGAATGAACCATTCATTTATCAAGCAGAACGAGACATGTCAGAGACAACAAAAAGAAAATAGAAGAACACAATGAGGACAGTGAAGAAGAAGTTAAATACAATCTTAGAAAGAAAAGAAGAGCTACCGGGAAAAGAAGTATACCTATAAGCAACAAAGAAGATTTCGATACAACAGAAATAGTGTCTAAGTTGAACAAGGATCAAACTATAAAGCAGACAACACCCTCGCAGCAGCTGACATATCACGTCACAGAGACTGCGAGCAGATCAACAAATGACCAACTGAACCCAACACGATCAAGTCAAGAAGGACAAAAGGAAAATAACACAGCACCACTGAAACGTGTCAGACTGTATAACCGACACTCACAGGGACCATATCTAGTATCAATCGAACCAGAGATGAACAGCCAACTGCCTCACCCTATACAACTAGGCAAAATACTCTATAACAAGATTAATGGTCTTCAGCGGATCAACCAACAGGGAAAAATCGGATGATGCTGGAATTTACTAAAGTTGAGGCGGCAAACAACTTCGTTGGAAATGATGTCTTCTTACAGTCACTAAGACTAAAGGCTTATATCCCTGCAAGCAGGGTAGAGTGCAAAGGTGTAATCAAGTACGTCCCTACAGACTTGAATGAGGAAGAGCTGATAAGAAACGTTAAAGCTTCCGCTCCCATAGTAGGCGTAAGAAGATTCATGAAAAGTATACATTTGGACGGAAAAATAGAAAGAAAAACCATTACAAACGGTTCTACTCACGTTTGAAAGCCAGTTTCTTCCGGAAGAAGTAGAAATCTACTATCTCAGATTCAAGGTTACTCCATACGTGTATCCAGTGACGCAGTGCTTTAAATGCCAAAGATTTGGTCACATCTCCTCCAACTGTAGAGGGAAATAAAGGTGCACTGAATGCGGAGAGGAGCACAATGCAACCTGCTGTAACAAGGAAGAAGTTAAGTGCGCGAATTGTGGTGGAGACCACAAAGCAAACGACAGAGCATGTCCAATAAGGAAACGAGAAGAGGAGCGAAAGCAGACACAGGCACTTGGCAGTAAAACACCAGCCAGGGCAGGATATGAACACAACCCAAAAGAATTTCCCCCCCATACAGTCCAAAACCTTTAGTGCAGCTGCAATGGGAGAAAAGACCAACCAATATAAGGAGATACATGAAAGAAGATTACCTGCGGTAAGAAGAGAAACAAGTTCGGATCAGATGGAGGAGCATGAAAACAAGGAAACGAATGTCGAAAGCATTAGCATCATTGTGAAAATTGTGACCAAAGTCATTATGCAACAATTAAATGGCAACATCCCCAAGGAAGTGATAGAAAAAATTCAGGAAGAATCCACTAAGATGGTCATGCAAGAAATAAAGCAAATGGGAGACAGTGAAAACACAATGGAGATAGGTGATGCTGCAGATAATAATGGATAAAAGGGCTAAACTTATAATTCTACAATGGAATGCCAGAAGCCTGATACCCAAATGGAATGAATTACAGAGAGTTATTGAGGAACATGCTCCCCACGCCCTATTGATCACCGAAACTTGGCTATATGATAATATTAACATAAAGCATAAAAACTATAACATCTATAGGAAAGATAGGGGTGACGGATTTGGAGGAGTAGCCATACTAATCAGAAATGATGTGAATAGCAACATCAGAGACATAGTAGAGCCGTCTGCTAATTTAGAAGTGCTATCCGTCGACCTGAAATACAAAGATCCGATAGAAAATATTACTGTTGTTTACAAACCTCCTCAAGTTAACATGAAGGAAGAGGACTTGGGAAGCTCTATTTGATCAGATACCACCCAAAACTTCGTGGGAGGGGATTTTAATGCGCACCACCCGATGTGGCAGGAAAGACAGCGGGATCAGCAAGGTGAAGAACTGGCGTCGGCGATAACCTCGTCCTCACTTACCGTGCTGAACAACAAGCACGGAACGCGACTAGGGACGCCATTCCAAAGGAACTCGTCACCCGACATCTCACTAATTGCGGCATGCCTGAGGACCAGGACTAAATGGGAGATGCTACAGGACTCATTAGGTAGCGATCATCTGATACTGAAAATCACGTTGGATTCCGTGGCGAAAACGAAGTTAAGCACATCAAAGAGGCGCTGGAACTGCAGTAGAGCTAACTGGAACTTATACCAAGAAAGAATCAGTACAAGAATAGAGCACTTAAGCTCAAACACAGGCAACCTTCAACAACGATACAATGAATTGGAAGAGATAATAATTAAAACGGCAGAAGAATGCATCCCGGAATATAAAGTAAACGAGGAAAGCAAGATTAATAGAAAACCCTGGTGAACCAGTGAATGCGCTAGAGCAGTAGCGAGACGACGCCTTGCAACCAAAATGTATAGAAAAGACTCGACATTCCAGAATTTTAGGATACTTAGACAAACAACAGCAGAGGCCAGAAACACTATCAGAAAAACCAAAAGAGATGGATGGAAAACCTTCTGCTCCAGCATCAAATATGGCACTTCGACGCAAGAAATGTGGAAGAAGCTACGATGGTTCAACGGCAAGAGACCTTCCCAAAACATCATCTACACAGACGACAAGCTGGCGGAACAATTTCTAGAATTAACGGCACCTGCATTTGTTCCCGGGAATACGGTATCGAATGCTCAGCAGCACCCTAAAGAAAACTACAACATCTCAAATAACGAATTCTTCACCATGTCTGTGCTTGAAAGTTCCAATTAAAAAGAGGGATACAGCTCCAGGAATGGATAGTATCACTTATTCAATGATAGACAACATGCCACAAGGTGCCAAACATAAAATTCTGAACCTATTCAACGAAATGATAAACAGATCTTACGTGCCGGAACAATGGAGAAATGTAGTAATTGTCCCAGTGCCGAAACCCAATAGGGACAAGAATGATGCATCGGCATATCGGCCTATATCACTAATCCCGTGCATGGCCAAATTAATGAGCACAATGGTAAAGAACAGGATGGAATGGCATGTAGAACACCATAGAAACCTCGATCACCGCACCATGGGATTTCGGAAGGGGTGCAGCACAATGGATGTCATTAGCACACTAGTTACGGACATCCAATTAAATTTTCTCAGAAACAACTATCTCCTAGCTGCGTTCCTGGACATAAAAGACGCATACAATAACATACAGATCAATATATTACAGGAAGCCATGGAAGAGATGAAGCTACATAATAACTCATATCTTGGTGTTGCAATTACCTGGGTCACAGAGTGAATATAATACACACAGCAGAAGGAAAGAGATATGTACGACACGTCTACCAGGGAATACCACAGGGTGGACCCAATGAGTCCGACCCTCTTCAATATATACACGGCTAAGCTGTTCACCGAGCTACCAGGAATGGTGACCTTCCTTCAGTATGCGGACGACTTTGTGATATATGTCTCCCATCCCGACAAAGAAAAGGCAAGAGTAATACTACAAGCCGCAGTTACAGCAATCCTTGAAAAGCTGAGAGAGAAAGGATTAGACATGACAATACAAAAAAGTAAAATATGTATATTTACTCATAGACATTATCAAGAAAATGAGCTTAAAATAACTCTAAACGGTATTGGGATGGAGTTGGTGAAGGAAATCAAATTTCTTGGAATATGGCTAGACTCAAAGCTTACGTGGAGAAAACACATAATGGATCTGAGAGCGTCATCTCTAACGCGGATCAATATAATGAAAGTAGTTGCTTCAATGAACTGGGGAGCGGATCCTCGCCCATTGCGCAATGTGTACCACAGCGTAGTTAGAAGCAGACTGGACTATGGAAGCTTTCTGTACGATTATGCTTGCAAAACCCTATAGGCGAAACTTGATTCACTGCAGGCAGCGGTACTGAGGATAATAGGAGGCTTCATTAAGACCACTCCAATAGCGGCAATGGAAGCAGAGACAATAACCCCTCCGCTACATATACGCAGAAAGAAAATAGGGATGAACTTCTGGTTAAGGGTAAGCTCCAAAAAAGAACACCCACTGTTGAGGAAAGTACAGATATTAGCCCACGAGATTCGAAGCAAACCTCCAGACCCTCACAGAATGCCAAGACTAGTAACATACAGACAGCTAACTAGTAAGTGGAATATCCATACGGCAGAAAACAACGACCTTTACTCGGAAAAACAACCTTGGCAAAAAGTGGATTTAGCTTCACATGTGTACCTGTACATCACATCAGAGCAGCTCGAAAGAAAATACTGGAATCAGGAAGAAGCGAAACAAAGGACGATTGAAACAATCAATACAAAGTGGAAAGACTGGTGTCAAATCTACACGGACGGATCCAAGGCGGGGGGAAGAGGCATGTGCAGCAGCATATGTGGAACCTAGAAGCGACGTCGTAGAAGCATTTCGACTGCCGAACCAATTCTCGACCTTTTCTGCAGAACTTTTCGCCATTCTCAAAGGAATACAATATGTTCAAAGTACAGAGAAAAAGAAAGCAGTAATCTGTTCAGACTCGAGAAGCGCCTTGCAGGCAATCTTAGCAATCCCTAAAGGCAATGGAAAAAACTACATAGCCTATCAAGTGGCTAGAGAAATAACGAAGACAATAGCTAAAGGGATAGACCTACAATTACAATGGGTACCAAGCCACGTGGGTATACAGGGAAATGAAAGAGCCGATAAGACAGCCAAAGAACAATTAGTTGCAGCACAAAAGGAGGACGTCGCAATACCGTTCACTGACCTTAGACACAATGCGTGGACCATAACACTGAAAGAATGGGAAATGAAATGGCAAATCAACAAGGATTCCAAGGGATTGTGGCATCGGGCCATTTGCAACAGAATCGAAAGAACGCCATGGTACGAGACCAAAGAACTGAGCAGAAGGAAGATTACATTATTCAACAGGTTACGTACAGGACATTCCCTTTTAAAGGATAAGAAGCATATCATGAACATTGTAGAGTCGCCAAATTGTGATAGATGTGGTGAACTGGAAGATATATATCACGTCTTACTTAGATGCAAAACTTACAGAGACATGAGAAAGGAGCTGATTGAAAAACAGCTAAAAATTACTGATATAATATCCCTAATGATCAACTTAGCAACTCCTTGCACCAAAGTTGTCAATACCATATGCAAATATGTAGATAATACCAAAATTTGTATATAAGTCAAATAAACATAAACCCTAACAATAACAACCCTATGTTTATGGCGTAATTAGCCCAAGGCTAACAGCCAAGAAAAAAAAAAAAAAAAAGACAGATAGTGGGAAATAGTCAAACATCCAATCAGACCAATTTAGTTCGAGATACTGTTGTTTGTTATAAATGTTAACAGCAGCAGAGTGAATGAGAGGAGAAGAATGGTTATCTGGACGGACCTATTGGTGGTTAACATCAAAGGACGGCCCTGGACAGTCGACCGGAGGTTTCTTCTTGCTAAGTGATGCACCAAGCGTGAACAACGGTGTTGAAAAGGAGGTAGAGCTGTAAAACTAACGAGAAATTGTGTACCCATATGTATTCGTTACTGAATCAATTAGTACCCGCTATTACAGTATCGTTTACGTTACTCCTTACTTTTAATACAATCGAGTGCTGGTATGAAGCATCGCATCGAGTCGCGTACGAGACGACTTCGTTACTATCGTATCGTCTCGATACTTGTTATTTTAGACACAATCAAGCACTAGTACGAAGCATCGCATCGAGTCGCATCGCGTCGCATCGCGCACGGGTTACGGGATGACTTCATTCGTACTTTTTAAAATTTAAGTAAATTGTTTATTTTGTAAAGTAAGTTTAGATAAAATTGCACTGTAAAATAAAATAGAAGTTAAAATATAATATTTTAGAATAAACGCATTTCATACATATTTAAAATCAATAAAATCTCACTAAGGTACGATCAATAAAAAATAATAACCATCTCAAATGAGCTATCCAGATTATATATTTACAATTTATACTCTGTAAATTTTAATGTTAAACAAAAGTGAAACTATAAAATAACCCTTTATGGAGTCAAAATTACGTTGACTCGTTAAAAATGACAACGATTAACATTAAATAATATTAATTGTATTATAATCATGTACGCGAATCGTGTTTGTACTCAACATTTTCTTTTTTAGAGAGACGAACTCAAATCAATATTCCCAGAATTACGTGACGCACGATCCTGAAATGTTCATTCTCTCGTTCAGATTTGTTTAGTTGCTGGACGAACCGTTCGAGTTACCGCATGATGCGTCGTATTCGTTCGTTTATCCAATCAAACCGACATCTATACGACAAATGCGAGTAAGGAAATGAATTTGTGAGTAACGTTTAGGCACTTAGCAGCTAATACATACGGTTTGCTACAGATCTACTACGAGATGAGAGAAATCTGCTCTCGTTGAAGAGCTGAGTAATCCAGGACTTCCGGCAAGAGCTAGTCGACTACGCAGTCCGTGACTTAGACGGTCTCGCTAGGGAGCCTAGTTGTAAATGTGTGTCAATCCATAGCATCATCATTAAACGAACAATGTGTCCTTAGAACGGTAGATTCCGCTAAATATCTAGGGATAACAATTCGTAATAATTTGTCGTGGAATGAACATAAGGAGAATGTAATTGGAAAAGCAAATCGTATGCTCCGATTTCTAGGTCGTAATTTAAATCAATGCACTCCGGAAGTTAAATCGATTGTATACAAGTCACTAGTCCGTCCTCACTTAGAATATTGTTGTTCTGTATGAGGTCTCCATCAAAAGGGGTTAACTGAAGCATTAGAGAAGGTCCAAAGAAGAGCCGCCCGATTCGTGACAGGTATATATAGTTGAAGGGAAAGCGTAAGTTGAATGAGTTAGGTTAGGAAGACCTGGAAAACAGAAGGCGTTGTTCTCGACAGAAGCTAATTGAAAAATTCACGACTGACGTATTTCGGAATGACCGCAAAAATAAAACAAGAGAAATCAGGGCCAGAACGAATTCATTTCTGTACTGTTTTTTCCCACGAGCGATTAAGGAATGGGAGAGTAAACTTAAAATCCGACAGGAGTATCTTTCGATAAAGCATCCCGGCCATCCTGATCTGGGTTTTCCATGGTTTTCCCAGATCACTCCACGCGAATGCTGGGATGGTTCCTCTCATTAGCCCATGGGCGCCTCCTGCCATATCCCGTATATCCCTTACAAACTATTACTATTTCGGATAGTTGCAATGCACCCTCCGCCACACACTTTTAGTGAATTTCGGAGTAATAATAATAATAATAATAATAATGTGGTGAATCTGCGTCTATAAGTGATAGACTATTTCCAATAATTGTCCACCAGTGCATAGCGCTTTGAGTAACATAAATGCTTTCCACTGAGACCTTAACCGGACCAATCAATTAAATGTACGTACAGTGTAATGAATTAGTATAATTTTAAGTCATCGTAGTACAGCATATTCATTTGAAGCAACTTTCCCAGCACGCGGTTCGTGTAACTCAATTCCTTGTCTACACAGGCTCCAAGGTGAACTATAGCTTGAGAATCCATTCTCCCATCCTGCCTTCAATAAATCACTTACTAAGACTTAAAGAACCAATTATGGGCTAGCCAATTGTTAGACACATAATGACTAGCCAATGGAAATTAGATTTTCCCCTCCAGAAATTCGCCCCCTGAGAGCATTATTCACGGAGGTTTCAGAAAATTATCTTCCGCCATGATAGAATCAACTGCTGGACCCCATGTACGCGTAACAGTTACTGGCTAAACGTATTCTATTACACTCTGCCGGCTTGGAAAAATACTTCAAGTGACTCGATTTTCATTAGTAATATTATTGAACACAGTCAGAGCTATTTTCATGATTTTCATATGTTTGTCAATGTTCTCTACACCAGTGAATTTATTGAAGTTTCTTAATCTTTTCTCAGTTAACTTAGAAGCTATAAGTAAGGATAGGAGCGTGATACCTTCGATCACAAGATCACATATCTCAGATAAAACGAATCTGGGAATAGTAGATCCAAGTGATCCCCTACTTTGTTACGGCATTCTACTCGGGTTGTTACAACAGATTTATTTTGTTAATGCAGTTAAGACGAACGTAATGGAACAATAAATCTGTTGGTTTTTAAACACCTAGATTATGCGAATTTTTTTCATTTTCCCTTGTCGTTTATAAATGATGTGTCATGTGGGTTAAAATTGTAAATGGAATAGTCAATACATAAATCTTAGTAGTATGGTGCCAGTGTTGTATGATCATTAAGTTAAAATCAAACTCCAAAAAATAAAGGAATCATTACAATATAGACTTAGATGAATTGTTCTAGAGTGTTACGAAAGAAAGCTATGATCAGACTCCCTGAACCAAGTGCTTGAATTCACGGAGATAGAACTCAGTATTTCCGTTCTTGTGTTGCAACACTAAAATAGAGAGACGTGGTCAGAGCCCCTCTTCAGCAGAATTTACATCCATAGGAGTTTCTTCTCTGATATTCACTGGACAGCAGGCTGAGTGGACATGGGGACAGGTTCCTGATGTTTTTGGTCGAAGAAAAATACTTGGCTTAATGTGGTATCCAAAACCAGTTTTTCAGGCCATTGGTATACGAGCTGCATTATAGCCTACCGCCTCCTATGAAAGAAACATGCATAACATTAATCAACCAAACAATATTGAAAACGTTCCTAAATATATCTTTAACATAATATTTTATACACAAAGGTTTAAAGTGCCCTCTTAGGAAATGATCCAGCTGCTTAGGGACCAGGCAGTGGTTCCAACGCGCCCACCCATTTTCATGAACAGAGTCGCCTTGCTGCGAACGATGACGTTTTCGATAATGTGTTCCTATGCAGTTCAGAATCGTTTGATGCTCTCCACCTTCTCTTAAAGCTAGAATCTCTTTGTGGGATCCATTGTAGAACTGTAACAATATTTTCTGGTGTTCGACATTCCCCGCCCACTTTCCTTCCTACCTTCTTCTTATTTGTTGATGACTTTAAACCTTGTCGACGTCGAGGTCATTAGAGGCGGGAAAGGAGAGGGAGCAAGGGATTCGGCCATGGCCTTTTGAAGGAAGCATTCCGGCATTCGCCTGGATTGATTTGGGAAACCATGGAAAACCCAAATCTGGATGCCCGAACGGGGATTCGAACCCGCGTGCTGCTCTCACCCACCACGCTCGGTTTCCCTTCCTACAATTTGTGATTCAGATTGGTTCAATGCCACCGAGCGTGGTGGTGTAACGGATAGCGTTCTCGCTTCGCGTTGGGGAGGACGGCGGTTCGAATCCCCGTCCGGGCATCCAGATTTGGGTTTTCCATGGTTTCCCCAAATCACTCCAGGCGAATGCCGGGATGCTTCCTTCAGAAGGCCATGGCCAAATTCCTTCCCATTCCTTGCCCCCATCCTTTCCCGTCTCTAAAGACCACGTTGTTAAAAAGGGACGTTAAACTGTTACAAAAAAAAAAAAAAAAAAAAAAAAAAAAAAAAAAAAAATGGTTCAATGCCTCATCTCAGCCATGAAAAATGGACATGTCATACACGAAATAGGAATTAATTGGATTTAGACAATATTTTTGTTGCTCCATTACCAATATTTGCATTCAGATTTTGTTTTCATCTGTTATTCTGGAGGCCATTCCAGTGTGGATGCAAATCAAAAGAAGTATCCACGGAAAAGGAGGTCTGACTTCAATACCATTTCCTCCCCTGAGAGAAACTTTCAATTTGCTGAAGTTTCCAAATATGTGATCGACACTCCAGCATACATCAGATTTGAAATCGCTGTTTGGTCGTTCTCGGTGATCCTCGTTTTGACGGAAGCATGCGGGGAACAAATACAGGTGCGGGCTGATTCCTACCAATAGAGGTAATTAAGCGCCAGAGACGAGGCAAAGTTGTCGCTTTGTTTGTTTGCCAGCAGGCGGAAGAGTCAGTTTCGCTGATTGGCTCCGGCAGTGGTTAATCAGCGGCTTGTTTGAGTGCCGACAGGACACAGGTTGATGCACACGCACCGCAAACACCGCCCTCTAACTACATCAATTAGTCGGGACGACGCTCCCGTGGTTTGTCCTGCCACCGACTCGCCTGTTCTGTGTAGTCGAGAAGCAAACAGAAATATTTTCCCACTATTCTCTCACTTAAGTGCATACGTCTCGATAACTCTCTCCAAAAATCTACGTGGACGCTCTAATTTAGTTGCGCGAATTAATGAGCCGTGATTAGGGACACGGAAAAAGTATTGATATTTCTTGGTACAGAGCACCTTTCTTTTGATGTCGATACTTTACACGTTTACTCATAGAAACACTTTTTGGGAGGTGTCGATACAAAAATGACGCTGGGAAAATTAGTGGCAATACTTCAAAGCCACGAAACGAAAAAGAGATAATATGATTACAACAGACATGGCTCTATGATGTATGGCCCCTTAGAAAAGAGTAGGTATATCTCAAGACGAGAATCGACATGTCATTTTATGTTGGTAGCATTACTATTTTTATAACTTAATAATGATATGAGTACTTGTTTTTGGCATTTGTCTACTTCTTTTATTTTTTTTTTTTTTTTTTATTTATTTTTTTATTTTTAAAAAAGAAACGGAAAGTTGTTTCGAACTTTAGACTCTAAAACTTAGAGGTTAGGTAACATTATCTTTGGTTTTTAACGTTATCGCAAGTGCGGTTTGTTTGGCGTGTGTGTGAAGCTTTGTTTGCTACTGTACTCTTCCAACGGTCAACGGTGTTGTAAATTATATATCCTTTAATCCTATATTATTTCATATAATACTTGAAAACAAAGCTCAGAAAGTGATAGCGCATATAAAACAAAAAAGCAAAAGTTGAGCATCAGGCTCCTCTTTACAGTGTACTTTGGCTAATGAAAAGGATGAAATGAGCCTTTATTTGGGAACACCAGTATCACCAATATCGACTGACCCTTTGGAGCAATGGGAAGATATGAAAGTATTATTCCCTTACTTGAAAACTTCGCCCAAGAATGCCTGACAGTTCCAGGAACGTCAGTCCCCGCCGACTTTTGTTTTTGAAGGCAGACAGTACAAAGTCAAATACAAGAAACGATTGGATAAATTATTGTTTTTAATTAACTGTGTGGATGAACAGTGGGAAGTGCAAGATTAGCATATACTTTAGTTACTTACTGTCACTCTTTAATGAGTTATGTATTTTTGCTGTTGATTTGATTTATAACTAAAATAAAAACTGAGTCTGATTAAATTTAGCCAAGTTCTGATTTATTTAATTTGTAATACATTTTCTCACATAGGACTAAAAAAAGTAAAATGACTTTATGCTGCAAATTTCATGATCATAAAAAAAATATTGGCCAATTCAGCGACAAAAATTGAAAAAAGCTCTAACATTTGAAATTAACGCCCAGGTGCAGGTCTTTAAAATAATAATAAAAATTTTCAATTTCAACGAATAATTTTAAAAATATCACTTCAAGGTATCGATATTTTCCAATACGTTAGTGAGTACGTTACTTTTTTTTTTTACCTATATTAATCATGAGTACAGTATCGATACTTTTATTCGATACCGCGTCCTGCCTGAACTCTAGAAGGCACAACAAACCGAAGATCAAATCCGTGGGGTTACCAACCGTTCTCCCTGATTATAATTTTTATGCGGTTTTCTGTAATCATATTAATGAATGTTGCAAAAATTATAAATCAGAGTCAAAGAGTATGCCATATCAGATACCCTGGCGAAGACATTCAGTATGGTCGTAGGTGTTCCATAAGGAGAAGTAACACACACCGAGTAGACAAAAGGGATGCTTTCCAGTTGACTTCCTGGGTGCAGCAGTGTTTGTGAGTGTTGAATGCCGTAATGGTATGCATGTTCAATGTGGAGTGTTGTTTGTGTTGCGGATGAGAGACGCATCCATGCATACTCTTCCGAAAGACACTAAGTGCCGCCAAGCTTAAAGTCCCCACCCTATGGACGAATCACCACAACAGTGTTGTATACCTTTACTGCATACGCATCACTATGGGAAATCTGAGCCACATAACCGAAGGGAAATAGAACTGTCTGAATTTATACGTTCCATACCCACTTTCAACTGACTGGATTATAGCGTAAACATTTTTCTCTTTTTACAACTCCTCAGCGATTCGAGTTGGTAACTTCCTGAACATGACCTAAGACGGGCGAGGAATTCGTAATTTCCCTTCCAAGTATTAACACTGTCTTGGTACTCTGTTTTTTTCTTTATATAGCTCTAAGCTGCGTGCACGTCTATTTCATTAGAGTAGGTATAGTATCGGGCACATGGAAGGGTTAGTAATTTGGTCATGGCCCTTTTGGAGGCACAATGCCGACAATCACCTGGAGTGATTTCGAGAAACCATTGGAAACCAGTAGCTAGATGGCTGAATGGTTGGGCCAGTGTTCAAATCCGCATCCTCTCGAATTCAAGACTCGAGTGTTAATAACTGATCCACCAGGTTCTGTTCACTCAGTCGCATTTTGAAATTTGTTAGAATGGGATGAAGAATAAGGTGTTTGTTAATCTCGGAGTCATACATTACGAAAAACAACTATTGAAGCAATTGAACGGACCGTGAAAAAAAGTTTTAAAATTTTTACAGTTATAACTAGTATTTTAGAAAATATTATTTTTTCTGTAGAACGCTCAACTATTGTCCTTTCACAGAGCCTGGTTGGTGAACGGTAACGTTCCGGTCTGTTTGAAGTGGTTTTGTGAAATCAGTCGAAACGAATGCTGGTATGACTCTTTTATGAAAGTCGTAGCCGATTTCCTATTCCATTCTCCTAAAACAAACTCATCTCGATCGTAATAGCCTGTCTTAGTATAACCCTTACGCCCTAATAATATGAACACCAACAAAAACAACGCTGCAGCCAAAAACTTCTATGAAGACAAGTTGTGACAAAGTGGCATTGAAACAAAAGACCACACATCCCCCAAACCGTTTCCCTTTGCCTGTGATGTATTTGCAGTTTCGTTGAATTCTTAATGATCTATACTAGAGATGCCACGAATTTTCAGCTACTAATCGGTGTTCTGCCTATTCGGCTATTTTTTTTTTTTTTTTTTTTTTTTTTTTTTTTTTTTTTTTTTTTTTTTTTTAATATTCGGTATTCGACCGAATGTTACGTACTGTTCGGCTCAATACCGAATACCAAATCATGAAGAAAAAAACAAGCATATTTTACCAAAAATGTATGTATTTTAATAACAAATTATTCCATTTAATATTTAAAATCAGCCGTAAATTGTGATGAATGGAGAAAAAATATCAGTATTTGTTGAAAGCAAACAATTGAGCTTTTCTTCATAAACTATACCTTCTTCTGAAAAAATAGCCTGTCACTATATACACTGCTGTCAGGAGACAATGGATAAATCTTAGCTAAGTCTGTCAGGTTTGGATACTGTTTTGCGTTTGTTGACCACCACTGCCATCCGATGTAGTTTTCATATAAAAATGAATCTTATTTGCAATAGCACTTTTCTTATTCACATATTCATCATTTTGCATATTTTCTGAAGATACTTCCTCCAAACAGTTCCAGAAACTGTAGTGTATTTCAATGTTTTAATCATTTCCATTAACATTTCTTTTCTTACTAAGTGGAGAAGTATCATCATCCGAACTATTAGACTCTTCACTTTTTGCGTTTGAAATAATTCCAAGGAAATGGTTTCGAAACGCAGGTCAAGAAAAGTAAGCAACCAGATATTTGTCTTTCTTACTAAAGTTGAACCGTGTTTCAAGCTCAGTTTTTTGTGAAGTTCTCATTCTCAATAAGTTTTGTGTTATATCTGCTGTCTCTTCCTTCCCCAGGTATTTCAACAATGTGCAAGATGTGGTATCACTACAGAGATGCAGGAGACGGTTATTTTCGTAACAACGAACAAGCAAGGTGTGTCGTGACACGATTTACTCGCAAATCAATCATATACCCCCGGGGTGTCGCTAGCGCACGTCAACGTAACCATAAAGGTCATAACTGTCACCCACGACATGTACAATTTTTTGAGGAATATTCAGTTTTCGGCAAAATTACTATTCCTGGCATCTGTAATCCATACACTCCCTCCTTAGACGATTGTCACTCGCAGCTGAGATTTATGCAGTAGCATTATTTAAATTGAACGTAAGAAAATTGAACGTCACCGAGATGGGAGGAGGCCAATATTGGCCTCCTACCTATCATTCGGGAGGACCGGGGTTAAACTCGGTTCGGCCATCCTGTCTGAGGTTTTCCGTGGTTTCCCTCAGACACTTAGGCGAATGCTGGGATGGTTCCCTACAAGGCCACGGCCGACCTTCCATCCCCCTTCCCTCCCCGTAGTAGTAGATCGGCTGAAAAGAGTCCCCTATGACTCTCCAGCAGCCCGCCTCCCAGCCTTCTGCTGGGAGGAATGAAATGTAAAAAAAAAAAAAAAAAAAAAAAAAAAAAAAAAAAAAAAAAAAAAAAAAAAATTGAACGTAAGAAAATTTTATTGTATCACCGAGGCTTGGGCAGTGCGATTTCGCACTGCAACTTGCCATTCGGGAGGACCGGGGTTAAACTCGGTTCGGCCATGGTTTTCCGTGGTTTCCATCAGACACTCTAGGCGAATGCTGGGATGGTTCCCTACAAGGCCACGGCCGACCTTCCATCCCCCTCCCTCCCCGTAGTAGTAGTTTGGCTGAAAAGAGTCTCCTGTGACTCTCCAGCAGCCCGCCTCCCAGCCTTCAGCTGGGAGGAATGAAATGTAAAAAAAAAAAAAAAATTGTAAATAGCTTATACTATATTTATTTCGTCTATTGATGTGCGTCTTGAGCATTTTATTGTACGCATCTGAGACGTGGTCCACTTACGCCTGGCAAGACAGACAGCTGAACGCTCTCCATATGCGCTGCCTGCGGACAATACCCGGAGTAACGTTGCTTGACAAACTGATCAAGACAAGACAATAAATTGCTGGGGAAGACGTTGGTCCCCAGAGTGTGGGGAAGTTTTTGCGTAATAACGCATCACCTTCCATTTTGATGTTGGGCTGGCATTACTTATTTGTCATTGATGGAATTGTCGGTTCCCGTATTGCTCCATTACTGGTGATCAAGGAGTTTCCTTGGCCACCTAAGTCTCTGATCATAGATGGGCTCGGCACCCAGTGCGTTAATCAAAGGGTTGGCTGAGTGCTGGCTTTTTTCGTAAAACTGCGCTGCCAGCTTCTGAAAGCAGTTTCTAAGTTTGCGAAGTCCGCTTATTCGGTGGAGGTCCTCAATACGCGTCTCCCTGCGTGGGTGGCAGGCGATTCTGATTGCCTTGTTCTGAATGGTCTGCGGTCGCTGGAGGTGGGATTCCGCGGTGTTGCCCCAAAATGCGGAGACATACTCCATTATAGGTCCAATATATCTCGGCGTAAAGCTAGATAGCCGGTTGTGACATGGAAACACCATGGTGACCAACATCCGCAGCAAGGCCACAGGTAGACTGACATCTCTCTACCCTGTTCTGAATCCCAAAAGTAAGCTGAGACCAGATGTAAACATCCAACTCTATACCGCCCTCATCTGACAAAACTGATCAACGAGATTGTTCTGTCTATTAATCCATCGGAAGTTACGAGCATCGAAAACGCCCTCGAACTCTTCGAGACTCCAGTCAAAAAGGCTACTGCTTCTTCAACACCCGTCAGGTTACCTCGGTCAGCCCCTACTCCGCATCTTCCCCCTCAACTGATGGCTGAAATACGACACAACAACAGGGTTGCAAAGGAATGGAAGCTGACGAAAAACCAGACATCAAGAAGACTGCTCCATCGACTGCAGAGGGAAATAAAAGCCTCCCAAGTGCACCACGAAATGAAGGATGGGATGCAAGAGTTTCCATTCTTCGCCCAGAGGACGGGTCTCCGGTTTCAAACAAGAAGGTTTACCAGACGAAGACAGCGCCTTCCTGCTCTTCACGGCAGTCATGGCTTGGCTGGGGGGCATCCATACGTTACGTGAGGTGAAGTAGGGGAGGGATGTCCGGCGAAATCTCACCGGGGGGGGGGGGGGTTCTACGGAAATGTCACGTGAGGTTTTGTGAAAAATATTTGTTGGACTGTAGAGCAAAAAAAAAGTCTACAAATTGCGTGAAAGTCTAAGAAGTGGGGTTGTGACCGGATTTTGAAGGGTGAGGCCTAAAGAAAAAAAGGTCTCCAAAAGTTTCGAGGGTGATTTCTAGGGGAGGAGGGGGTTCTCACGGACCAGATCTCACCACAGGGTGGGGGGGTGGGGGGGAGGATTCCGGCCAAATCTCACGAAATCTCACCAGAGGAGGGGTGGGGGGTCCAGAAATCCGGAAAAACACCTCACGTAATTTATGGATGTCCCCCGGTCACTCCTGAAGACAAGGCGAATGCTCTCATCGACGTCTTCGAAAAGTACTTCCGACCATCGGAAGCAAACGCAGACCCCATAAACCTCGCGAAATCAACCGTCGGCTGAGGGTTTACCTGGAAGCAGAAGATGATCACCAAATCGACGTTATCACTCCTGAAGAGGTTACAAGCAGCCTGCAAAATCTCCACCCTAACACAGCTCCTGGCCATGAAGATATTTGTTACAGTTCTCTAAGGCACCTGCCACCAGAGGCCTCAGCCCATCTCGCAGAAATTTTCTACACCATCCTCTGCCGACATCAGTACCCTAGTAGATGGAAGCATGCAGTGGTTGTGGGAATCCACAAGAGTGGGAAGGACCCACCCCATCCTCAAAACTACAGGTCTATTAGCCTTCTTCCAGCCATAAGCAAGGTATTTGAACGGCTACTGCTAAAACGATTGTCCACCCATATCGATGACACTAATGCCTTACCAAATCACCAGGTGGGATTTTGTCGCGGCAACTCAACCACCCAGCAGCTAATGAGGGTAACAGAATCGGCCACCAAAGCCTTCAACCATAAGCAATTCTGTGCCATGGTATTGCTTGACATGTCCCGAGCATTTGATTCCGTATGGCAGTCGGGCCTCCTACTTAAGCTATATGAGCAGGATATTCCGGGTCCATAAGTGAAGATAATAATATCATACTTGATCGGCCGCACTATCAGTGTTAGAGTCGACAGAGCTTTCTCTAGTGTCAGAAATGTGAAAGTAGGTGTTTCCCAAGGCTCAGTGCTGGGTCCGACTTTATATTCATTATATATACTGCTGATGTCCCTACAAGCAATGGAGTTTTGGTCACAACATACGATGACGACACAGCGTACCTCGCAGCCAGCCATAGCATAATTTTAGCCACTCCCCGCCTCCAGGAAGTCCTCCAGGTAACGGGGCCCTGGGCTACGAGGTGGAGGATTGATGTTAACCCTGTCAAGACTCAGTCTATAATGATCAGTAAAAGACTTGGGCCCCGTGGTCCACGTCAATCGGACCCCGTTCTTCACCTTCACGGTACTGACATACACTGGTCAGCTACTGCCCCTTACCTGGGAGTGCTGCTAGACAGGAGACTAACCTGGAAAGCTCATATTAATGACGTGCACAGAAAAGCAAGCGCGAGGCTACACAGCCTCTACTCGCTTCTCAACAACAAATTAGCCCCAAGCACTGGCCTTAAGGTCTATACAACCCTAGTAAGACCTATTATTGAGTATGCCTGTCCAGTGTGGGCATACGCTACTGACAGCTACATACTCAGGTTACAAGCTGTACAAAACAGGGCACTAAAAAGAGCCCTGCACCTTCCAGCCAGGTTTCCCACCGACGCTCTCCACGAAGCTACAGGAGTTCCAAATCTACATGATAGATTCAGACAACTGGCAGAAGTATTTTACACAAATGCAAACCGAAGCAATAACCCAGAAGCAAATAATATCGGTCGTTATATCACCATTGATCGTCATAAGAGACCACTAAGCCTACTCAGTTATCATAACCAAACACCATCGAGAAGCTGCACCAACAGAGAAGCCTTGCATCACCCAAAATACTTCTGGAGGCATTATTCACGGACAAAATACTCCACCAACTCCATGCCTGCTAAGAAAAGGCAGTAACAGTGGCATGACTGACTCCGTCTATTACAAAGTGCGACAGTATTACTGTCATCCTAAAACAAAGGCGACTCTGCTGTATTGGCCACGTCCTAAAGACTACAACGGAAAGTCATGCTCAGCCAGGTTGTTCATATTAAGAGACCTGTAGGGCACCCAATGCTGAGGTTTAAGGACTCCTGCAAACGTGACTTGGAGAGCTTCGGCATGCGCACTTCTGACTGGGAGGCTTGCGTCAGCACGAGACCCTTATAGCGCCATCATATCGCCGCCGGAATGTCCAAACATGACAGAGCAAGGTGGGACAAAAAAAAATCTGAAAAAGCTTCGTAACAGGGAAGAACAACTACCGGGCCCCTATTTCGCGTGCGATAGAAATGGAAAGATTTTTTTCGGTGCCATCGGACTATTCAGCCACAGAAGAAGATGTGATGCACTCAACTCTGGCGATAACTAAGTTACTACAACTATCATCTGTGAAGATGTTGTGGATATACATATCCAACGTTGACAGATTAAACTGCGGAAATGAGAGGTGTAAGAAAAATAATTAAGCTCTTAGAGAATAAAATAGCCGGCAACAGAGCCATTTCTCGATTTAAGGAATTACCCATGAACGAGTCAGTAAATCGCTGAAATGATTCTTGTAGCGCTAGTGTCGTTATTAAGTCTTCAAGTAGTTATCCTTGCTACCACTAGGTGAGAGTCCGCACTTGTTTCCTCTATTTATTAATATCATTCGAAATACATTGCATATGAAACGCCATGTTGTTTGGTCATCCAACTTGTGTTCTGAATTTATTTCTGTGAGGATACTATTCTCTTTGCACGTAAGTATAACAAGCTGGAATACTTTATCTCTGGTGTTGTTATTATCTCTAGAGCAAAGAAGATCACCATTTATTTTCGTATTTAAACTGCCGTTCTGTCTTGGATGTGCTAATCTTTCTGAAAATTGGCGCGGAAATATATATTTGCACTGTACATTTCAAGAGGTGGTGCTATGTGAATCCCGAAAGCAAATGCATTATGCATTATGCCGTATGTCATTTCATCAAAGGTATAACTTGTGTGTAATATCTATATCTACTCAGTTTATGAATTTGTTCAAGTACACGACACTGGTGGAACTGATTGTCATATTTGAGTTCCAGCCGACGTCCTGTATGAAAATGCTATAAATTTTTGGTTCTTCTTTCGATTTGCAAGGCTTAAAATGTCGAGTAATTGCCTCATAAGAAATTATTGCTGTGTGGAAAACTGGAAATTGGGGTCCTGTTCATGAGTATTACGAAATGTGATGGTGCAACTATCGGTGCTTTCGGTTTTTAACATTTGATCATCTGCTTTTGCTTGTGTTTGTTAATTTGAATTACGATTCAAAGCATAATTTGTATATACTTCATATAAAAAGTCAGAAAAGTAATTTTCAGATTAAATTTTTTTATCAAGTGTTGTAATAATGAATAAACAAAGAATTTATTTTGTTATAATCCCAATTACGCATTTCATATTTTTATTCCTTAACTCCTCGCGCGCATTTTCACCACCACCCTGCTATTACCCTTCACGAGTTTAATTTTAAATTATTTTGTGTGTTTAGTAAAGAGCTCATCATTTTTTTTTTTTTTTTTTTTTTTTTTTTTTTTTTTAAATCCATGACTTCCTTGCCAACAAAAGAACAGTTCCCGTTCTCTTAGGCCTTGAAATAAGTGCCATATTGTGTTAATGGTGATCTCTCCCACGTACTACACCTAATACTCCAACAAAGTTTTTTCTCCACGTTACACATTTATCACATCAATTATTGATTGTAATCTGAGGTAATTTCCACAACGAATATAGTCTTCGATTAATTTAGTTTGGAAGATCAGCACCCAGTAGCTTAGGTGGTTATAGTAGCAGGCATGAAAAGCGGAACCATATCTTCAGAAGTAGCTATAAATATCAGGTATAATATCTGTTTTATAGTTTATTTTGTTATAATTATAATAGAAATTTTTCTTAGTAAGAGAGATTTTTCTCAGTACAGAAGTTTTACTCCAACATAACAATAAAAACTCCGAACAAAGAACTTAAGTTATCTTCTGAAAATATTCCTCCAGATACCGCATTTCTGTCTTGTGCATCTTCCTTTTCATTATCAGATATTCTCATTCTTGTTTGTACACTTTTGAGCTAGATAACTTTTGGCCGTCTTCTTTCCCTCATGCCCATATTCCTGTACAAGTATCTGTATCCTAGTGTTTTCCGTTCTTCTTACATGGCCATACCATTCCAATCTTTTTCGTTCTATTACTTCATACATATCTTCTTTCCCTTCTATTAGCCTTATTATTTCAATTAATAATATATTGATATTATTATTTTTTTTAAAAGATTAGAAACAATAACAATTATAAATGCGGCCTGGTGGCTCAGTGGTTAAGGCTTCTGACTGAAGATCGAAAGGTCCCCAGTTCGAATCCCTGTCTTAGCGGGGGTTTTTATAGGCCCTTAACCCGATCTTCGCCTCTGGCACAGCATGCTGTTTAATGTGAAGTACGCCAGAACGCTTCCGTGGTGTGGATTCCACGTTAAACTTTAGGTCCCCTCAGGGGCTAGCAACGCTAGAGGTATATACATGCACAGCAAATTCAAGCTAAACTAAAACATAACGTGGTCCTCGTTGGCCCAAACGAACATAACAAAAAATAAAAGGAAGAATATGAATACTTTTCTCTTCATTCTTTTCTAATCTCCAATTGTGTCGTAAAAAATCAAATAAATAAGTGAATGAAAAAATCAGTACATGAAATGCCATAATAGGGCTGGGGGTGGAGTGAAGAGTAATAAGCAGTTCAAAATTACCGCGTTCTAGCAACATCTTAGAGTGATTCTATGAACTGATTATTGAAGCGCTGGCGTCGGTGACTAGCGTATATTTCACTGAAATTTACTCTGGCCGTGATCAATCTCTATATACTGCCTCTGGTCAGTACCTGTTACCTTAATGGGCAGTGTTTTAACTCATTCAATTTTTATTTAGCTTTACATTTCTGTATGAACACGTCCTTGACTTTTTGTGTTGGTCGATGCTAAGTTCTATAGAGAAACTCATGTTCGGGAAGGAGAGTTGCTCGACGAGTTGTGTGAACAGTTCGATAGTGGTAGCAAACTGGGCGTCACTTTAGTTTACTGCTGCATTGTGGTTGAGGCGGTGTTGGCAGGACTCGCCAATGCGGGTAGCATCCATAGCCATTGGCAGCCCGTTCATTTGAGCTGTGTATGTAGGAGGTTTCTTCTATCAGCTGGCACTTCTTCGCTGTTGGTAAGTCTTCTTGTTTGTTAACGTGTTCTGTGAACATCGTTGGATGATCTGCATTCTTGAAATGATTTTATGGTCGATGTGACGAGAACAGTGAAAAGCCAAGTTAACATCTCGATTATCGATGTGAACTATGCGTCTCTTCTGTACTCTACTTACAGGTAACACCCACCATTGCCTGAAGCCGGCCGTCAAATATACGTTCGACGGTATTTTGGGTTGTCTTTTTGTCATCCTTGCCTGGGCGAGATGCTTAGAGTGTTAATCACTTTTTGCTTTTTTTTTTTTTTTTTTTTTTTTTTTTTTAAACTGCTTAACGTCTTCTATAACAACTAGGTACTTAGAGACGGGAAAGGATGGGGGGCAAGGAATGGAAAGGAATTCGGCCATGGCCTTTTGAAGGAAGCATCCCGGCATTCACCTGGAGTGATTTGGGGAAATCATGGAAAACCCAAATCTGGATGCCCGGACGGGGATTCGAACCGCCATCTTCCCGAATGCGAGGCCAGACCACTAGCCATTACACCACCACGCTCTGTGACTTTTTGCTATACCTGCAGCTGGTCGCTGTGAGCTGGCCGGACTAACATCGAAACTGTCTGGACGAAATACAGCAACCATCTCGTGTGTTTACTTGGACTCAGTGGCGCAGTCGTTAACGTTCTGGACACCCACCGTATCGAGCTATGTTTGGACTGCCACAATTGTAGCAAGTTGCCTTCAACCTAAGAAATGAGCAGCCTTTTACGCAGAGGACTCACCTGCAACTAAAACACATTTGCATGACTGTGCATGCGTGGAAGCAATGCCCGTATTCTTGACACCGATAGCACTGATGATTTGCGGGTAGGAGCAGCACTTCCCGTACCTCCGCCGGTGATGCGAAACTTTCAGTTTAAACTAGCTGGATCACAACTCGTCTTGGGTTGCGTGCAAGTTTGCTAGAATTATGCCTGCTGGTTGCCATATTTGCCGGCTAACGGATTGTTTATAGTTTGACGTTATGGTGGCGACCAGCATTGGTGCTGGTCAGAGGTCTGACGACAAGAAAAAATATTTGCAACGAGTATATTTGCTTCTTTTCTCCTGTTCGGTCCAAAAACAAAGGTTGAACTAAAAAATTCTCTATGCACTTATGGCACGGGGTATAGTCAATAGGTTAGGCCAGGTTGGCTGAAAACGGAACCTACACCAGTCCCTCCACCGCCCTGGACTTCGCCCGAGGTAAGGGAGTAATGTAACATATATAACCACATCCGTGAAATTCAACTTTCAATTGCAATGTAGTCTTCACGGGTGTACCGCCGGATAGTGTTTCCACAACACTATCCGGCGGTACACCCGTGAAGACTACATTGCAGTCATACGCCGGGAAAGTCTTCGTTCTTACAACTTTCAATTATTTTTAACAGCAAATTTAAAATAAAATCCATTTAAGCAGTAGACTTGGTTGTATTTGTTAATAGCTTTAAGCTGTTCTTTAATTTAAGAGATGTATAGATTTAAGCTTTAAGGGGAACGCAATATTATTTTCTAACGAAGTTGCATAAATTAGGTGCAAAGAGTGATACTTATTGTCCCTCATTTCTTGTATCCGTGAATATGACACGTATATTGAATACACTATAGTGGTAGGATTCACTTTTTTTGTGTCACAAGTTAACTGAACTTCGTTTCTGTATGTAGAAGATACAGGGTGTCCAGAAAAGGACTCCCTGATTTCAAAATTAAATATCTCGAAAACAAAGATCGATAGAGGAATGCAGTAAAAGGTATGTTTATTGTGACAGCTGTAAGAAGTGTATACAACAGTGTGAAATAATAGTTACAAAAGCTGCTAACAGATGGCGCTGTACGCTGTACAGCTCATATCAGCATACATAAGTGAAATAATCGTATGAAAACAATCTTTGCAAACAATCACATCACAATGTTTTCAAAATGTTCACCATTGGCACTACCCTGAGCTTCATATCACTATTTAGGCATTACGTATGGCGATTACAGCGCCATCTGTTAGCAGCTTTTGTAACTATTATTTCACACTGCTGTATACACTTCTTACAGCTGTCACAATAAACATACCGTTTACTGCATTCCTCTATCGATCTTTGTTTTCGAGGTATTTAATTTTGAAATCAGGGAGTCCTTTTCTGGACACCCTGTAAAACGTGAATGATATAATTTTATATCGGAGGCTGTGATTTCTTTTCTGAATTTAAGAAAAATTATATTAATTCTGAGACAATCATTTACTCCTTTATAACGTAATATACTATGGTAAACAGTTTCTTAAAATAGGAACAGAGTGTAGTATATTACTGCTTTTATGGCTACACAGATTCTAATTTTGGATCGTTTTGTTTTTAAATTCTACTGAATTGTAATTATACTAGTACAATTTTTGGTAATGTATATATTTGAAGTATTTTCCCTTTATTTTCTCTTCAGTTTTGGGATATGTTGAGACCGCTGTAGCTGGGTATGTGTTTTATCCCGCAGAGACGAGAAACACAAGTTCGCAGACGGCTTATTGATCTGTGAGGTCCTCCGGGACGCGGAAAAGGTCTTCGGCGCGCGGATCCATCAGGGTAAAACGCCCGGCACTGAAGACGACACAGTGGCGAGAAATATAGTGGCTGCAGCCACCGAGTGGCAGGCCTGGTGCGGAGCGTTCGATGAGAATACCCCCAGCAGTGTTGCCAACCGCTCAGAGCGAAACACACCGATCAGTCCCTGGTGTGTTTTTGACCCGGTGACGCTGTCACAAGACACGATGAAAACGAACCCTTCTCGACTTACTCTTTACCAACGCTTTCTTTCCATTTCAGCCTAACATTTTGGTGAATCGTTCCTGAAGTACATATTTCCACGAAGTTTCTTCAGTTTATTTCTTGAGCTTTGATCTGTTGCATCCTGTTTTAAATAATAATAAAACTAGATACTGGAGAAGTTTCAGTAATTCCCTCTTCTAAAACCTCCCCATGGTCAACAGGTTCACATAATCAAATTGGTTTTTAATTACCTTTCCCATCTCTAATTTGAGTGAGTAAAACCTTACAAATTTGTCCCAGATCCTGGTTGTGTTGTATCTGATACTATCTAATTATCCGTTTTTACATTTTTTAAAAAAAAAGAGAAAAACTGATAGGCCTTTCTGGAAACTTCCAAACTCACGTACCTTATGAGATGGATGAGTAGTAACGCAGTAGGACGCAGGTTTGAATCTCCGTCTGGTCATCCTGATATGGGTTTTCAATGGTTTCCCCAAATCACTTCAGACGAATGTCGGGATTGTTTCTTGAAAAGACCACGGCCGAATTCCTTCCACTTCTTTGCTTCCAGTCGCTAGCCACCACCAGTAACATCGATTTCGATTGGCATAAAGGCATAAGCGAAAAAATATAATAATAATAATAACCTACTCTAGTACCACCACATTTCACGAACTTTTCCATAGCATTAAAGATTTTCCGAAGGACCTTTCGCTTAGTGGTGAAAGGATTGTTGTATTCCAAATTCCTGACACTGCAACCATCGTATTTATGTAGTACTAGAAATAGCATCAGTGTTTTGTAAGTTGGATTTTGAATCGCTCCTACCCGCTTTGTGAACCGAGCTGTGGAGTGATACTTGCTCAAATCGCCGCCTGTATTTCTGTTTGATATGATGCGTCCGCTGTGAAGAGTGGTTCCAAGTACGCGTAGGGAGCGTCCATATACTAGGTCTAAGTGGGAGGGTTAGGTAGAAAGCTACCCTGGGCTACGTGGGGTGGGGACGGGTTTCCGAACCAAGTCGCGTAGCTTTCCATCCATAATATTTGTCACAATAAGGTACAGATCAGACAATAACATGTGAATATTTATTTCAGTCATTTAATTATCTCCGTATGTAACCTTCTATACTATGTAATATTGTAAATGCGAAAGTAATTCTGTCTGCCTGTCTGTTACGTTTCTTGGGCTAAACGGCTAATCTGATCGTGATGAGATGTTATTTGGCATTAGGATGGACATAGGAAACTATTTTCTGTATAAATAATACAAACTGTCCTATAATATCGAAAATTACTGAATGACGATATACAGACACATAAGATGTGTACGTCTATGTAGTAGCTTTCGGTGTAGCGGTTTGGTAGCGCAGAGATTAATGCGCTTGCTTACTGATGTTTGGAACGTGGTTTCTGGTTCTCGTGGAAACAAGGATTTAAAAAAATTGTTTTTGATCTTACGAGCCGCACCAGGTAATTTTGTCTTCGTTTTTGATATGCCTCGCGGGTGTAAACCTGTCCTAAGCTATAGCTCTTGAAGAGCACGAGCAGCTAAAGTTATTGGGACAAAGGAATCTGATGCTCATGCTGAAGAAAGAATAAAAGATCAAGCTGAAATAAAGCTGCCCTCAGTTAAACCCCTCACATCCCGGCACCTTTGTTTGTTTTTCTGTTTTTAAAATATGTCATATTACGCCGACTCGGGGTGTTGTTTGGGACAAATCTTACGTTACTAACAGCTTTCTGTTTCCCATTCTGTCAATGAAATTCTAAGTCCACGCGTACGAAGTCGCGAGTAACAGCTAGAGTACTTTAGTATGACAAGAGAAAACAGTTAAAAATTTCTTCTGGAATCAATAGGGAAAAAGCTACCTACCAACCGGGGGGGGGGGGGGAGGCGGAGGGGGGGTTTGAGGTGAAAGCCACTTCAGGATACGTGGGGGTGGGGGGGTTTCACAAGATGCCAAAATGGGTTACGTAGTTTATGGACGCTCCATTAATAACCATAAGCGTCCGGAGTAGTCACCCTGTATCAGTGTATCTCCAATGCTGTAGAAGGTACCGTACTCACTTTTATTTTGCTTACCTGAAACCTTAACTTTTTTTTGCAGCACTTTCTAATACCTCATAGATTCTTGTCATATACTCCTTTAATTGGAAAAGCAGACCAGGGAAATTGCGTCAGAAACGTGAGCTCAATCACAATTAAATTAAATTAAAATCGTGAACACAGTATGGTGCGAAATGTTATTGTCTTCGATCCCATTCTGTTCTGAATGTAACTGATCTCATAGTTTGTGACAAATGATAGTAAATTAATAGAGACAAACTTCAAGCTAAGCAAAGAGTTCATAACACACATACGTCCCGTTAAAGTATAAATTGTTAACAAAAAAGAAATAAAAATATTTATTTCGTATATATAGAATATAAAATGAATGTTAAGGTGCCTTGGCAGTAAGGAGATATGTGTGGATTAGCCATGTAGTTTATATAGAGAGATGACGACTGGATGAGATTATTATGGAGAAATTGATAGAAGAAAAATGTAGAGGATGAAAATATATGGATGAAAGGAAAATAATCGAAAAGCTCTGGCGGATCTGAAATTAATTTGTACGGCTGGCGGTGAGAGAAAATATCGATATATTTGAAATGTTTATATTGTGTAAAGTCGTGTAAAGTGTGTTATAATACAAGAAGAATTCTGAAAAGATTTTATAGTGTTACTGATTATCTGAACAGAAGAAATAGAGACATAATTTCAGGTAATAGTATAAGAGTTATTTTTCACGTGATGAAAAAGAT
>CM061914.1:73570721-73582714 GCA_031002005.1 Vandiemenella viatica
TATTCAGTTGGCACGTCTACTTCGTTACAACTTTGCTATGTTACCTGACTAGTTGTTAAATGTCCAGAACCAAACCGTAATGTAACTGATACCAAATTAAAACAGCCCACATAACCCAGCCCGCGGTTTTCAATCACTCCAACTGAAATGACGTACGATAACCCAATACAATTCGACAGGTAGGTAGTTGACTGTTTGACTAGCTCAGGCCTGCTGAGTGAATTTGTCATCGATCCAACTCAGAACTCAAGCAGAAAAATTTCCCTCTATTTTTAGTCTCCCTATTTTTCTATGCATCAAGTACTGTCTACTACACCTGTACCAAGATTCGGTCCGGTCCGGTTCTTCACGTTTTTTTTTTTTTTTCAGGATCTTTTGATCAGTAATCGTTACTTTAATATCCAAAATGACAAATTAATTCACACTCAACTGCTGAAAATTGAAGGTTGCTGAACACTTTAAGATTTTTCATCCTATTTATTGAAGTAGGAAGCTTCTTTACAGGGGTTCAACTGGCTTTACTTATTATTGTCAATTGAAATTTTTATTTTGACTAATTAAAACTTTGATTTAGATTTTGCTGAGTAGGGTGATTTATCAAAACATTTATGAAGGCTAAGCACATCATAATTTGACATTTATTGATAAATTGGCATTTAAAAGACCCCAGACGTGGTGTGTTTACTGTTAAATAAACGATCAAAAATAGTTTGAAAACAAACACCATCACCATACATTACAGGGACAAGTTTTTATAGCACAAAACAAATGATCTTGAGAATACACAGCGATTGTATTTATCATATTCCCGAAGTAACAATTGTTAAAAAGATTACATAACATGCAAGGTTAACAAAGGTATTTTAGTCACGATGCAACTGTTAGCTTATCGTTTTATTGTTTAATGGGTGCCAGTTACTCCAGATGAAAATTACTCATCAACAAAAATCTACTGAAAATGCGTCCGGCTTAGTACCGGGTCCATGGTTCGGCACCACACGAGTTTCTCATCAGACAAATTTGTCCAGAGCGTTTGTCGGGCAATGAAAGTATAGGTACATACACTGAAGAAAAAAATAACAATTGTACTGTCCTTACCGTTTCTAGAGGTCACAGCAGGTCGCACCCATTACTTGAAGATACATGTACTTTTATCGTCAGCCTACACACACCAGCTGTATAACTAAAAAATCACAAAGTTTACCAGATAACATCTATATTTCAGACGAAGTCTTAAACTGTGCTGCGCTGTTGGCTCTTGATACTCTATCTGGAGATGCAACCACCAATAATAATCTTCTCTCTCGGAGCCAGGTCGCAAGTAACCTCGGTACATTTAGGAAACGCCCCGGTATCTTCGTAATCAACCACAGATGATCCTCATCCCCCGTTTTCTCGACAGGTCCCGACTAGGGATTGCAATCCAGCAAAGCGGGATCCCGCAATCCCGCCGGATGCCACATCATTAAACAGTCTGGCGGATCCCGCACAAAAATGCATCTAATTCACGTGTCAGTGCGTGACTAGGGATTGCAATCCAGCACAGCGGGATCCCGCAATCCTGCGGGATCCCGCATCATTAGACAGTCTGGCGGATCCCGCACAAAATTAAGCGGATCCGCATAATGCGGCTAAAACGTATGTCAGTCTGTGTGACTCGCTGCCCCACTTGGTCTCTGTCGGATGTTTTGCACTGTTTGCATGTACCCTTGCAGTTGGCATTTAACTCGCGTGAACGAACAAACGTTTCTTTTGTCAACCTTCGTCATTCGTAAGTAAATAGATACACTTTTACGTATTCATCAAAACCTACGTTTGTTTAGAGTACGCAGTTCCGTAATTCGAGTTGTGTTGCGTATTTAGTACGATTTTCTAACTATATAATTACTTTTAAAGTGTGGCACACGTTATCTGAACTACACAGTTACAGCTTTTTATTCACGGTTCCATTATTCCCATTTTCTGTATTCTCCGTTAAAGTAATTATGACAATTTCGTTATTTGCGGCTGAAAATTTTATTATTCGTTGATGCGAAACTAATGTTATCGTAATTTTAAACGATCGCATACCTATTTATTTAGCAGCTATCAAAAGGCAATTGTATATCCTTTCACTTACTGTTGTTTTTGCCGCTGCCCTCAATGCGTTTCTTTGACGAAAGCCGCCTGCTTACATGTGCCGCTCAGGCTTTCGATTAATCGTTCATCTCCTTGTTTTTATTTCGACTAAAGGCAAGAAAAAAAAAGTTGTAATGAAGTTTTCACTGGTGTATCGACGAATTGTGTTGTAGGAAAACCATACTTCGACGGCTGTCTCCGCCGTCTTCCTCACGTGTGAAATTTCGTGTTTTTACAATGAAATCCGGAGATACACCCTATGAGGACTTCACTGCAATCATTCGCCGAGAAAGTCTCCTTTCTCACTAAAAAGTAATAATTTCCACTCTAAAAACGTCGTTACGCCACATAAGTAAAGCTAAAATACTTATCAGTATACGTGATGGTGAGTACTTTCTTTTAACAACATTGAATGAACTTTAAGATCAATCAAGGAATCCGGAGATATAATAATGAATCCCACATAAACATTCTTGTAAAAAAAAAAAAAGTTAAACCTCGAAATATACTTAAGACATGCTCAAAAGTTTTAATGTCATTTTGCCAATTAAAATATTGTTATCTGTTAGTTATTATCATTTAACATTAAAATTCATTTATTAATTAAATTATTATTTAATTTATTAATGTTTTAAGTAACTATGTTTTAAATATATGCGTTAAAAAAACTGTTTGCTCCAATCCCGCATGGATCCCGCGGGATTGGCGCAAATCCCGTAAAAATCCGGCGGGACTGAAAACACAGCGGGATTGCAATCCTTAGTCCCGATATGTGAACGAAAATTTGTAAATGTTAGCAACATTTTCACATAAACTTTATGCTGTTGGAGGAACTCATAGCAGCCATCACACATCTCACGCCCTTCAAAACTTTTCTTGTCTCTTATTTGGTAGACCATTTGTGATGTCACGTGAAACAGTTAATTCTTTCTATTTTTGTTTCTCACTCTCGCAGAAATACGTTTATTTCAACGGTGACATTGACATATAGACAGCAGACTCGTCCTTAGGAGGGTAAGCTGTGTTGTTCCAGGCGGAACATCTGCAGCCTTGGGTGGGCAAGTGTCTCCATTTGGCCCCCGGGGAGTCGGCTAGCTTCTAAGCGCAGCGAGGAGTAGGCATTCCCTCCCATCTATCTCCTGTCAGGACCCTACACTGCTCTTGAAACGAGATCTTGGCCTCACAAGAGGCATTTTAACACATGCAGTAAATTACATATTATAATATGTAGAATACGCAATACGTCATGCTACATTACGATTTTTATGTTTTAATCTATAGTTAATTCCGATGTATACTACAAATTCAGTGTGGTACGAACAATTGAAGGATCTATCTGTTACAAGCAGCCTGATCATCGGGGCCCAAAACAGTCCTTTTTATGGTATTCTTCCTTTCAATAAGGTGGCGTATAGAAATAAACCCAGCCAACACACAAGCAATAATTCTAACAAGAAGGATGGGACCACGACTACGTCAACAGACAGACCAAAATCTTAAACTATATAACAACACAATACCCTGGTGTAAATCTGTACGATACCTTGGAGTATGGATTCCAGGCTTACTTGGAGGGCGCACATTGAAGACCTGCGCAAACCCGCCAGCGCCAGACTACAAGCACTGTAACTAGTGATGCAAATTAAAAAAAAAAAAAAAATCACATTTGTGAAAAAAACCTAAATTTGTTTTTTTTTATATATAAAACAATATATTTGATAAATGATAGTTTTATTTACGGAAGTTACATTTTACATGTGTGTTTTAAATCTTACTAAATCATATAATGTCTTATATAATGATTCATAAATGTATCTATACAGGTAACATAATTTTTTATCCATCCTCTTGGTCAGTACCTCATTCATTAGTATCAGTAATACTAACACTAGTGCGGTCGGAGTCGGAATTTTCTGTTTCTTCTTCTGTCTCCTCTAGATCCAAAACTTCAGAAGTAGTTACATTTTCTTTTACTGGTTGTATTGTACACAAAAGATTTTGAGATTGCAATTTTAAATTGTGAGCAAATACGCACTGTGCATAAATACTGCGCCGATAGTTCCTCATTACGGTCTTTTAAGTTTGAATTTAAATCTATTTTCATACAAAATAGGAGCTTTTTTTTTCAATCGTTGGTTTATGCCAACGGTTGCAAAGAAATGAAAATTTAACGACTCAGTATCACTATATGCTGCGAGTTTAACAAGTATACGAATATAAGGAAAACACAATAAGTAATAAAAAGAGGCAAAAAACCCGTTGATACAGTTAAAATTCCTAATTTTTTGAAAAGATCCGTAGGTGTACAGATAAATTTGTAAGGCTGGCAGCACTAGTTCAAATAGTGAGTATCAATCCAAACAACGGGGATTCCTAGCCTCTTCGGGAAATCCCCGTTCGTAAAAGAATACTTCAGTCAATGTTGCCAATATTTTTGTATTTTCTTTTTTCCTACTGAACCAGAAAAATATAGTAGATTTAAAAATTAAGATAAGTACTTAGTATAAACTCTAAACAGTCATATTAAACCATAAATGCCTTAAAAATACGAAATTTAGTAGTTATGAAAAAAAACATGTCCCAGAAAAAAAACATGTTTTTTTCCAGTTTTTCTTTCATGTTTTTTTTTTCAAATCAGAAAAAAACCGTTTTTTTACAACACTAACTGTACCCCCTGCTAACAGGGACAGCAAGCTCTCCGCGCCCATAGATGTACGAATATACTGTACACTAGTTATGCCAATACGTGAATACGCCTGTCCCGTCTGGGGACACACAGCCACGACCAACCTCAACAGACTACAAACCATCCAGAACCGAGCTCTGAAGAGAGCCTTAAACCTAAACTGCAGATTCTCCACTAAAGCCATTCCCAAAGTAACAAAACTACCAATACTCCAAGACAGATTTAGGGAACTAGAGATGAAATTCTATAAAGCAGCACAACAGTCATCAAACCCACTTATAAAAGTGCTGGGGGCATATCCCATCTGGCCAGGTCCGCACGTCAGACACCAACTGCCAGTACCTTATATATATATATATACCTCAAACCAAAACTGACGTCTCAAAACATCATAACTTATAGGAGTAAATGTCGAAAGACAAAGCCTCCAATATACCCTGCCCATCAAAAGAAAAGGGCAGCTAATAGCATGACGACATGGCAGTAGTTTTACAGGAGACTGATGCATACGTTAGAAATTATTCACCGGTTTATCAAATCTTCCACTACGATTATTTTCTTTTCCACCGAAAGAAGTTACCATTGAAAACGTGGCTTTTCTTTCTTTCAAGGTATTGAAGCTATTGGAAGTGCTCTATCACAGTTATCTAGAATCCCACAACATCACGTACCGAGGATTCTCATCTATACTACATCATGTCGATTGCTTTTTCAATGCAAGAGGAAGATACTTTGAAGAAAGTAACGTAAAATAATCATAAATTTATTTTTACATCATTCCTTAAGACAAATCTCCTTATGCATATTGTGAATTAGGCCTGCGAGAGACATTATTACATGTCTTAGGGATTCCCATGAAACTCTACATGAAATGTCCAGAGGATAGAAGCCTTAACAAACTAGTCGGGAGGCCTGCTACGAAAAAATTGTCGCTTCAGAACTTCAGCGTCATGTAACGACCTGAAACTCGACTCACCAATCCCGTAGGATTTTTTTTGTGTCCAGTGGCAATATGTCGGTGATTTTGTTGAAATTTACGCCTTATGCCATAAGAAAGGGAGTTGTTGTGGAATCGTTGTTTTGCACCCTACATCAAAGATATAGCGTTGGACCATCTAGCTGTTTATACGTTGATGGGAATTGCAGAGTGATTTATTGCACTGCGGGATGGTTGTATATTGCACGTCTCATCCACCACACTGTGTTGCCCTTGGCAGTAGGCCGTGGCAGAATGCTGTTACCAGAAACTCTTTGAGTACACCTATTTCATTATCTCCTCGTTGTATATAGACAACTGATGGCTAGCACCGTAAGTCTCTTGATGACAGCGGTGATGACTGCAGGCTTGGGCCGGAACGTAAGGAACTACACAATAATCTGTCTGCGCAAATCTCACTTTACGCATTTTAACCACTTTCAAACTCAACATAAATTCCTCAAATGCTGCAGACTGAACTCAAAGTGTGAAATTTAAGCTACTTTTGTATTTAATTCAGATTGACTCAGATAACGATTCGTAAATTCTGTTAGTGCAAATCTTCTGCATTTTCTACTTTAAATACCTAAAATCTCAACCAAAATTCTGCAACTTCTGCACAGCGAACCCTTAGGGTACAATACAGGTCATTTTTATACTATTTTAACCAGATGGGGCAGGGCACAGACTGTGGTTGATGAGCGATAACGCTCAGGTCAAGCATTCGGGAGGACGCGGGTTCGAATCCCATTGCGGTAATCCAGATTTGGGCTTACCATAGTTTCCCCATATCACTCTAGGTGAATGCTGGGATGGTTGGTATAAAAGGCCTTGGCCGAACTCCTTTCCATTCCTCGCCCCAGTCCTTTCCCGCTCCTAATGACCACGACATTGACGAGCGCTATAGCCATGAGCAAAAATTATCGGGTAGGTTGGTTGTGATTTTTGACTCTTTATTGTACGTAGTCTACGTCCATGCAAAATCTCTGCCTTTATTACTTCTACGACCCATATACTTCAGCGCATCTAAGTCTCTTTAAATTGAACCCAAGTTCTTGAAATTTTGCGGATTGGTTCCTTGTGGTGTAATATATGTCAAATTTGTACTTAAGAAATATCGCATAGACTGCCCTTTGATCCAAAAAAACATGAACTATTATATATCCGTGATCATACCGAAAACACGGGCTTACGCCTAGTTTTAATAATACTAAGACGACTACAATAATCATGAATGATTTTGTATAGGAAGCTGTCTTCATGTAACAAAACATATCTATTTTTAATTAGGTAGTTCAGGAGCACCAATAAAAATAATTCCGTGTGGTCGTAATGACCGGGTGACGTGGTTCCCATTGCCTTGCCATTACGCTCCTGTCGTTTCCACCTTATTCTTACACGGTAATGCTAAAAGGTACAGGGGACCTACACTTTAACGTGGAATCCGATCCACGGAGGGTTTGACATACTCCATATTACACAACAAGCTGTGCCAGAGGTGAAGGTTGTGTTAAGGAACTTTGAAAATCTCCTTCGAGACAGAGATTCGAACCAGGGACATTTCACTCCCTAGTCGTACACTTTAACCATTGAGCCACCAGACCAAATTCAGCTCACTCAAAAACCCGTTTCATGCGCAGGTAGAATAACTGTACCTCCAGTGTTGCAAAAATGCTTTCTGTTGGTTTCACGATACAGACTATCAACATCTGGGGGTAATTTTTGCACCGAATATAGTAAAAGATACTCCTAGTATTCCTTTCTCAGTTCAGAGTGGTTAGTGGGAAATTCCTGTTGAGAAATCAGGAAATTTTTATTGATTTTAATTAAAGATCCAGATTATTTTTCCGCTTAGCTCACATATGAACACTGCGCCACAGTTACACCAGATCAACTGATTCAAAATTGATGAGAAATAGCTGCCCAACACTAATAGCAGTAACATCGTACTACAATAACGAATGTTACGAAATTTTAAGACGCGCAAACACAATTAGGAGAGTAGGTAAGAATGAACATTTTCGCGGCGGCAACGTTGTTGAAAAACTTCTCGGGATTTCTATCTGCGTCAAAGTTTAATCGTCTGGCGACGTTACGGAAGCTGGCACCGCTTCCATTGTCAAGTACTGCTTAACATCATAGGGGGTTTCCATAGACGTAAGGTGTTTTTTTCTTAAATTTGGACCCCACCTCCCTCTTTAAATAAGACTAGCTGACCCCGTCACGCGTTGCTGTGACTCAGCGGTTATAGTACGTTGGATCAATGCTATTCTGAACTTCCTAAAGTAGTCAAATTAATAAAGTCAAACTAATAAAGACCGGAGCCTGTGCTCCATTGCAATTAAAATTAAATTAAAGACAAAAACAAAGCCGTAAATTTTCCAACTGAGTTTTTAAATTCTTTGGATATACCAGAAATGCCACCACACTATCTTCGGTTAAAGATTGGTTCACCGATTATTCTTCTTTGTAATTTGAATCCACCTAGATTATGCAACGGTACACGTTTGGTGATAAAAAGGATCACCTAAAATGTTCTTGAAGCAATTATTTTGACTGTAAAGTTTAAAGGAGAAATAGTCCTGTTACCACGTATTCCAATGATACCGTCAGAATCTCCCATACCATTTAAAAGGCTTCAATTTCCGATTCGTTTGGCTTTAGCTACGACAATTAAAATTAAAATTCAAGAAACTCACACATATGGCTTGGAGTAGACTGTAGCATAAATAAATTGAAACACAACACCATCTACTGGATGGATACCCAACCTGTGACGATAAATTCTGACGGAAACTTGTGGAATTTACAAATCATTGTACTATGACAAACATTTAATCAGCAGTAATATATACTGAGGCCAATAATCGAGATAAAATCTATCCTATATTTTTAGTTTGACGAAATTACACACAGTAAGTCAACTTCCACCAAAATTGGTCAAGTAGTTTCGGAGTTCATATCGGACAAACATCGAGACGCGAGATTTTTATGTATTTGGTGTAATTTTGTCCTCAACCACTATTTTTGATCTCACGTAATTAATGGATACCCCCATACCTATGTTAAGCTGTGCTTGACAGTTAGGAAGAGTAGCTATTGGTAATATTATGTATTTGCTCCAGTACTTTATAGCGCTACTTAATTTGCTGTTAATTTGGTGACAAAAAATCTTATTCAAAGGATTTTTTTTTAAGCTGAGGGAAAGGAGCGGGGAGGAATACAGCCATTGCTTTTTGAAAGAAACATACTGGCATTCACCTGGATGTTCGGACGGAGATCCGAACCTGGGACCTCTCGAATGCAATGCCAGAGCTTCTCCGTTCATCCGCCACACTCGGTGACTTCAGTGTAGCACCGAGAGTGGTGGTGTAACGGTTAGCGTTCTGGCCTCGCATTCGGGAGGACGGCGGTTCGAATCCCCGTCCGGGCATCCAGATTTGGGTTTTCCATGGTTTTCAAAATCACTCCAGGCGTCATTTATCATGTGCCAATATTTCAGGGACTGTGATGTGCCGTCAGGGAAGGCTGATACGGAGGAGATGGCCCTCCATCATGTAGCTGTTGGCATTTTGTGATGCACTTGCCTTAAATTGCCGATTAATTCTGTTGCACTTTGACTCATCTTCCCAGTTTTACAATACGAGCTAGTTGACAACGACAGGGTTCATCTACCAGCTATTCTCCATGGCAGTAGTCTGTGGTAAGCATGATTTTACCAGAATCGACGTACTCGCGGTAAACCATTGATACCGTGGCTCGCGAAATTACGAGAGGAGTTGCCGATTCGTTGTCCCCCAACAGTGCAACCTTGGATACCAGCTGAGCAATAACTTCACCATCACTCTTTGCATTTTGTTATTCGTGGCTACAATATTTACATTCCGCGTTAAGTGCCATATTTCCGAGACGCAAGCCGACTTATTTGTTCTTGGTTGTAAAATCTCGCGTTTCGGTTTGTTTTGAGGAGATTGTCTTGCGAGTGTCAGCAATAGGTTGACGTTCCTGTCGATCTACATCTACATTCATACTCTGCAATTCACAAACATTGCGGGTGGCAGAGGATGTTAAACACCAATTCCATTTCTGCGCATTCCAGTTCCGAGTAGCACGACGATAGAAAGAATACATAAAAGCATCAGTACGGCATCTTATTTCTCGAATCTTATCCCTCCGGTCATTGCGACCTAAATAGGATGGCGGAAGAAGTATTTCATTGCATTCGTAAGTCAAAGTATTTCGCATATTCTCAAATAAATTAAAACGAGAACGACGTCGTCTGTCTTCCAAACGATCCCAGACCAATCTATGTATCAATCCTGTGACGCTTTCATAGGGACTGTAACTAGCAGTCACGAATCGAGCGACTCTCCTTTGCACCCTGTCCACTGCGTAAATCAGGCCCTTGCTATACGGATCCCAAACTCCACAACAGTAATCCAGATGCGGACGCATTAGTGTTATATACGCTACCTCCTTTGTATGAGCATTACAATTCCTCAAAATACGACCTATGAATCGCAATTTAGCATTAGCTTTGTCTACGATGGAAGTTATGTGCAAGTCCCATTTCATGTTGCTTTGTACTATCACTTCACGGAATCAACCGTGTCAACAACTGAATTGTTTACTTTGTACTCGTGAACAAACTGATTCTTTTCTGTTAATTATACGCATTGCCTTGCATTTTTTTTTTCAATTAAGTGTAAGCTGCCACTTACGGCACCATTCGGTAATAGCATCCAAATCGCAAGGAATTTATAAGCAATCGCCGGAATACCTTATTTCCCTACAGATTACTGCATCGTCGGCAAACAATCGCAACCAGTTTTTAACGACCGAGCGTGGTGGATGAACAGTTAACGTTCTGGCCTCGCATTCGGGAGGACGCGGGTTCGAATCCCCTTCCGGGCAACCAGATTTGGCTTTTCCATGGTTTCCACAAATCACTCCAGGCGAATGCCTGGATGATTCCTTCAAAAAAAGGCCATGACCGAATTCCTTCCCGTTCCTTGTCTCCAGTCCCATCCCGCCTCTAATAACCTTAGCCATCGACGATGCATAAAAATAAAAAATAAAAAGCATTTAACGTTACACCTATATCTTTTATAAAAATCAAGAAAAGAAGTGGTTCTATTACATTTCCTTTAGGAACGCCAGCAGTAACATCCACCATAGAAGAGACTTCCCCGTCAACAACGACATACTGTGATCGACCAGTTAGAAAATCACATATCCATTCGCAAATCTGATCCGATATACCGAATGCTCGAATCTTCGCTAAAAGTCGGTTTTGTGGTTAGAATCAAAAGCTTTCTGAAAATCCAAGAAAATTGCATCAACTAGTTAACCTGCATCGATAGCTTTGATTACGTCATGGGAAAATAAGGCCAATTGTGTTTCATACGATCTCTTCTTCCAAAATCCGTGCTTACACAGTGAAAGTAACTCGTTCTCATCCAGAATCTTCATATAGTTCTTATATAGGGTGAGAATAATCGAAATGGTTAAAGCTTATATTCCTGCACACTTTCTTCATCCTTGTTTAACACACACTTCCAGATAGGGCCTGCAACATCAGTCATACATGGTGTCTTTTTTTTGTTTTTCAAATAAATAAGTAAAAAATAAAGTAAGAAAGTAATTGAGAATTCAAGAATTTTATTTGAAACTCTCACTTTAATGTAAAATACCTTTATATAGAGCAGGGTTACGGAAGTCGGAATAATACCCACAGCATTAACATCAACGAAAAGAACTTTTTTTGGAAACGGCAAGGAACTTGACCATATTTTTGTTGTTGAAGAAACCATTTTTTTTTTTTTTTATTTGTAACTGCTTTACATCTCTTTTTAACATCGAGGTCTTTAGAGACGGGAAAGGATGGGGGGTAAGGATGGGGGCAAGGAATGGGAAGGAATTCGGCCATGGCCTTTTGAAGGAAGCATCCCGGCATTTGCCTGGAGTGATTTGGGGAAACCATGGAAAACCCAAATCTGGATGCCCGGACGGGGATTCGAACCGCCGTCCTCCCGAATGCGAGGCGAGAACGCTAACCGTTACATCGCCCCGCTCGGTTGAAGAAACCAACTGGAGTGATTTCGGGAAACCATGGAAAACCCAAATCTGGATGGCCGATGGGGTTTCGAACCCACCACACTCGGTCCTCTTCAGTTTTAGTGTACTTTCAACAATTATCGTGTGTACTATGTT
>CM061914.1:73583714-73706380 GCA_031002005.1 Vandiemenella viatica
AATGGGCGTAGGAAAAGTAGATGTTGCATATAGAAAGATCAAACAGAATTTTGGAGAAATGAAGAAAAGAGGTATGAACATTAAAGCTGCCGATGGGAAACCTCTTTTAAGCTCAGAAGATAGAGCTAACGATGGAAGGAATACATTGAGAAACTGTATGATGGGGACGACTTGAACAATAGTGTATTGGAAAAGGAAGGCGATGTCGACATTGATGACTTAGGAGATCCTGTTTTGAGGACAGAATTTAATAAAGCTCTGAATGACTTGAAAGCAAATAAGGCAGTTGGAATTGATGAGATCCCTGCAGAACTTCTTAAATCTCTAGGAGAGGAAGGAATCGAAAGATTATTCAAGCTAATATCAAAAAGTTATGAAACAGGAGAAATTCCAACTGATTTTAATAAAATATCATCTTCAACTTCCAAAGAAGACACAAGCCGACAAATGTGAGAATTATCGCACCATTAGTCTAACATCACATGCTTCAAAATTACTGACCAGAATAATATACAGAAGGATGGAAAGTGGTAGTAGAAGAGATAGTAGGTGAAGATCAGTTTGGGTTTAGGAAAAATCGCGGTACAAGGGAATCAATTCTGTCTTTAAGATTAATACCTGAAGGGCGGATCAAGAAAAACAAGATACTTTTATGGCATTTGTTGATTTAGAAAAAGCTTTTGATAATGTTAGTTGGGACAAGATGTTTAAAATTTTAAAGAAGGCAGGTCTAAAGTATCGAGATAGAAGAATACTCTATAAAAACTATATAAGAATCAAGTGGCTGTAATAAAACTAGAGAATAACGAGAGACATGCATCAGTTAAAAAGGGTGTGAGACAGGTTGTAGTCTATCCCCGTTAATATTCAACTTGTATATAGAAGAAGCAAATGAAGAAAGTCAAAGAAAATTTTCCATGTGGCATAAGTTTTCAGGGAGAAAAAATCAGTATGCTACGATTTGCGGATGACATTGTCTTATTAGCAGAGAGGGCTGAGGATATTGAGAAGTTATTGAATGGCATGAACAAAATACTGAAGGAAGATTTTGGACTGAATATAAATCAAAGTAAAACAAAAGTCATGAAATGTAGCAGAAATGATACCAATACTAGCAGATTAAATATAAAAATAGGATCGGATGCAATAGGAGAAGTGAGTGAGTTCTGTTACTTGGGAAGCAAAATTACAACCGATGGCCGAAGCAGGAATGATGTTAAAAGCAGAATAGCACTAGCAAAAGAGCCTTCATGAAAAAGAGAAACCTTTTAGTTTCAAATATTGATCTAGGAATTAGAAAGAACTTCTTAAAACTCTATGTGTGGAGCACAGCACTTTACGGTAGCGAAACATGGACTTTAGGAATACCGGAAATAAAGAAACTTGAAGCATTTGAAATGTGGTGCTACAGAAGAATGCTGAAAATTAGGTGGACAGACAAAGTAAGAAATGAATGAGTTTTGGAAATGATGGGTGAGAAAAGAAGTTTATGGAAGAAGCTTACAGGAAGAAGAGACAGGCTGGTAGGTCATATTTTGAGACATGCAGGATTGGTTAATTTGTTAGTGGAGGGAACAGTCGAAGGTAAGAACTGTAGAGGTAGACAGAGATTAGAATATATGAAGCAGATAATCGAGGACGTGGGTTGTAAGGGGTATGTAGAAATGAAGAGGCTAGCACAGGATAGGAAGGGATGGAGGATTGCATCAAACCAGTCTAAAGACTGACGACAGCAAAAAAAAAATAGCAACAGAATTTTTATCATTCATTTCAAACAGTTTGACTATATTTTTCTGTGAATATTCAGTTGGCACGTCTACTTCGTTATAACTTTGCTATGTTACCTGACTAGTTGTTAAATGTCCAGAACCAAACCGTAATGTAACTGATACCAAATTAAAACAGCCCACATAACCCAGCCCGCGGTTTTCAATCACTCCAATTGAAATGACGTACGATAACCCAATACAATTCGACAGATAGTTTGACTGTTTGACTAGCTCAGGCCTGCTGAGTGAATTTGTCATCGATCCAACTCAGAACTCAAGCAGAAAAATTTCCCTCTATTTTTAGTCTCCCTATTTTTCTATGCATCAAGTACTGTCTACTACACCTGTACCAAGATTCGGTCCGGTTCTTCAAGTTTTTTTTTTTTTTTTTTTTTTTTTTCCTGGATCTTTGATCAGTAATCGTTACTTTAATATCCAAAATGACAAATTAATTCACACTCAACTGCTGAAAATTGAAGGTTGCTGAACACTTTAAGATTTTTTTCATCCTATTTATTGAAGTAGGAAGCTTCTTTACAGGGGTTCAACTGGCTTTACTTATTATTTATTGTCAATTGAAATTTTTATTTTGACTAATTAAAACTTTGATTTAGATTTTGCTGAGTAGGGTGATGGTTTATCAAAACATTTATGTAGGCTAAGCACATCATAATTTGACATTTATTGATAAATTGGCATTTAAAAGACCCCAGACGTGGTGTGTTTACTGTTAAATAAACGATCAAAAATAGTTTGAAAACAAACACCATCACCATACATTACAGGGACAAGTTTTTATAGCACAAAACAAATGATCTTGAGAATACACAGCGATTGTATTTATCATATTCCCGAAGTAACAATTGTTAAAAAGATTACATAACATGCAAGGTTAACAAAGGTATTTTAGTCACGATGCAACTGTTAGCTTATCGTTTTATTGTTTAATGGGTGCCAGTTACTCCAGATTAAAATTACTCATCAACAAAAATCTACTGAAAATGCGTCCGGCTTAGTACCGGGTCCATGGTTCGGCACCACACGAGTTTCTCATCAGACAAATTTGTCCAGAGCGTTTGTCGGGCAATGAAAGTATAGGTACATACACTGAAGAAAAAAATAACAATTGTACTGTCCTTACCGTTTCTAGAGGTCACAGCAGGTCGCACCCATCACTTGAAGATACATGACATTGATCGTCAGCCTACACACACCAGCTGTATAACTAAAAAAATCACAAAGTTTACCAGATAACATCTATATTTCAGACGAAGTCTTAAACTGTGCTGCGCTGTTGGCTCTTGATACTCTATCTGGAGATGCAACCACCAATAATAATCTTCTCTCTCGGAGCCAGGTCGCAAGTAACCTCGGTACATTTAGGAAACGCCCCGGTATCTTCGTAATCAACCACAGATGATCCTCATCCCCCGTTTTCTCGACAGGTCCCGACTAGGGATTGCAATCCAGCAAAGCGGGATCCCGCAATCCCGCGGGATGCCACATCATTAAACAGTCTGGCGGATCCCGCACAAAATTAAGCGGATCCGCAAAATGCGGCTAAATCGTATGTCAGTCCTGTGTGACTAGCTGCCCCACTTGGTCTCTATCGGATGTTTTGCACTGTTTGCATGTACCCTTGCAGTGGCATTTAACTCGTGTGACGAACAAACTTTTTTTTTTTGTCAACCTTCGTCATTCGTAAGTAAATATATACACTTTTACGTATTCATCAAAACCTACGTTTGTTTAGAGTACGCATTTCCGTAATTCGAGTTACGTTGCGTATTTAGTACGATTTTCTAACTATATAATTACTTTTTAAATGTCGCCCACGTTATCTGAAATACACAGTTACAGCTTTTTAATCACGGTTCCATTATTCCCATTTTCTGTATTCTCCGTTAAAGTAATTATGACAATTTCGTTATTTGCGGCTGAAAATTTTATTATTCGTTGATGCAAAACTAATGTTATCGTAATTTTAACGATCGAATACCTACTTGTTTAGCAGCTATCAAAAGGCAATTGTATATCCTTTGACTTATTGTTGTTTTGGCCGCTGCCTCAATGCGTTTCTTTGACGAAAGCCGCCTGTTTACATGTGCCGCTCAGGCTTTTGATTAATCCCTCATCTCCTTGTTTTAATTTCGACTAAAGACAAAAAAAAGTTAAAATGAAGTTTTCACTGGTGTATCGACGAATTGTGTTGTAGGAACACCATACTTCGACGGCTGCTTCCGCCGTCTTCCTCACGTGTGAAACTTCGTGTTTTTACAATGAAATCCGGAGATACAACCTATGAGGACTTCACTGCAATCATTCGCCGAGAAAGTCTCCTTTCTCACTAAAAACTAATAATTTCCACTCTAAAAACGTCGTTACGCCACAAAAGTAAAGCTGAAATACTTACCAGTTTACGTGTTGGTGAGTACTTTCTTTTAACAACATTGAATGAACTTTAAGATCAATCAAGGAATCAGGAGATACAATAATATAACAAAAACATTCGTGTAAAAAAAAAAAGTTAAGCCTCGAAATATACTTAAGACATGCTAAAAAGTTTTAATGTCATTTTGCAAATTAAAATATTGTTAACTGTTAATTTTTATCATTTAACATTAAAATTCATTTATTAATTAAATTATTATTTAATTTATTAATGTTTTAAGTAACAATGTTTTATATATATGCGTTAAAAAACTGTTTGCGCCAATCTCGCACGGATCCCGTGTGATTGGCGCAAATCCCGCGGGATTGAAAACACTGCGGGATTGCAATCCTTAGTCCCGATATGCGAACGAACATTTATAAATGTTAGCAACATTTTCATATAAACTTTATGCTGTTGGAGGAACTCATAGCAGCCATCACACATCTGACGACCCTCCAAACTTTTCTTGTCTCTTATTTGGTATACCATTTTTGACCTCACGTGAAACAGTTAATTCTTTTTATTTTTGTTTCTCACTCTCACAGAAATACGTTTATTTCAACTGTGACATTAACATATAGAAAGCAGACTCGTCGTTAGGAGGGTCAGCTGTGTTGTTACAGGTGGCTTTCGGCCATCTTGCAGAACATCTGAAGCCTTGGGTGGGCAAGTGTCTCCGTTTGGTTCCCGCGGAGTGGGCCAGCTTATAAGCGCAGCGAGGAATTGGCAGTCCCTCCCATCTATCTCCTGTCAGGACCCTACACTGCTCTTGAAACGAGATCTTGGCCTCACAAGAGGCATTTTAACACATGCAGTAAATTGCATAGTATAATATGTAGAATACGCAATACGTCATATTACATTATGAATTTTATGTTTTAATCTATAGTTAATTCCGACGTATACTACAAATTCAGTATAGAACGAACAATTGAAGGATCTATCTGTTACAAGCAGCCTGATCATCGAGGCCCAAAACATTCCTTTTTTTTGTATTCTTCCTTTCAAGACGGTGGCGTATAGAAATAAACCCAGCCAAAACACAAGCAATAATTCTAACAAGAAGGATGGGACCATGACTACGTCAACAGACAGACCAGAATCTTAAACTATACAACAACACAATACCCTGGTGAAAATCCGTACGATACCTTGGAATAACTCTGCATTCCAGGCTTTCTTGAAGGGCGCACATTGAAGACCTGCGCAAACGCGCCAGACTGCAAGCACTGTACGCCCTGCTAAACAGGGACAGCAAGCTCTCCGCGCTCATAGGTGTATGAATATACTGTACACTGGTCAGGCCAACACTTGAATATGCCTGCCACGTCTGGGGACACACAACCACGACCAACCCCAACAGACTACAAACCATCCAGAGCCGAGCCCTGAAGAGAGCCTTACAACTAAACTGCAGATTCTCCACTAAAGCCATTCATGAAGCAACAAAACTACCAATGCTCCAAGACAAATTTAGGGAACTAGAGATGAAATTCTATAAAGCAGCACAACAGTCATCAAACCCACCTATAAACGAGCCAAGACCGCACGTCAGACACCAGTTGCCAGTACCTTAAACATACACAGTATATATATATATATATATATATATATATATAAACCTTATACCAAAACTAATCATGCCACAAATCTAAGCCAGAACAAATCGCGCCATAAACCCAAGACAAACCAAAACCAACGACTCAAAACATCATAACTAAAAGGAGTAATGTCGAAAGACTAAGCCTCCAATATACACTGCCCATCGCAAGAAAGAGGCAGCTAATAGCATGACGACATGGCAGTAGTTTTACAGGAGGCTGATGCATGCGTTAGAAATTATTCACCGTTTTATCAAGTCTTACTCTACGATTATTTTCTTTTCCACCGAAAGAAGTTACCATTGAAAACGTGGCTTTTCTTTCTTTCAAGGTATCGAAGCTCTATCACAGAGTTATCTACAATCCCACAACATCACGTACCGAGGAAATTCATTTTTACAACATCATCTCGATTGTTTTTTCAATGCAAGAGGAAGATACTTTGAAGAAAGTAACCTAAAATAATCATGTATTTATTTTTACACTAGCTTCGAGCCCGTCAAAAATGACGGTTTGAATGCAATATCCTGGCAGTTCATTTTTTTTAATTGGTTAATTATATGGAATTGTTATTACATAATGCTAATGGCCTGGATTTTGTAATCTTTATATATAAAGATGAATGTATGTTTGTTTGTTTGTTGGTTTGTTTATTTGTTTGTTCTTCATAGAAATCCACAGTTTTCATCCGATGTCGATGAAACTTTGCACACTTATCCTTTGAAACAAGGAGGAAAATACTGTCTACATTTGGTTGAAAAATTATCTGTATAAATAACACATTTGTCTCATAACTTCGAAATACGGCGGTAGACAGACACGTTGGATGTGGATGACTCCGTACCGAGTTTCCCCATAGTGGCCTGGCAGCTGAGTGGCTAAAGCGCTGGCTTACGAATGTCGTGATCTCCGGTTCAAATCTCCGTCGGGGATAAGATTTTTAAAAATTGTTTTTCATCGTAAGAGTCAGGCCTGGGTCGTAGATTATTCGGAATGAATGTTAAACTGTAGATATTAGAAAGTTAGGGGCGCAATGCGAGGCAAATCGTAGGTAGTCTTGCAATGTTGTAGGTGTACACTTTTTTACGCTATAATGATCCCTCAGGTGTTGTTCACAGTCAGTGTGTGAGTTTGAACCACAGTAATATTATTATAAATACGGAAGTAAGTCTCTGTCTTTTTGTTACGTTTTGACGACTAAATGGCTATATCGTTGTGATGTAATTTTATAAGGAAATGTGTATGAAGGTCACAGGATATTTTTTCCAGTATGTTAACAGTTGTAGTCACGAAATTTTGAGATCTTATCGAATAGTGACAGAAATATGTAGGAAATTAATTCTCTTCAAGAAGCAGGTTCGACGGTAGAATGATATAGTGATAGCTTTCCTGTCATATTATGCCGACTCGATATTGTTTGGGACTAATCCTTCGTTACCAACAACTTACTATATTTAATTCTGGCAAAAAAAATTTCTTAATCCACGCGTACGATGTCGCGGGTACGAGGCTAGTGTTCTATATATTTCATTTGCAGTTCACATAGCGATACAGTAGTAACTTATACTGAATTAATGACGATGGAAGTATAGAACCAATAAAATTAAAAACAAATTATGAATCCCACAAAAACTTTTGCTGTTAATGTGATATCAGTTTTATTCCTGGTCCAGGCACAATTCAGCACGATAAATATGAAACTTATTTCCCCCGCAATAAATAATACTTCCAGTAACATGGCGCTTATGAAAGCAGTTTAAATGGTTTGTAAAACTCATTTCAGAGCGAATTATGCTGTAACAAAATGTCAGTTGCGATTCTGGTCAACTTAGCCCCAACCTCCATTAACATTGCATTCGAAAATCATAGCTTTTATTACCCTCATATGAATATCGACAGGCAGCACCTATGGTGGTAGTCTGAATTTATTCTGGAAAAGATTGCATGAAAAAGCGAATATCGACCATTTTTAATGAAATCTTCGTGATATGAGTACCATACTGTGGTTAGATTATCGGAGTATTTGTCTATGATTTATTTAAATAAATACATTTTACTTTAATGACGGAAAGCATAATATCAAAAACGGATAACGGTCATTTATCTCGGTGATACATTTCGCGATTCGTAAATTTGGTGTAAACTTTCTTCGAGTTTTTACTTAACTTCATTGTTTCTTATCATCTGCCAAAAACATTGTTAGGTTATGTTTTAACCTCGTTCTTATAACTGGTACAGATAAAATAACGCAAACATGGAATACTCTTCTCCTTGCATTAATTTTTGCTTCTAGTTGTCATAAATAAACAAAAAGCAACATGAAAAATTTAAACGAATGTACGAATTGTAACTTTGTAACGTATGATTGCCTTGCATTAATTTTCTATCTCTGCTCGCCACTATTTGCTGCAAGAATATCGTTGTTGAATTGCGAATTATAAATTGAAATCATTTTTAATTATATCTTTCGTGATATGAGTAACTTATTCTGGTTAGATTATCAGAATATTTGCTTAGATTTTATTTAAATAAATGCATTTTTATAATTTCGAAAACGGATAACCGTTATTTATTTGAATGATACGTTGCGCGATTACGTACGTTTCTCCGAGTTTTTAATAAACTTCATTGTTTCTTATCGTCTGCCAAAAAAATTCTTAGGTTATGGTTTAACCTAGTTTTGATAACTGATACAGATAAAATAGCGTAAATATTGAATCCCCTTCTCCTTACATGAATTTCTGCATCTAACTGATACGGATAAAATAGCGTAAATAGTGAAACTCCTTCTCCTTATATGAATTTCTGCGTCTAGCTGTAAATAAACGAAAAGCAAGATGATGGTACGAATGTAATATGGTGGTTGATGATTGGCCGTTCTTTAGCCAATAGCAGTAGCAGCTATAGACGACGCATCCAGACTCCACGTTAGCGTTTTATATAAGGGTATTATTCCTTGAGACAAATCTCCTTATGCATATTGTGAATTTGGCCTGCGAGAGACATTACATGTGTTAGAGATCCCCATGAAAATCTACATAAAGTGTCCAGAGGATAGAAGCGACCTCAATAAACTAGACCGGAGGCCTGCTACGAAACAATTGCCCCTTCAGAACTTCAGCGTCATGTAACGACCTGAAAATCGACTCACCAATCCGGTAGGATTTTTTTTGTGTCCAGTGCCAATATTTCAGGGATATTTTTGAAATTTACGCCTTATGCCATCAGAAAGGGAGTTGTTGTGGAATTGTTGTTTTTGCACCCTACATCAAAGATATCGCGTTGGATCGTCTAGCTGTTTATACGTTGATGTGAATTGCGGAGTGATGTATTGCACTTCGGGATGGTTGTATATTGAACGTCTCATCCACCACATTGTGTTGCCCTTGGCAGTAGGCCGTGGCAGGAATTCTGTTACCAGAAACTCTTTGAGTACACCTATTTCCATTATCTCCTCGTTGTATATAGACAACTGATAATCTATCTGCGCAAATCTGACTTTACGCATTTTAACCCCTTTCAAACCCAACATAAATTCCTCAGATGCAGCAGACTGAACTCAAATTGTGAAATTTAAGCCACTTTTGTATTTAATTCAGATTGACTCAGATGACGATTCGTAAATTCTGTTAGTGCAAAACTTCTGCATTTACTGCTTTAAATACCTAAAATTTCAACCAAAATTCTGCAACTTCTGCACAGCGAACCCTTAGGGTAGAATATAGGTAATTTTTATACTATTTTAACCAGATGGGTCAGGGCACTGAGCGTGGATGGTGAGCGATAACGCTCTGGCCTCGCATTCGGGAGGACGCGGGTTCGAATCTCCTTGCGGTAATCCACATTTGGGTTTACCATGGTTTCCCCAAATAACTCCGCGCGAATGCCGGGATGGTTCGTTCAGAAGACCTCAGCCGAACTCCTTTCCATTCCTCGCCCCAAGTCCTTTCCCGCTCCTAATGACCTCGACATTGACGATCCGTAAAGCCATAAGCAAAAACTGTCGGGTAGGTTGGTTGTGACTTTTGACTCTTCATTGTACGTAGTCTACGTCCGTACAAAATCTCTGCCTTTATTGCTTCTACGACCCATATACTTCAGCAGAAATTGTTCAGATGTTGCTGGTAAGGTTCGTATTTTAGCCGGTCGTCACGTTTGACCGTTTACTATATGTATATATATATATATATATATATATATATATATATAAAGAGAGAGAGAGAGAGAGAGAGAATGTGTCTGTCTTCTCCTCAGCTAAGTCTCTTTAAATTTAACCCAAGTTGTTGAAATTTTGCACATTGATTCCTTGTGGTGTAATATATGTCAAATTTGTACTTAAGAAATATCAGGTAGACTGTCCTTTGATCAAAAGAAAAAAATACTTGAACTACTATAGATCCGTGACCATATCGAAAACACTGGCTAACACCTAGTTTTAATAACACTAAGACAGCTGCAATAATCATGAATGATTTTATATAGGAAGCTGTCTTCATGTAACAAAACATATCTATTTTTAATTAGTTGGTTCAGGAGCACCAATAAAAGTAATCCCGTGTGGTCGTAATGACCTGGTGACATGGTTCCCATTACCTTGCCATTCCGCTCCTGTCGTTGCCGCCTTATTCTAACACGGTTATCCTACAAGGTACAAGGGACCTACATTTTAATGTGGAAACCGATCCATGGAGCGTTTTGACATACTTCATATTACACAGCAAGTTGTGCCAGAGGTGAAGGTTGTGTTAAAGAACTTTGAAAATCTCCTTCAAGACAGAGATTCGAACCAGGGACCTTTCACTCCCTAGTCGTACACCTTAACCACTGAGCCACCAGACCAAATTCAGCTCGTTCAAGAACCCATTTCATGCGCAGGTGGAATAGCTGTACGTCCAGTGTTGCAGAACATGATTTCTGTTGGTTTCACGATACAAACTACCAACATCTGAGGGTAATTTTTGCACCGATTATAGTAAAAGATACTTCTAGTATTCCTATTTGAGTTCAGAGTGGTTAATGTGAAATTCCTCTTGAGAAGTCAGGAAATTTTTATTGATTTTAATTAAAGATCCAGATTATTTTCCCGCTTAGCTCACGTATGAACACTGCGCCACAGTTACACCAGATCAACTGATTCAAAATTGATGGGAAATAGCTGCCCAACACTAATAGCAGTAACATCGTACTAAAATAACGATTGTTACGAATTTTTAAGACGCGTAAACACAATTAGGAGAGTAAATAAGTATGAACACTTTCGCGGCGGCAACGCTGTTGAAAAACTTCTCGGGATTTCTAACCGCGTCAAAGTCTAATTGTCTGGCCACGTTACGGCAGCTGGCACTGCTTCCATTGTCAAGTCCTGCTTAACGTAGGGGGTATCCATAGACGTAAGGTGTTTATTCTTATATTTTGACCCCACCTCCCTCTTTAAATAAGACTAGCTGACCCGGTCACGCGTTGCTGTGACTCAGTAGTTATAGTACGTTGGATCAATGCTATTCTAAACTTTCTAATGTAGTCAAATTAATAAAGTCAAACTAATATAGTCAAACTAATAAAGACAAAAACGAAGCCGTAAATTTTCCAACTGAGTTTTTAAATTCTTTGGATATACCAGAAATGCCACCACACAATCTTCGGTTAAAGATTGGTTCACCGATTCTTCTTCTTCGGAATTTGAATCCACCTAGATTATGCAACGGTACACGTTTGGTCATCTAAAGGACCACCGAAAATGTTCTTGAAGCAACTATTTTGACTGGAAAGTTTACAGGAGAAATCGTCCTGTTACCACGTATTCCAATGATACCGTCAGAATCTCCCATACCATTTAAAAGGCTTCAATTTCCAATTCGTTTGGCTTTCTTTACGACAATAAATAAGTCTCAAAGCCAATGTCCGTTTGCGGCTTGGACTTGGAAAATACGTGTTTCTACTATGAGCAGCTATGCCTGCTCACGTGTGAGGAAACCATCAAATCTATTTGTATTAGTAAAAGACAGGTTAATCAAAAATATTGTGCACCAATTAGCGCTTAGATAAATTAAAATTATAAATTGTAATAATTTAAAATAATGATAACTGTTAAAAATGTTTAAAAATCAACTTCATCTATCTAATTTATAAAACTGAAAAAAATAATTTTTCAAGAAGTTAAGAATGATTTGAAACGAAATAATATCAGTGAACAGTACGGAAAGAAAAAAATTTCGAAAGCAGTTTTCGAATATGGCAGGATTCCAAGGTAGAGAGGAGAGAAAGAGAAAAAAAACAGTGCAATAATGAAGGAGTATTGGAGAGGAAGAAAGAAACAAACAGCAGGAGAGGAATTGAAATTGACACGTGGTCCCTGGTTGACCATAACGAAAAGAAGAAGAAAAATAAGAAGCAAGCAAGAAATACCAACACGTTTTTGAATTTATTGTAACGTTTTCTTCAATGTGGTATTTATGTGTGTAATTACTTTGTCGTTGAGTATAATAACACTCAAACGATGCACAACAATATAGTATAATTATAACACAATACACAGCACAATTAAAATTCAAGAAACTCACACATATGGGTAAGAGTAGACTGTAGCATAAATAAATCGAAACACAACACCATCTACTAGATGGTTACCCAAACTGTGACGATAAATTTACACACCGCCATCTGTCAGAAACTTGTGGAATTTACAAATCATTGTCCTATGACAAACATTTAATTAGCAATAATATATATTGAGGCCAATAATCAAGATAAAATCTATCCTATCTTTTTAATTGGACCAAATTACACACAGCAAACCAACTTTCACCAAAATTGGTAAAGTAGTTTCGGAGTTCATATCGGACAAACAACGTGACGCGAGGTTTTTATGTATATAAGATTTGGTGGGATCTTGTCCTCAACCCCTATTTTTGAGCTCACGTAATTAATGGACACCCCCATACCTATGTTAAGCTGTGCTTGACAGTTAGGAAGAGTAGCTTTTGGTAAAATTATGTATTGCTCACGAGAGCTTTATAGCGCTACTTAATTTGCTGTTAATTTGGTAAAAAAAAAAAAAAAAAAAAAAAAAAAAAAAAAAAAAAAAAAAATTGTTCAAAGGATTTTTTTTGTTTGTTTGTTTTTTTTTAATCTGAGGGTAAGGAGCGGGGAAGAATACAGCCATTGCTTTTTGAAAGAAACATAGAAACATACTGGCATTCACCTGAATGTTCGGACGGAGATCCGAACCTGGGACCTCTCGAATGCAATGCCAGAGCTCCTCCATTCATCCGCCACACTCGGTGATTTCAGTGTAGCACCGACCGTGGTGGTGTAACGGTTAGCGTTCTGGCCTCACATTCGGGGGGATGGCTGTTCGAATCCCTGTCCGGGCAGCCAGATTTGGGTTTTCCATTGTTTCCCAAATCACTCCAGGCAAATGCCGGGATGCTTCCTTCAAAAGGCCATGGCCGAATTCCTTCCCATTCCTTGTCCCCCATCCTTTCCCGTCTCTAAAGACCACGCTGTTAAAAAGAGACGTTAAGCAGTTACAAAAAAAAAAAAAAAAAAAAAAAAAAAAAAAAAAAAAAAAAAAAATCAGCGTAGTAACGTTCTGCTTCAACAGGTGGTACACTCACATTTAATAAGGAAATGCTCCACGCTAAGTGTGCATGGAAATGCATGAAATGTTTATCATTTCATTCCTCCTTCACACTAATATAAGTGAACGGGCGTAAAATATTTGACTAAGAAATCCTAAAGTGTAACTCCTCTGAACAGGTGATATTTTAACTTTTTTTGCCCTATTAACATTTGCCATATCACGATAACATCTACCTTGACGTAAAACCAACACTTTATAAAACGAGTCTGAACTATTTTTCTCATAGTTAATTGTCAACTTAGTGCCTCGACCTCAAATAAATTTTTAAACGTCAGACTGTTTGATCCCTTACAGATAGCTTAATCACGGAGCATTAGTCCATACTGCTGCTTGTTGAAAGATTGGTTTTCACGAAAATAAATATATCTTTACGTATGTTTAGGTGTATTCATCTTCAGTTATTAGACTTATTCCCAGCATCCAGTGCATCGGAAATATAGAATCTCAATAGAAGATTTTCTCTCAAGCTTATAATGTCGTTTTACAACTTGTAACAGCCCTAATACCTGTATTTTGAATAGTATTGGACTGTGTGAAATATTTGTAGTGAGCCAAAGTTTGCTTGAAAGTGATTTGATATGTTTATTTTGTAATTTCTTGTAAATAAGTGTATATAGACTTTGTTTTAGGTAAGAAAATTATTTAAAGATCATTTAATATGTTTAAGAACCGAATGATGCAAGAGAATTTATTAAAAGTTTGTAATTACATGTATTAATGTAAGTTACGATGTCTACAGGACGATTTTCTACCGTTTGAAAGGATTTCTGTAAATAATTTTGTATTCAAGTATCTCTAATTACCATTTCTAATCATTTTGTAATGTTATTAATTAATTTTGTATCAATTCCGATTGGTTTTAATATGTTTGATTGTTTGAGTGATTGTTAATGATCGAGAAATATCGGGCGGATGCCTTTGAAGAATTCTCGTAATTTCGATAGACTCTATATAAACAGATCGCCTGGACAGAGAGTTTAGTTTGCATTAAGTATTCATTCAGTGTTACAGAGACATTCATGCAAGTTTTCATTCAGTAAGTCAGTATTGCATCTTTGGATTGTAACAACTATGCTTGTGAATGTCGCAGACTTGTTTTGATTGAAAATAAACGAGCATCAACATACATTGTTTTTTTTGGTGGACTTTATTAATTAATTAAAGCAGTAAATAAAACCACCCAAAGAACTTTAACAAACTGTACTCACAGTTTCATAAAACTTCCGACTTATATTACCATTCGTTGTTTCAACCTTTCCTGAAGAGTAACAAATAATGTGTAGCTCAATAACCTTTCTTTTTTTCAGCAAACAATGGTTTTATATCTTTTTGTCTCAGCGATTGCCAAATCTAGCACCGAGTACTATAAATGAATTTACTACTTGAAGTATATTTAATTCAAACAGTTTTTTAAAAAGAATCAACAACGGTATTTGCTAATTTCAGCATTTTCAGAAATTGATAGTACATTTCAAAAATCCCAAGATACACTAAATCTGGTATGATATCTAGTCACAATCTAATAGTAATCAAGAGCAGATTAAAATTCAACCAATATCAACAATGGTGACAAAAAATATTGATGTTTTTGAAAGAGCGACTGTAAAAAATAGTTTGAAAGAAAATCCACTGAAGAAGACTGAAATATAATTTACGAAGAAAGTAATCAAAGTTGGTAAAAAATTAAATTGGGTGTGAGAAATTCATCTTTGCGGAAAGCTTGGTTCAGGATTTTTTTTTGAAATTGATGTATCAGAGGCGAAATCACATGAAATCTCAAGTTGTGGCAAAAAGCAAAAATATTTGGAATGAAATAGCAGAATGCCAACACGAAAATATTACAATAAATGTGCGATGAAATGGGGAAGGAATTTGTTGGTCCAATTCTCAAATAGACAGAACGTGTTATAAATATTATAGCTTTCAAGCTCGGAAGAAACAACTAACCAGCTGATGAAATACAAGTAGAAGCTGTAAGATGGGGATGCCTTGAACAGTAGTGTGATGTAAAGGCAAGTAATTGTTGATGGTGTATGGAATACTGTTTGTTGGTAGAACAGTGCAGATCATAAAATGATTCTATAAAAAAAAAAAAAGTAGTAGCGATTAACGAAATCACGTTTTAAAATGTTGAAAGTTATGGTAGAATATCGTATCAGAAAATAACTTGAGCCGATATCGGAAAGTTCCAAACAGGAAAGATTCGTTCATCTTTTTAAAAAGAAAACCACACTCTTGAATAAATTACAAGCTGATACGCATTTAAAATTATCGCATATTACGTTTCGCATCACATGTTTCGTAATTACTAGATATGATATTTTACAAAATTGAAATAAATTTTTAGCACATACCATATGATGTAAAAATCAAAATTATTGTTAAGAAGACATTATGGCACAAAAATAGAAAAACCGTTGACTTCACCTGCGAGATATGGAATGCACGCTACAATTGCAGATATCACGCTTGGTATGCTTGATAGCGTCTGACAAGAGACAGATTTCCGATGGGATATTTGGCACGTCACCAATAGTAGCCTATCAAACCAAATTGTTGGGTTGATGCAAAATTTGATGTGGTTTGCTACAAACTCCACTTCTGTGGAGCCATATGAATAAATTTCGATATGCTTTCAAACTTTACCGTCGTTAGTGAAGCACCTTGCATAATCATGCAACAGATACCATCACGATAAAAAATTAAAAACAAAGATTATTCTCTTTGATTTATCGGACATATTTTCACCGTTTTCGTTATAACTTTTTAATAATGTTATTGAACCAGAAGTTATTGAACGGTGATGGTAGATAATCGGCTTTTCCGTAAACTATGAAGAGCTACTTTCAATCGATCACTATGCTTGTGTATTACTGTTTCGCGTGGGTAGGGCCAGTTTGCTGGAAATGTGAGTGTTGGTGGCTACTCTTGTTTTATTTATTCTCGCTAATCGTTTGATGTATGACATTTGAATAATTCATAAATCCCCTTTTGTTACGCAGAGAAAATTAATTTCGTGTCGCTACACGCACTAAACCGTACACAGCAATGATTGCATTATTAGATTTTAACCAGTTGGACATATATTTAATCAGGATAAAATGGGGGAAGGCAGTAATTTAATTATAATTTAATTTAACCAACAAAAATATTTACGATTCCTGCATTACACGTGGAAATGTAACATTTAGTATTTCTTTAGTTTCGGATACCGAGTCTTGTGGGCGATAGGGTAACGATCTTACCTTGCATTCAAGTGGACTTGAGTTCGAACCCTGCTCTGCCATACAGATTTTGGCTTATGGTTTCTTGAAAAAATTCCGACATGGTCCGATCAATTGGCCATTTCCAGTCCCTGCCAACCCATCCTTTCCACGCTATGTTCTCCTGTTTGGACACTGACGAAGTTTCAATTTATTAAAAGAATAGAACTCTCAGAATTAAGTTACATCAATTAAATACAGGAAATCATTAACGGAATTTTTAGCGAGGCAACTTTTATATAAGGAATACAAGGTTCATAGAGTAGTTGGTAAAAGCACTCCATTGCACTTAATTAATGCATTATTTAATAAGACGTTGCAGTTAATTAATAGCAAACAAATTTTATTTCAAACAATAGTAATACATATGCAGGTGGGACCTGGGAGTTATGTGCCATATGGTTTTCTATTATAAAGACGAAAACATTTAACATGACAGTTTATGAATATACTTCAAACACACATGATTAGTTGAGGACAATCTGTGTAAAGCTGGTTTAGAATTATATTGTCCCAGCAACCTAATGGAGACTAACTTCTATTGCGGTAACATAGGGTATTATTCGAAAGCATTGAAGAAATATAACAGTTAATTTTGTGCATTGTATTTAAAAATATCTATTTACTAACTGAAATAATTAGCCACATTATTGAATCGGTTTTATTGTCTTAGCAGCCGAACCATGTATACCCCTTTCTTCTGACATCAATCTTTCGTCTGATTTGATGCAATACTCCAACTCCTCCTGTCATAAGTTTATGTCTTCATCACAACAGATCCATTCCGTCTAAATACTCAATAATACTGCTTCATATATTTTAACTGTGTCTTTTCCTAAACTCCCTTCCTTCGATAATTCCATTCACGTAGAAATCAAGCACGTCTTCAATCATTGTGTGGTCCTTTCTGTGAGACTCTTACAAAAACGTCTTTCCTTGGCGAATATTTCCAAAACACTTACACTTCTTACTTCATTTGTTCAGTTAATCTTCCAAACCCTTCCTTAATACCACGCTTCGAATGCTTCCTTCCTTCTGTTACTCATAATCTGCAAACTTCACTTAAACAAAGTTTCTTGCTTGGTATATACTGAAAAAATTTTCAGTTTTAGGTGTATGCTTGAAACTAAAACTCGATATCAGTAGTGCTGGCTGCTATTGAAATCATTCCTTCTTCGGCCATCAGTAATAAATAATGCAAGTTTATTACTTTTTCTAATACGTCTAAAAAGTTTTTTATTTAATTGATTGATAATGTTGCCATTCTTGCTACATTTCATTATTTTTGTTTGCCTACTTAGTTCTTTCCGATCAGTCGTTTTTCAGTAACCTCATACTTGCCTGAAAACAGGACGATGTCGTCTAGAAATTATAGCTCACGGATTGTTTCTTCTTAAATTCTTAGAACATTTTCAGAGTTTCCCTTTGGTTCCTTGATAGCTTCATCTATGTACAGGCTGAATATTAGGGGGAATAAGTTACATTCTCGTCTCTAACTCATTTAACTGATCATTATCTCCCCTGGTTCTATACTTTAATTTTAGCCAACCTTTCTTATACACATTACTATATATGTTACTGTTCTATCTTTATATTTTAGACTTAACTTTTTTTTAAATAATTTCAACACCTTCATTCATCTTCCTGTTCTAGAAATATACATGAATGATTGTAAAAACTTTTCCCTTAGGTCCTTGTTTCAAGAAACGCAACGAAACATTTTTTTGAAGATTATACTAATGATTGTGAGAGTGGGGAATGATCTGACAGAAAAGAAGATCTAAAGAGATTGTAAGCTTTAGAAATGTGGATATGGAGGAGGATGGAGAAAATAAGTTGGAAAGACAAAGTAAGGAATGATGAAGGGATGTAACGAATAAGAGAGCAAAGGTCACTAATAAAAACAATAAGGAACAGAAAAAAGAACTGGATTGTGCATATGCTGAGGAACGAATGCCTGCTTAAGACTGCTCTGAAGGGGACTGTAAACGGAGAGAAGAGAAGAGGTCGACGAAGGATGAAAATGATGGATGATATAATGATAAACGGGAGAGGGAGGCGTGGAAACTGTGCGTGGACCAGCTGAATAGCAGAAAACCGTTGATGATGATGATGATACGATTGACTGTTTATGATATTGCATAGTTGTGAAGAAACCTTTTCTTAACGTAAAAATGATTTTATATAGCGCAAATCTCATTACTGTTGTAAACTAAATGTTACAGTTACTTAAAATCTTTCCTTCTATACATTCATATGACCTGTGAAACAGTACCAAAGAGTGTTACGTATATATATGAGAGGAATCCGACTTCTAACGCGGTGTCCAGTCTCAACTGGAATTCCAGCCTGCCTGCTTCCCTCCTGTCAGGTGACCACTGGAACGCAACGTCCACATTCCTGACGTGGACGGCGGCGTGTCCAGAACGTGGAAACTGCTTGCTGGAGCATCTTGGGTAGCCCAGCAAAAGAATTTATACTGCAGGCACCGACGTTGAAAAGAACCAACGAAATATTTCACTGTACCACTCCCCTTCCACGTCACCAAAAAGAGCTGTCGAAGTCTTGGTATATAATAGAAAATCGGTTAAATGAAATTTTAACTGAACAAAAATAATTGTCGAAATTTTTAACTACACGGAAATATATGATTTTAAAAGGAGCAGTATTGTAACCATCGCATGACTTCTTGGATGTTAAAAATATAAAGCTCATTTCCTTTCGTGATATGCTTTTTTCACTTATGCTTATAAAATTTTCGAGTAGTAACATGATCGAAAATAAAAGTTTGGACGTTTAACAATTGAGGCAGCTCCGTGAACACGTTAGTCTCTGATGCCGCTTGCCTTGGAGTAAACGCTGTACGCACGTTCCACTAAAAATAAAAAATTATTGGTGATAACTCTGCTCACATTGTCTCAGTAATTAATGATTCACTAGCTGAATATTACTAGGGCAGTCAGCACCTCAGTAACACAAACTGGCTCTCTCATTGAACGGAACTTACCGCAATTCTGTTCTATGAGGGAGAACTATGTACTTAGCGTGGCTAAAAGAAGCAAAGTATTTCTGGCGGGATAAAGTTAACAAATCGGAGAGACTAATAGTCCCAAGAGAGGAGATATGAGATCCTGAGGAGAGAGAGAACGATCCGATCGATCTGGACAGTTATTCCTGGAGGTGCTAGTGAAGAAGATACTGAAAAGACGAGAAACCACTGAAAGGCGATTCACTGATCCGTGAGACTCTAATTTTCCGTTGTGATGTCATATCAAAAACCACATCAAACAACTTCTCAAAGTATCCAAATCTCCTCATTTTGCCGTCTCGTACTTATTTGAATCTTGTGAGGTAGGCTATATGTATTTTTTTGTTCGTTGACGTTGAGGTCATTAAAGGCAGGATGGGATTGAGGACAATGAACGGGAAGGAATTCGGCCATGGTCTTTTGAAGAAAGCATCCCGTCATTCGCCTGGATTGATTTGGGGAAACCATGTAAAACCCAAATTTGGATGCCCGGAAGGGGATCCGAACCCTTCGACCTCCCGAATGTGAGACCAGAGCGTTACCAATCACCCACCACTCTCGGTACGTAGATGTAAATATAAGATCTTCGTGAAAGTATGTACAGTTTTGTTACTGAGGTTGCAGGAGCGGAGTATTTTGTTTTGTTTACGTAAGAATAAATATTGTCCGTGCTAGAGTAACTCAGCTGTGTGGGCAGGCAACAGGAATCACATACATTATAGGCGTGAAATCTGTTCAGCTGGGTCGGTGGTCTGCCTCCGCTCGATAGCAAATGGTCAGACGTAAAAGTGGCAGACGCATTCGCGAGAGACAGTCTGCTTAGAGCGTCTCACGCTGGATGACTTTTCATCCGTTGTACCCAGTGTATTTGTGTCGAATAAATGTGCTATAAAATGGATGGTCTAATGAGTGAGAATTGTCACCCGTACCAAATGCTTTAAATCAGATTCACGCTAGTATTATCACAAGGAAATGTTGAACTCTTATGTTTTGCAATCATTCTAGACCAAATTTTTGAACTTATTTGGCCCACAACGTGCAGAAGAAAACCATAAGCAATCACGTTTAATAACAAATAAACTCCTCTACAACGAACGTACACTCTTTGGCAAAAAAATTGACTGTGGGCGCCTGAGACTAAGTACCTTAATTCGCACAATTTGGCATCATTGCGGGTATTCAACTCAGCGCCATCTGTTATTCATTTCCTTAAGTCAATGCCTGGAACAAACTCTCCAGTGATGCCACATAGTGCAAAATAATTGACTTAGTCTCAGACGCCCACAGTCAATTTTTTTTCAACAAGTGTACAAGCTAGGATCTATGGCTAACTCAGAATACTGTTGGAGGAATATAACGACACAAGCACAAGAAGTACAGGCGTGGACCAAAACGAGTATATTAGCAAGTGGCGGGATTTCTTGTAAACGAAACAACTTTGCGTTACACGAAATTACTAAACCTTATAAGAGCATTTATTTAATTTTTAAATTGTTGTTAACCGCATGCGAATATAAAGCAATGTGAATATAAAGCGATGCACTTTTCTTAATCGGTAGAACGACAGCAAAACTTGTCTCTCCCTGTCTCAGACATTATTTCAGCAGAGTATATTCCTTTGGATCTGATAAAATAAGATTAAGTATATCAGATGAAAATAATGCTGCCGAACAGTGTTTATGATTACATTACCGATATCACGATCCCAAGTTTCATTGTATCATTGGCATCACTTCTTTATGGTTAACAGATGTAGATGTTATAGTTTCCATTTTTTCACCTTATTTGTTAATCATTTTTCACTTTTCTACAAAGCATAAACCTTTTGCAATAGATCTATAACTGTAAGATCGTTGTTTTTCACGGCGTTGTAAATACACCTAAATAAACTCTTTTACTCGTGTTCCCTTGGTCAACTTCTTAAAACATTTAAGAAGACATTTTTATCAGAAAATGATTGATCTGTTCCACCACTTATTTTCGGTTTGAAGGAGAATATTACGTGCAAGTCAATGTTGTAGCATTGGGTTCGCCTTTGTCTCCGGTCTTTGCAAATTTCTTCGTAGAGTTTTTTGAAGATGAGGCCCTTAACATTGCGCCGCTAAAGCTAAAATGTTTTTACAGGTATGTTGACGATACTTCTGTGATTTGGCAACATGGTAGAAACAGCCTTGAACAATTTCTGGCACATTTGAATTCCACCCATGAAAATATTCAGTTCACTGTGGAACTGGAGAAGTACGTTTTCCCACCATTTCTAGATGTGTTCGTTATATAACGTGCCGACGGTTGACTTTGACACACTGTGCATAGGAAGTTTACCCATATTGACTTATATTTAAAAGCCAACAGCTGCCACCGTCGCAACGCCACGCCGATTTAACCACCTTGGTGGTGGTTCGAATCCCCGTCCGGGCATCCTTGCCCCCATCCTTTCCCGTCTCTAAAGACCTCGCTGTTAGAGAGACGTTAAGCAGATAAAAAAAAAAAAAAAAAACCACCTTGGTACACAGAACACGAATGATTTGTGACAAAGATAGCCTTGCAGGTGAATTGGACTATCTCCAGAGAACGATCTTAAACAATGGTTATAATCAGGGGCAAATTAGTCGCGCGTTTAAAAAGAAGGAATATCGACAGAAATTGTATTGATACCAAGGGGCTTTCTTTCTGCCGTTTGTGGGTGCCCTAACTTCTGGGACAAGAAGTGAAATCAGCTGTGGGCGAACACAGTACCAAGACGGTCATTCATTTAATTTAGGAAAAAAAACCTACAATTTTAGCCCAGATCAAAGATTTTTTGGGACAGCATTATAACAGATCAGAACAACTGATTCTTTAGTTAACTGGGACACTGATTACCAATTCAGTGTGGCCAGCGCGTAAACAAACAGTTATCCAGTGACATCGATTGTTGAATTTTTTTCTTTTTTACTTATGGCTTTACGCCTCGTCGACGTCGAGGTAATTAGAAGCGCTAAAGGACTGGGGGAAGGAATGGGAAGGATATGGCCTGTTGAAGGAAGCATCCCGGAATTCACCTGGAGTGATTTGGGGAAACCATGGAAAACCCAAATCTGGATGAGAGGACGTGGTTTCGAACCGGCGTCCTCCCGAATGCGAGGCCAGAGTGTTAACCGCTCACCTACCACTCTCGGTTCTATGATTGAATATTAGAGCTGAGATATACGCCTTTGAAATGACACATAAATATGACAGTAAGTAACATAAGAACCGGATGTTCTACCGAGTCTTATCAACCGCAGTCCTCGTGGTATCCGACACTTGCGTCTTACCACTGCGTGGTTATGCGTGGGAGATAAACCGGTAGTCAAGGACATGGGAAGCTAGCGTCAGCTACCAACTTGCCGCGCTAAGCCGTTCCCCCTACCCTTAGGACCTCAATGACATCACTAGTAGCCAGTAAGAACACTTGCTTGTACTAAAATCCTAACTAGCCAATTGGGAGCTAGCTTACCCCCTCCATTAGCGCCGACTGCTAGCCATCATGGCGACGACACGAGTTGGCTAGTCACGTCCAGCTTCGACTCACAACAACGCTATAGTGAGGTAATCTGCTGCTAGCTAATTATTCCATGCTGAGCTAATATTTCATGATTGCATTGAATCAGGAACTATCTCATGTCACTCCATCCTCCAACTTATTTAGAGATCAATTCCATACTAAGCCTATCACCGTCATTATGCAACCATATCGTAAATAGTACCAACCGTGCCATCGTAACTATATTGCAGCCAGTATGTTTACGAAATAATATCTTTAGCTGACGTGTTTGTAATAGTGTTCTTTCCTTCACAACGTATTGTTAATAAATAGCCAATTGCTTCATACGCTGTGTGTTTCCTTTCAAACAACCTGATCACTGAAGTAAGATATAAGATAATTCTAGATAAATTATGCTTAGTATGCATTCAGACGTATGCCAAAATCCTAACGGAAGAGAGTATAGATATTTACAGAGCTTGTTGACTAACTGCTAGTATCAAATAAGTATTTAACCTAATATCTCGGCACTACATCGCAGACAGAAATCGTACAGATTACTGGCGGTGGTCGAGACGAATCCTAAAATCCATCTGTCAAAATAAAAAGTCTCCGCTCGGCTATCTCACACGCGACAGAAGGTCATTATGATTTTGAGTATTTCTTGTTTATTTGAAGCGATTAGGATAGTAATAGTGGTTGGGAAGGAAATGTTATATTTTTTAAGTTCTTTTAGCATTTTGTCCTGAATGTTGGCGTATTTCCTGCATGAAGATAGAAGATGTTTGATGTCCCCTACTGCCTGATCAATGCAGTCGCATAGTGGTATGTCTTTCAATCCTATCCGCTTTACCCTGATGAAGTAGAACGCTGACAGGCAGTTGCAACTGCGCTGTGGCCGACTTAAGTAAGACAGATAGCCGCAACGACACGGCTCAGGATTGGCTTAAAATGTCGCACCACAACGGGGACTATCTCAAGCAATCGATGCAGAAGAAGTACACATGAACCTCTCATTGGCGGCAGTCAACACGCATCAGGTAGCTATACTAGGGAATATGGTTGGCTATAGAAAACTTCATGTAGTCCCTGGATGGGGAAAGGATACGTTGTTCAACCACAACATGTAGGCTCGTTTTTGGCCCGAAATAATGGATTAAAATAGGCCAGATGCGTTACCACAATGCAGCAGATCACATATCTGCTATTTCGCAACTTACTGTTTCATCTGAGTGATTGTATATCACAGTGTAAATGTTGCAAATTAAACCTTGTGGCGATGGCATAGCACACTTACGATTTTTCACTATAATAATCCTACGATGAAATCTGCATCCCGAATCCAGATCTGCTTCTGGGTCCCATCCTGACTCACGGCTTTTCTTTGTTAGTTCTAAACGTTTAGCCTGACTGACCCGACAATTATTTGAACGAGTCATAGAAAAGGTAGTTCAGGTATTGTCGCTGGCATGCAGATAACGTGCTGTGAGTGGAAACTTTTCCGGCCTTTCCATGAAACAAAGTCTTCTCGGGTGTCCAGCCGGATGGTGGTGTAAAAACACGACGTTTCGACAGCTGACTCTGCTGTCTTCATCAGGTACCTGTAGTTGTTCTCAGATGACTGTCTCTGCCTCGAGGTTCGTTGGGCGGCCATGCCAGTCAAGGCAGAGACAGTCAGGTGAGAACAAATACAGGTACCTGATGAAGACAGCAGAGTCAGCTGTCGAAACGTCGTGTTTTTACACCACCATCCGGCTGGATACCCGAGAAGATTTTGTTTCAGATAACGTGCTGACATAACCATAAAACGTTGATTCTTTATGTCATGATACTGCACGTATTGGCTTTGAGGTCTCCATTGACATTAGATGGAAGGAGCGACCGTAACCAATAAACTAGCATTTGATTTAAGTCATTAGAGAGTGTGGAATATTTCTGATCAAGTTAAAGACTGGCATAAATCATCGACGATATGTGAAAAAAGTCACTAAAAAATTCTGAAAGAATTGAAATGAAAAAAATTCGTGAAATACGAAGTGGTTACATAATGCTAATAGAAGCAGGGAAACTAATGGTGAACTACAGATTACGTAGTGATGCGTTACGGATGTAATGGTGACAGCGAGTGTGGTGACGTATTTCTGTCCTTTCTACCCAGTCAGTACTGACACACGGCATTTGCTGCTACTCTCTCAGAATAGCTCGCGCTCCGCTCTCACAACAGTCGCCATTAATACCGAACTAATGCCTACACAAGCCCTGATCACACATTCCCTTTGGCAGACTTAACCGACTTCGCCCACTCACTGCCGCTGTGTATCTTGTGCGCTAATGTTGGCAGGCCTGCTCGGAGGGAACAAAGGCGGATTGCCACTCCCCGGGGACCAGGTGCGCCAACAGTCGCTCGGGGACACCCGCAACCTCGTGCTCTAGTAGAGATGCTGCGCGAATACTAAATTCAGTATAAAGAAACTATAACAAGGTTCGTGACATACAGTCCATGGTCAGACCAAAGAAATCTTACAGCCATTTTCTATGATTCCTTGCTGATTTTGTCCACAATTACTTCTTGTGGCGAACCTTCGTTTTGTTGTAAGTGCGGAAAGCATATGAAGTACGCATTTATTCTGAAATGGAAAAGAAACCTATTCGGGCTGTAATTAAATATTTACATAAATAATACGAGCGTTCTGGTAGCTTAGTGGTTAAGGCGCTAGTTTTTAAAACATTCACTGCTCCGGTCCCGGGTTCGTATACCGGCAGGTGCAGGAATTTTGAGAGATGTGTTCGATCACATGAGCTATGCCAGGACGCTCCGTGGTTCGGATTTCTCGTTAAACAGTGGGTCCCAGAGGAAAGGAACTGGCAGTCCTACCTCTGACATAATGGATTAGTATGTCTCCTTCGGCAGGATCCAACCAACCTTCGGGTTGTGGACTAAGTTAAGTTTTCATAAGAAATATAGATATTTATTAATGTTCCTCGGGAAACAAACCGAGCAATACGATTATTTGTACATAATATTTTGGTGACATAACTTCGCCGTCTTCAGATGTAGTCGTAAGACTTGAAGTTTGGCTACAAGTCTTAAGGCAAATTCCCACGATCCCTTGTAACGAAGGCGAGACGAGACGGTACCTCATTAGCCGAAGTGTAGGGACGACCTCGGGCCGCAGGTTAGTCCTAGCTTACCTTGCCGCCACCTCCGCACCACGTTGCCTAGTGTCGTTTGGCACAGAGCACTTTACAGCAACAGAAGGGGTGCGCACCGCTGCTACAAACCGATGGCAACAGCGCAAAGCTACACACGCCTGTGATGTTTACCGACTCAGAGTGGGTAGCTGCGTCTCGTCTCCGCTAGCAGAGGTGGCCCTGTTACCATGGCGTGTGGTTGAGTATTCGTCCCGTCCCGTTTCGCCTTCGTTTACAAGGGATCGTGGGAACGGGCCTTTACGACTACCCCTGCAGATGGCGACGGAGTTCATGTCGCTGAAATATTGTGTATAAGTAATAGTATTACTCAGTTTGTTTCTAGAGAAACATTCATAAACAAAAATCGCCGAGAAAACTGCGTTCATTTATAAGTATAGATATTATAAAGAAACGTCCATTAATTGCGTGAGCTAAAGTGGGGAGTCCGGCAAAATCTCACAAAATCTCATTTATAGCGGCATGAAACAAAATACATGAAAATATCAAATAAATTTAATTACTTACAAAATAAAATTATATGATAAATACCACGTAAGAGGGAAAAAGGGGGGGGGGGATTTCCCACAACAACTTACCAAATCTCCCCAAGCGTGATGGGCGGGAATCCAAATTTGAGAAAAAAAACACTTTAAGTTATTAATGGACATCCTGGAAGGAGAGGGTTCGCCTGCCTACAACACAGTAACAAACTGGGGACCTTAATTAAAAACGGAAGAGATTAGTACTGAATATAAGAACGTATGACACAAGCCTTGTACAAACGACAGCAGTTTTGCTGCGGTCACGAGTTTATGTTAACAGAAGAGCTTAGTTAATTCGTTTTGGGCATTCATTCTGTCGGAAAGTTTGTGTAAGTACTTCCGTTACGCTATGTCGACAAGAGATGCGCTAAGCGCACAGAAAGATCAATTCTTGAGCGTGTGGTCGGTGGGGATAACGTTTAAGTTAGCAACAAGACATAAAAAATATCTCATACTACTTGTTAACTTAATAAACAGACTTCTATAATTTAATGTCATCATTTACTATAGGAATTAATGTACGCGCTGATGCAAATCGTAACGTAAATGCTATTAAATACCGGAAAGCTGCCGTGCTTAAATACCGGGACATAGCAATCAACGGACTGTTAACCAGAGAATAACATAACCTTTGGATTATTATTAACACAAATTGTTATGCATATTTCACACCAACCACATATCTCAATTTCATAGCTGAAATCAGTGACAAAATTCTGCATATACCAAGCTGAGGATAATCTATGAGGTTTAGAGGATAAATCGCTATTCATGGAAATCACGGTTGGTTGTCATAACATCATTTAAATCTCTATTGGTTCTGACATTACTAAACAGACTAATTCTAGCTGTCGGTGTGAAAGAAATCCAGTATCGTAAGATCTGATAGTGATTAGGCAAGAAAAACTGTCATTCAGGTGGGGCGCCACACCTCAATCGATGTCTGGAAGAGTCTTCAGCACCTGCTAGAACTAGACCACTGGTCTTGGACCGAAACAGTAGTCTGAATTCAATGCGCGTGGGGGAGGGAGGGAGGAAGGGAGGGGGCGTGCCCCGGGCGGTAACTTCAGGGGGAGGCAAAATCGTGTTAGAAGGACCGCAATTTATGTCACGGTGAGCTTCAGTAATTCGTTCATGACATCCAGTAACTTTTCAATATCCTCAGCCTTTTCTGCTAACAAGACAAGGTCATCAGCAAATCGTAACACACTAATTTTTTTCCCCCCTTGAACACTTATGCCACATTCAAATTTTTCTTTCACTTCCTTTATTTCTTCCCCTACATACAAACTGAATATTAATGCAAATAGGCTGCATGCTTGACTCACAACAATTTTAACTGATGCATCTCTCATGATTGTCTACTTTTATTATAGCCACCTGATTCTTAAATAAATTATAAAGCATTATTCTGACTCCATATTTAACACCTGACTTCTTTAAAATTTAGTATATCTTGTCCATAAGCATTATCAAAAACTTTTTCTAAATAAAGAAACTCCTTTAAAGTATCCTTGTGTTTCTTGATTCTCCCTTTAAATAGTAAAGACAGAATTGCCTCTCATTTAGCGCGTTTTTTTCCTGAACGGAAACTGTTCTTCACCAACTATCGCTTCAACTACCCTTTAAATTCTTCTGTATATTTTTCTGGTCAGCAGTTTTGAAGCATATAATGTCAGACTTATGGTGCAATAATTGTTACATTTATCGGCTTGTGATTTCTTCAGAAGTGTGAAGATGATAGTTTTATTAAAATCAGTTGGAATTTCTCCCGATTCATAACTTTTTAATACCAGGTTGAATAATCTTCGGATTCCTTCGTCTCCTAGATATTTAGAAAGTTTTGCAAGAATCTCATCAATTCCAACTACCTTAATTGATTTCAAGTTATTCAAAGTTCTATTAAATTCTGTCCTCAAAATAGGATCTCCTAAGTCATAAATATCGACATCGACTTCCTTTTCCATTAAGCTGTTGTTCATGTCACCTCCCTCATACAGTTTTTCAACGTATTCTTTCCATCGGTTAGGTCTATCTTCTGAGCTTAAAAGAGATTTTCCATCTGCAGATTTAATGTTTTCTTCGTTTCTCCAAAATTTTGTTTCATCTACCTCTTTTTTTTTTTTTGCTGTCGTCAGTCTTTAGGCTGGTTTGATGCAATCCTCCATCCCTTCCTATCCTATGCTGACCTCTTCATTTCTACATACCCCTTACAACCCACGTCCTGAATTATCTACTTCATATATTCTAATCTCTGTCTTCCTCTACAGTTCTTACCTTCAACTGTTCCCTGCACTAACAAACTAACCAATCCAGCATGTCTCAAAATATGACCTACCAGCCTGTCTCTTCTTTCTGTAAGCTTCTTCCATATACTTATTTTCTCACCCATTATTTCCAAAACACGTTCATTTCTTACTCTGTCTGTCCACATTTACTTTACTACAACCATTTCCTTTTCTACTTCTTCACACTTTTCTTGCAGCCTCTTTTGTTTTGCTTTTTTACATTTCCTGTTTATTTGATTTCTAAATTGTCTGTATTGCTCTCTTCCTGCTTCATCCTGAGCATTTTTGTGCCTTCTACGCTGATCCTTCAGCTCCAAAACTTCTTCTGCGATACAAGGTTATTCTCTTGAATTTCAACCTTCACTTCATAACTATCAGATTATGGTCAGTTCTATGTCTTCTATTGAGTACGCTTTACAGTATAGAACTTGATTCCTGAATCTCTGTTACACCATTATATAATCTGGATGATATATACCTGTATACCCTGGGCGTTTCCGAGTGTATATTCTTCGAGCACGATTCTTAAATAGTGTGTTCGCCACGACTAGTCTATATTTTTCATGAAATTCTAACAATCAGCTTACTCACTCATTTCTATCTCCTAAACCAAAACTTCGTATATTATTCCCTACTTTCCCGCATGCCAATCAACCATGATTATTATATTTTCTTACCCTTTCACATTTTGGATTAATTCTTCGGATTCAGCTTATATTTGCTCTGTTTCTTCATCGTCTTCCTGTGACGTTGGCATATACACTTGTACTAACGTGGTTGGGGCAAGCTTACTTTCTAACCTGATCGAAATAATCCTGTCACTAAACTGTTCACAATAACTTCCTACTCTCTTATTCATTACAGATCACTCACCAGTAACTCCACTGACAGATTTTATGTTAATTATTCTGTACCCCCAGACCAGAAATCCTGTACATCCTTGTAATTAATCTCACAAACTCCAACAACATCTAACTTAAATAATTCCATCTCCCTTTCTAAGCTTTCTAATCTCCCTGCCCTACTCAGACTTCTAACATTTCGCGTTACGATTAGTAGAATGTTTCTATCCGTTCTGATGACTCGTCACTGAGCAGTGCCCACCCAGAGATCCGATAGCGGGACTATTTTACCTCAGGAATATTTTACTCAGGAAGAAGCTATCATACTGTTTGTAATTTGAGAGGTGTACATAGCCTTAAGGTAGTGGTTTCCCGTTGCCTTCTGCATCCCCATGGCGTAAATCATTTCTGATTCATCCGCATTTAACGGCCGTTTCCAGCCCCAAGGACAAGAGGGTGCCCTTGACCGCTTCTCCTTTTACGAGTCCGTTGGCAAGCTGTGGGTGACTCCTTATTCAGTCACCAGAGCCTCGTCCGTGTGAACGGGGATGCACCACGTGAAGTTGACATTTGGTTTAAAGAGGCTAATATAGTCTCTCCCAAACCCTTATACCCCATTCTTATTTTAAGCTTAGTACCTGGGTGACCGATCTTCGCTCGGCATCTTTCGATTTCTGTTCCATATATAATATTTCGATTAAAGTTTGATTAAAGTAAAAGGCTTGAAGGCTTCCTTGCCGTTTTGAGGTGCACAGTTAACCAAAGAGAAGTTTAACTAACATCAGTAGGCTTACTGGTACCTGAACCTTCTACGTAATGAGGTTAGAGCCGTTTTCGAGACACCAAATACAGAAATTGCTCCTTAAAAAAAATTATTCGTGTTAAATACTTGAAAATCAAAACGTTATCTAAATATGAAATTTCATCCAAATCGCTAGATCCATTTGCAAGACCGCCTCATAAATTGCTTTCAAAGAAAAATGCTATTATTATGCTAAATAGAAATCTTAATGCCAGTCAGGGATTAATTAATGGTGCGAGATTTGTGGAAATTGAGGGGACTCTACGATAACCCTTGATGATGGATTCTTATGTAACTCGACAAGAAAATTTGAAAGAAAAGAATATTTTTTTATATATATCTCGCTTAGTTCTCGAGATATCGTATCTCAAAATTGACGTGGTGTGTTGAAATGCGAGATGGACCAGGAGATAAATTTCGCCATAGCCAAGTTTGATGATGTATTCGAATGAAACCAGTCCAGACAAATCGAAAATAAAGAATTTATCTTTTTGATATCTCAAGTGAACAGGTTAAGATTAGATCCGGCATGGAGCAGAAAAAAAAATCCACCAAAACCACTATGTCTATACGGTGGCAATGTACTTTCAATGTTTTATTTTGTTCCTATTGGTTGTTGTTAGGTTGAAATACGGCCTGGACCAGAAGAAACGTCACCAAAAGCACATGGAACTATACCTATAACTAATTTTTTGAGATGCTACATCTCTAAAACCAAGCGAAATATCAAGAACATTTATTCTTTATTTTCGAAATGTTTAGTCCAGTTCTATAAGAATTCATCATCAGATTGTGACGTCACGATAATGATAGAACATCATCAGTGCTAAATTCATTCACTGCGATAAAACTATGCTCATACCGCGCGTGGTAGTATTTAATGACAAACTAACAACCACTTTTTACGGTCAAAAAGTAAACGATGATTACTTTATAACTGGTACCGGTATTATTATTTTCAAAGAAGTTTCTGTAAAGTATCACTTCTGAGAAAACCAATGATAAATTTTTAAATATTTTCCTTTTTAAATGTTTTACAATTAAACTTGCAGTGCTAATATTTCCTCAGGTCAGCCAGTATACAGGAACTGTTCGTTTAATTATTCTTTGAAATCAAATAGAAAGTATTTGCAGGCTTTCTGATACCTGAATTGTCTACGAGATAACGCTAGTGCTGTTTTCGAAATACCGATTGAAAAAATTGTTCGTATTTTTTAAACTCGCTTTTTTGTAGGGAAGACAACTATTTAGGTAATCTTAAAAGTCAAAACATTATCTAAATATCAAATTTCATCCAAATCGTCATATATAATATATATATATGCAAGAATTGCTCGTTTAAGATATAAGATTAAATAAATTAAGTTATACTGAATAGTCGTCCTGTCACTGTTGAGCAAAATCTTTATATTATTTATTATTTTTAACTTTTTATATCGCGTAGCTACATAAGCATGTTGTTTTTAGTTTTATAGCTATAAAGTTTTTTTTTAAACTTAAAATAAAATTGAAGATATAAGTAATGAAGACACTAGAGTCATAGCATTTCGTGTGTTACAATCAACTATTATTATTTCTTTCGTGTCTCCGCGGCCTAGACTTTTCATCTAACACGTCAAAATTAGATGGAACTTGAGGGTATCAACTTCTTCTATTTGGAGACTATCCAGTGAATTTATGCATCTGATGGCTACATATGTCCCTCCGGCAGCAAAGAGGCTAATTGATGAAAATCTAAGCAGAGTGTGCTTAAAATAGGAACCTTTTTCAAATTTCAGGTTTCCTGATGAACGTGCTGAGGGAACGCCTGTGTGATAGCAACCACTACATCACAGTTGTCCGAGGGATTGCATAGCACACTGCCAACTACATGCTGCATTGAGATTCCCCCCCCGCCCCTCACTCTCTCTCTCAAAGAAATCAAAATGCCAGGGCATAACTCTAGAATTATGGTATTTTAATCTGTTGTTAACATGTGTGCAAAAATTTCTAATAATTCTGACTTCTGGGTGAAAATTTAATTGAAAGATTCCTTTACGTTCATACCTACAGACATACAGATCGAGCTAATAAAAGCGTGTAAATATCAGATTGTACGTCAATCTGATTTTCTGTTCAGTCACGGCAATTATATCGCTCCTTGTTTAGTCTGGCGTAGGCCAAAAGTGGCATGACCATGCTTTCTAACACGTATTTTTTATGCAGATGTATAAATAACATTTTTCTTTTTTTTTTATTAAAAAAGTTTTTCTATTCCGTTGAAATATACATCCGCTTAAGGAAACGCAGATTTCAAGAGGTCCTAGGAACAGTTGGAAGGGAGTGGTGAACAGGTCGAGTGAAATAAACGGCGAAGTTTTAATCAGTACTCTACCTGCGCGAGCCCCACTACTCTCAGTCGTCTGAGCGCTCCAATTAGAGACCTGAGTGACTCCTGCCTCCGGATTAACGAGTTGTTCTCTCGGACCTTCTAATTGGCCGATGTTTATCGAGAGGAAGCCTGGACGGAAAAGGAACCCTGCCGTGGACAGCTGGGAGGCTGGCTGGCTGATTGTTTTCCGCTGTTTCGTCGAAACTGAACAGGACTATGGCGAACATTTCAAACCACCGTTGCTGTAAACTTGAAACGTCAGGCATCATCCTTATGCTTTTGTTTGTGCTCGTTTCTAATGAGTCTCTCGGCGGATTCTCCATACTTCCTACCCTAAACTAATATCTTCATCTCAATATACACATAATAAATTATCCACTAGCCCCGAATATATACATTTAGATGTATATATTATAATATTAAAATAAATGTATGAATATGCATTGTAAGCAATTGTATTTATGCTCACGGAAATCACAGACGATATTAAGCATGTAAAAAAGGGTAGTATAAGTGATGTTAACATCTATGGTTTTGAGTGTGTGCAGAGGTGTGGAGTGTCTTTGGCCGTGAGTGGGAGTGAGAGGTCGTGCGCCAAAGTTGTGGCGGCGATCTAATATTTTCTATTATGCCAGATGAATCAGTGATTGTTTCTTAATATACAAAACGAGTGTATTTTCAATTTTAGTTTTGCGCCTCGTGTAAAAATAAAGTTGTTAAGAGCAGTAATCGGGCTTTAATCAATAAAATAGCAAATTATTGATTGTATGAAGCTAAGACGTCTTATTTGGATAATAAGAGCCTTTTAATGGAACTAAGTAGCTCCTCTGTCCGCGTACGTGGGTTGAATGGCGGTATTTAAGGGCCAAACCGTCTAAAAACCTGTGGACTTTAATTACGAAACAATTAGGTAGAAAGATAAATGAGTTAAGAACGGATTATTATAATTGGCTAACTTAAGAAGAGTAATACAAATAATTATAGAGGAGTATTACACCGATGTTTATCGAGAGGAAGCCTGGACGGAAAAGGAACCCTGCCGTGGACAGCTGGGAGGCTGGCTGGCTGATTGTTTTCCGCTGTTTCGTCGAAACTGAACAGGACTATGGCGAACATTTCATCCTTATGCTTTTGTTTGTGCTCGTTTCTAAAGAGTCTCGGCGGATTCTCCATCACTTCCTACCCTAAACTAATATCTTGATCTCCATTTACACATAATAACTTAAATATACTATTTATCGCTTTTCACATTTTATTTATCCAAAAAAAAAATTCTAAATTTTTGTGCAGCACCATGTTATAAATCATTCTGAATTTCTTCTTTTTTAAATCGCAAATTCAGTTCTATAAACTGGGCATATTTTTTCTGATAAATCCACTTTTTCGCAGTGTTGCTTTGCTTCCGATATCAGTCGCGATTTTACTTCTTAAATGACAGATTTAAATATATAAACTTTCCCGCTATTGATCCTATTTAATCTTTCTATGTATCTTGATGCTTGTAATGCTTTGCTTTTTGTTTACTCCAATTTTAAAAATATTAAAACCCAATTTTATCAGAAATTTCATAAGTCACAGGCAGTTAAAAATTCTGGGTTTTACACTGAAAGGTATAGACAGTATTCGCAACAGTAACTCGGTTGGCATTAAAGTTTAGAGCATCACGCTAATAAATAAGCTCGGCTTGGCGATAAAGTAGCTTCCAACTGTGTCAACAGAAGTGAAAGAGGTAATAAATGTAGAAACTATTACATTCAGTGCACATCGAATTTCAATTCCGCGCTTTTTTATGTCTTCCACAACTCAGAATTGACATTGATGTAAAAAATATTAAATTAACTTTACGAGCAGTGCCGTAAAAAAACGAACATTAAAAAATAAAGTTACAAAAGACATTAAAGGAATATTTCATGAAGTAGAGGGCGCAGATAAAATGTAATAACAGGAGATTAAATTAGAGGGGCACGTTGTTGAGGCTGGACTGGACTAACGCAAAAATAAGGAGACATGTAGCTGAAAAACAAACAAAAATTCCAGTAAATGAAGAGACATCCACATCCCGTGAATTACACAGCCAGTGACTTGTTTAAAAAAATCTTTAATAATTGTTACTAAAACGTATCTAATATTCAAAGATTTTCTCCTTACAAATTACTTCTTCTTCACTTCAAGTACTAGGCATTAATGTCTGTTTCGATATCACTTTGTACCTTTGCACAATGTCTTCTTAAGTCTACCAACATCTGTGGTTTGTACTGCATCGCCAGAACTGGGATTCTTTCCTTGTCCATTCTTTCAGTGTTCTGCTTCCATGATTCTGTATTAGTATGTTCTTTCCTTTATATCGTATTATACGTAGCAAGATCTTTCAGAATTTCTTCATTTCCTCAGCTTGAATTTTACCTCTTGTATTGGTTATCCGAGATTCATACATCGATCGAAGCAGTCATCGCCTTAAAGGATTTATTTATTTTCTTGTTTCGTTCTCAAGTTCTCTGTTTATTGTACCACGTACTGTTTGGAATTTGTTGAGCTTCTTCTCTATATCTTTATATATGTTATAACTGATTTCACAGCCTAGGTAGTTAAAATGCAGTACTGGTTCTAACACTATTTCTATTACTATTTTTGTGGGCAATCACTTTTATTTTATTTTTGTATATCTGGAGGTTATATTCTTTTACACTACTTTTAGTGGTATGTATAATGCTTTTTGTAGATCCTCTTCACTTTCTTGTAGTACCGTCACAGCATCAGAACATTTAGGTACTTATTCTTCTTCAACTGTTTCTCGGATTAGCAATATGGTTCCAGTTTCTAAAAAGGTTATAAATGTATATGTTGAATAGAATTGAGATAACCTGCAGCCTCGTTTAAGGCGTTTGTTAATCAATATCTCTTCAGTTTTCTTGGTGCCAGAATTGACTATTATTTTGTATACTTATATCCATTTTTATGGTTAGGATTAAAAAAAAACAGTGTTTCCATTTTTTATTATTATACCCCACATTTTGCATCCAACTAAGCTATCAAATATTCTTCGAAGTCGATGAACGCTACCTCAGTTTCCATATTGACTTAACGAATGTTTTCTAGAATTCTCTCAATGCTAAAGATGTTATCATTGCACGACGGTCCTGCCAGTTCCTCTTTTTTTTTTAACCTCTGCTATGATTTTCAGTGTAGCATTTATTATTTTTGCTAATCTTTATATATAAAGATGAAATGTTGTTTGTTTGTTTTTGGTTTGTTTGTTCTTCATAGAAATCCACAGTTTTCATCTGATCTCGATGAAACTTTGCACACTTATCCTTTGAAACAAGGAGAAAAATACTGTCTACATTTGGTTGAAAAATTATCTGTATAAATAACACATGTTGTCTCATAACTTCGAAGTACGGCGATAGACAGACACGTTGGATGTGGACGTCTCCGTACCGTGTTTCCGTGTAGTGGACTGCAGCTCAGTGGCTCACAGTGGTCGAGAGCGCGTCGAGTGAGCAGGTTGCAAACACTTCCGCCTGTTGCCACAGAACCGCGTGTGTCGAACTTTCCTCAGTGTGGTGTTAGCTCTGGTTGGTGTCACATCGGCCGCGTATAGTAGTCTTCGTTGTTGACTTCATGGCGGCGGTGTCTTCTGCCCGCGCCATGAAGTCTGTCGAGTCCTTCAAGTCTATTCCTCGTCGGGGTACGGTTCGTTTCAATTTTGACAAGAATACCCGTCGTGCTCAGCCCAGCTCTGTAGAAATTCATGATTGGTTGGTTGATGTGATTCATGTTACACCGGATCAGGTAGATACTGCTTACTTTGATTCTGACCTGTATGCATTTTTTGTGAAGTTCTATGATCCCTTCCAAGCAGAACGGCTTCTATCTCGAATTAGTTCAAATGTGATGTTTACACATCGTGACGGTTCCACTTCTCAGGTTGTTATTGAAAATGCGTCACTCGAGTATATACCGGTTAGAGTATATAACTTCCTCCTGAGGTAGACGATTCCTTTCTTAAAGCAGCGTTGCTTCCGTTTGGAATTATACGAAACATCCGGTGGGAACGCTGGTCACCACAACATCGCTTCCAATGTTATAATGGTATTCGGACTGTGTTTATGAGTGTCAAAAAGAGTATTCCGTCACACTTGACAGTCTGTGGTTACCGAATCCATGTTACATATGAGGGGCAAGAGGGAACATGTTTTTACTGTAACGAAAGCGGTCATCTCAGATCGAATTGTCCGCGTCGTGTTACGATTTTAAAGTCGGCTTATCAAAAACGACATCAATTGACGTTAGCAGAATTAATGTCATTGCCTTCTGCTGATACTCAGTCTCCCGATTCAGGTGATGTAGGGGGCACATTGCCCCCAAAGCCTCACGAATTTCCGCCATTACCAGAGCGTACAGGTGCGATCTCTGCCCCCGCGGGGGCACTGGATTCAGTGTCACAAGTCAAACGCCGGCGGACTCATGACGATACGGACCTTGAAGACGCCCCTCCTCAGTCTCGTCCAAAAGAGGCAGCGTTGACTGAGGGTTCGTCTTCTTGCATCAAGTGATGTCAATTGTAATTCTAACATTATGAATGATCCCCCTTCTGCTTCTGTTGATGTTGATATGAGTGTGGTGCCATGTCCTCCACTTCCGATGTTGATACAACTGTTACTGTGGGATCTGATGTCTCCTCGGAGACATCGAATACTGATCGGAAATTACAGTGTTCTGCTGTATTACCCTTACTCCACCACGTCGAAATGGAGACGCAACAGGATACTTCGGGTACTTTGCTTACTGGTCAGGTATTAAAGCCCACCACTAGCGGTTCTTTATCTGCCTACACTGCAAATGACGACGGAAAACATTGTATCCATGATATGTTCCCCGATTCCAACTGATAGGGGTGGAGAAGACCTTCCTTTGAAGTTGAGTTAGACAAGCCTCCTACTCTTCCGAATCAAGAAGTCATGATGACAAGGAGTGGTATGAAACAACGTATTCAACCTGCACGTGCAGCCTCGCGTAAAAAGAAAAAAAGTGAAGGATTCTGCAACTTCAGGGGGGGAAGATTAACAAGTTTTGCCTTCTCCATCGCGCAATAGCGTAGAAGAGATGAGGAGATGATGTATAGATGCATTCAATGTGTCGAAAAAATTGTCTCACACTAGTTAGCTGAATGCAGGCATATAAATTTCTTACACTCAATGTTAATAGGATTACTTCCCCATTACGGCTTGCAGAATTGCGTCAATTCATTTATGATTCTCAGGCTGATATAGTGTGTTTACAAGAAGTGTTATTTGATGTGTTAAATCTTCCTGGATATTCCATGTTTTTTAATATTGCCACTGAACTAACAACCGGTACGGCCTTGATCTATCGAGAAGGAATTCCGCTGTTGAACTTCGAAACCTTAGATGACGGTCGAGGTATAGGATGTACCTTTTACGATCTTGCCTTAATCTTTCTTTATGCTCCTTCTGGATCAGGTCATTCATCCGACCGCGCGCGGTTTTATAAGGAAGATGTTGTGTATTTACTTCGACGGAATCCGCGGAAGATTTTGCTGGGAGGCGATTTCAACTGCGTCTTACGTCCTGTAGATCAGACTCCCAATTATAATTACTGTCGTGAACTAAATGATATGGTGACGTCGTTGCATTTGCGGGACGTATGGATTTGCAGATATCCAACACAGGTGCGATTTACGTATTTTACAGCAACTTCCAGTAGCCGTTTGGATCGCTTTTATCTATCTGCCCCAATATGTGACCAGCTCCTCTCAATTGATGTTATTCCTGCCAGCTTCACAGATCACTGTGCAGTCTCAATGACTTTTAACCACGTTCCCCAGCATGTTTATCTTTCACGCCCCCTATGGAAGCTTAACGTTTCACACCTCAACGACCCCTCTCTGGAAGACGTTATTGCTCACGTGTGGACGCAGGCGATTCGTTCACAAGCGCAGTATCCCACTCTTCTTGAATGGTGGGTTACCATTGCAAAACCAAGGCTTCGATCTGCGCTCAGGCGTTTTAGTGTTGAAAAGGCAGCTGAAATACGGCGGACTAGAGAATTTTATTATGCTGTCCTTCGTGATCTATATGATAGTGCTCGGACAGCACCTTTGAGGGTAATTGATGTACACCGTGTGAAGGCTAAACTCTTACAATTAAAACGAAGGGAACTGGATGGCGTTCGGTTGCGCGCCCAGCCTCGTTCAATCCTCCAGGATGAGTTAGCCTCTATGTACCACCTTATTCGGCTTCACAAGCGATCTCAGAAGAAGTGCCTTACTGCAATTTATTCTCTTGACGGGAATGAGAGGTCTTCTCAATGTGATATCATGCGTGAAATTTATCACTACTTCTCCGAGCTTTACACTGCAGTTGATTCCGATGGCCTATCGTCTGCTGATTTTACTTCTCTCCTTAATAATATTGTTACACCTGCTCACCAAGAGGAGTTTCTTTCAATATTTCATCGTGAAGATATATTTAACATTGTGAATCATTCACCCTCCCACAAGTCGCCTGGCGTCGATGGTATCCCAAAAGAATTTTATATTCGCTTCTGGCCTCTGATAGGGGATACGATAACTTCTATAGTGAATGAAGTAATGCATGGGTGTCAAATTCCGCTTTCCTTTAAAGTTGCTAAGATTGTGTTAATTCCCAAAAAAAGCGGGACGTTTGCGTGTTGATCAGGTTCGCCCTATATCACTCCTAAACTATGATTATAAAATAGTAGCGCGAGCGGTAATAGTCGACTAGCGGCCTTGCTGCCTGACATCATTGCGAGTCATCAAAGTTGTATTCCGGGTCGTACTCTCTTGACTACTGTTGTTGAATGCCGCGATCTAATCTCGATTGCTTCCACCGTCCAAATGACAGGTGCCTTGCTTTTTATTGATCTTCATCAGGCGTTCGATCGCGTTAATCATGAGTTTTTAATGAAAGTGTTAACGGCTGTTGGTTTTAACGATGATGTACGTCGGATAATTTCTTCCTTAATTACTGGTATTCAGGTGTCTATTGATGTAAATGGTCGACTTACTTCCCCTATAGAGGTTTGTCGGGTGTTTGCAAGGGTCCCTTATCGATGTCGTTATTTGTTCTTTTTCTGGAACCGTTATTGCGACGTATAGCTTGTCGTCTGAGTGGCAGGTCACTGCTTGGAGAAAATATTACAGTCCGCGCGTATGCGGACGATGTCATGGTACTTCTTCGCACTCCTGACGAAATACCGGTGCTTAAAGAAGTGTTGGATGCCTTCTGTTGTCTTACGGGTACACATATTAATGAACAAAAATGTTCCTTACTGAAATTGCGAGGATTTGAGGCGTTGAGATTCCTGGGCCTCGACAGTATTTCGTCACCGATCGTTAGGCATTATAATTGACAAGTGTCCGTTGAAGATGGACGCAATCAATTGGAAATCCGTTACGGATAAGATTCAGGGAACAATCAATGAACACGAATCTCGTTCTCTCTCCCTCTTTCACAAAGTCCGTGTCCTGGAAACCTATGTGTTGAGTAAAGCTTACTTTGTAGCACAAATTTTTCCCCTTCCTGCGATGATGTTCCACAAGCTGAAAAGTTTATCTGGCAGATTTATCTGGCGACACACCATATATAGAGTCCGTTATGAAGTTATGGCGCGCCCCGACTGTTGGGAGGTTTGGGTCTTCCTGACATTCGAATCAAGGCTGCTGCGTTATATATTCGTCGCACTATTCTAACTTGTTTACGTGCTCCTCGATCACTAACAGCACTCCTTTTCGACTGTCCCATGCCAGCTAGCTTAATACCTCCTGTATATATTGGTAGGATTCATTATAAATTAAGGCATATTAGGATATTTTTTCTTGAAGTTAGCTATATAGGAAGGGACATCCTTTCCGAAAGGCACCTTTCCGTTAAGATGTTGATACGTCGTTGGCAGGTTCTGCATTGTGTTTCTTCTGTGGAATCCTTATCGCCAACAACAGATTGGAAGGTTGTCTGGTCAAACGTTAGTCTTCCTGTATTTCCGATGGAAGTGGCGTCCTCATGGTACCAGGTGGTTCATGATCTTATTCCTACAAATGTTCGACTTTTTTCGTATTGGCCTTCATGAGACCGCTGCAATCGTTGCCATGAATTGGATACGTTATACCATAGATTGACCCTCTGTAGTCATGGACATTGGAGCTGGCTTCGTCGGCAATTGGCTTTTCTCCTTCGTACGACGGAGGCTACAATTTCCGGTGAGATTCTCTTGCGTCCGGACTGTACATACTTTCCAGGACGAAGAATAATACCATTATGTGGTTAGCCGGACATTATATTCATTATATGATAATAAGCGGGTTTGACGCTGATCCTCGTGCCTTCTCTCACTATATGGCAACGGCACATTGGAAATGCGTAGAATGCCACATTATCGTGAGCTGTTTGCAAATATGCTACATCTTGTTTTTTAATCGACAAGGAGTTGGATGATTTGGTGAACTAAAATTTGTGTTGCAGCTTACTCCTGTTCTGTAAGACAGTTGTCACGTATTATTAAAACATGATTCTAATATTATAAAAACATTTAGTGTTGTGTCGCTGGCACAACTGGAATTCAGCAAATGTAATTATATAATGTAAAAAAAAGGGTGTGGTGATGGCTCAACTGCGTAGTCACATTGATAAATAAAGTCTACTTTTTAGTTCAGCGTGTTGGCTAAATCTAATGGTACTATTATTGTAAAACTGTTAACATTACTCTGTAAAAGGATAATGGAAAATTGTACTAATGATATCATGTTTTAAATTAAATTACTGATGTTATTCTGTAAATGGAAATATATTAATTGTAAGTACTTATATGTTATAAATTATGAACTGGAAGAAACAAATTGTATTTATAACTTTGTAGGATTATATTATTGATGTTATTCTGTAAAATGAATATGGTCAGCAGTTAATAAAAAAAAAATGGCTAGAGAGCTTGCTTACGAACGTCGTGGTCTCCGGTTCAAATCTCCGTAAAGGCTAAGGTTTTTAAAAATTGTTTTTCATCGTAAGAGTCAGGCCTGTGCCGTAGGTTATTTGGATTGAATGTTAAACTGTAGATATTAGAAAGTTAGGGCTGCAATGCGAGGCAAATCGTAGGTAGTCTTGCAATTTTGTAGGTGTACACTTTTTTTACGTTATAATGATCCCTCAGGTGTTGTTCGCAGTCAGTGTGTGAGTGTGAACCACAGTAATACTAATATAAATACGGAAGTAAGTCTCTGTCTTTTTGTTACGTTTTGACGACTATATGGTTGTATCGTTGTGATGGAATTTTATAAGGAAAGCTGTATGAAGGGCACAGGATATTTTTTCCAGTATGATTAACAGTTGTAGTCACGAAATTTTGAGATCTTATCGAATAGTGACAGAAATATGTTGGAAATTGATTCTCTTCAAGAGGCAGGTTCGACTGTAGAATGATATAGTGATAGCGTTCCTGTCATATTATGCCGAATCGATATTGTTTGGGACCAATCCTTCGTTACCAACAACTTTTTATATTAATTCTGGCAAAAAAATTCTTAATCCACGCGTACGAAGTCGCGGGTACGAGGCTAGTATTTTATAAACAGCATTCGCTAGACTGATGCCTCTATAATTTTCACATTCATTTCACTGTCCTCTCTTAAAGATAGATATAACCTCTGTCATTTTCCAGCTGTTTGGTATTTTGTAGCTTTTCCAGCAGTCACTATAATAGATGAAATAGACTAAATTCATTCAAATGGCATGTGTATTTTAATAGTTCCATATTGATGCCTTCCTATGTTTCGTATTTCTCATCACCTGTTGTAACTCTTCTAAGTAGATGTTATTCACAGTGTTGTTATACTGCAGTTGCTCCTCTTGGGGATACGGGATACCTGAGTACCACAGGTTCTTATAGTATCTTTCCGATTGTTCCGTCTTTCTCTGTTTTCATTAAATGTCTTAGAACTTACATGCAAAGTCTTGTCTTCTATAATTGTCGTTTTCTGCCCTACGAATTACAATGTGCAGATCTTATTATCTGTTTGGTGTTCTTCACTTTTTGTATGTATTCTTTTTTGTTTTTGTTTCTTGCTTTTTATTTTGAAGTAATTACCTATAGATATTATATTTCTTTGTCTATTAACCTTTCTGGTATTCAATTATTCCATATTCCACTAAACCCACATATCTAATATAATCTATGATATCACCTAGGTTTTCAACTGAACAAAAAATATGAAGTTGTTACCATTATATTTTGCTACTTCGAAATATTTGATTAAATTAGTTAAAAAGAACAGCTCAAACTTTTCTACAGAAAACGGAGTGTAAATTAAAGAGCCTTCCTTATGTGGTAACTCAAATGATTTACTTCGCCGTTGTCGTTGGTATTACTTTTCGTGATCGAACAAAATGGTGTTATATTCCTTAAAACTTTGTTTCGGCCTCACCCTTCTTTGCCACCTATCTTTACTAATCTTTGGATCAGATTTCGTACAGGTAATCTTGGTGTTGTGTTTACGTTTTTGCCGTTGGTTGTGCTGTATTTGAAACACAGCTTACTGCAGGTCACCATATTTTCATCGCAGCCATGATTATTGGCATCTATTTTCCATTTTCTCACCTAGAACACACGAACAGATCTTGCACAGCACCTTCCTTTGAATCCCATCAGTCATTTAGAGTCTTATTTTCTAGCACTTCAGATGCAAGCTGTATTAAAGAAATATTTAATTTGGTGCGGAGTAATAAATCAAAAATATTAAGGAAAATCTGTGGTCCATAGAAAACCGAAAAAGGAGAGTTTAGGCACAGGAGGAATAAAGATCTATGCAAGGAAGAAGAAAATGAAATGATGTCATACACGTGCATGAAGAAGATAACAAGATTTTTGATCACATTATAAGAATGGTTTTTTTTTTTCAGTCTTTCGACTGGTTTGATGCAATCCTCCATCCTTTCCTATCCTGTGCTAACCTCTTCATTTCTACATACCCCTTACAGCCCACGTCCTCAATTATCTGTTTCATATATTCTAATCTCTGTCTTCCTCTACAGTTCTTACCTTCGACTGTTCCCTCCACTAACAAGTTAACCAATCCAGCATGTCTCAAAATATGACCTACCAGCCTGTGTCTTCTTTCTGTAAGCTTCTTCCACAAACTTCTTTTCTCACCCATCATTTCCAAAACTCGTTCATTTCTTACTTTGTCTGTCCACTTAATTTTCAGCATTCTTCTGTAGCACGACATTTCAAATTCTTCAATTTTCTTTCTTTCCGGTATTCCTAAAGTCCACGTTTCGCTACCATAAAGAGCTGTGCTCCACACAAAGAGTTTCAGAAAGTTCTTTCTAATTCCTAGATCAATATTTGAAACTAAAAGGTTTCTCTTTTTCATGAAAGAATGGATAACAGCATACTTACAAAAATAATTTTTAACCACTTTACAAGATTAAGAATGGCAACTAGTGAATCCAAGAAGTATAGGAAGATATGATAGAGATAGGAATAACACAAGTTATAATAAAGACAGAACAACTTTCTGAACATTGAAACAAAATTTCAAGATTTTCCAGGAAAGAACAAGAAGAAAGGTAACATCACCCGAGCCCAAAAAGAAGGAAACAGCAAAGTGAAATATTGAAAAAACTGTTCGAAGTCAAGAAAAGAAGCAAAGGATTACTTTTCGTTGTCCCTATATGGCTAAACTACAAGAGAAGAAATAAAAATAGTAAGACTCTAAAACTGATCACCACTTCTTCATCGCGTTGTGATTCCCTGAGCAGTAGTGTAAGGTATTACATATCGTACTGAATTCCACAAGGGGGCTTTACTCCGGCTGTGTGGAAATTTGGCAAAGCGAACCACGTCTTCGGTGGCTAACATTTATCGCAAACAGCGAGAAACAGTGGCAGAGCTCTTCCAATATTGACGACGTCCAGTCCCGCTGGAGGCTGTGTGTCTTGTGCCTGGTGAGGTGGAGCTGATAGTCGTCTGACAACAACCTCTCCGGACTGCTCTGATTGCTTCCAGTCAGCATGGGGCACCTGTCACGACGTGTTGGTACGCTCTACACACAGTGAGGGTGAAGCAGGTGGATCGGTCTCTATGTCTGAGCTAAAGAACAGGAGGCCTATTGTAAAAGTGTAATAAAAAATTTAATTACTGGGTGTTAGGTTTGTGAATTCTTGTCGCAGATCAATATATGCCTCTCTGCCTCCAGAAGCTATGAAAACATTGACAACCGAATATCATACAATGTGATCATTATTTTGCTATGCTCATTTATCGACACGTCGTTTCAAGTAAATAGTATAGCTTATATTAATAAATAAATTACGCCAAAGCAATTGACTTTTTTGTGTTTATTTGTCTGCCGTACGCGTTTCACTTCTTTTGCAGAAGCATCTTCAGCGGATTTTTTCTGTTAATTATGTACAAAAGTTGTAAGCAGGTTATGTTTGTGGTTTTATACAGTGGAATGAATTATTATCTAACTTATAATCTACTTACATTTTGTGGTCTATTGTATTTCTTTTAGCTCCATTCTCAGCATCAGTGCTTTTTCATTTTAGGTGGGAAGTGTCTTCATGTTTGAGATTCACAACACTACACTTTTGCACTGCACTATGTGTTTGTTATTACTTGCAAATGGCCGTTCTGTTTTGTTTACTAAGCATGGAGTTTTTGTAGTTATGCGGTGCTGTTTTGTTTTTTCAGTCTTATATTGTTTGGCGGTTTTTTCAAATATAAATGATTTCAGTAGTTGTTGTTTTGTGTGTCCATATTTGCTGTTGTTTTTCTGTGTCAATGTTTCTATTTTGTGTATTCATTTATTATTCGTTTTCCTTCTGTTAGTGCTTTTTGTATGTGGTAGTTTTCTTGGAATGTTAGTATTTGTGGTTTGCAGAAGGAACACGAATAATAAATGAATACACAAACCTCACACACCCTACACTATACAAAACACTGAAGCTAAAATAAAATAGAAACATCGACACAGAAAAACAACAGTAAATATGGACATACAAAACAACAACTACTGAAATCATTTATATTTGAAAAAACCGCCAAACAATATAAGACTGAAAAAACAAAACAGCACCGCATAACTACAAAACTCCATGCTTAGTAAACAAAACAGAACAGCCATTTGCAAGTAATAACAAACACATAGTGCAGTGCAAAAGTGTAGTGTTGTGAATCTCAAACATGAAGACACTTCCCACCGAAAATGCAAAAGCACTGATGCTGAGAATGGAGCTAAAAGAAATACAATAGACCACAAAATGTAAGTAGATTATAAGTTAGATAATAATTCATTCCACTGTACAAACCACAAACATAACCTGCTTACAACTTTTGTACATAATTAACAGAAAAAACCCGCTGAAGATGCATCTGCAAAAGAAGTGAAACGCGTACGGAAGACAAATAAACACAAAAAAGTCAATTGCTTTGGCGTAATTTATTTATTAATATTATCAGCAATTGAGGAAAAAATGATCCACAACATCCATATAGTATAGCTTATATCCAGTACTACACTGCTTCACTGACGCAGTTGCAAAAAATATTAGAAATACTCAGTAACAAACAAAATAAGTAAGCATTGGAATGTCACCATTGGATGCCACAATAAAATTTTCCCAATTTCTTAGCATGTTACAAATATTAAATCCAGTTGTTTGGGGGAAAAGGCAAAGATTGTTACTTTGAAACCAAACACCATGGGAATTTACCATGGTTAACAAATAATGCAAAACTTAAGAACGAAGTCTTTCTCGGTGTTAAGAATTGATATAGTCTTCTCGGGAGACTAGCGGAGTAATCAAGGTGTCTTCACAAGATATTTCGGCGATCTCAAACTCCGTCGCCATCTTCTGTAATATCGTGTGAAAACACCTTGATTACTCGGCTAGTCTCCCGGGAAGACTATATCAATGTATAACTTATATTTACTGTTTAATTAATGTGCCCTGGCTTAGGGGCCGTCCATAAATTACGTTACGAGTTAAGGGGGTGGGAGAGGGTCATCATAGTGTGACAAGGGGAGGGGGGGAATGAGTTATAGTCTTTGTTACGTCACATGTATAATTTGTGTCTCTTTTTGACACTTGGCAGCCATCTGCTTTACGTCTCTCAACAGCGAGGTCCTTAGAGACGGGGAAGGATGGGGGCAAGGAATGGGAAGGAATTCGGCCATGGCCTTTTTAAGGATGCATCCCCGCATTTGCCTCGAGTGATTTGGGAAACTATGGAAAAACCCAAATCTGGATACCCGGACGGGGATTCGAACCGCCGTCCTCCCGAATGCGAGGCCAGAACGCTATCCGTTACACCACAACGCTCGGTGGCCGTCTTTGAGAAAAGCCGAAAGGTCAGTACCGCCTTTGAGGCTTTGACAAAATAGGACTTGTGCATACGGTTTTAAACGATCGTGTGGCATAATACAAAGCCATTAACAAACTCAGGCTATCACATAAAATGCAACAAAAGGTTATGCACATCCCGAAGATTTGTCCTCAAAGAATTCCAACTAGACGTGACAGGAAAGTTCTTTGGTTGTATGAAGAAGATGTTGGCAAATCGAATATTCCTAACATCATCCAAATCGAGAACGAAGCGACTGTTGTGCCAGTCAAAAATATTATAAATCAATGGCTTTAAAGTCCATGAACACACTATTAAATTTTGTATCGTGATTTGTTATATTCTGTCAGTTTTCCAAAATGTTCGATTTATTGTTGATTCTATGAAAAATATTTTAAATAGAAATACACAAATGATTTTAGAATTTTTGCTTTAATTTATTAATTTCTAAATTTATATTTGCGTATATGTGACATCACAAGATAATTGAAAGAGGAAGACAAGCAGAGGCGTTTCTATGGAGCATTAGAAGCCTGATATGGAATAAAGATGTGCCACAGAGAAGCAAGAGAGTGATCAATCACACATATTATGTACCTATCTTGACATATGCGGCTGAAACATGGGAAATGAGGAAGTGGGACATCAGCAGGGTGCAGTAAGCCAAATGAAGTTTTTAAGATGTAGAATGGGAGTTACTAAAATGGACGGGATGATGAATGAAGTGATTAGATGCATCATAAAAGAGGAAAGGGTAGAGAGGACCAGACTTTGATGGTATGGACATGTAAAGAGAATGGAGGTTCAGAGAATTAAAAAAAAAAAAAATCCACGAAATTAAGATGTATGGTAAATGACCCAGAGTAATACCAAGAAATGGATGGCTGAAACGAGTGGAGGAGTGTGTACGGAAGAGAGGAGAAGACTGGAACAAGATGGTGACAGAGAGGTGGTGGGGAGAAAGAAGGAAATTGAAACGCTTTTGCATGAAGCAGACCCGACCAGAGGCTGGAAACTGTTGAGGATGATGATAATATACGTGACGTCACACCAGGGGAAGGGAGGGATTACACGAATGTAGCCACCTGAGACAAGGAAATGGGGAGGGGGGATCCAAAATCACGAATTTAGTGTGACGTAATTTATGGATTGCTGTTTATATACGCAGAGAACTAGCTACAAAAGAGGGGGGGGAGTAATCGAAATGGAGCTTCTCGGTTTGAAAGGATATGTGATGTTATTTCTTCACCTCTGGCACAACTTGCTGTGTAATGTGAAGTACGCCAGAACGCTTGCGTGGTGCGGATTCTATGTTACTCCCCTGTACTTGATAGGATTATCTAGCTAGGTTAAGCGGCTACGATAGAGGCGGTTTGCGCAACTAAACTCTGTCACCAGGTCATTACGACCACGCGAGCTTACCTTTTTACCTTGGAGATTACAAAATCTAGTTAAATTTACAAATATCTTCGTAGTATGAGCCCATTTATCACTATTTACCCTCTCTGGCCTGGATGCAAGCACTGATTCTTTTTTTTTTTAACTGCTTTACGTCTCTTTTTAACATCGAGGTCTTTTAGAGACGGGAAAGGATGGGGGGCAAGGATGGGGGCAAGGAATGGGAAGGAATTCGGCCATGGCCTTTTGAAGGAAGCATCCCGGCATTTGCGTGGAGTGATTTGGGGAAACCATGGAAAACCCAAATCGGGATGCCCGGATGGGGATTCGAACCGCCGTCCTCCCGAATGCGAGGCGAGAAGCACTGATTCGTTTGTGGAAAGGGTTATAAAGTCCTTTTATCCCTTCCTGGGGCAAGCTGACCCACAACTGTTGTAACTGGTGATCGACACGAGTATGTTTGAAATTGGCACTGGGACGAGTTCAGTCCCTTACACGTATTCTATCGGGAAGATATCTGAGTACCTCAACATCAAGCAGAGGGTTCATAGATAGACGTGCCGTACGTGGACTAGATTTGTTCTGTTGAAAAATAGTATTACGATACTGTCTCATGAGTTGTAACACTTGAGGAAGCATGAAGTCCGTGACGCACCATTGTAACCTGAAGTAAAACCAGATGGCTGCCCACGCCATGACGCCAGGAGTAACACTGCTGTGCCTCTCCGAAACACTGGAAGAGTGCGACATTTCTCCAGTCACCACCATACTTGTCGATGATGAAAATCTGAGGTATTGCTAAATTACGACTCAGCTGAACACAATGCGATGTCAGTCGTCAGCAATCCATGCTTTCTGGTCATGGCACAACTCCAGATATAGTTGTTTGTGTTGTGGTGGGTACAAAAGAATGGTCTACCTCAACGTAGTGTTCTGGCCCCAATCCTTTTTAACATTTATACAAACGATCAGCCATTACATCCAGCTACCAGGAGCTTCGTGTACGCCGATGACCCAGCTTTAGCCTTACTGAGCACAAAGCTTGAAGTTGTAGAAAGAAATTTGTCTGCTGCTCTTGAAGGCCTATCAAGCTATTATAGGGAATATCACTTCAGGCCTAATCCTTAAAAAACTAAATTGTGTTCCTTTCGCCTATAAAATAGGAAAGCTCAGAGTAAGTTGAAAGTAATGTGGTCAGGTACCGAAATACAGACATGTAACTCCCCCAAAATATCTGGGAGTGACATCCGACAGAACCCCCACATATAAGAAGCACTGCATGAATTGCAAAATGAAGATATCTACAAGAAACAACTTACTGCGCAAACTAGTTGGATCACAGTGGGGCAGTCAACCACAAACTATACATACATCAGCAATGGCCCTTTGTTACTCTGTTTTAGAATATGCATGCCCAGTTTGGTACTCATCATCTCACACCAAACAGGTGGATGTAGCCCTCAATAATACCTGTAGGCTAGTGACAAGCTGTTTAAAGACTACTCCAGTTGACAGGATTTATCAAGTTTCGGGGATTGCACCATCCAGTATCCGGAGAGAGGACCAAAGTAGAATAAAAGCGTTCATCCACTGCACTGCCAAACACCACCAGCTAGAGACTCAAATCTAGGAAACGCTTCATGAGAACATCACGGGAACTAAGTGGGTCACCTAAAAAGGCAAGAGTACAGTTGTAGAAAATGAAGGTCCCTAACATCTCCGGACCACTGACAATTCGATAGCGCTTGCCACCTGGTCACGCAGAGGACTGGAACATCTGGCGGTCCATAAATCGATTGCGAACAGGAGTCGGCAGGTCCAAGGAAACCCTAGTGAAATGGGGTTATACTGATGCTACCAGTCTTATGTGTGAATGTGGTGAAGACCAAACTATGAACCATATGTTCGAGTGTCCTATCATCCTGCAACAAAAGATCTGTTTCGAGCAATACAGAATGCAATTGAAGTTGCGAAGTACTGGGCTAAGTGTTTTTAAGGTTATTGATTTGCACAATGTTTTAACTGTGTATTTTGATGTTTGTGGTTCGAGAATAATAAAGCGGCAGCCATTCCTTGATCCGGCTGTTGTTGGTTTCCAACCAATGGTCCGGGATGACACAGTATATTGCAAGGAGTCCACTGCTTGATCTCGGATCACAGGCGCAGATCTGAAGGAAATATTTTTTATGCTACATATTTAGTACGCAAACCGATTTTGACTGGACTTTCACAGATGCATTGCTGATTTGGTAGGGAAAAGCATTGTCTACTTTTTATCCTGGAAATATTTAAGTTTCCGTGCAAAACCATAAAACCCTTCAAAATTCTTGACATGAAGTCCTGGGCTCCAGCTAGTATTTTTTAAAATTAATAACCACACCTACAAAAGCAAAAATTGGAAGAACAATAAATAATGTGTTAGTTATTCCTCTATAGCTGCATAGTGACATTCAAATTAACAGCCACGTGTTAAATCACGCAATTTACTGCGTGCTAAGGATCTGTATCGGAAGTGTCCGTTCGATCCACATCCCGACAATTGCTTCAGCGAGGAAATGTAACAGCGTACCACAGCAGAACAGCCAACTTTCCGGATTTAACGAAAGTGTTATGGAGTGAGAGTTTCGTCGGGGTTTATTTTGGAACTGCCGTTGGGAGCGTTGGTAGGATATCAGGGTGGGGGTAGGGGGGGGGGGTGAAAGGGCATCCAGCGAAAGCGAAGCTAACTAGAGAGGAGAGATTGGCGGAGGGAGAACAGAAAGTTGTGTCGGCCCCAGAGATGATCCGCGAGGGACGCGCTGAGAGCTGGTACAACTTGCTGCCGACCGCTCTCTGCTGAAGCTCAAGCTAGCCGCAACTCACGGGTACTGCCAGACGATATGAAAGCAACTTAATCGTCCTTAATACCATTATGGGTTTAACAAGTGAAATCGGCAGGAAAGTTCTTTTCAACATCACGGGATCCGAGCAATTAGTTTTTTCGCTTTACAGCAGCTCCTTTAAAATACATAACATTAACCGTTCCTGTTCTATTAGGGAAACGTTTAACTTTATCATTAATTTTTTTACGTAAATCCAGCATTTCAATCCATCACTGTAGTAGAAACAGAAGATGGAATACAAAACAAACTGAAGATGTGGAATGATAAGTTTGAAGAATATGGAATGAAATTGAATCAAAAAAAAAAACTGTAGCACTAAAAATAAGCCGAAAGAATACAGACTGTCATATAAAATTACAAGACCACGAAGTTGAAGTTGTTGACCAATTCAGCTACCTGGGGAGCATAATTGCCAATAATGGTAGAAGTGAGTTAGAAATAATGAGTAGAGTAACCAAAGGAGCCAACTTCTACAGTACCGTGCGAGGCTTACTATGGGACATGAAGGTTCCCAGAAGAACAAAAATTGTCTTGTACAAATCAAATCTCATTCCTATTCTCACATATGTTTTGGAAACATGTACACTAACATCAAGGGACCTTAGCAAGATCCAAGCATGTGAAATGAAGTTTCTTAGAACGGCCCTCCAGAAAACTAGACTTGACCGCATAAAGAATGATGAAATTAGATCAAACCTAGAGCTAAGGGAATCCATGGAAGAGAGACTTAGGTCATCAAGACTTCGGTGGTTTGGGCATGTGAAGAGAATGACTAGTAAAAGACTGCCAAAAACTTATTTGGAAAAAAGGATAGTGGGCCAAAGACCAGTGGGAAGACCATGTAGAAGATGGACAGACCAACTGAAGTAGGACGTAGAGAGAAGAGGCTGGAATTGGGAGTACATCACAGACAGAGAAACCTTTCTGGACAGGAAAAGATGGAAAACAATCGTCTATAACAACCAAGGCTCGTAAACCACACCCGGGAAACTGGAGATGGTCCCCAACGATAATGATAATGACTGTAGTAGGATATAACTGACAGAAGGTATATTGTTGACGACTAATAATTTTAAAATCATTCAAATTTGCACTGTTTATCTACGAAGTAAGCTGCAAGTTTTGTTTGACGTTTTTAGAATTGTTTCCTTGTAATAGACTAGCATAGCGCATGCTAAATAAAAATCCTTCACTGTGGAAAAATTGACAAATGTACACGTATATATTAAGCCAAGAGATAAATTAGCTTTTGTTCCAAGAATATTCTGTAAAACTGTATTTTGAGCTATTACACATTAACTCTATACAACATGTAACTTTATTGCTTACTGAAGGGCATAACTCGCCATTAAAATTATTAAATGCACAAGAAAAATTACAGACAAGCATAAGAGAGATTGAAGAATGAATTTGTGATACCAACTATAAAATTAAATGTCTTTCGGGTTAAAAATTGTTTTACGTTACGTAAACAATAAATGTGGAACTCTTAATTATTTGTCAGTTCAGTGTAAATCCGTGACGCTGTTTTAGGCATGGTCACAGGTCTACAATAGTTATATTTTGTAGTATCAAAGCGGTCGTAGGTTGACCTGATCTTGTCAAAAGACGAAATTTACCTCCGTTTTTCCTAAGGTAATTTGCCTAGGAAAAATTTGAAGGGACTTAGAAATAACAATAGACGTATCAAACACGGACAGAAACGATCTCGCAAAATATCTAAAGATAGCAGAGTAAATAACTTGTTGACATAGCAGCAGCGAACACGCATCCAAATCTAAAAGCAAGAAAACGCTAAGCTCCCACATTTTTATTTTTAATAGCCTTACTATCAAGTATGGTGTAACTCAGATCTGGTGTAACTAAAATCTGATGCAAACACGTACATAAGTAATGATCACCGAGGAGCTTGACAGTTGCGAGAGAGGACTTGATTGAATCATAAAGGACGTATATTCGGCATTTGATTTCTGGCGCTAAGTTGCACTACCTGATTTTAACTAAATTGACATGTTAAATTTAAAATTAAATGGTACGAAAATTAAACTCAGTGAAAGTATTTTGCTAAACTGTTAAATTACACTCATAATCTTGAATCTAGTAATGTCTCTGGCCGCTGTTAATTTTGCAAGAAAGGCCGGGCGAGTGACGTAAGCATTACGAGCCGTCAGAGCCAATTCCAGCCTATAGCTGTCAAGATGAGCGCGAAGTGAGCATACGAAATTATGGTATAGTTGTAATTGTTTCCGGTCGACGAACCGTCCTCCGAAAATGGTACTACTGTTAATATTTCTGATATTATTAATAGGATATAGTGTAATGTTAATAATATGGTGAGATATTTCCATCTTACTTCTGCCTATTTTGCAGCATAGCAACCACAGAATGCTAAAAGGTATCATTTTAAAAATTAAATGATAGAAACGACTTATAGCTCTGTACCTATTGGTAACTCAGGCTAATTATATCCAGTCACACATATGGGGTTACTGTATTTTTTATTCAATAAGACGTGTTAAAACTTTAGATATATTTGTGAAAGTACGCAAGAGAACCAGTTATCACGAATGTTTACTTGTTTCCGAATTTAAGAGAACTTCTGCAAGCTATCTTTTCCGACGACATTGTGCCCAGATCTTCCATAGACTTCTGTCTCCATTTTAAAACGTCCGTTTTCAATTATTGTTGGAAGAGAATTGCGCGAATATCAGCAGAAACGTCCAAGTGAAATGTCGTGATAATGAGGAAAACCTGAAGTCAAATTCAGAAGTAAAGTGAATTCGTATTTTCTTTTAACCTGGAGGTAGAGTTTCAAGTAGCCCCATATTCCGCCTCTGTTACGGCTGGACTTACAGTTTAAGTTCGAGCGAATAAGCAAAGTCCTCAAAAGTTTTGCTTAGAAGGTAATTTGAACCCTATAATTACAAATTTCCAACAGAATTGGTTTAACCATTGCTCTCCCAATCTACTCAACAGCGAAAGTTGTACTTTTACAACATTTATACAAACTAATGTTGTCAGAACGTTATACGCGAATCAAAAAACATGGTTAATGGAGAGATAAATAATTCACAGATTTAGATCAAATATCTGAAGTGAAAGCAGTCCCGGAAATGTGAATAAAAGATGATGTAGAAGAAAACTGACACGTTCTAACAAACTTGGTTCATTTATAAAACAAGTCTGCAACAGAAACAAATGTATATGGACACGTTTTTCATTACCATTTGAGGAAGAATAGTTAAATATCGCGTATTATTTTAACAGATTTTTTTTATTTATTTTGCGTTTCTAAAGTGAAACGAACGGCACCAAAAATATTACAGAATCCGGGTTTTTATATTTGCTGTAGAATAAAATGAATAGCATTGGAGAAAGGAAAAATTGCTGTGTAATGTTCCCAAGCAAGACCGTACATCTGTAAAATTCTAAATCAATAATTGACAATCATCACAGTACATAAATAAATATTTGTTCTTACAAAATTCTGTAAATCTATATACTTTTAAAACTTAGAATAATTGGCAAGGTTATCTGTGGTACAAATCCAAAAACTTTCGGACTACCCTATGTCGGACGGCTTCAACGATCTAAGTTGAAACGAGTACTTATATCATTGAAACAAACTGCCAATTGTTTATTTACTATCACAAGGACGTCTTACTGTTATTAATCATGCCAGATGTAAACATATTGGGTTCCTACTGATCTGATGGTTCAGACGATACACGGTCCGATTCTCGGCTGGTTTCTTGGAAGGCCAAGAACTTATCCTTCATCTCTGGCAAAGCTTGTTATATCTGTGAATGACTTTAGAATGCTACTGTGTTTTGTTTCAACGTTAAGCTGTTATGACGTCTAGAACCAACAGGAATATTGGGTTAGCTTAGGATGTGGAGATGAATGTCAGGTTAAATTTCCGTAATAAATCAAGCACTCACCGGGGTTAGAACCGTGGACTGAAAACCAAAAACGTTAAAAAAACAGAAACTGGACAGCTATTCGAAAGTCACCACATTATAATTTACTAGCTGATAACCAGAGATTAAACAGATCTAATGACAGTCGAAAATAAACACCATTTTTTCTTTTATTTAAAACTTTGCTTCTTATATACCAATCAGACACAGATTACGGTATGAAATTTGAAGATAAAATTAGTAACGTTCATTTTTGCCAAACTGAGTCTGTTTGTTGACGTACGCAATAAATAGTAATATTGTACTCTGGAAGCCTAAAGGGTATGTTAACCAATGATATCGCAGCTCTTCTTCGAAACTTCGAGAATATTAACAATTACTGAAAATTCATGCTGAACAAGTTTTCGTTAGGCTCAACAACAATCCTGAAAGTATAAATAAGTATTTAAAATGCAAAATAATGATTTCAATCATTAAATGATTTAATAAAAAGTCTTTAGTTGAAATCTGTATTGAATATGCTGTATGCAGAACTGAAAAATGGGACTGGAGTCAAGGAATGGGAAGGAATTCGGCCATGGCCTTTTTTGAAGGAAGCGTCCCGGCATTCACCTGGAGTTATTTGGGTAATCCGTAGAAAACCATAATGTGGATCCCCCGACGTGGATTCGAACCGGCGTCCTCCCGAATGTGAGACCAGAGCATTAACCGCTCATCCACCACGTTCGATAAAATTATTTGGAATGATAAATAAGAAAACAAGTACACTCTATAGCAGAAATTGGAAATAAAAATTAAACTATCTATAATCACAATTTGTCTGTAGTTTAATCTGTATTTGGCTGTTGAGTTTATACTAAAATCATTTACTAAAAAAAAAAAAAAAAAAAAAAAAAAATCTGGCCTCAAAGCCTATCAAAAATGACGGATTGAACGATTTGTCCCGGCAGTTCATTTGCACGTAGTTGTTTAAATAAGTACAATTTTTATTGAATAAAGCTGATTACGTTAAAAAGGATGTGAAGTGCTCAGTAGTTCTGGGCAGAGAGTATAAGATAGCATCTACAATCGTCTGAATATAAATAAGCAAAAACAAATAATAATTACATTTTAATTTAAACACAGTATATATATTTCTTTGAGTGTTTTGGCAATTAATTTCTTCGTGGAAGTTTAACCGAACAGAACCGTTATTAAGTAAACTCATTACCTTTAGTATTTAGTAACATCTCTTGACACTGTTAATTAAGCAACTGAAAATGTTACAACCGCGTTACGGTCATGGCTACACGATGAGAAAGCTTAGCCCTTAATTAGTATAGAATATGTTTATCCTGACGTTTGTTAAAAAAGCAGCTACATCCTAGTTCCTCTGTTGTTGCTGCTTATTTTAGTGTAAGAGCGTGGGTCTCGCCAGATCAACTTGACAAGCGCCTCTCGACGCCACGGCACTCTCTAGTCCCTTAATTAACGTTCGTTAACAAGTGCCCGTGTAATACAGCGAAAGAGACTTGGAGGAGTTTCGAGGAGTTTCCTCCCACACCAAGATACAGGTTCTCCCATAAGACTCGTCAAATTAGGCCCTCGAGGTATTTCCACAATGCTACAAGATTTGGTAATAACTTTCATGTTGCCGGCCCTGGCAGTGTAGGAGCTAGCACGCTGGCCTCGCACTGTAAGTGTCGCCTATTCGAGTCCAGCATGGGTGGTTTTAATTAAATGTCGTGTTTGCTTTGTGTTGTTCTCACTGTAAGTACCACAATTAGATAAGAAACCATGAAATAATATTTGGAATAATATGAACTGAAGCTAGCTAAATGATTCAAGAAACCAAAGGCCTTTGAAAAATAATAATAATAAATAAAACCTTTCATATTTCGTTTTTGCGCGGTAATCTATAAAAACTTATGTTTATCTGGATACAAAATTCACATATTTTTAATTTATTTCATCATTTAGTCGCTGTTACAGTCCGTCGTTTTTCTTAAAACATTGCTGGTAGAGATTTATGAAGTCACGTGTCTTTGATGTGAAGGTAATTATGAATATCAATTTATGCCTAACTGAGAAAAATCCACGTAGGACTACGTGGGGGGAGGGGTGTTCACAGGAGGCCAAAATGGAGCTACGTGGTTTATGGACGCCCAAAAAATTAGATTTAGTAACTGATCATCATGCATCTTGTTTTCAGGTAGTCTTAATGAAAATCTCTTCCAAAGATGCTCCACGATTAACTTTGTGTTTTGTTGACTTTTTATGGTCCACATCTTATTTTCACTGTCGATAAGTAATATTCTAACTTCTTCGTCTTGTTATATTGAATGTAGAACATTGTTTCGCCTAGTATCCAAATGCACAACCTGTGTTTTTCCCGTGGCGCTGTCTTGATGTCTGGACGTAATATTATGCTGATGGCTACTTTCATCTGCGATACTTGTAAAAGGGCTGACATAGCATTCTTTGTCCACAGCAGTATTTGGTATTCATCATCACACTGAAAACGATGTAGAAGTGAGTTGACGTAAGTTCACATCTTTTGGTTACTTTAAAGTGTAGGTAACCAACGTAAAAGGTTTTAGGATGCAGCTGTTCATTAGTGTGCTGCTAGATCAAAAACCACTGGTCGATTTCGCACGAAGTTTCTTTCTTAATTTTTAGGCCAGTTATCTGGACTGGGATGCCAGAGAAACTTTACCGACCAAGCGAGGAAGTGAAGTTTCTGTTCTTAGTACACAATAGGAATGTTACAGTGGGAGCCATTTTGGGAGCAAAACCTGCTTCTGCCGTTCTTGTACATGTCTTCAGTGAGTAGCCTATTATCCGCTGCCAGCCTAAGTTGGACCCCACCTCTTCCTGCTAACAGACGCCCCATTCCGATCACGTCTGTCTGCTCTTCTCTTAGCACGAACCACTGGTCTGGCTGTCGATCCTTGTCGAGCAGACTCCGTGATTACCAGGCAGCGAATTGGCCCACGTATTTCTCTGCACGTTGTCTCTGTGCAGCATCGAAATTAAGCTTCTTGTTCACATCAGCCAAATTGCACGACAGCCTAATTCTTTATACATCACAACGACGTTGAGGTAGGAATAGAATAAAAGGACTCATGTAATAATAATAGAGAATATAATATAATGTAATGTTGTAATATAATATCATGTAACGTTATGTAATGTAACATAATGTAATGTAGTAATTGAGAACCGAATATTATTTCAAAACTAAAATTTATCAATTCAAGCTGTTCCAGGAACAATGTACAAAGGCCAAGACCGCCTGGTCTGAAGATTGAAAAATAAATAAATTAAGAGGCGAAGAAAAGGCAAACAAGTACACAAGTTTTTTCCTGTGGTCCAAAGTATGCCAAAATCTAAAGAATAATAATCCAAAATAAACATTAAAATATACAATGACTTACCCTTTAGATAAGTAATTTGTGGTACTTCAAGGCCCACAGTAAACAAGAATCAATCATGGTATATAAAGACGAAATTTCTTACACGTGGCAAATTTTTATAGTCTATTACGATTTATTTAAAATTAACAAGTGATTATAAGAAAAAACAAGCTGAGATTGAGTCTGCATACGAGAATAGACAGTAGTTATTGAAACCTTGTTTGTAGAATCTGAGATATCTAAAATATTATTCTACAAACGTACTTTGAGTAAACTGCTTAAGATAATGTTGTCAATTCCTCTATAGAAATAAGAACTCAGTGTTATTGCAATATCAACTAACATTACAATGATGCATCTTAATACATTAATTTCGGCTTCCGTAACAATTGGATGTAGTATAAATCCGACAAATTACGCTTCTGTAACGATTTAAAATTGTGTGTACACAATGATCGGTAAGTACCAATTTGACCATTACTTAAACCACTATTCCTATTTAAAACACTGAGAACTTGTTTGTTTGCTGGTCACTGAATTACTTGGTATCTATCAAGTAACGAAATACCGCACAAAAACAATTCTTGTAAAAATAAGCCAAGTCTCGTGCTTATGTTGTGACAAAAAGTTATGAGATCTTCTTCTGAGCCAAGTCTACACTTTAAAGCGTGTATTCACTTCACTCTGTGAAACAGAATGGTTTCTCTCGGTGTCGTTGATCATTTATTTATAATTTTTTATTTTTTTTTTTAATCTGGTGACTTGGCCATTATGCGCGCCATCTTTTAGTTACCTTGAATGTGTTGCTTAGTCAAACTTACAAATACATTAAAGCAGAAATTTCCCTCGCTCTTTTTCGAATTTAACAAGTATATTATGCCTTTAATTTTAGTAAAATTTACAACGTGCATAATGGCCAAGTCACCAGATTTTTAAAAAAAACATCTAAATAAATGATCAATGAAACCGAAAGAAACCATTCTGTTTCACAGAGTGAAGTGAATACACGCTGCTTTAAAGTGTAGACTTGGCTCATCTCATAACTTATTGTCACTACACTAGCACGAGTCTTGGCTTATTTTTACAAGAATTCTTTTTGAGGGATCTCATTTTTTTTGGTAACTTTATCGCTTAATCTCAATCGCTGCTTCAAAGTAATGATTAAATTTGAAAATCGGTGAATAAGAACATTTCCGAATTGAAGATATCGATATAGGTTACCAACAATGCACACTCTCTGAAAACAATGGGTGTGCGCCGTAGATGAGATTGTCTTTGGTTTAATTACCACCATAAATAAACTTCCAAACCAAGCATTGGAGCAAATTAAAATTTAAGATATTAGTTAAACTTGCTGATCTCTTTGCATTAAAAAATTCTTATGCATATAGCTTCATCCGGAGCAAAGCAATTAAGCCGCAAATATGTACCACAATTTTTCATGTTTGGGATTGTAATGAAATAAATAGTGGAAAAACTCCAATATTAGATTTTTTATTATGATTTAGGGTTGAAACTATATATGTATACCAAATTACTTGTTTCTAGGATTACTGGAAGTACAGTGGAATTTTGTTGTCGGGGTGTCGTGGTCGAAATAAAATTTTGAATTTCAAAAACTTCCAAAGTAAGAAAAGGAAAGAATGAAAATTTAACACATTAGTTAAACTTAGCTCACACTACAATGAAAATCTGAGCTGTATAAAGTTATTAGGGTGAAAATCGATTTCACGTTAGGGGTAGGTAAGGGGTAGATATATAGAAATTTAAGAGTTTCAGACTTTTCTCCTAATATGTGGGTAAAATATTATCTGCGTGCCAAATTTCAGATTTAAACGGCTACGGTAAGTACATTAGAGTTTTGATGATCCTCAGTCAGTGAGTGACAAAATCGCTGAAGAACAAATGTAAGGTTTCTCGATGTGTCAGTTGTGTAAAATCTTCTAAGGCTTTCCACCGAAGTAGTAATAAAACTTAGTATTTTTGCTAAGATTGCTGATATCTACGCATAACAGAATTTTGAGACATGTAGCATGATTATGACCAAAGAAATTGATATTCAAAAATGGCCCGAATCGCTTCAAGAAAAGGGCAGGCAGTGCCGCCGTTGAATCGGCGGGTGCACTACCGTGCACCCAAATATTTCACACTAATTACTGCTGATTGATTTTTCATAGTCTAAATTCCACTTTTATGCAACTACGAAAAACTCGAGTAATAGAGGAATCGCAAACTCGCAGCGTTCTTTAAAAGCGATTTTATTAAAAATCATTGTTTATTAAAAATTCCTAAGAGGTAGTGTCACTTCTTTCACAGTAAAATAATTTTGGAACAGAGATGGTGCTTCTAACGCGACGAATTTTGTCGTTTCAAGCAGATGCCCCAGTACCTTAAAGATTTCATACCAAGAACGAGCTGCCGAGCAAACGAAAATTATTGCACTGTCGATATAAAATAAAACGCGTTCTTCATCTTTCTGTCAAACTGGTGATTCGCCGTCATAAGATCGTATCGTGACAGTTCTACTTTTATTTAAGTATTATATATACAAAATAACAACAAACTTCGGAATATCTGACCGACGTTGAAACGCCATCAGCAACTTTTTTCTTGGCTTTTCTTTTCTTAGATGGCATGGGTTCTAGATTTTTTATTTCCGAATTTCGTTACCTTGAGCATCCCCATAATTTTATGTTTTGAATCTAAGCAGTTTTCTCAGTAGCTCTTTTGTTTACTGCTTCTAATTCTGTTCGTCCGCAACCCATTCACTCTTGCAACATATATTTTGAATCTCCTTTTAATTCTCCTTCTTCTTTTATGCCATGTCCGATTCCTGGAATAAGCGTTTACCACGGTAACACAGCGTTAACTCTCTCAGGAACATGAAGTGAAATAGTTTCCCGACAATTTGATGAACTTATTGGACAATTGCCTCTCTCCTCCTTCTATGATGAGGGATTGATTACGTTCAGATATCCTCACTCTTGGGTACTTTGGCATCGAAGCCAGTCACATATTAATTACATCTTTCAGTATAAGCAATGTCATCTAGCTGTGAAAAGTATAACGTGTGTTTTGCATTGTAAGTGTTAATTTTTTATGTATTGTGCATTTTTCGGGGTTGAAATTTGGAATCTTCCAAGCATTCATCTGAATATTTAGGAGAAACATCTTAAAATCGTAAAGCCTTGTACCCACTGGGTCTACTTGAATCGACTCATTTTTCGATCCAAAATATTACTCTCTGATCCGCGACAATAACCGAGTCCACACCAAGATTCATTTCTTTGCAAAAGCTCTCACTCGGGAATTTTCCTAGATCTTTTTTGTATCAGTAATAATAACAATAAGCGCAATGAAAAATGACAAAGAAGATAGTGGGATCGCTAATTATTTCATGTCTTTAGGCAGTTCGGGAATAATCTTTTGGATGCCTTAAAACAGAAGATGGCCTGAGGTTCAGAATTTTTTGAGAAGGTATCAAACCGATTTTGAAACCATTTTAACTAAAGTTGGTAGTCAAATTTGGAAGAAAGGAAAGAATGTTAGGAATCACAGTAGACACAGTGACTCATGCTTGGGCTTACTGGCATAATTTCTTTCGATGAAATTCTTCCTCAAGGAGCACATATACACCTCCTGGCTCTTTGGTTGAAGAAGATTCTGATGGGAACATAATACCAGGATCATAGATACCAGAAACTCGACATCTTACGCTCTTGTCGCCTTACAAAATACTCCAGCAAACGCTGCGAATGATATCGGAAACGAATTCCGTGATTACTTTATGTCAGTTGAAGGTTCCGTGTCGTGTCAGTATGACATTACATGAAACAAAACATTATTATATTTTAAAAAAAAAAGATCAATGTACTAGAAATTCTTGTGTTTTCCTCAGCGTTCCTGATTCTTCTCGTTTCCACCACAAAAAAACAACGGTTTATAACCAAACCAACTACACTTTACTAATAATGCTCAACTTTTCATATTGTTATCTCTCTGTGTACTCGTATAAATTATCCTTTCAACGTGTGAAATTTCCACCTCAGACACATTATTTTTATCAGTTAAAGCCGTAAGTGTCTTGCTTTCTAATGCGCGATTTCTATACTCCGTGATGGACACGTCAAAGAAACACCGATGAGAATGCATCTCCCCTATAAACTCTAAACTTATATACGTACTGAACTACATAACTGAAGATTCGGTGGTAGAAAAGTAAGTAAGTCAATTTTTCAAAACCTTATTGTTTAAAGTGTCATTGCATTAGGATATCTGCATGTACAATAATTTTGGTTTCTAAATTAAACCATCTTTAGTTCAGGGAACGTGAAATCAGAGCTTTTTCCATATATTTTCTTCTGAGAGTGACGTAATTTCTCAAAATATCATCAAACGTCCCTCTTATAAGTGGAAAAAAACAAGCAAGTCAAGTGAAATAGGCATAATAATTCCGTAAATATTATGAGTAAACACACGACTGGATGTGATTCCTAAGCAGTGATTGTACTCACATTGCTGAAACTTAGTCGTGGGGCATCTGAATGCAGATCTATTTAGCCCTAGAATGCGAAAACTTCATCAGGCTTTGCAAATCTTTAAATATTATCCTAGAAATCGGCAGGACATAGAATAAACAACGGAAATTTTCTAAGTATATTACTACAAACGGAATGATACTGAATTATTGTGCGGTATATATGTTTTCTGAAGTTTAACATACCATTTTAAGCTGGAAGGTGAAGTTTAAACAGGCCATCCTCCCATGGTTTACCATGTCGTTGTGCCTGCATGATGTTTGTTGTCATTCGTCCGTGATAATGCAGGAAACTGCTTTTGGTCGATGCAGTAGATGTTACTTTAATACCATAGGCTGCGTTTCGAAACGTCATTTTGAAACATTTATTAGTCCAGCATCCTTTTCCAGCCCAACGCCATTTCTTGGGTAACACTAACCACAGCGAAAGAGAGTGGTTTACTTTTGAACGCTTTAAGCATTTCTTTGAAACCTTCAGGTGTTTGCATTAATATTTTTACGTTCCATAATCCAACATTTTTAGCGCACTCTATGTGCGAATGACCACACTCAGGAAATGTAATTTTGACCTTATTCAAACCACCAATTTGATTCTGAGTTAAATACTGAATGAAGTGGAAGATGGTTGTAGTTTTTATTGTGCCCACGAGCTAAATCACAAAATATTGCGACTTCTTTGGTGTCCTCTTTCAAGACAAGAGTGCTGAAGTGAGGCCACTTCATTCTGGCATTTTTGTAATGCTTTCTGGATAAACATGAAAAATGATTTACTTCTTCTAGAACAGGGATATTGAATGATTACACGACCAGTTGACGATTGTAGTAATTGTATTTGGTTGCTATATTTGATATATATATATATATATATTTGAAAAGTCTATCAAGATATACACCTTCTTTTTATTTTTACTTGCCTCCAATTTTGGTTTCCTTTTGAAGTCATAAAATGCTTGGTCCTTTCTCTTATGAATAATGTTCATAGACGTTACTGTTGACTCACTTGCTTCTTTCACCTGTGCGCTTGACTTCCCTGGTTCTTTCCCCCTCAGCTAGTTGGAGGGGATTCATAGGAGGATTGCGAGATTTTTCTTTGGAAATTACCACAGAACGCAATCGGTAACTAATACGATAAAGGAGCTGGAGTTTGATTCATTGGAGAATAGAAGGAGGGTGAAGAGAATCATAGGGGTGTACAAAGCCTATACTGGTGATGAAGTATGGAAAGATATTGGTGGGAAAATTAAGAGAGGTGCTTGGAAGGGTATGGTTGACCATGACCACAAGCTCGCACTTGATTTCAGGCATAAGGGTGTGGGAAAAGTTTCTTTCGTAGTAAAGGGTGTGAGGAACTGGAATAAATTGCCAAGAGAAATAATGAATATTTTACTGGAAACACTGATGGAATTTAATGTAAAAATTAGTAGAGGGCAAAAGTAGGTTGGAAGAGGAAAGGAGAAAGAGGGGTGTGTGGGGAGATTGACCCGGAGAGGGCGCTCCATCGCAATTTTATCAATTATATATACTTATATAATCTCTTGTCCTGCTTTTTTTTATTGTTTTTTTTCAACCTCTCAACTGATGCGGATGATCATTCTAAAATGAGCTGTAACTATAATTCTGTTTAGGGAAAAAATGGACATGCCTGGTTTTTCCCCTGGGTCTTTAGTTGCGAAAATAAATTGTAAAACAATCCTCGAAATGAAACTAAGAACGAGTAAGTGCCGGTGAGAATCCTTGCCTTGTTCGAATTGACGTTCACAATGGCCAATATTTCGTGTCATGAGTATGAGAATTCTGTATCGGATAGAACGCAAAGACGCAGAAGGTACTAACCCTCATCATACCAGACTCACCGCGACAGTGAGTCAGGGCAGCTACTGCGTAGGTGAGACACCCGTGGGACTCTCCCCAGACACAAGGAGTCTACTAAAAAAATCCTTGTGGGTACTTAATAGAAACTGTGGATACGCCAGAACCGTAGTTTCCAGCGAACCTGGGTCCTTCTCTCTTACCGTGTCCAGAATGGAGTCGCTTTAAATAACACGACCAAACTTCCGATACTTCTAAATAGTGCTTAAAAGCTGAGAAATAAGATTATGCAAGGTATTTTGAAGGTTACAGACATCTTCGACCGAGTTAGTGATTTGATGATTAAATTTCGCACGCAATGTACTGTCTTATTTCCTTGAATACGAAGATTAACATACTGTATACTAATACTGAGTCGTTTGCCACTGTATAGCTGTTGAGCAGTGGGGTCGTTAGCAGACTTGCGGCGCACCGCTGTGTCCGGCTGGTGGCCGCCTCCCCAGGGGCCAGCTCCCAAGTTCGGCCGCTCTCGTAATGGGCAAGTTGTGCCGCGCGAAACTACGCTAGGAATGCGGACCACTCGTCCCTGGGGACTCGTCAGTCCCGCTATTGAGACGGAACGGACAGCTCTCCGCTATGTCCCCACTCCGGCTAAAGATGTTCTGACATCCTACGAAAGCCGCCAACATCTGCGGAAATAATTTTCACTTGGAACGTGACCGTTGTAAGTTTAAAAGTGTCATATCACGCAATACGAATAACGAATTACTAGGGTTTTTATAAGTTATATGTTGTTCAAAACGAAAGTTCCCGAAGCTTGAAATAAATATCGATAAAATTTCGGGAGCCCATAAATGAACTACAAAGGTTTTTTTACCGATCTATCTTGGTGGTGTAACGGTTACCGTTCTCGCCTCGCATCGCATTCGGGAGGACGCCGGTTCGAATCCTTGTCCGGGCATCCAGATATGGGTGTTCCATGGTTTCCCAAATCACTCCAGGCAAATGCCGGGATGCTTCCTTCAAAAGTCCATGGCCGAATTCCTTCCATTCCTTGCCCCCCATCCTTTCTCGTCTCTAAAGACCTCGCTGTTAAGAGACGTTAAGCAGTTTAAAAAAAAATTTTTCAAACTAAATATTAAATGATTCAGCTGGTTCACATTCATACTGTGGTGTTAAAAAAAAAAAAAAATCAGCTTGGTATTATTCTGTAATCTAAAAGGGATTAATAAGAACGGAATATACTTTGGCATGAAGCATTACGTTACTAATATTTCAGTTTGAATCAGAAAAATACTAGAGAGACAATTAAATGCTACGTTATTACAAACACAAAAATTAAAATCGTAGTAGCAAAATGTACTGATGCTAGCGAGAATATATGACAGTTTTTGATAGTTAGGATTAAATGTTCAGTAGAAAACGAATTCCGAACTTGGTAACAAACTATGGTGCCCGGGTATAAGTGCCAAACATTAATCAAATAAGGATTAACCCTGGAAATCTGTGAGACTCCATTTCCAAGTGGCGTACAGGCCGCTCCTCAGAGTTTAACTAAAGTAATGTAGCAAAACAATTAGTCAGATGGTCTGGTCGTGTTCTGTCGGATCATACGTCGGAGAAATGACTGACTTCCTGAATGCAACTAATAGTGCAATGAATCAGAATCATGGCTGAGATATTTTATTAAATTTTGATCCTCAATTCACTATTTTCCTTGCTTAATCTATCGTTATGAATGCGCTAGTTAAATAAATGTATGCTGGGAAGTTTAATTATAGTCCAGACTTGTAGCGACTACCACATGGATCTGAGAAATTCACATTACTTAGCTGAATAGAAGGGCTGAAGCCAACACTATGAACGAAAATCAGTTTTTAAATAATAATAATAATAAACACAACAAGTTCTAAAATTTTATCTACATTTTTAAAATAGTTGTATTAATTTGTTGTTGTTATCCAACATTAAATCAAGAGCGGATAATTTAGAAAGATGGTTCCTTTTTAGTAAATAAAAAAGTATTTGTGAGTTTGACTCTTTTCAGAAGAGACAATTTAAAACGTATGTAGTTTTTATTTTTTCATATGAAGTGTTAACGAAAGAAATAAAACAATAATTATTATTCTAGATTACTATTGATTTTTATGAACTTTTATGAATTACTAACGACATCCTTTTGTTATTAAATATTATGTTCTAGTATAAAATAATCCATATTCTGAACACAAAAATGTCTAATAAAAGTCGTAATCGAGGAATGTAAACCTGCCAAGTTCACTACCGATAACATGTTCAAATAGCTTTACAAAAATTTCTCTGTTCCTCCCTTTGCTATCTAGAAAAAGGACCAACACAATAAAAACTTATAGAATATATAGAAAGTCTTCATTATCCCCGTAGGATAAATTGCGAAATATTATTTCCGTATTAGTTATTTAAAATATTTAAGTGTAATTTTGATGGATATTTACTACGCAAAGTTAAATAAACTGAGACATATAAAATTCATCAATTGCAAGCTAATCTCACATGTTGAGGATTTCGTAGGTATGTATTTTATTAAACTGAATTATCAAAACACAACAAACAAAATGCACATACTGTTTTCTAAAACAATCAGTAGCAAATTATTTATAAAATCATATCATTTTACAAAATTATCTATGAAATGGTGCATTTCAACAGAACACTAAAAATTTTTGAAAATTATATTTGTGAACCCTGTTTTTATGTATGTGATCTTGTTTATATTGTTCAGATACCAAGTTCACTTACGAAAAAAGAGAAATGTATGATTGCTGGACACTATATCTCTCGGTATTTGAGACTGAAGCATTACTAGAACACAGTATAACGAACTTAGTGAGAAGCATGTGTCTCCTTTTTTCAGAAATATTAGCAATAAATTCTCGTCCGTAATTCAGAAATGTTTCTCGGAATTTGAGATAACGCGGGAGACGGTACGGTATCGGATTGCCAGCCAAAGCTATCGGAAAAAGTTTCCAGGCGCGAGCGAGGTTTGTGACAGGTGCTACACAGCAATCTGGAGCGTTTACAAGAAAACGAAGAGGCCGTAGCAGACAAGCTGCCCGCGCAACGAAAAACTTCGTAACAACAGGGCTGCGAAACCAATTTCACGGTTTCAGGACAGTCATTAAAATGCAAAGAAGACATATTGTGATAAACGGAAATATCAAAATCTTTTTAATGTCTTTTGTAAATTAGGATTCTTATAATTAATTTTACGACACATCAATATTTGTTCACAATTTATAAACTGAGAGCGTCTATGACATATATTAATGTTTGTATTAATTGTTGTTGCAATGACTCCTCTTTTCTATTTGTTTGATAAATTCATTAACGTTGCAAGAATAAGAGAAAAAGCATTTTAACACTGTCTGTTCAGTTAAGGTACATTGTTGTAATTATACGCTGCAGTGTTTAATAGATGGATGGATAGTTTTACCACCCAGAACGGCGAAAACAGAAAGAAATATTTAGCAATTAATGACACAAAACTGCGATTTTTTTTAATACCATAGACAGGACAGTCTCCAGAGATACAGGGTGTCCAGAAAAGGACTCCCTGATTTCAAAATAAAATATCTCGAAAACAAAGATCGATAGAGAAATGCAGTAAACGGTATGTTTATTGTGACAGCTGTAAGAAGTGTATACAGCAGTGTGAAATAATAGTTACAAAAGCTGCTAACAGATGGCGCTGTACGCTGTATTGCCTTAGGACTCTCTTCTAACCTGTGGTACTCTAGCACCAGAAAAACGCGTTGTTCAATGGTGTACATGGTTTTAAACTCTTCCTTCGGTACGCTAACCTCTTTTCACGTTTCAATGGTGGAACTGATCGCCCTGAGCTTCGGATCACTATTTAGGCATTACGTATGGCGATTACAGCGCCATCTGTTAGCAGCTTTTGTAACTATTATTTCACACTGCTGTATACACTTCTTACAGCTGTCACAATAAACATACCGTTTACTGCATTCCTCTATCGATCATTGTTTTCGAGATATTTAATTTTGAAATCAGGGAGTCCTTTTCTGGACACCCTGTAGATTACACAACCAATTTGAAATTCAGAAAAATAACAAAAAATACTTTGGTAAGGTGACTTTCTGTGGTAAGTACGTGTAGAAAAAGCCGGGGGGTAATATCAAGATGGGGATACCGCTGCAACCTCTCGTAGTAAACACACAGATCACGAAGTATATATGACATCATTGTGACGTATGGTCCAGGCTGCATTACAACATAAACTCAAATGACTATTGACGAAATCATATTTTATAAATATGTGTTTCGGTTGTAATGCAGCCTGGACCAAAGTGGAACGTAACCATAACGCACGATATTTCAGATATCTAATTTTCAGATCATATCTATAGCTGTTACAGTGTTGGTACGTGCAGTCTGAATACGTCACAATGATGTCATATACACCACGTGATCTGTGTGTTTACTACGCGTGGCCGCAGCGGTATCCCTATCTTGAAATTACCAAAAACCAGAATGAAGAGTTTTGTTTTTACAGTCGATTTAACATTGTCAAGAAAGTCATGTCCTGCTTACGTAGTTACTAATCTGACAAGCGTAGTTCGCGTAGTTCCTGCACGCGTTTTTGGCAACCGTAGCAATAAATTTGCCAGCGTTGCATTCGTCTTTTTACATCTCATGAATAGTCCAATTGGTGGTGCCAAAATCATACTTAACTTCGCGGTTGGCACCCATCCGACTGTTTTCACTTTTCCGAGTCCACCTCTTGCCAGTGGATCATCTCAAAATTATGTGGTTGTTCAACAACGGAATATGCGTGTAGGCCGTTGTTAAGCACATCCGAATTGGCACATGAAAACCAACGGGTGGACATTATGAACGTGTACTGTAAAACGCATTTCCATATTAACGGTTCCTGGGTACGGCCGGCGAACTTCGGAAATTCTACTATTGAAAACGCGTGTAATTAATCTCTGCAATGTCAAGAACTAAAGAGATTCTTCATTCACGTTTTAGATTTAAATATAAGGAAAAGTTTAGCAAGATGATAATCAGTGTTAGATCAATATGTTTTACGTTTTGCTGATCGTAAGAAGCTCCTTGCGAACCTATTTAATACACCGAGACAAAATACTGACTGTGAAACAGTACACATTAATACACAATAGCAAAAAACGTTTTGCTATTTTTTAATTACTTTCCCATTTTAATTAATTTTTAATTTAATTTAATTGCAATGTAGCACAGGCTCCGGTGGCAATTTCCCCACACACCCATCTTCCCCCTATCCTGCACCTACCTACATTTGCCCTCTACAAATTTTATCTTTAAATTCTTTCAAAGTTTTCGGTAAATTATTCATCATTTCTCTTGGTAACTCATTCCAATCCCTGACACCCTTACCTAAAAAAGAGAATCTTCCTACACCCTTGTGCCTGAAATCGAGTGCCAGCTTGTGGTTATGGTCATCTTTTTCCCTTCCATGCACTACTTTTCATACCTATTGCAATATCTTTCCATGCCTCATCGCCAGTATATGCCCTGTACACTCCCATGACCCTCCTCATTCTCCTCCTGTCTTGCAATGAATCCCATTCCAGCTCCTTTATCATATCCGTCACTGATTGCATTCTGCGATAATTTCCAGAAACAAATCTAGCAGCCCTTCTTTGCACCCTCTCCAACTCCTGTATTAGATACGTAAAATGAGGGTCCCATACTACACTACCATATTCGAGCAATGGTCTGACCAAAGTATTGTAACCCAATTCCTTGACTTCTCTCGTACATCCCCTCATAACTCTCTCCAACAAGTGCAGAACTTTGAAACCTTTTCCTACCACCTGTCCTATGTGTCCTGCCCAGTTAAGTTTGTTATCGAAAGTAATTCCAAGATATTTACATTTCAAGTCTTCAGCAAGCAATTCTTTCCCCACCTTATATTCATAATTAACCTTTTGTTTTTTATTTGTGTATCTAATAAGCTGACTCTTCTTTGCATTTATCTTCATTCCATGTTTACCAACCCAATTAGATATCCTGTCCAGATCACCCTGCAACTGTTTACAATCTTCTATCGTTTTGAATCTTTTATACAGCATTATGTCATCTGCAAACAATCTAATTTCAGATTTTTCCTAGGTGGTAAGAAAAAAAGAGTGTTTAGTAAAAAAAGAAATGGAAGAAGTCAGCTGTAAAAGAGGTACACTTTCGAAGCGGCGTAAATAGCCATTACTGTTAGGATCTGTACTATAACTCAAGGTCAGTCTGATTTACCCACACTTAGCTGTCCTTACCCCTGGACACAGCGATCAACTCGGAGGGGTGGAAGGGACGGTGTGGTGAGGTGCGGAAGGGGGCAAGGGTAACATGACCTTCAACCGCCAGTTCGAGATGAACAGGGTATAGAAGTTTCGTGGAGGATGCATCACCCGCTATTCATGCGGAGAATTAAAACATGTAGGAAGTTTCGATATTGTTGATTGAGATTATATTTATCCACGTAATGAGAATTATGATAAACCAGAATTTATAATTCCATCTTGCTAAACTCCGTATCTAGAGTTAGGGCAAGACTCGGAAAAGAAAATTTCAAGAAAACGAAGAATTTACTTTCGTGTTATTCACAATTATAATATCAAAAAGACTAAGCATTTCACAGCATCGTATAATAAAACAGATTTGTGTGTACGGAAAGTCTTAAATTCCCCATCCTGCCCTAGTGCCTCCTACTTCCATGAATAGCCAAAACAAAAAAAGATGTGGGTACAGTTTCGTTGCATATTTGAGTTCGTGTGATAAGACACCGTTTGGTACGTTAAATGACTAAAATACTGTATGTCTCACTGTTTAAGCATAGCCGAACGTAACTAGCAATAAGCTGATCGGCGCATGGGTATGGTTTGTACTACCGTCTATCAAAGGACATTAATCCGTCCTATTACAGACGTTTCCGCCATCATAGTTAAGGTTTTAGGAGGTTTCCCGTAATAACGAGGGTGAACTACAGAATCTTCAAAGAAACGATTAGCACATACTATAACTTCATAACTGTGTTTGACATGCAGCAACGCTTGTACGAAAAATAAAGAAAACAAGCATTGAACATCTGCGTGCCTTCTTTTTTTTTATTTTAATGAAGTTTCCTGTTGCCCCTGTAAATCCCAGGGACACTAAAGGGTGCCTTAGGAATGAAGTGTCTTTCCAATCAAAAAACAGGGGACTGGGACCAGAAATCATCCCGGCATTCACCTGGAGTGATTTTGGGAAATCATGGCAAACTGAAATCAAGATTACACGCCGATTTACAAGATGTATTCTCACCCGCTTATAGTTTAATTTTAACTAAAACGAGTACGAAAAACATAATTAGCCGCTCGCTCTGATCGTTACCGGCTCAATAGATATCATCATGATGGAAGTTTCTTTCTCATACTTCTTACCATCACGATGTAATTAATATTACGTTTTTATAATATTAATGTCGCTTTTACCATGGACTCCGATAGTTAGAAGTTAAACTTTGCTATACTAGCTACTTTCTAATAGCGACTATAGCTGTTCTTTAAAACGATAATTATGAGCAACATAACATACGGCGTGCCATAGAGGATATTAGCCGCTTATGCAGTGGTAATGTTTTCTAGAGCCATATAAGAGGAAAAATGACATTCTAAATTATTCTTAATGATGCCTCGAATAATTAATAAGTCTCTTTAATATAATGATGCTAGGAGTTTGTGATAATTCTTACATCCCAATAAACATTAAATCTGTAGAAGAAGTGGCAAACGTAATAATTTAATATCAGCAACCAGTCAAAGAATTCTCGCTTCTATCTAAATTAAACATTCCAGCCATCTACAAAGGACACATTCTACAAAGACGTAAAATTACTTATTCATCGAAAAGTTGTAAAGTTTTCACAAATGACAAGGACTTTATCTTATCTTTTTCTAAGGTATTCTGCCAATAAGTAGGTCCATAAAATCATATGTACAATCACCTTAATCTTTCCCAGACAAGATTCTTGATGTATTTGAGTTAAATTGATGTCACCTACCATATTATTCCTCTTCTATCTTCCTTTATAACTGCTTCCGCTCGTACTTCTAACAATGTTATTATTATTACCGAAAGTGTGGTGTAACGGTTAGCGTTCTGGCCTCGCATTCGGGAGGACGCCGGTTCTCATCCCCGTCCGGGCATCCAGATTTGGGTTTTCCATGGTTTCCCAAATCACTCCAGGCAAATGCCGGGATGCTTTCTTCAAAAGGTCATGGCCGAATTCCTTCCCATTCCTTCCTTCCATCCTTTCCCGTCTCTAAAGACCTCGCTGTTAAGAGACGTTAAGCAGTAAAAAAAAACAACAACAAAAAACAAAAAAAAACAAACAAACAATGTTATTAACAAGCTCCTTTCTCTCATACATGTCTATAGGAATTTGTTTTCTACAAGCTGGTACCCATGACTTCGTGTTTGTAAAGAATTGGATTGACAGCTACCGACATCTAACAACCATAGTGTACGATGGGAGACTCGATGCTATTACCACCCACAAATGCCAGTCATCTGCGCTATATAGTTCAGGCAGCAAAGTAAAATTTACGGACACATATGTCTTTGGAAGAAATACGAAAATATCCTTGATCGACCAGTTTCAACCATCATATCTCCCACACTCCAAAAGTTACCGAAATTTGGGCAACGTTGTGATCGATGGGTGACTCTGTGTTACTACCACATACAAACACCAGTGAACTGCGCTAGATAGTTTTCGCTGAAAAGTGATATACCAAGGCACTTGCATCTTTGGCAGATATATGAAATTGCCCCAGGTCGACCACTTTCAACCCCCATATCTCCCACACCCCCATAGCTACCGACACCTAACAACCATAGTGCACGACAGGAGACACGATTCTATTACCACACACAAACACCAATGGTCTATGCTATGTAGTTGTGGCAGGAAAGAGAAGAATACGAAGACACAAATTTTTGGTTGAAAGATGAAAACGCCCTTCATTGACCAGCTTTAATCATCATATCTCCCACATCCCCACAGCTATCGGCATTCGGCCAGCGTTGTGCACGACAGGAAACTCCATGCTACTTCAACACACAAACACCTGTGATCTGTGCTAGGTAGTTGTGGCTGAAAAGTGAAATATGGGAAAACACACGTCTATTTTTATATATATATAAGATTTATTTATATTATTCAATTGTGTTAACGGTATCTCATTCTTCATGACTTTCCCATCTTCCACCAGATGTTTCCCCTCCCCCTTTTTCTCTTTCTCAAACTTTCTGGTCAATACATCAGTACGCGCCGAGCGTGGTGGGTGAACGGTTAACGCTCTGGCCTCGCATTCCGGAGGACGCGGGTTCGAATCCCCGTCCAGGCATCCAGATTTGGGTTTTCCATGGTTTACCCAAATTACTCCAGGCGAATACTGGGATGCTTCCTTCAAAAAGGTCATGGCAGAATTACTTCCCGTTCTTGTCCCTCAACGCATGCCGCCTCTAATGACCTTAACCGTCGACGAGGCGTAAAGTAATAAGCAAAAAAACAGTACGCTCCATACTTTGTTCTTAAGTTATTTATTACAAATGTTTTTGTAGCCAGTTTTATTTTCTTCCTATTTACCGATTGCTTTTTTAAGCCGTGTATAGCGATTATCAATTCAAATATTTAGTCGAAAGAGGTTACTTCTCTGGGATTTGAATCCTGCATGTCTTTAAATTTTACGTATGGAGAAATTGCATTAACAGTTCTTTCCTTAAGATAGATGTAGTGCAGTGACTTCAAAAATCAACAGCAGAAGTACACTGTGTGAGACTTCCGCAACCCAGTAATACGATGTAATCTTCAAGAGTGTCCAGCCGTATGGAGTCGTAAATAAACAGCACCTGACAAAGACAGCCAGAGCCAGTTGCCGATGCGTTGTGTTCACAATTCTCTCCAGCGGGCAGCCGTAAAGATTACATCGCCAGAAGCACACCAAAGATCTTTGATATCGTAACCGCCGAAGTTCAGAAACTACCACACCAATATGAAGAGATTCTGATCTAGCAGCTTAGTTGCCACTGTGGACAGTGCTTATTTAGTACAGCCTCCTCTTCAGGAAACTGAAGTGCGGTAGTCCCCCGCTACCCCCCCCCCTTTTCCAACTCGTTCCCGGAAACGGTAACTTGAGCAACTCCCTCTTCCCCCCACCAGAGCGCCTGGGAGGTCGAACGAAGCCCGCCTAGCCTGTGCTGCAACTCCGACACAAATTGATAAAAATCGTGCATTATTCAGGGCGCTAAAGCTTCATTTTAAAACTTTCTGCTGCTACCCACCTCGAGCGCGGGAAAGCCTCTCCGGTTAACTTCAGGTCTTCCGCCATTTCCTTTACGACTCCATCACTTCCCTCTTACCGGAGCGAGTCTCCTTTATTTTCGTTTTTCCCAGATTTTATCACCCTTTTTTTCCCTGTTCTTCCACTTCTCGCGAACAAACTGCACTTGGCGGAGAGCGGTGTACCGGACGGACAGACAGATATGCAGCAGAACTTTGTGACCATGGCATAGTTTCAGCGATCACTTCGGGTGTCCCTTACAAGTTGTTACAACGTATCAGCTTACCGTGGCAATGACTTACACTCTTCGTCGGACATAACACTATTTTTAACATCATCTTCTGTAACAACTTTCAGGACCATACGATTTTATGGTCTCGATTATCGGTTTATTTTTAGAAGGAAAAGTTGAAATCTGTACATGTTCTTAGCCTTTTCTCAGGACACTAAATTTTGATAATTGTTGTAGGCAGTGACATCATCCTATCGAAACATTACCGCATTTAGTATCTGCAGCACCGTAGACTATTACTATGGTGAAGGCCTATATATATATATAGTCGTTGCAACCAAACACCCTCAGCAAACGTCCGCACAATTACAATTTCGAAAGTTTTAATAACAATATGAAAGAGTAGGCCTACATATTAAGATAAGGATATAAGATGATTAAGATCACCAATGCAGGGAATAGAGAAGGATCCAAATCACAATATTGATTATTCCCACTCGCATGTGAACAGAAGACAACGACTAAACTGTTATTCGGCAGCGCTTCAGTAATCAGAACCTTCCCACTCCACACCAAGCCACCGAGATTCTCAAATGCTGAAATAAGTTTTAAAAATAATCAAAAGTGGCTTAAAAAATAAATTAAATTAAAAAATAGAATTAATGTTTGATCCTAAATACACCTATTTCAATTTTAAACGAATGTAATTTTTTATAAATACTCCTTTCTAACAAAAGATTAAAGCATGAACCTCCAACTGTTTTTCGCTGTTTATATGGTATACAAAATGAATTTATCTTACCTAACCTTCCGGACTTGAAGGCTACTGAATTTTAGTTCGTATTGCAGGTGTAAGACAGCGACTTCAATCTACATTCATACGCCCCAACTACTGCAGCCTTATGTCACAAGGGTTGTGAGTCATCGTTGTGAGCCGCAAATTGTTACTTTTTCGGTATAGGTGTCTTTTTTAAAAAAATGTTGTGTGAGCCCCTTTGTGGTGCGGGTCCCTAGGCTACAGCCCAAGTAGCCTATGCCTAAATGTGGTCCTACATTGAAAGCATCAGGAACTGACACATTCAGTATCTTTTCACTTACAAGCATCGCTAGCTGATAAGGTACACAAAAAATAAAACGTTTCGGCTTTCGAAGGAGAAGTTAGGCCTGAAGTATCCAAGATGATGACACCGGTTATCTGTGATATTGAGAGGTCACTTACAAATGAATTTTAATAGTTAGACTTTCATTGCCTTAGTTAATATAAATTTCACTACTCAATTAGATTTGTTTATCTACTTTGGAATACGGATATAGCTGGGACAGATCATGAGGTTATGGTCAGGAGTGATTAGTTGCAACGCTTATTGCAGTGAGATGTTTCCATGGATCATAATAGTATTTCTTGATAGACAGTGAAAGTTTGATAGAAAATGAAGATAGCGCAATACTCTGTAGTAATTTGAACACGAAGTTGTGATAGAATGTCCGTGTGGTGGAATTCCAAAACGCGTTAATTTCGTACTTTATTTGACCCTTTAGTTTTCAGTACAGTTCTATAGCACCACTTTCTAAATGCATCAGTTTTCTTCTTTCTTGTATTCCTAAAAACAATGCATCTCTACCATAACGTGCTGTGCTCCACACTTAGTGTTGTAAAAACTTCTTTCTAAGTTCCTAGAACTAAAAAGATTTTTTCTTGGTATCTCTTTTTTCTACGGTTATTCTGCTTTTGACATCATTCCTGCTTCGGCCGTCAGTTGTAATTTTACTTCCCAAGTAACAGAATTCACTTACTTCTCCTACCGCATCCGATCCTATTTTTACACGCTTTATATTATGTATGTATGTATGAATGTAACGGAATTTTACAACTCCATTTTGACCCACTTCCAGGTGTTAGAGCTTTTTGAAATTTCTCACACGTATTAGGAAATAGGAACCGGTAACAATACAATAATTTCATACTATTTTCATTACGTTGACATTAACAACAGAAAAATGGTTAAATGTCGTGGAATTTTGTAATTTAATTTTAACCAAATTGTTTTAACCGAATTGTTTGAAATTTTGTTCATGTATTAAGAAACGATAACAATACAATAATTTCATAGCTATATCTTGATATTTTAATTACTTTGATGGTAACAATAGAAAAATTTTGCACACGTATTAAGAACTATTGACAATACTGCAGTGTCTTAGCAACGTCTTGCTATTCTCGTTACTTTGACGGTAACATTAGAAAAATGGTTGCATGTAATGGAATCGTTCATTTCAGCGTCCACTCACTTCCAGATGTCCAAATCGTTTGAAATTTTGCACACTTATTAAGAACCGATAAAAATTAAATAAATTCAATCTCACGACGCTGTCAGTAACAACTTAAAAGTGGATGAATGTAATGGAAAATTTCAGTTCAAATTTCACCTACTTCAGGAAGTCCTAAATGTCTTAAATTTTGTACATGTATTAAGAACCTATGACAATCCAATAATTTCATTTATATTTTTTTGGTAATCTCATTACTTTGACAGTAAAAACACTAAAGTGATCTAACCTTCTTATGACAGATGTGGCTCACTTTCACCCTCTTTCCGCATCCCCCTGGTGACTGAGTTGGCTAAGGTGCGTGACTGGCGAACATATGTTCCCTGCTCGAATCCCGGTTTCGGTTGGAATTTTTAGGATATTATAAGTGCCAAAGATTAGGATAACCTGCGTTTCGGATTTTACGTTAAACTGCAGGTACCCTATAACTGATGGAATTGCAGTGTTAGGCAAAAGGAGCAGCGAAATTTTGCACAAGCGCGGCAATTCGAAAAACCTTCGTCATTTGGCGGCCGGACTCTTCTGAGCTTTCCCGACCAATATCGCCATATCCATTTAATTTAATTACCAACTTCCAGACGTCTTGATTTTTCGAAATTTTTCACACGTATTAAGAACGTTTAACAACACAATAATTTCACAGCTGTAACCTGGTATTCTCATTGCTTTAACAGTAACCACAGAAAAATGGTTTTGTTGCGCAACCTTTTGCACATGCGCAATTGATGATACTTTGATACAAGCTGCTACGATAGTGTCTGCAATCACTTAATGTGATGTTAAATAGTAAGTATTCGAAACATCGTTTTCAATTACTTCGTACTTTTATATTGGACCTCTGGTGGGGTTGAAAATATAATTGTACGTTACTCGTGGGAATAATGACTAAAAATGAAACTGCAACACAAATAAAAAGAGATTGGCAAAGAAAAGCCAACAGCAAGAAACATACTTTTGAAACACTCTGAACTAAAAAGTAAAAAATAAAATTGTAGTTTAAAAAACTAAAAACACGTTTCCGTAGTAATGTGAACTAAAAGGTTAAAAATAATCGTTAAACACTAAGATTCTGTTTAACAGCGATAGAACGTCCTACAATTCAGGATAAATTAATTTTTTGAATAAGCTTAAAGAATAAAGTCACTGATTACAAAATCAACTTTAATGTAAAAAAGCGTGGGGTGCTCTCTACATAACTTCTGACAATGACTCTTTACAAACAGCCAGCGACAAAAAATATAAGACAACTGATACGGCACCCCAAGCTTTTTTACATTAAAGTTAATTTTGTAATCAGTGACGTTGTTTTAAACTTGATTGCAGGATCAATAAATCAATCAGATGTACTGTCACTCATGTTTTTGATTTTCCATTTAACCCATTTATTTTTATGTGAGTGATCAGTTAGGGCTAAGAACCAAGCTCAAAGTTTATGGGCGACAATGGCCGGATTCTTATCTTCAAGGTCTGGGGGCCCCTGCAGCCGGTGATCGCCCTCCCCCCCCCCCTAGCCGGCGAGCCCGGGTACACTTGACCCGCTTAACCCCCCCCCCTCCCTAACGCTGGCCCTGCTGGTACACTTCAAACCTTTCACCCCATTTTCACCATGATATATTCAGTACCTTTCGCACCTGAGTTGAGGGTTTCAAACATATCTAAAGTGCTCGATGTTATGAATTAAATATTAAATTGGAGTCCCTCTAATTTTATCTGGCTTCAGTACTATTCTGGGTGAATCAATGAGGCCTAAGGCACACGTTTTTACGAAAATTACAGCCAAACCTTGTTTCAAATCTAAAACAATGTTAGTTCCTACCAAGATCTGGTTCGGTGTTTGATACTAAAGATCTACGTATCTTCAAGAGAAATTTATTTGATATTGTTGATACGATAAATGGTTCCTATCCAATTTTTCCTTTAGTTTATTTCTGTACAGAACGCTTTTCATTTCATTCGTAGAATTGTTTTCAGCGATTAATCTTGGAAAATGTGTGTAGATGTTATTATATGACCATGATGTTACATTTTGTACATTGAAGTTATGATACGAATTATGATCTACTTACATTTTACATTTATATTTCTTTATATTTAAACTCTATTCGCAGCATCAGTGATTTTGTCTGCTTCTCGAATAGCGTGTAATTTACTGCCTCCTGTTTGTTTAACACGTAAACTAGCACTATACTGCATCACACTGTATAGTCTCTCGAGTGACTGGTGTACGTTCTGTTTACCTTTAGATTGTATAATACTGTTTTTTTATTTTTTTGGGAGAGTGGGGATGGGGCCTTGCCACTCTTCTGTTTGTTAACTGCGCTTTATTTGAAAATGTGTATGCTTTTTGAATTTGTTGTGATTTTTTGTGCGTCCTTATTTAACAGTTTTTTGTCTGTGTTGATATTTGTTTTTCTTATGTTCCTTCGAGCGCTGTGTATTGTGTCTGGTGTAACAATCTTGTTTATTTATTATTATATGTTATACGAAACAAAAACAACAAAGAGAAGGAACACAAAAAGACGAAAAAAACTTCCATGTTTCGGGGAATAGATGAATGGAAAACTCGTTACCAACGTATTTGTGAGTGCTGGAACAGAAGGTAAAAATATCCCGTTTGATCCGGGAGATATGATGAATTTTCTGTGTGTAGCATGCAGCACGTGTTAGTTATGCAGAATGACGAGGCAAAACACGTTGCGACAAGTGCGGCGGTGGAATATTAACACTGTGCTCCGAATGCGGGACCTCTGTCCGGGTTTAAACCGTAATAACTCTCCGGCGCGCAGACTTAACTGGCGCAAATTAAAACAAAACAGACGGATTTGAGTCGCCGTGTGTCGTCGGCAGGAAGCAGTAATTGCGATCCGGCCGTGTAAGCCGCTTGGAAACACACTCCGCTGATGAAATCTTTAATTACGTGTCTCTTCGAGAGAGCGGCTCCAAATAAAAGGACGCAAAAAGTTCATTAAAACGAGTCCGTTTGCCCGCAGCAATTACATTGCCCGCGCAGGGAGCAGCTGTCACGTGGAGGCTGGGAGCGGAGATAATCGTTGAACGATTCCGACCAACCGCCGTACTCGAAAACATGCAACTCCACTGGTTCGATCTGCACTTATGAAGTAAGGGTGAGGTGAGAAGGTTTCGTTGTATCTCGAACGTGAACGATTCTCCCGGGTTATGGCAGCATAATGGATTATATATCTGTCTCTCTCTTTTTTCTTTTTTTGTGTTTTTGTTTTGTTTTTGTTTTGTTTTCTTATTGCTGTTTTTTTGTTTGTTTGTTTGTTTGCTTTTATTGCTAATGGCTTTACGCCTTGCTGACTTTGGTCATTAGAGGCGGGAAAGGACTGGGGGCAATTAATGGGAAGGAATTCGGTCATGGCATTTTCAATGAAGCATCCCTTTATACGCCTGGAGTTATTTGGGCAAACAACGAAAAATCCAAATTTGAATGCCCGGATGGGGATTGGAACGCAATTCCTCCCAAATGCGAGACCAGAACGTTATCGCTTGACCATCAATCTCAAGAATAATGTTGTTTCAGACCATATTTAGGATTTCAATATTTTTAATTTAAACTTCCTTGGGAAAAGGCACGTTGTTTATTCCCAGGGAATGTTTTCTCAAATAGTAATACCTACGAGCTGGGCTTCTAATGTCGTTTGCTGGCAAGTTAGCTTTGGCTATCGAGCTTAATGGGTGAGTGGTAACGCTCTGCCCTCTCATTCAGGAGGACGTGGTTTCGAATCCCCGTCATTGCATCCAGAATTTGGTTTCCGTCGTTTCCCCTTCAAAGCCCATTATAACAGCCCTCAAATCTACACTTTAAGTGAAATTGTATTTTATGAATTATTTGTAACAAGCTAGGGGATGAATACATATGATTTTGTATGCTTTTCTTGCCATTGATGGTGAATTGGTGTAAATAGACATTGTTTTATCAAAATAAATTATGTAAATACTATTTAATATGTTCAAGGACAGCATTATGCAAGAAGAATTTATTAAGTGTTTGTAATTTCAAGTATTATGGTGAACTACGATGTTTAAATGACAATTTGCGACAGATTAAACTGATTTATGTGGATAATTTTGTGTTTAAATATTTTTAATTTTCATTTCTATGCATTTCGTAATGATTGTAACTGATTTTGATTGTTTTCATATGTTTTTAATTGTTTAAGTATTGTTAAGGGAGCGTTCGTAATATTCTGGAATTTTCGATGTAACTTACATAAGCGATTGGCAGAGTCAGTATGGGGAGTTCTTGAAGTTTTATGTTTGCAGTGAGTCTTGTAATCCACTACTGTGAGAGTGTATGCCAGTATTGTCTTTGACAAGTAGCATTGAGTGTAAATCGCTGGAGCTTATGTTTACATGTGCAACCAGTATCTTTGGTGTCTGATGTTTTACGGGAAATATTTAAGTTAAATTTGAAAGTGTATCTGGGACTAATTATTTTCATTAATAATAAACCCCGAGATACATATCACAATGGCCGAATTTCCACCCTTTCCTTTCTCCCAGTCCTATTCCGCCTTAATGATCCCGACGTCGAAGAGTAGTAAAGCCATAGACAAAAAAGTTTTGTCTTAAGTCATTATTCCTATAAACATTGAGTAAATCACAGAAAATTCATCGGAATTTTAATAACTATTTAGAATTTAAACCACTGTTTATAGAGAAATATGAATGGGTTACATATGTGAATTCCTTCTGTAAGCACAATTTCAGGAGAGATTGCATAGTTGAATGTGGAGATCGATAGCATTGTACTTTGGTGTTGGTAAAAATATTCCATTAAAACTTTTTTATGCTAAAAGTACAATAAACTTTCAGTTTATTTCTACTTAGAAACACTATTATAGAACAAGACTGAACAATAGGTAATTGTTTTCCTTGCCGGCCACGATATTTAGTGAATTTGTTTAAATGTACCAACATCAAAACTAAGAAAAAATGCAAGAAAAAATGCTACAATATGTTGTCCTTATATAACCACTAACGGGAAAATTATATATCCATTTAAATTACCCCATTGGGACAGTTTCACGTGGAATCCAGACCACGGAAGCGTTCTGTAGTATTTCACATTGCACAGCAAGCTGTTCCAAAGGTGAAGGTCGAGTTAAGTGCTTTCTGACAATCGCAGCTGAGTCCGGGACTCGAATAGGGGAATATGCGATCTCTAATCAGGCACCGTAACCACTGACCCACCAGACCGCTACTATGATTATGGCTTTCAATAAGGAATTCGTCCAATGTTTCCACTGGACCATGGGTGGCCAACCCGCGACCCACTTTGAACATTTTTCTGGCCCGCAAGATTCATCACACCTTTACGAAATCTATTTATTTTATAATGGCCAAAGTAGTGAAAACCAATGTTTTTTTATATATTTAATAAAAAAAGAATACAGTCATTATGCATCCATACGTTCAAAAATTAACTGTCGAAATTATGAGAAAAAATTAACTTTGATTTTAAAATAATATTCTTGTGAATATATAATTTAATATGTGGCCCGCGGAGTTATACTATATTTCCAAAGTGGCCCGCAAGATCATTTGGTTTGGCCACCCCTGCACTAGACAGTTAGAACCAGGGATTGTTGGTTTCAATAGCAATGTGAGGAGCTTAAGTGTTTCCATCTGTCTGCGATTCGAGTAACTTATGATCTCTGTTATTAGTCTATTCTATATTTGTGAAATTTTTAGCTTATGAGGTAGAGATTGGAGACTAAGTGCTTGGGGGAAACTTCCTGAAAACAGCAATCAAAACTCGAACATGGTCCCATTGTACCTCCGCGATCCAATGTTCTGCCGCCTTAACGAGTGCAGTCAGACTGGCGTGTACTACTGTACTACATATTACTCTACCACAACGTAATTGTTATTAATTTTACTCAGAATGATAGTGTGACAATTTTAATGACTGATTGGGATAATTTAAAAATCTTTGAATATTACTTTTTTCGTTATAAACTGGTCATGAAAACTAGAAACCGTTGAAATACAGTAGTTGCTCACCAAATCATATACCCCGATATCCAAATCTGTCATAGACGTCACCAAATAAAATTATACATTTTAATTAAATGAAATTAATGATGCGGAATGTTTTTTAATGATGGTGGATGGTATTGTTGCGCATGTGTTACTGTTAGGAGAGTTTAATTTTAGTGTTTTGCCCATGTTATGTTAACTACATAACTTTTCTAAATTATATGAGAATAATTGTACTATTCAGCATAAAAATACACTTTTATTTTTTAGTACATACATTTAACGGAAGGTTTTAATGTCTCGGCAATCTGCTGTGCGAAAATCACTGTTTTATACAAAAATCTTTTCCAGTGCCGTGAGATCAATTTTCGGCAAATTAAAACTGTTTGCTTAGATAAATCCAACTTCCATTGGTTAACAGAAGAAGTATTACATTGAAATATAAATAAAAAAATTCACATATTCGCCAATCAATTCAAACGAAAATGACGTCGTCTGTATACTAAACAATCCCAGCCCAACCTTTGAATCAAGTCTGTGACCTTTCGTAAGGACTATAGCAAGCAGTCATCAATCGAGCGACTTTCCTCTGTACTTTCTCTAACGTATCAGTCAATTCCTTCCGATACGGATCCCAAACTGTGCAACAGTAATCCAGATGCGGACGCACGAGTGTTTTATACGCTATTTGATTTTTGTATGAGCGTTACGATTCTTCAAAATATGACCTATGAGTCGCAATTTAGAATTAGCTTTACCTACGACGGAAGTTGTGTATAGGTCCGATTTCATTTTGCTTTGTACTATTACGCCCAGATACTTCGCATCAACAACTGAATTGATTATTTGGTACTCGTTAGCAAATAGAATCTTTTTCTTAGTTATTCCAATTTCCTTGCACTTTTTGCAGTTAAGTGTAAGTTGCAATCTATAATAGCACCATTCCGAAATAGTATCCAGATCGCGCCGAGTGTCTAAGCAATCGTCAGAGCACCTTACTTAACTACAGATAACTGCATTATTGGCAAACAGTCGCAACCGAGATCGTTTATAAAAATTAGAAGTGGTTCTACTACATTTCCTTGAGAAATACCCGAAGTAACATCTAGAGTAGAAGAGGCTTCCCCGTCACCAACGACATAATCTGACTGACCAGTTAGAAGATCACGTATCCATTCATAAATCTGATCCGTTATATCGTAAGCTCGAATCTTCGCTAAAATTCGGTTGTGTGGTACAGAGTCAAAAGCTATCTGGAAATCCAAGAAAATTGTATTAACTTGTGAACCTGCATCGATAACTTTTGTTGCGTCAAGCGAAAATAGGGCGAATTGTGTTTCACACGATCTGTTCCTCCGAAATCCGTGTTAGTACGGTAAAAGTAACTCGTTTTCATCTAAAAACATCATAATGTTTGAGCAGTTCTTCAACATACGGTAGATAAAAAATAGTATGTTTGTAATTAAATAAATGTAACGGACCCACCATTGTGGCTGCTCGCCTTGTGATGCCATCGCATTGGATGGAGAGGTCACGGACGAAGCAGGCTGACACGCGACCGTCTGCCCACTTCAGCAGCTAATCTCTACGGTAATTTCTACGCACGCAATCGCCGCCAGAGGACAGACAAGCACCAAATCTTTTCCTAAGTTCACAACTTTAACTTCGATTGTCTTTGATGAAACGACCAATGATCTGTTCAGTGAGTTGCTATCGATTAAAAAAATAATGATTTCGGGTTAATGAATGTGAATGAAGTCACTAGATAATGTTTCCAATTGTTTTTCAATTGAATAAAGTCAGTGAATTTTTCTTTTATCATTCACGTTACCCATGTAAGTTATAATAATTCCTTGTCGTGTGTGAAAGATCATTTACGGTTAAGGACCGTTCATCTTCTTCTTTCGGATAAGGACTACTAGGGCCACGTGCCAGTTGCAGTTTTTAATCCCTTGTTGTTATTTTTTTCCGTTCAGTCAAACATTCTTTCATCATTTCATTACGTTTCTTCCTTCCCTCCTTAGACCTCTTCGGAGCAGATTTCTGTCCTCTTCTGCCTTGGTATCCTTCCATACTTTCTTTCTAAATATCTCTCTTTCCAAAATTTCCTCATCTCTTATCATATTTATTTCCAACTCTTTCTTAACCTCTTGAATAGAGCTGGTTGTTGATTTTTTCTCCAAAGGTAACTGAATATCTTTTTTGATAGTCTTTTATTATTCATTCTATAGATAAGTGCAAAAAACAGCAATCTCCTTTTTCTTATTGATCCTGTTATATTTTCTATATTCTAGTAGGTTTCCCTATTACTTCCTAATTTCCATAGATCTGTTATTTTAACTGGACCGAAGATTTTTCTCATGATTCTTCTTTCTAGAATTTCCAATTCATCCAATGTATAGTTCAACACTTGGAATTCAGTGGCATATCCTCTTCAGTCCCGAGCTCATACTAAAAGCGCAAGAGAAGTACTATTGTGTTATTTACTTTGTGTTAATGCTAGTTAACAATGAATGACCATTAAAAAATTTTTTGAAACAATAATTAATTTTTTATAGATGGTATATATATGTTACTTTGGGAGTCAAGCAGGAAAATTATACACACAACTTTATTGCTTCATGTTACTTTATTTCATGGAAAAAATGTATATCTTTACCTTTATTTCTACGAGACACGTTGTACAGTTGCAGGATCCCAAGGTTCTAATCAGGGCTGCCAAAAGCAGAAGATCGAACATATGAGCTGTGAGAAGCGCGATGTATATTGTAGATGATACGATATTCCAGAAAAGGGTCAGCTGTGCAGTGGCCCGAGAAAAAAATAATTCCTGGAGGTATCATATATGATACCTCGGGACTGAAGAGGATATAGACATTATAGTTTCACGGCCGAGTTTTAGTGCCATACTTTAAAATTTTAAGGCAAGCACATTCCATCCTATGTATCCTTTCTTCTATGACAGATTTATGTAATCCATATTCTTGAATTATTTCACCCGGACATTTAAAATTCTTTACTTTCTCTATTCGTCCAATATCAGCCCTTAAAAATATTATTGCATTTTTAATGTTGGTAATAAACTGAGTTTTTTCTTCAGAAATTCTCAAAACTCTTTTGATGGCTATTGCTTCCACGAGATTGATCTGTGTTGCCGCATTTGTAATACTCTCTAAAAGTATAGCAAAATCATCCACAAATGCCTGGCAATTAATTTTAAAGCCTTTGTTTTTTCTTCCATAGGTTAATAGTGAAGTTTCGTGTTCCTTCAATTTATTATTCCAAATTCATACAATTTTCTATAAGAGACAGTTGAACCAAATGGATGGAAATCCATCATTTTGCAGCACACCTGTATTTATCTTGATATGTTTTGATATTTAGCCCATAAATTTTACTTTTGTGTCTGTGTTTCAAGTACTAGGTTTGCCAATTTAGATTTTACTTCAAATTGACGAATTGTTTATCCAAGGTTTCCTTGTCAACAGAATCAAAAGCCTTTTTTCAAAATCTTTATATATTACGATTAAGTCCTTTGCGTTTACTACCGAGTATGGTGGTGTAACGGTTAGCGTTCTCGCCTCGGATTTGAATCCCCGTCCGGGCATCCAGATTTGGGTTTTCCAAGGTTTCCCATGGTTTCCCAAATCACTCTTGGCAAATGCCGGGATGCTTCCTTCAAAAGGCCATGGCCGAATTCCTTCCCATTCCCTGCCACCCATCCTTTCCCGTATCTAAAGACCTCGCTGTTAAGAGACGTTACGCAGTTTAAAAAAATTGCGTTTACTATCCAATGACGAATTATAGATTTTAGATTGAATATTTGCTCGGAGAAAAATTTACCTTTTCAAAATCCCCCATAATATTCGCCAAATTCCTTGTCAGCTGTTGTCTCTACTCTTCTCAGGAAGAGTTTTGAGAATACTTTATAAGCAACTTGCAATAGGGATACTCCTCTATAGTTATCAACGTTTTGTTTGTTACATTTTTTTTATGAAATGGGCGTATTAAAGCTACTTTCCGTTCATCTGGAATCTTCTCTTAGTCTCTTTAGTCGAAATACGAAAATATCCTTGATCGACCAATTTCAATTACCATATCTACCACACTCCCACAGTTACCGAATTTCGGCCAATGTTGTAATCGACGGGTGACTCTGTGCTACTACCACACACAAACACCAGTGATCTGCGCTAGATAGTTTTGGCTGAAAAGTGATACACCATGACACATACGTTTCCGGTAGAAATATGAAAGTGCCGCAGGTCGACCACTTTCAACCACCATATCTCCCACACCCCCATAGCTACCGACATCTAACCACCATAGTACACGATAGGGGACACGATACCACTACCACACACAAACACCATTGGTCTATGCTATGTAGTTGTGGCAGCGGAGTGACATATACGGAGACACATGACTTTGGTCGAAATACGAAAATGCCCTGCATCGACCACTTTTAACCATCATATCTCCCACATCCCCACAGCTATCGACATTCAGCCAACGATGTGCACAACAGGAAACTCCATGCTACTTCCACACTCAAAGACCAGTGATCTGTGCTAGGTAGTGGTGGCTGAAAAGGGAAATATAGGAAAACACAGTCTATTTTATATATATATATATATAAGATTAGTTATGTTTAAAGAAGTAAATCACCAGAGGTACCCTTTCGGACAGTACTATATTATTACTTACACCGCTTTTCACAAATTAACTAGTTTCTAAGATTTAAAGACTCAAATTTTTATTCGTTAGAGGCATCTGCACGTGTCACTGGGTCATTTAGTTTACATATGGAGAAATTTAATTTGCAAAGTCTACGAATTCTGTAGTGTTTTTGGTTTCGTTTTTGTGTATATAAATCGGCGGTATCTAGAAAAATATCTCAAAGTTATAATAAATGTGTTATTATCTAATGAAACAGATAATGAATTGAAGTTTTATGTTAACTATAATCTTTTATTTCACTGACAAATTTAGTTTCAGCAATAAGCTGTATCAGAAGAGAGTGAAATATTTATATAGCCAACCTTGAAAATGATGCGAGAGATGCATAACCTGTAGAAACGAGTGTGGTGGTCACATTACGGCCGGTTTTGTAGTTAACTTCGAGCCAACTCATCTCAAGTTGGGCCGTGTATTAAGGAGAGTTTGATCAAATTCATTTCAGTCGCTGCCTCGTACGCTAATTCTGTAAACGAATCGAGGAAGCGAGTGCAAAACTCCGTTAATATTACATCAAAGACATGAGCGAGCTCATTCGCGGAGTCTGGTAAAAGCTTCTGCCGGAGTTGTTGTGGTCGGCGCCAGCGTTTCCCAATTTATGAACATCAAAGAAAGAGGAAAACTCGACAAAATTAAGTATACCTGGGAGGGCTACCAGTACACAGGGTCTAATGTAGTTTTCTCAATATTTTCTCCAGCGATTGCATTTAGGTCTATTAATAACGTCGATCGCACTGTATTTTCAATCCAGTCGATGCTGAGGGATACCAGAAAACAAATTAACATTTCATAGATTTCATCAGTTCAGTTTAAAAGGCATTGTTACACTAATACTACTCGACACCTACAGATACGGAAAGTAATCACTTAATTATATTGTAATTTTTTTATGTTTCATTCGACTTGCAGAGTCAGTATAAAAACAGCCGCAGAAGTTGGTCAGTGATTTATTTTAGAAGAGCCGAGTGAAAATTTCTCTACTAAAATACAATGAATGACGGGGCTGGTGGTTTGTAACAGGATGAAGGAAGAAACGGATCGTTTGTAGTAATATCTTTGTGTGAAGCAATCTCTTCCCGGAAGCCGAGATATCACAGACCTTACAGGAATACAGTTTACCAATATGTGTGTGATATATTTGGTGCTGCTATCTAGTGGATTTGCAATCATAGCCAGTGCGAAAATTTCGCGAATGAAATTAATTCCAACAAATTTCTTTCTTGCCTTATGGTCTTTCCAAAGCGGAGGCCTTAATCTTTAAATTGATTGCTCATTTTTCGATTTCAGTTAGCTACAAAGAGAGATAACGGGATCGTCACCCAACAATACCTTTTATAAATATGTATACTTTTGCCCTTTAAGAGTCGAATTCCGAAATTACCAAAGCGAAGACCTTAATCTTTAAAATGATGCCTCATCTATAGATTTCACTTAGGTATCAAGAGATATAAATGGCTAACAGCAAAAAAGAACACTTTTAGGAAATAATATATTTAGTAATACAAGGATTTCTTGAGAAACTTATGCAACAAATTCAAATTATTGACTTAACTTTGTGCTTACAACTAAGAAAATTGTCTAGAACAATCACTGGTACAAGTGAAATATATGACGTTAACTGAGGTTTAATAACTGCAAGTTAATTAAGCTTGGCTAAATTTCCTCAAAAGATTCCAGTGACTCCCTTAAAGCTTGCTGAATAATCCACCTATGTTTCCAACTATACTAAACTTTTTAGAACACTTTCCGACATGTTTCCGCTTAGGATATTTTCTCCTGTAAGTCATGAAACCCTTCAATTACTTTGCTCCCTTCGTCGAATCGCGCAGTCGTTACATACCATCTTATCAAAGTTGACATTAGTTGTTTTGACAACTTGTTATACGTATTACATGTAACAATTAGCAACGTTGGTATCCAGACAGTAGTTTAGAAAAAACACTATTATCACTTGATTTGATTCTGTATTAACGGTACAATCTTGAGTGTCCTCTGCTAAACTGCTTCAACATCATTTTACACTCTCTTCTAGTGGCATCAGACAACACTTCCTCCGAATTAGACGGAGATTCTCAATTAACTCCCACGTCACACTGAAATGTTAATGGAGAGCACTCGACGAATTTTGTTGCACGGAAAACCTGAGTTTCTCGTCGAGACCTAGGCAGCATTCTGGGATACGGGCAAAATATCAGTTCCAAACTTCCTTGATAGAACTCTGAATTATTCCAGCGAGGTTCAAACTTTCCTACTGTGTCGGCTTCTGTGCTAAAGACGTTTCGAGCTTAATCCGCCGGTTTATTATCTTCAATAATGTGAAAGAGTTTTCAGTAGCTGTTGCGTTTAAAGTTTTACGCTTTTATTCTTGCAGTTACCACTACAAACGTAAAGGCTGGCTGGAGTATCATAGCCTAGCAACAAATGTGTAATAGACAATCGTGTTTGGTGGATGAATGGTTCACGTTCTAGCTTGGCTTATGGGTTCGAGTGCCAATCGCGATCCCATATTCCTTGAGTTTCCTCGCCTTTCATCCTATTTTGGTTATTATGATCTTGACATCGACGTATCGTAACGCCCCAGGAAAAATACGTAATATGGATCCTTTTTTCCATTTTATTTTACGTAGGCTTGTACTTAAAATGCAGTTAATTTCAAAAATTTTAAATGAGGGAAGTGTGGGATGGATTCAGGGCCGCATTTAGGCTCTGTGGGCCATTGGGCTATACATGTGGTGCGGGCCTCCCTGGCTGCTTCCAACTATTGATGATTAAATTCGAAATTCGGCCCAATAAATTTATGGGCGACCTTTTTTTTTGTTCTACTACTGGCGGGGGACCCAGGGTTCTGGTGCGGGCCCCTTCTTTGTGGTGCGGGCCCCCATTTGTGATGCGGGGCTCCATAAAGCTACAGCCTAAGTAGCATATGCTTAAATGCGACCCTGGATGGATTTCAGAACTGAATTACGAAATGATAACTTTAAAATTTTTTTTCTTTCACATTATTGATTAGATGTTTTAGAATATATTGATACTACCATAGTGAAAATTCTCCTACTACAATTTATACGAGTGCTGTTACTATGATAGCGCTCCAGTTGCTACTACCAAGGCTACTATTACAATTGCGTTTTCAACTAGCGTTGTAGAGTAACTAAGAGCATAAACAAGGAATCTATTTCGTAATGAGCTCAAGAGGTCCTCAAAAGTTTACGTCCTGGAATCTCTAGAGTGCGTTTGCGAGTAACACCTTGACCACCTGTGGGCAGGGCCGGCGCTACGAATTTCGGGCCCGGGGTAAAATGGGAGACCTCTCATCTGACTCATCTTACTCAGGATTTCCAGTTGGTATCTGTAAGCCTTAGTCTAGGGAAAAGAATCTTGACAATAACTTAACTACGGTTTCGTGGGTAACTCCTTTCGTAATGAATGCAAAGAGATGTAGTTGTTGGATTTATATTACAGTCATCATCAAGGGTTCTCTGCTATACAGCAGGTCCACGCACAGTGACAGCCCTCCACGCCTCCCTCTGTTCCGCCATTCCCTTAGTTTCTATATATCTCCCGTTTATCATTATATAATCCATGATTTTCATCCTTCGCCGACCTCTTCTCTTCTCTCCGTTTACAGTCCCCTCCAGAGCAGTCTTAGCAGGCATTCGTTCCTCAGTACATTCCCAATCCAGTTCTTTTTTATGTTTCTTATTGTTTTTTATTTATTTATTGATTTATATTATTATATTATATATTATACTTATTTATATATTTATATGTTTATTATTATATATTATTGTTATATTAATATTTATTATTGTTTATTATTATATTATATTTACTATTGAAAAGAGGAAAATATATAGTACAATCTTGTAAGCATAAAGGCTATAGAAAAATAGTACACATATCACGGGAACCCCGATAGTGGAAAATAGTAAATCATTTAATCTCAAATAGTGGTAGTAGCCTTTCTGAGACAGCAGAGGGTGGAACAGCGATAGTATTGCGTAGTACGCTGAACAAACCATTGAGCTAGTCTCCAAAACTTCACATTACTAAATGCGTCTGATATTGTGTTTCAAATTCGCTTTTGTGAGGTCTAGTGGTGGGAAAAGGACGCCTGTCATTGGCCGGACATTCTCGTGATTGTCAGGTGGAGATTGCATGGTCTTTGGAAGCTGCTGCGCGTGCTAGCGTTGGCACTGAGATTCTCAGAGAGCATCCACAAAATACGTAGCTCCATTTCTCCCTTCTGTGAACAACCCCCTCTCTCCCCCCCCCCCCTCCCTATCTCCCCACGTAGCACGTAGCTTCTTTCCCTATTGATTCCAGAAGACATTTTGTACTGTTTTCTCTTGTCAGACTATTCTAAATTCTATACGGAGATAATTAAATGACTGAAATAAATATTTACATACTGTTGTGTGTCCTGTACCTCATATTAACTGTGACAAATAATATGAATGAATAGCTACGTGGCCGGGCTCGGAACCCCCCCTCCACTTAGCCCAACGTACGTTTACAGCCAATCCTCCCCCACCACCTAGGCTGAGCCACGTAGTTTATGGAACCTCCTTGATTCCAAAAGTAGCCTGCCCATGAAGCGAGGAGTAGCCAGGCGTTACGTTGTTTCCGCTGGCTTGTCTCAAGAACATGTCTATAAACTACGTGTATCATCCAAGGGAGGAGGGGTGGTAGAAAGGTATGATAAGCTACGTGGGGGTGCCCTATACAAGAAACTTTTTTTTTTGCTTGGGCTTTACGCCTCGTCCACAGCGAGGTCATTAGAGGAGGGATGAGATTGGGACAAGGAATGGGAAGGAATTCGGCCATGGCCTTTTTGAAGGAAGCATCCCGGCATTCGCCTGGAGCGATTTGGGAAACCATGGAAAACCCAAATTTGGATGCCCGCGTGCTCCCGAATGCGAGGCGAGAACATTAACCGTTCACCCACCGCGCTTGGTCCCAAGAAACGTAGCTTTTCATCAATTTTATGTGTCGCGGTTAAATTAATGGACAGAATACACAACAGCATATGGATACTTATTTCCGTCATTTAATTATATCCCTATTTTAGATACCCTGTTTACTGGAAGTAAAATGCCAGTCTTAGTCACGATGTTCAGTCTCGCGGTGACGTCATGCTTCTCGCCTCTGCTTACAACTACCAGAGATGTTGTTGTAGGTTATGCGCGTTATTTAACAACAGTTCTATTTAGCTAAGCACCCGATAATAAATACTTATAGAAATGTATGTATTTAATTTAAATCGACATATTAAATATTAGTTGCTTATATTTTTTTTAATACTCATCCGATGTAGAAGTATTCATAAAATTATTTGCCCACTGATATGTATGTAATATAACAGCTTTAATTTTCGATTAGAAATGTTAGCAGGTTTATATTTTATTATTTTGTTAGATTGTTATTTAGCTTCAGTCAGAATTACAACTGGCATTTGACGTTGCAGCAGAGGGCATGAGTAATTTAATTTAAATTTTAAATAATATTAATTGTTTTCATGAGTGTCCTGTTACTGAAATCATTACTTCGTTTGAACGAAAGTAGTTTCACACTGATCGCGAACTTTGCAGCCTAGACTGCAATTATAACCAATATTACGTGGCATAACTTGAATTGTTAAGATTTATTTTTATTTTCCTTTGCTTTCTCTGACGCCATGTAACTGATCCCATTAATTCAGCAGCATGTATCTGTGTCAGCCATTCAAACGTTGTAATTTCGGTCTGAGTCACAGTAAACAACAAGAAAAGTTAACATTGCCATGTATTATTGGCACTAACATGCGATACGGTGAATGCATTAATTCACTTTTTTTTAATCTGCTTTATGTCTCTCAACAGCGAGGTCTTTAGAGACGGGAAAGGATGGGGGCAAGGAATGGGAAGGAATTCGGCCATGGCCTTTTAAAGGAAGCATTCCGGCATTTGCCTTGAGTGATTTGGGAAACCATGGAAAACCCAAATCTGGATGCCCGGACGGGGATTCGAACCGCCGTCCTCCCGAATGCGAGGCCAGAACGCTATCCGTTACACCACCACGCTCGGTCATTAATTCACGCATGATTGAAACATCCATTAGCTAGTGGCAATTTTACTGGAGTTTGTGGTTAGGTTGAAATTCAACTAAAACATTTTTGTACAGCACAAGTCACCAAGAATTGCATTGAGATTTATTTTATAACAATTCTGCGAAGACATGACTATAATTTAATTTAATTGCAGTGGAGCGCATGCTCCTGTGGCAGCACATCCATTTTCCTCCTTTCCTGCACCAACCTACATTTACCCTCTAAAAATTTCAACTTTAAATTCTTTCAAAGTTGTTGGTAAATTGTTCATCAATTCTCTTGGTAACTTATGCCAATTCCTGACCCCCTTACATAAAAAACAGAATCTTCCGACACCCTTGTGTCTGAAATCGAGTTCCAGCTTGTGGCCATGGTCATCGTTACCCTTTTATGCATTACTTTTGTTCTTAAAGCAATATCTTTCCATGGCTCATCATCATATCTGTTACTGATTGCGTTCTGCGGTAATTTCCAGAAACAAATCTAGCAGCCCGTTTTTTGCATTCTCTACATCGCCTGTAGTTGATACTCAAAATGTGGATCACATACTACAGCACCATATTCAATCAATGGTCTGATGTTTTGTAACCCAATTTCTTTACTTCTTTCGATCATCCCCTCATCACTCTCTCCAACAAGTGCAGAACTTTAAAACCTTTTCCTACTACCTGTCCAATGTGATCTGCCCAGTTAAGCTTGTTATCTAATGTAATGCCAAGATATTTACATTTCGACTCTTCAATAAGCAATTCTTTTCGCACCTTATAATCATAATAAACCTTTAGTTTTTTATTTGTGTATCTAATAAGCTGACTCTTCTTTGCATTTATCTTCATCCCATGTTTACCAACCCAACCCGATATCCTGTCCAGATCACCCTGCAAACTATTCACAGTCCTCTGCCGTTTTGATCATTTTATATAGCAGCATTATGTCATCAGTAAACAATCTAATTTCAGATAGTATATCATCAATACAATCATCAATTGGAATAACTAATAGCAATGGTCCCAATGCGCTACCCTGTGGCACACCCATTATAACTTCCACTTCTTTTGACACAGCGTTAAATCCGTCATTTTCGACGGGTTTTGACGCTAGTTTTATATTATAATGGGCGATGGAAAATAATTATTGGTAATACAATTTGGGTATGGCGGTGCATGATTCATGTGGCAGGTGATAAAAAGAGATAAGTCGTTAGTACAGAAGTAGTATGGAAGATCTCCGTTGGGTTTTGAGTATAGGGTGATTTGCGGAACGCCCTTACAACGCGTTGATGATACACCGAGACAGTGGTGCTGTCTCCGGGCTGGTGACGTCACTACCGTTCAAGGATACAGATCTCCGCTGCCCGCCACAAATTTTGCACCAAACGTGGTGAGTGAGGAGGCCTCGCATTCGGGAGGACGCCAGTTCGAATCCCCGTCCGGCCATCTAGAATTTGGTTTTCCGTGATTTCCTCAAATCACTCCAGGGGAACGCTGGGATGCTTCCTTCAAAAGGCCGAGGCCGAATTCCTTCCCGTTCCTTGTCCCCAGTCCCATCCCGCCTCTAATAACCTCGACGAGGCGTACACTATATAAAAAAAAAGGCCAGCCAATGACGGAAATCTACATACAACGTGAAGCAAGTCAAGTGGCTGCATACTTTGAAGTTAAAATGCTGGCCACAGAGATGAAGGACGGGACAAGACATCCAAGATGTCCAATCCGCTTCTAATTCTGTTCATGGATGGTTATGCTTGCTCCGGTGGTAAGGAATTTCTAATACTAGTCAAGGTTTTAATCAGTCGATGTTACATGGTCGGATCATTCAACTGTGGAGGCGCCGTATTACGTTTCATGAAAGCGTCATGTCTGGAAGGTAGATATGGACATTTACTAGGCAAATATTTTGTGACCACAGCAGGTCTGTAGAAGATATGATCTCCACTACTACCCATTCCAAGATATCGGAACTTCAACAACTCAGCATACGATAAATTCATCGAAACAATATACTATTAAGAGACGTCCACTGGTTTTTAATTACCATGGAAGCGTAATACACGATTTAAAGTATCAATGCTCATTATTAAATCACTAAGAAATTACTGTATATCGTATTCCGGAGTAATAAAGCCGAAGAACGCCTTAATATAATTTGAAGTACTTCTTTGCATTAAAGTTTTCATAAAAAAGAGGAACGCGAATGAATGGATAATTTTATGATAGTTTTTTCGGTTTTTAATGACCATTATAAGGTAATATGGATTAATTACTGGTACTGTATTTGTAATGCTGGGGTGTATCAATAAATTTGATATATTTGTTTAAATTATGTTGTGAATTCTTGATTTCAGGCTCTGTTAATAATGCGAAAAGATTATTCTTATTTCAAACCAGTCAAGTTTTTAATACATTCAAGATTAAATTATATACAGTTTAACTGAGTCGGTGTGCAATCATTCTTTCCAAAATGACTTTTCATAAATAAATTTCATAAATCATATTTATGCACAAATTTAAAAATTACGGCAGTGGTTTCATTCAAGAAAATTTAATACACGAAGTAAACTGCTGGGATTCATTTCAACGTGAACTCAAATTGGCTTACCGACGTTACACAGGATTTTTCAAACCAGTGATAGTTTGTATTGTTTTAATGTTTCAGAGAAAAAGCTGTTTTGATACAGATTGCAAGCGTGTCACCACACAGCTCGATGAAAAAATAACTCTAATTTTGTTCTGTCAAGTGAATGACAGTGCATCCTTAATTATTGTGCTCACTGGAGTGTTATTTCAAGTTCAAAATATGATGTGAAATGGTATTGTACAATAAACTGTTAAATGCTTATCGGAAATATTTTCCCAGCGAGTTTTTGCTATCGCATAACCTATGGAACTCCATTAAGGAGGACAAGGAATCATTTCCTCGTAATGTAGAAAGAAAGGTGACGGAACTGCAGCGATTAAAAAACAATAGATCGAGCTCTTCTAAGGGTTTATGTTTTAACGGATGCTAATATAGTTTGTTCCATTTTATCAATTAATAAATAGTGATGAATAATATGAGAAGATGGTTTTGGTAATACGTCAGGAAGAAAATAATGACCGTACCAAAGAAAGATGTTTTCCCAATAACTAAGAATTTACACGATGGGCTATTGTCCTCCATTTCATCAGAATGTTTATAATTATAGAAAAGTATACAAAAGCGAATATCGGTCGTGTTCTTCGTATACCCAATAATTTTAACAATAATCTGTTAAAAGAAAATGTGTTATGGACATAACACAGAAATAAACAACATGCCACACGAGGAAAAGGGAGGGATGGTAGTCTCAAGCCAAAAACCACATCAGGCAGGCAGATTGGATTTAAAAAAGGCCGAAATCGTGCTTTATGGATGCTCCCTATATGGGCGTTACGTGGTAAATATACCGGGTGTTTAAAAAATGACCGGTATATTTGAAAAATCAATAAAAACTAATCGGGCAGCGATAGAAATACACCGTTTGTTGCAATATGCTTTGGACAATTTTCAGGCAGACAAACTTTCGAAATAAGTTACAATTTTCAACAACAGATGGCGCTGCAGGTGATTTGAAAGATATAGAGGGAAACGCAGTCTGTGAGTTCTCCGTTCTGTAAGTCGTCTTTCTGCTGTAAGCGTGTGTTGTTCACAGATTGCAAGTTTGCTGTGAAAAAGTGGTTTATTCCTTAGAACTTTAGATTTTTCCAGACTGAAGCGCCATCTGTTGTTGAAAATTGTAACTATTTTCGAAAGTTTGTCTGCCTGAAAATTTACTATTGCCCCAAGCATATTGCAACAAACGGGGTATTTCTATCGCTGCCCGTTTAGTTTTTATTGATTTTTCAAATATACCGGTCATTTTTGAAACACCCTGCATGAGTTCGCGACTTTCCGACACCGACATACTGTGGCTTGTTGCGTGTATGATATTCGCTTTGCACGCTTTTTGGATACGAAAACTCTTATGATTTCGCGTCACCAACATGCTGTAATAGCAAGTAGGATGTGTTGCGCTGGGACAACAGTGAAAGTGTAGATTATACTTCCTTCTAATTATTATTATGATTTTTTTTTTTTTTTTTTTTTTGCCTATGTTCTTGATAAAAATTCTTTAACCGATTTCGATGGGACTTTGGATACGTAAAACACTGTACACGTTTGATAAAAAAATTGTCCTCCTTTCCTCCCTCACTTTAATTTCTGTCAACGTTTTTCATACATACCCACAATTTTTATGCTATTTTGATAGTACTTACCCCGACCTTCACCCCTGGCACAGTTTACCGTGTAATGTGAAGTACGCCAGAACGCTTCCATGGTTCGGATTCCACGTTGGACTGTAGGTCCCCTGTACGTGGTAGCACTACCCGGTTAGGTTAAGGTAGCTAGGACAGGAGCGCAATACGCAGCCATTAGACACCCTGTCACCAGGTCATTAAGACCACACGCAATTATTAATTATTATTACTTAGTACATCTGTAGCTATAAGTATGACGTCTTGCGCGTAAGATATTCATAGTTTTCACTTCTGTCGGCAGTCCCCAATGGCTGCAAGTTTTTTTAATGAATTTTTGCTGGAGAGGGGTTGACTGAGTGAAGCTGGTACGAGTGCAGCCACTACGTTCTATAGTCCGAGCAGATCCACAGAATCGCCCACCGCGAGTCGATGGACTGTGCGAGCAATGCGGGCCTTGTGTCGGAGGATCTTTGTATTCAACAGGCGACCTACTGGAGTTGCTGTCAGGGAGTTGGAAGCGCAAGATCGATGGTCGGATCTCGTAACCTCCGGAAATTTTTACAACAGCCAACCTCTCTCGCATCTCCATCGGTACTGATACGTGAATGCGAAGATTGCCGAACTTAATCGCACCCGATACCAGCATTTACCATAGTTAATTTAGGCACTGTACTTCAGAAAACTTGTGTGGGGATAACATTTACGCTTCCTTTTTTATTTTCTAGCTTGTTGACGTCAAAGTCATTAGAAGCGGAAAAGTACGGGGAACAAGGAATGGGAGGAATTCGCTAAAAGACTTGGAATAGTTGTAGGAAGCTATGTAAAATTATTAATGTGTGTGTGTGAGTGTGTATGTGCGCGTATGTATGTATGTATATATCTATGTATGTGCGTGTCTGCTGTCTGTCTGTCTGTCTGTCTGTATGTATGTATGTATGTATGTATGTATGTATGTATGTATGTATGTATGTATGTAGGTATGTATTTATGTATGTATTTATGTAGGTATGTATGTATTTATGTATGTATGTATTTATGTATGTATTTATGTATGTATTTATGTATGTATTTATGTATGTATGTATGTATGTATGTATGTATGTATGTATGTATGTATGTATGTTTATGTATGTATGTATGTTCATACTCATTTGTAAACATTAGCTAACTCTATGATGACTACTGCCGCCAGGTTACCGTATTCTCATTTCTGATATAGAAAACTAACTAATACCCATCAAATACATTTGCTGTCATTGTTAGCTTAGTAACTAACTTCATGCAACTTGATAAGCTTGATCACATCAGTTTATACTTACATGCTGAACAAAAATCAACAGGCATTTTCAAACCAGAAATTTAATCACATGTGTATGTTAAAATTGAAAATATATTGGTGATGAGGCATGGAAAGTTATCGGTGTAAGAATGAAAAGTAATGGCTCGATGGGAAAAGATGACCATGACCACAAGCTGGCACTCAATTTCAGGCACAAGGGTGTGGGAAGATTCTCCTTTTTAGGTAAGGATGTCAGGGACTGGAATAAGTTACCAAGAGAAAAATTGAATAATTTACAAAAACGTTGAAAGAATTTAAAGTTAAAATTTGTAGAGGGCTAATGTAGATGGGTGCAGGAAAGGGGGAATCTAAGTATTTAATTTAATTGCAATGGAGCACAGGCTCCGGTGGCAATTTCCCTACACACCCAACTTCCCCCTATCATACACTCACCTACATTAGCCCTCTACAAATTTTAACTTTAAATTCTTTTAATGTTTTCGGTAAGTTATTCATCATTCCCCTTGGTAACTCATTCCAATCTCTGACACCCTTACCTAAAAAAGAAAATCTTCCCACACCCTTGTGCCTGAAATCGAGTGCCAGCTTGTGGTCATGGTCATCTTTTCCCTTCCATGAACTACTTTTCATACCTACTTGCAATATCTTTCCATGCCTCATCGCCAGTATACGCCCTGTACACTCCCATTACCCTCCTCATCCTCCTCCTGTCTTGCAATGAATCCCATTCCAGCTCCTTTATCATATCTGTCACTGATTGCATTCTGCGATAATTTCCAGAAACAAATCTAGCAGCCCTTCTTTGCACCTTCTCCAACTCCTGTATTTGATACTCAAAATGTGGGTCCCATACTACACTACCATATTCGAGCAATGGTCTTACCAAAGTTTTGTAACCCAATTCCTTTACTTCTCTCGTGCATCCCCTCATCACTCTCTCCAACAAGTGCAGAATTTTGAAACCTTTTCCTACCACCTGTCCAATGTGTCCTGCCCAGTTAAGCTTGTTATCAAATGTAATGCCAAGATATTTACATTTCAAGTCTTCAGCAAGCAATTCTTTCCCCACCTTATATTCATAATTAACCTTTTGTTTTTTATTTGTGTATCTAATTAGCTGACTCTTCTTTGCATTTATCTTCATCCCATGTTTACCAACCCAACTAGATATCCTGTCCAGATCACCCTGCAACTGTTTACAGTCCTCTATCGTTTTGATCCTTTTATACAGCATTATGTCATCTGCAAACAATCTAATTTCAGATAGTAAACAATCAACACAATTATTCATTAGAATAATGAATAGCAATGGTCCCAATACGCTACCCTGCGGCACTCCCATTTTTACTTCCACTTCCTTTGATACCGCATTTCCTACCCTAACTTTCTGTTTTCTACCTTTTAAAAATTCTTCTACCCAGCAAATCACTTTCTCATCCACTCCAATAGTTTTTACCTTATTTACTACCATTTTATGGCTTACTCTGTCAAACGCCTTAGACAGATCTAGTGCTACACTATCAATTTGGCCTCCCTTGTCCATTTCATCTGAAATATCTTGCATATATCCCACCAACTGAGATTCGCATGAATATCCTTGCCTGAACCCATGTTGCCTACTTGAAAACCACTTACGTTCCTCACATACATTTCTGATGTGGTTGCATATCAATCTTTCCATTAATTTACCTACCACTGAAGTCAAACTGATTGGCCTGTAATTTTCGACTCTATTTCTCACCCCTCCTTTATGTACCGGTACTACTATCGCACTTTTCCAGTCTTGTGGTAAGCAGCAAGTATCCAGACTCAATTTAAATAATATTTCAAGATAAGGTACAATGTCACATCCGACTATCTTTAAGATATCTGTAGTAATATTATCTGCACCAGCCCCCTTATGTTTTTTCAGCTTGCTTATTTCCTTCATGATTTCTTCAGGATGAATTTCAAATTTTTTAGTATCTTCATTTCTAATCGTATTGTTAAGCTCGTTCTCCGAATTAGACCTTCCCGTTTCTGATTCATTGTCCCTAATGCTCTCACTAAACCAGTTACTTAAAATCTCTGCCTTTTTCAAATCCTCAGTAACTACTTCTCCATCCTTATCTATGAGCATCTCTACACCCTCCCTTCCCCTCAGTTTCCTGATATAGCCATAGAAATTTCTAGATGCATCAGTCAGTGGTCCTCCTGCACTGACAATACTCTTCATAAACCCATCTTTAGCCACTTTCTTTGCTGTTATTAAGTCCTTGTTTAGTTGTTTCAAATATTCCCTACTACCCTGCTGTCTCTTAACTCTGTTATGTTCTCTTCGTACCAACCTCTTTAACCTTCTCACTTCCCTATTATAGTACACAGGTTCTCTACTTCTCTTTATATTCTGCTTTGGAATGAATTTTTCTTCCCCCTTTCTTATTATCTCCTTGAACTCTTCCCACCTTGACTCTACTGTACTTGTGCCTTCCTTCCATTTGCTGAAACGTTCTCTGAAATATCTCTTCAAATTTGAAATCTGTGCCTTTTTATAATTGTACCTATTTCCCCCTTCAATTTTGGCTGCTGGTTCACTGAATCCTCTAATATCCATCAGAACTGCGTCATGATCACTTATTCCTTCCGTTACTTGACACCCCACGAGGTTATCATCGGGCTTTATTAGGAATATATCCAAAATATTTTGCCCCCTAGTGTTTTGCTCTACCACTTGTGTAAATCCTCCTTCCCTTATTGAGGTATTTGTAAATCTTTGTTCCCGTGTGTTATTAATCTTATTTCCTTCCCAGTTTACACCTGGTAAATTTAAATCCCCACCAATAATGACCATTCTATTCTCACCTCTGAAATCTGAGTAAGAATTTAATTTCTCCCCAAGAGCCTCATCTTCATCTGTCATTCTACCACTGCGGTAAGCAGCCAACACCCTGATTTTTTCTTTTGTATTACCCCAGAAATCTACCCCAAGTAACTCATGGTCTTGATCTATGAATGCCAGTGAACTGTGGTAGTTTTTGCTAACTAGTATGAAGACTCCTCCACCAATTGCTCCTCTATCTCTGCGGTACACTCTGTAACCATCAGGAAAAAACCTCACTGTCTAGTACGTCTTCTTTTAACCAACTCTCTACCCCAATTGTTATTTATGATTCGTGTATCTCTATTAAGTTTGCAAATTCGATTACTTTGTTCATTATACTTCTACAGTTTACCATTAACACCCTTATTACCAGGCTTTATATTTTCAGCATTTATCTCCTCTTTCCCAGATTTACCCCAGCCAGTTATTGTTTCAGCAACTTCATTTATTTCTTTAACATCTATGATCATTCTCGTCGTGAATCTACAATCAGTATCACTTTGATCATCTATTTCCATCCCTTCACCAGCAGCCCCTAACCTAAAAAAGGCACAGTCCTGACCCCATCATCACTGGAAATGGGCTCCCTCACTGCTTTAGCTAACAACTCAGAAAGTACTCTCCTTCCCCCTTCTATTTAGGTGTAGGCCATGCCTAGTGAAACCCCACCTACCAATAGGTGTTCACAGGCACAACCCCCAACACAGAACTAATGCCTTTCCCAAGTAGCTACTTCCGTTTCCACATTTACACGCCTCACAGCGGAGTTCAATTGTGGCCGGTCATGGCGTCTTAGGACCTGCATGAGCTCCACCCTGGTATGCTGTGCCTCCTTCACCACCTTCCTCAGGTCACTCTCTATACTATAACTCGCGTTTCTATCAATACTATTTCCCGCCCTCCCACTATCACTACTCTATCGTCCTTAGTGAAACTCCTACAAAGTGAACCTATATCCTCTATTACCTGACCTAATGTTGCACTAGGTTTGAAAAAACTTGTGACCTGGTAACCTGTACCTAACTGATCCTGCAGAAGAGGGCCTACACCTCTCCCATGGCTACTACCTAGCAGCAGAACCCTTTTCTTCCTATTCTTGCAATTGCACGTCCTTATTCCTAAAGGCCTGCTGCATCTTACCTACTCCTACATCTACATGAGGCTCTTCTCCTCCTGACTCTGGCAACAGGTCAAACCTATTTTTCCCCACAATTACTGAAGTGTCTGGCTTCTTCATCCATGTTAACTATATTTCTCCTAGGACCTGTTACCAGCTCCCACCCATCCCTTATCAACTTCCTCCAACCCACTATCTCTACTTTCTGCCTCCTACAGCTTGAGCCTCGACAAGCTCAGCCCACACAGGCTGTGCCTGTGCAGTCTGAGCCTCCACAGGCCGGACTTCCACAGGTTGAGCCTCCACAGGCTGAGCCCCCACAGGCTGAACCTCCACAGGCGAGGCCACCAAAGGCCACGCCTGCAGAGTCTGAGCCTCCACAGGACGAGCCTCAAGAACCCTGATCCTTTCACGCAACTCCCTAATCGTTTCGCCCATTTCCCAAATCCTATTATCCCTAAGACATAGTGAACAAAACCATGGGAGAGCCTCATTTATTTCCTCCGTTTCCTCTTCCCCACATGCCCAGTGAAACCACTTTCTTACACCAACTACAACCCATCCCCTTCGCAACGTACCTACGGCAGGCGCCACAGTTTCCAGTCATGATTTTCCCAAATAATTCAAACGCCTTCTAAACAAAACTTAAATTTATTTCATAAAGTAGTCTAATAAAGTTTATACTATATTTTTTTAACGTTTTTTTATTAAATATATATAGGCGCTATACTCGACTAAAAGGTTGAATTTATATATATATATATATATATATATATATATATATATATATATAAAATTGAAGCTTTATGAATAATAACTAGGTAATAAAACTCCTTAAGAACCAATGAACTTAAGCTTTTGAATTTCAGAACGAACTTCTGATGTAGAGCCGATACTATTTAGTGCTGATGTGGATAACAACTAATTAGTTACTTATGAAAGTTTTTATTTTTTTATATAAAATAAGGCTAGGAAGTTTCTATTTTAGTGTATTAGATGACAATTAAATACAATTATATTTCACACAAAACAGGTCAATTACTAAAACGTACGTTTTGTTGTTGTAAACTCGATTGCGATATCGGCAGTGGAACTTAAAATATCGATATTTTACTAACCTATTGTAAACAACTGGATGCTATATATGAATACTTATGTTTATTATTTATAATTGCTAGTTGTTTTATTACTATTCCAGAACTAATTAATTAACAAACTGTGTTATTTTAAACCGAATAGAGTCTTAATATATATAGTACGATACAAAAACCTTAACAATCGAATTTCGAACTAATGCTTTGAATTTTTACGGTATATAAGAATTGAACACTAAAATAACTTAAACCACTACGTTTACCTATGCTATAGTATTAAAATTAATCTAACTATCAAGCTTATGCTAAATTTAATTAAGTGAAATGTGCAATAACTAGCAAAGAGACCTTAGCGACAATGACCCCAAATTTAAAAACTGTTATTTATGGAGTAATCTTAGATAATTATTCTCGCTAACAATAATCGTAAGAGTTTAGATGATATTTAAAGCTTTCAAAGTAATTAAGTCTACAAAGACTTAGCTGATGATGCAAAATCGCTGTTTTGTGAGCAGCTGCCAACACACACAGTCAAACGATAGCACAACCAGAGGATGTGAGGAAATGGCCAACGGAGCGTGCGCTCCATTACAATTTTAATTAAATATTAAATTGGCTCATACTGTCCATCTGCTTCTAGGCAAACGACCAGTTGGAAGACCAAGAAGAAGATGGACAGACCAACTGAAGGAGGACATAGAGAGAAGAGGCTGGAACTGGGAATATTTCACGGAAAGAGAAACTTTTCTGGATAGGAGATAGTGGAAGACCATCTTCAACAATCAAGGCTCGTTAACAACACCCGGAAAACTGAAGATGGTCCCCAGCGATAATGATGATTGGCTCAGAATAGATACAAGGTGCTGGGCTATTCTGTATCAAGATATAAATAAAATTAAAAACGAAATTGGAATTTGAACCCAAGTCCTCGCAACATTTAATGAAAATCGAAAATAAAATCCTGTGAGAATAATTTGTACTCAAATATATTAAAGCAAGATGGAAGTGAGTAAATGTAGCACAAATGATAAAAATAAAGATTAGTTATACATAAATAACATCAGTTGTAGTAAGCGAAGTAGAAGAATTAGAGTACTTTTAGTTTAAAATACCGACGTTTAACTTAAAAAGAACTTTGTAAAACTGTATTTATGGTGCGTAGCACCTTACGGAAGTGAAGCTTGGACTTTATGGCAACTTGAAAAATATAATTTTATTTTAAATGTTGCGAAACTGTATAATTTTGAAAAGTGAGTGATAACGTATGTAATGATGAATTATGACATATGAGATATAGTCTTGCAGAAAGTTCGTGAGTAATACTTAACACATGCATTCTGAATTACTTAGTGAAAAAGACAGCTGAACGAAAGATCTACAATGAAACATAAAGATTGTGGTGAAGGAAGTAATTTATTCTACTCCATGATCACAGTAACCCCTACGCCAAAGCCAGCTCAGAGCGCCATTTACAGCGAAGAATGCCGCCATCGAAGAACACCGTCCCTGACCTAGGTGCTTTGGACAGAATGGCAGCGGAAGCAAAGAAGAATCCGCCGGCGTTCTGGCCAGCAGCATCGCCGTTCCGGTATTCCGCGAACGCGGGCCCAGAACTACCAGAGAAGATGGACACAGACGTCACTCTCAAAGATGAGAGGATAGAGCAGCTCAACCATCCAGCTATCCAACGGCAACCTACAGATACAATTGTATCTACTGACGCTCCGTCACCTGATTCTCCTGCGTCACCGTCACCAGATTCTCCTGTACCACCGTCACCTGAGTCTCCTGAGTCACCGTCGCCTGATTATCCTGCACTGGTAGTCCCCCCGGGCCAGTAGCAGGGTCCTGTACCACCGATCTACGTCAGCTACACAGGGAACTACTGGACATTACTGGCTCAGCTGCAGAGCGCCATGAAGCTCCCCATGTTCAGCTGGCTGGACCACCTGGGACTGAAGATTCTGCTGTATTGCCCCGCAGACTTCGAGGCTGCCACACAGGTGCTGCGGGAAGCCTGCCTATCTTCTGAAATCATGCTTCCAGGCCACAAGATTAACAAGACTGGCAACAACAAGCCGAGTTCAGCAGGAAAACCACTGCCACGAGAGTTGGTACAGTGCTTCAGATGTCAAAATTTCCGACATCAAGCCATCGACTGCACAAAACCGGCAAGATGTGTCCGCTGTGGAGGCGGCCATTATGTTGCAGAATGCAACCAGCGTAGCGAAAACGCCGTCTGCTGTAACTGCGGCTCTTCACACGCTGCTTCCTATCGTGGTTGCAGAGCATGGAAGCAGCAGCGCAGCAGCAAGAAAAGAAGTGAACGAAGTCGGCCACATACGCAGCCCGCAACAAAGCCGCCAAGTGGGTGGCGGCTACCCTCCAACTTCCCCACACTCCGGGAAAAATGGAACCTGGACGAATAAGTCAGCTGTGTGTCCAGTGACTACACAGCCTGAGCATCACCGAAGGATACGCACGCACTCGCAGTCAAGACAACGTGAGAGCAGAACTAAGCCAGCGGAACCTAATACCCATTGCACAACTACTACCAGACAGCGGCCATCAAAGAAACAAGAATGGTGGGAGACCATCAGAGGGGAAGACAGCGGAGGTGGCAGAGAAGTATGCGACCGCTCCTGCACCAGACACGCTGCCGAACTACGAGAAAGAAGATTAGACGAACTCATCGCCCTCCTCACGAAGCTGACAGCTCACCTGACTGCAAAAGAAGATCTGTCTGCCTCCCAGAGGCACCATTAACGTCATCACATATAACGCGGCGTGCCATTTCTGTAAAGGAACGAAGGCCGCGGCGGCAACCATCTAGTGAAGAAGACACTGACAGCCAAATGAGAAGACACACCGACAGTGAAGATCTGTCCCGTCTAAATACTTGGAGGCAATGTCCTAAGACAATATACTCCACATCACACCAGCTCAAAGGAGTTGTGACCAGACTGAAAGCCAAAGTAATTTATTAGACATGTAGGAAATTATACCATGATACCTGTCAATTGCCGAAAGCTAAAAATGAATTCAAATTACTTCCAAAAACAACTTTGACTCACTGTACTATCACACAATGAGGATCTTTTTTTTTTTTTTTTTTTTTTTTTTTTTTTTTTTTTTTTTTTTTTTTTTTTTTTACAATTTCATTCCTCCCAGCAGAAGGCTGGGAGGCGGGCTGCTGGAGAGTCATAGGGGACTCTTTTCAGCCAATCTACTACTACGGGGAGGGAAGGGGGATGGAAGGTCGGCCGTGGCCTTCTAGGGAACCATCCCAGCATTCGCCTAATTGTCTGAGGGAAACCACGGAAAACCTCAGACAGGATGGCCGAACCGAGTTTAACCCCGGTCCTCCCGAATGATAGGTAGGAGGCCAAATTGGCCTCCTCCCGTCTCGGTGACAATGAGGATCAAGAAAACTCCTTTTTTATACATTAACATGCAAATAAACAACTACAAGAGAAAGAACACTCACAATTTACATCAATAGAAATTTCCAGTCTAATAAATACAGAAAATTAAATGAATTAACAGAAACTCAGATCTCTAGTTTTACCACCAGTATTCCACTTTCTCTCTTCACTAAACTATAATAAGCAAAATTTTTACCATCACTTGCAAGCATTTTAACTATACTCGTATTTTGATTCCAAAGCTCGATACGTAGGAACATTCTAATATGCAAACTTGTTCAGTTGGTTGACTAGCTGTTAAATGACCTGAACCAAACTCAGCCTACATGACATAACCAGTAGTTATTAATCACTTTAATCGAAATAATCGATAATAGACATGTAAGAATTAGCGTTCAGTTGCAGAAATTCCAACCCTATTTCTATCATCACATTATTTTTGTAAACAACCACTAGAGTCTACATGTCTATGTTAAGAACCAATATATATTTTTACTGGTTTTTTTTTTTTACTTTTTTTCTGAGGATATTTTGATATCAACATTCAGATGTAGTGTCAACACACGCTGTAAACTGATGGTTGCTGAATACTACAATTGTTGCCATCCACTTTATGGCTTTTATGTTTGGATTCTAAGCTCAATTTTAGTGCATACACCAAATTCAGTAAAAAAAAAAAATGTAAATATGCCTTACAAATGCAACTTACGCACTCAACGAAAATGTAGTTTCCTTAAGAAAAGCGTACAGTTAAATACAAACTGGTCCCTGTGTACACTCGCAAAAAGCTTCTATGTATTTTTCTGTGTGTTTTGCGTGTGTATTTTTTTTTCTTTCTTTCGTTCACACTCAAGAGGACGTATACTGCATTTACACACTAAAGAGGAACGTTGACCAAATTCATCTCGTAAAGAAATGAAAATTATTAAAAAGGAAAGGCACACTTTAGTAGATTATTATGTATTACATCCATCCTTAGTCTGTAAGTTGTGTTTAGAGCTTTTGTGTCGGAGAACATCTTGGATAAAATTATCTAACAACCATTCGTGCGGGAAGCGGCAGGAGCTCCGTTATATTTTTTAAATAACTCGTTCCATGTGTTGTAAATACGAATGCTAACATTTTTCTTCGAAAAAACCAAGGCTTTTATATCTTTATCGAACGAATGTAAACAAAAATCAACCAGTAAACAAAAAGCAACCGAAAATTCTGGTGTATGGAGACTCCTTCGGCTGTAAATATACCATCTGACGTCATCACGTTATAACGGCTCTCCGACCCCGACCTTTAACGAAATTGTATTTTAAGAATTATTTGAAGCAACCTGAGAGTTGAGTGAGTGAATATGGTTTTGTATATTTTTCTTGTAATTAATTGTGAATTTGTGGAAATGAGCATTATTTTATGGAAAGAAACTATTTAAATACTATTTGATATGTTCAAGTACAGAACTATGCAATAAATAAAAGTTTGTAATTCTGTGTATTGAAGTGAACTACGATGTTTGGAGAACAATTTTGACTGATTTATGTTGATAACTGCGTGTGTAAATATCTTTGTCATTTCTATACATTTCACGATGAATGTGAATGATTTTGTATTAATTCTGATTGTTTTTAATTGTTTAAGTATTGTTAGAATTCGAGAAACATCTGTCGAAAGTCTTTGAAATATTCTGCAATTTTCTGTAAAACCTATATAATCGGCAGAGACGAGTAGTACTTTTCAGAGTATTGGGTACTCTTTGAAAGATAGTTGGGTTTTGTTCAAAGTTATAATCGCTGGAGTATTTGTTTACGTTTGCACCTAGTATCTTTGGAGTTAGATGTCTTAAAGGAAAATAAACCGACTTTAATCTGAACTAATCCAATCTCTGGTGTTCCTTTCATACCGTCTCACCTAAATAACCACATTGTATTTTTTTTTAAATCTAAATATTCTATATACTATTACAGCGATATCTATGGATACAGTATGTAATTGAAGCATCAACATCGAACGAATGTATATATAAACAAAAAGCAACTAATGTTCTGTTGATTTAAACGAAATAAATAGTTTTCTTTCAGTGTTCTGGCAATTCATTTGTTCACAGTTGCCTAACTAAATAGAATTGTTATTATATAACTGTAGTAACCTCAAGTTTGTAGTAAATTCTCTTTGTTAGTCCAGCAGTGAAGGCCTGCTGCGTGAAGTTAGTGTTACATACGCGATAATCAAAGTATCCTTCTATTAGTATTGATTTTCTCTTCGATCATAAGCAACAATAGTTTCTTAAATATCTTACATTGGAAGACGTTATTTCTAAAAAAATAATAACAATTTATAATATTTTATAATCAGTGTAACACAACAGTAGTTAAATTTATATATATCAGTGATTATTGCCAGGGAAAAATGTCCTTCACACTTAAGCACTCCATAACTAAAAATAATTATTTCAGAGAGTATTATTAATGAGTTAGAAGGAAAAACAACTTTAGAATGAACGGGATGTTTCTACTCCATAAAACCGGTTCATTACTCTATTAGCCGTCGCAAGAAAAATTGTGAAGAATGCTATTTTCTGTTACGAACACTTAACTACAATGTTTAACATACATCGAGTTATAGATGGTTCACAAATTAACTAAAGAAACACAAGCATATAAACTTACCAGTTATGCAGCATTAAATATTGTTTTTTCATTCTTTTTCGTAATAGCGAAAATATGCTTTCTGAGATTTTTAGCTGTACTGCAATAAATCATGTAAACATATTCCTAAATTTCGTTTATTGCAAGTCAAAAGAAATAGCTCTATTTCATGTCAATTCAAGAATTATTACAGGAGGTTTTTAAAAAAATGCTGTCAAAAAATTAAAAATCTGTTGGCATAGACCTGATAACCAAATCTTGTATGATTTCCGTGCACAAAAAAAAAAAAAAAAAAAAAAAAAAAAAAAAAAAAAAAAAACCACCATTCCTCAGATCTGAAAAATTATACACAGGCTGTTTAGTTAAAATTTTGTTCTACTGATATAGTTTCTCTGCAATAACGTACGTGCTGAAAACACGTATGTTAAAAATCTTTACAGCAGTAATTTAAGTTTCATCTAATGAGAGAATTCAAACGTTTCGTTTACAATATTTGCTAACGGTTTGTTTGGCTCTGATGATAACTGTGTAAAAGAAATAAACAAATAGGAAGGGCCGAACGGTTGGCAGCACCTGCACCGAGCGACACTAGCGCCGCGGTGTCCGGTGCGCGAGTCAGTTAGTTCGCCCTCCGGCCGATATTAAATTATTTCGGAACAATGGCGCCTGTAAAATATCTGTTTCGGCGCGGTGTGTATAGTTGGGTTTTACTGTCGTGGCACCCGATACCAAATGAATTGAATTCCGAGCGAAATTTAATTAACAGCACGGCCCGTGATGCGAGGCGAGAGAACCCCGTTTGATTCACGGGAGCGGCCGAAATAAAACACTGCACAAGCCGGGATTTAAATTCGCCACACGTGTCCGCGTGCTCGCGATTTAGAGGTCGAATTCCGCCGCTAATCGCTGTCCAGCCTGCGAGAGCCGACATATTGTTTAACGGCCTCCAAGTACTTTTTCGCGCAAATTCATTCAGCCGTTGTCGCTCAATGAATAGCGCCTGGCACACCACTAAATCGCAATGGAAGGTATGAATTTGAGCGAGTCGCTTTGATAGTGCACATGAATATATCTGTGTTGATTTTTTCTATACAGCACGATGAAACACGTTATTTTGTCCAAGTTGTGAATGCCATCAATGAAGTAAACATTCAATCCAAACATACAACATTTTCATCTTTTTCTTTGGTTTCACCCTCTTTGGGATTCGATGAACCAGTCACTCCTTTGCGACCAGAATTTCTTCATTCTCTCGGAATTTCTTCTTTTCTCCTCTTCCGAGATGATGGGTTCTATAAAGTAATGACTTTTCCGTAATTTTTAATTCTCTTAGGTCTTTTCCAATTTCTGTGAATTAATTAGACTTCGTTATGCGGTTATGGAAGAAATCAAAAATGTGTTTCGTTAGTCTACAAGAGTTCCGTAGAATTTTAGTCTCCTTTTAAGCTTAGTATCTGAAAGTTTTTCCGTTTTCTTGTAGAGAGTCTGATTCTTAATGTATACTATTTTACTGTCTTGAAATTTTGTTCCTATGATTTTTCTTAAAAACAACCTTTTGTACGTATGTATGTTCGTTTCTGTCAACTAGGACCATGTTAATTTCTTTGTTTGGCTTGAATTCGCTATGGATGTTGTAACAGCCCTAAAACCTAAACTTAAATGAAATGGTATTTTATGAAGCACTTTGGTTGAATATGATCTTGTATATTTGTTTTTCAATTCACTGTAAATCAATGTATATATAGTCTTTGTTTTATTAAAAGAAATTGTTTAAAGGCCATTTAATATGTTTAAGAACAGAATTGTGCAAGGGAATTGCTTAAATGTTCGTAATTCCAAGTATTAATGCAAGTTACGATGTCTAAAGGACAATTTGCTACAGTTTAAAATGATTTCTGTGAATAATTTTGTGTTTAAGTATCTTTAATTTCCATTTCTAACCATTTTGTATTGATTGTAAATGATTATGTATTAATTCTGATTGTTTTTAATGTGTTTCAATTGTTTAAGTATCTGGCGGAAGCTTTTGAAGTGTTCTAGAAATTTCGATGGACTTTATTTAGAGCTAACATCCGAGACAGAGAAACAGTTTTCACCGACTCAATTTACGACGGCCAAGTACTGTATTGTCTGTGGAATAAGAGTTGTATACAATCGCTGGATTGTATGTATGGATATAAACAGTAACTTTGACATCGTGTTTATGAAAATAATAGCAAGTTTAAACTTAACTGTATCGTGGACCAGTTATTTATCATATTAATTAAACCACGAACAATCTAATATGGCGATCGTGTACAGCGACAAGGGATTATTAATGTATACACACCAGTGTTACAACTAGCCCAATAGAGGACCTACGGTTTAAAGTAGAATCCTAACCACGGAAACGTTCTGGCGTACTTTATATTACACCGCATGCTGTGCCAGAGGTGAAAGTAGGGGTATGGACTTATGAATATCCCCACCGAGACAGGGATTCGAACCGAGGACCTTTCGATCCGCAGTCAGACGCATTAACCACTGAGCAAGCAGGTCGCTCCCAGCCTTATCATTTCGCATTGTCTTGAAAGAAAAGAAAATGAGCTCAAATACAATACAGATTACACGTTTTTTTGTTGATTCAACGATTAAAAATTAACAATAATGCTTAACTAGCCGTTACGCGTGAATTCGTGTGCGTGGACTTTGAGTTTTATTGCTAGAATTGGATACAGAAAACTGTGAATAACTTAAAAGGTGTCTCAAAAAGCAGGTAGTCTGGATAATATGGCGGGGAAGCAATCACCATACCATTCGACCGTTGAATCTGTTTCATAAAAAGTTGAGTTTGCATTCTGTTTAAAAACAGCAACAAACTTAAGGAAAGAGGCAGTACCTGTACGAGACTACCTATCACAGTTCCTTCGTCAGAGTTGTGTTTGTGGTTTAAAATTAACACACTTTCTCAGGACATCTTATGCTGTTCTTTGCTAAGATAGATAACCTCTTTGGGGTTACATCTATAACAGATGATACCCAAACTGAGTGTGAGAAATATAAAGGCTGAGTGACCGGTATAAATACGCCTTATTCATCTGTCTGTCACCGTTAGGTTAGTTTCCAGCATTTAGTGATAAAATATATTTTATATACAGAAAATTGTCCCATATCCTTCCTAATGAGGCAGAGTATTTCCTTATCAAATAACATAAAGACTTGTGAGTGTAGTATACTTTCTTTTCAGTCCCCAATACCTGTAATTTTACACGTTTCCAGGGTGTTTATTTCTGGAATTGTACCTAGTATTGATCTCTTTAACGAAAGAAGCTTCATAACGACAATATTTGACAAGCTGATTTCCTGTTTTGTTTATTTCCATTAAACTGCATGTTGAGTTCTATTGAAACATTTTTTGATTAATTAAGTAACATTTTCTGCCTTTCTCAGAATTATTATGAACATGTTAAGCACCACATTGAAGCAATAGCCTCAAAATTAAACGCAGATTTCCCAGAATCAAAGGTTATTCATTTTTTAATAAAATTCATTTTTAGCTTCTTTCAATGTTACACCTCTATTCGGTACTTTTCTTCGTGATTTAACAAGTACATCTAGCTATTTCTTCATTTTATTTTATGTCGAACAATCATCCCGTGGAACACTGCTGGGAATGTAATTTACCTCCGTGAAACACGAACTTTTAAAAGTAGTTTTATCGGATCTATTCCTTGAATAAAATTTGATTTACTATTTAATTGCCGTTCATTCTGATCTAACTCATGACTCTGCTTATCCTTTGATTGAATTTGGAACAAATTTTCCTTTCAATATTTCTTTCAGATCATTCCTAAGTATCTTTACGCCTGTACTTTCGTAAACTAAAAGGATAATTCCTCCGAAGAAATAATGATACTGCTTTGCCATCGCTAAATATTATTTGAATTTTAGGGATCCTAAATTGTTCGAATCACCATACGTTTACGAGTTAAAAAAAAGCAGTTTATTTAAATTACTGTAAAACACCGTTAAGTAAGTAATCGTCAACCTAGAGGCGGAATTTGTGGCAAATTGAAACTGGTTAAAGAACTCACGAATTTACTTTATTAGCGAACATCTGGTTCCTAAGTCTGAACAGTTAAAATACTACTTTCATTTTCTCTCGCTTCAAGTTGTAAAACCAATTTTGTTTGGAATGAAGCGCATCTCTGGATCGTTGCGTGGCGGGTTGCCTTCAAGCAGGCTGAAGAACGCCGTCACTTGATACCCCGGGGAGGGCGCGCCTAGGTAAGACCCTGGGCCCTCCATAAATCCCAGTCCACCCCTTCCCTCCACACGGCCGATAAGGGGGAAACGCAAATTCACCGGAGAGTCATCTCCCAGCATGCAACGCGGCCTAACAGTGCGCAGGTTCACTACCGCGTTGATGAGAGTATTATGTTTCTGCACACTTTCTATTTGAACTCATCGAAGAATTAAAGAAGAGAAGAAAAATATTTTATTTTCTGTCTGTATAATTAAGTGGAGGTTTGCGGAATATTATTACACGGACAGAAATCGATCACCCAGTCTTCTGAAGCTGCCTGGTGTGGAAATGATCTTCGACTTCTGTCGACCCTAATACTTACAGCAAACCTGCTCGAAACAAACTGTAACAACCCAAATTAAATAGAATTGTATTTTATGAAGCACTTATAATAAGCTAGAGCTTGGTTGAATATGATCTTGTATGTTTGTTTGGCAAATTCCTGTAACTCAATGTCAATAGACTTTGATTTATGAAAAGAAATTATTTAGTGACCATTTAATATGTTTAAGAACAGAATTGTGCAAGAGAATTGCTTAAATGTTCATAATTTCAAGTATTAATGCAACTTACAATGTCTAAGGACAATTTTCTACAATTTAAAATGATTCCTGTAAATAATTTTATGTTTAAGTATCTTTAATTTCCATTTCTGACCATTTTGTATTGATTGTAAATAATTAAGTATTAATTCTGATTGATTTTAATATGTTTCAATTGTTTAAGTATTGTCTATGTTCGAGAAATATCTGGCGGAAGCTTTTGAAGTGTTCTAGAAATTTCGATAGAGCGTATATAAAGAAATCAGTAGAAAGACAGTAGGAGTTTTATACAGATTCAATTTGCGACTGCGATAGTAGTATTGTCTGCGGAAGAAGCGTTGTATGCAATTTGTGGAGTGTATGAATGCATGTAACCTGTATCGTTGACATCGTGTTTGAGAATAAAAAAACACGTCTAAACTGAAATACATTGTGGACTACTTAATTACCGTATTAGTTAAACCACCAAGAATCTGACAAAACCTCACCTTTTGCCTTAGAAATAGCAAAGATTTTCAAGTCTGTATCATTTATGTATTCCTTCTTTCCTCGATCTGTTCGGGATTGGAATGCGCAGAGTTAGGATTGGTGCTTAGCACCCTCTGCCACCCACAATATTTGTGATTTCCAGAGTATAGATGTAGATTGTTAATAAGACAAAATTTCCGGCATGAAAGTATTTCTTGCTATTTAAATCAAAATTAGAAGACTTAAACTTACTTTTATTTTCCAATGTTTTAGACCACTATTATTTAATACCTCTAATTAATGTAATTATTTTATGTTGTAACTAGCTCCTAATCCTGTCAAAAAAGACTGTTTGAAGGGAGTGTTTTTAGAAATCATTTCCTTAACTAAATACAGTAGTCATTAAATAACGCTCATAATGCTGATTTTGAAATAATGAACTATTGTAGTTTACATCTCAATAGAGATTGAACTACTTATGTACGACTAAAATTGTAACGTCAGTAATATTGAGTCAGTGAAAGCAAAGCAAAATTAATCTTAACAACTTACGCTATCCAACTTAGTGTTAGTTTTAATCCTAGTGCAGGCGCATAGATTACGATAAATGTGGAACTACTTTTCAGTAAAGTATTTAAAAAAAAAAAAAGAACTTAAAATACTCATACCGTTTGCTATATCAATAAATGCCAGTTGTCATTCTGACCCAGGCTAAATTTTAATCTAACAAAAAGGCTTCGTCTAATATTGATGATCTAAAATAAAAACATTTACATCCAACGAATATACATAAATAAAAAACAACTAACAGTTAATATGTTAATTTAAATGTAGTGGCGCTGACCCAGTCACATCCCTTGTAGTGCGAGAAGGTTGTAATGGGAATGCGGAGCTCTACCTCCGCGAATCCTGCGGGAAACGGCAATAGTCCTAAGAAAACCATAGCCTTTGCCTTTACATAATTTTCTTTCAGTGTTTTGGAAAATTATTTCCTGCTGGATGCTTAACTGAATACAACTGTTATTGAATAACGCGCGTAACCTCAGATTGGCAGTAACATCTTTGGTTGTTGTACTTTGACAACGAATCCCGGGAACGTGACGTCAGCGCTACGGTCATTATCACACAGCGACACGACGACACAGTGACCGAGCTGAGCCTTTTATTAGTAATGATGAGTATTGCTACGAAATGTTCATGGCACGTTCTAATAATTTAAATATTTCTTGGGTAATTCTAAACAGAATTTACAACTAAACATTTGTCATAATGTGTAATGAGTTTTTGTGTCCCTGCCTCAATTCCACTGCCTCTACTCCACTGATAAACCATAAGGTGTAATTCCACGTTATGAATTAAATTAATTTTTGTCTGCATATATTGTCAATGAAAATATTATTAGTGATTGAAATTGGTGATATGAGGAAACGGAATGTTGCTTTGCACATTAACAACACTGTTGCACCAACGTTTGACATTAATACACGTTTATTACAAAATTATTCTTCATCAAATATTATTAACGATAGTATGACACAATTAAAGAAACACCTTGGAATCCAGTAACTGGATCATTTTTATCAGTTATCAGGATTTTCTGAGTGTCCATTCATTAAGCTCAGCGGGGAAATGACATTTTTCTCTAGGGCAACAGCGGGTTGATCAGTTCGGTAATGGTTTGCGGTGATCACCTTATCGGCGCGGTTAGTATTTAGCAGAAGGCGCCGAGTCTGACGCGATGATTCCATTTTCTCTTCGCTATCTGAACCAACGCCCACTCGGATAACGATATGGAACACGAGAGCAACCACACACCGCTCCGGCGTTAGCCGCCGCATGTCTCTTTCTGCAGGCTGGCCACGCACTCACCACACAGCACGCAATTCACTGTACCATCCTCACCTCGTCACCCGAGCGGCACGCTTCGTTCCTTAACTGAGAGCTACTCGGGCTAAGTTCATATTCCGGGACGCAGCTGGGCAGTTACCGTTACTCTACTGTTCGTCTTGTCCATCTGTGGGAGCTACGGGTCCAGCTTCTCGCAAATATATTTGAATCTAGTTTGGCAATACATTACAACTCGTAAGAGAGCTGTAACTAAAGCGACAGTGGTGCGAATTGGGTTGTGAGGAACTCCTCTTGTACAAATGATCATTCACAAGATCATTGAGAATCATACGTGAAAATGTGAAAATTGTTTAAAGATATAAGTCAATAGTTCTTTATAAATTCGTAACTGAATTCAGCAACTAAATCGTATTTAATAACCCACAGGTCTAGAACAAGACGAAACATTCGCAGAAAAAATTGTGTTTAGTGATGATGCCACTTTTCTTGTGAGTAGAAAAGTGAACAGGCACAATGTGCGCATTTGGGGGACCGAAAACCCCCATGCTTATGTGCAGCGCGTTCGTGGCTCTCCCAAAGTGAACGTGTTTTGTGCGATCTCACGAAAGAAACTTTATGGGCCTTTTTTCTTTAATGAGGTGACGGTCACAGCGAAAATCTATATGCAAATGTTGCAGAATAGGTTCATACCACTTCTGGAAGCTGACAGTGAAGATTTCATTTTCCAGCAGGACGGTGCTCAGTAGTATGGTTTAGCCGATGCGAGCTCACAAAGGATGCCGCCCCTATTGTTATGCTAATTAGGCCACTTGACTTGAGGGCCACTTGACTAACCCCAGTTTCACCTCTATGTTCTCCCCCCTCCCACCTGTCAATCATGGCCACTTGAGCGACCCCACCTGTCAATCATGGCCACTTGACTAACCACTTGACTAACCTCAGTTTCCCTTCTATTGTTAGACCACAGGTGTGTCGCGGTCCTCCCCTCCCCCACCTGTCAATCATGGCCACTTGTTTGAACACCTGCCTTCCCTAGCACCAGCTGCCCTCACTTGACTCGAGGGCCACTTGAGCGACCCCACCTGTCAATCATGGCCACTTGTTTGAACACCTGCCTTCCCTAGCACCAGCTGCCCTCACTTGACTCGAGGGCCACTTGAGCGACCCCACCTGTCAATCATGACCACTTGTTTGAACACCTGCCTTCCCTAGCACCAGCTGCCCTCACTTGACTCGAGGGCCACTTGAGCGACCCCACCTGTCAATCATGGCCACTTGTTTGAACACCTGCATTCCCTAGCACCAGCTTCCCTTGGTGTTTTTTTTTTTTTCGCTAGGCCACTTGAGCGACCCAGGTGTGTCGCGCAAGAAACCGGTTTGTAGAGCGGGCAGGAACAAACCTGTTTTTGTAGAGCGGGCGGGTGAACAAAAACCGGTTCTCGCTACCTGGGGGATGGCCACTTGTTTGAACACCTGCCTTCCCTAGCGGTATAAGAAGCCTGCGTCAGCCATCCATGAATCACTTCTGCTCCGCAGTTCAACGAGTAAGGTTGTCTCTCTCTCGCTCTTCTGAATTCCAGTAACCATGTCCGAAGATCTCTTCAACTACGAAGGTAAGTTCAATCACACTTGTGAAAATTTTTCTTAAATAGCATACAATATATTATCATATTAAACGTATACTATATTTTATGTTTTCTTTCACAGATATGGCGGCACTTTTAGAGTTAAGCCAACTTGAAGATTATGGTATGAATTTTTTAGTGATTGCTCATTATACAGTTAGGTGTTGCTAGTTTCGCCGCTATATCATTGGTTTATTTTCTTTTTGCAGGAATTGATGAACTTCTAAATATTGCAACCAATGAACTAATTGGTGGTAAGCATATTAATTTTTAACTTGTAATTATTTTTATAAAGTTATTTTTTTTTTTTCTATTTCATTTTTTTTTTCTGTCTGCAGAATGTGGTGATTTCGAAATGTTCAGCTTTGAAGGTATGCTAGTCATAGTAGTTGTATATTTATCTGTTTTTAATGTTGTTCCATGATTATTTTGATACTGATATACGTTTTGTTTTTTATGTTTCAGATATGGAAGCGGCTTCAAATCAGCAGCTGAATAAACGAGATGGGACTCCATTACTGTCTAACCCCAAACGACCACGAACAACTTCTAATGGTAAGTGTAAAATATATTTATTTTTTCATATTACATAATTTGTTTTTCGTTCATATTACTAATTTTTTTCCTTATTCTGTTTCAGATTCATTGCAGTGGAGCTTAGATGGTACTGTGCACTCATTTCAAAGCTTGCCATCATCCAGTGTACCACCGACACCATCATCACAGGGATGGATAATACCGACGCAGTCTCTGGTGCAATATGTTTCTACACCACCGATACCAGCAGGCCGCTTTCGAAACCGTCCGTATGTGTTTTTTTACTAAAATGCGTGAAGTCACACGCAGCACATCCCTGTCTGATTGGTATAAAAACTATGTGAAGTCGGAGCTCAATGTAAAATTGTGTGAGTTTCAAGAAAAGGACAGCGGCAAAACTCTCGATAGAATCATCTCCCTCGACATCAACATTTCTAAATTCGAACCATTCTATCGTGGGTCTTCCTATGTTGCTCTGCCAGCTGATATCCGTAGAAAGAATGCCGTTATCAATGTGGAAAACAGAGATGATGACTTATGCTTTCTATGGTCCCTTCTTGCTGCTCAAGTAGGTGTGATTAAGAAAAACGGTCACCGAGTAGGTAATTATATTGAAGCCTTTGAGAACCACAGTTTCGATTTTTCAGGTATTGAGTTTCCGGTAAAACTCTCAGACATTTCCAAATTCGAGAGGCAAAATCCAGACTATTCAGTAAGTGTTTTCGGTCTGGATGTAGATAATGGTAAACATGTAGTTTCCGGGGCCCTCCACCACACTGCAGACAAACGCGGTAAACACATAAACATGTTGATGATTACTGACGGTACTGGAAAATTCCATTATTGTTGGATTCACAACTTGTCGGCATTAGTTAGTTCTTCATTATCCAAGCATGGACATGCAATATTTATTTGTGACAGATGTCTGCAACATTTCAGTAGCAAAGATGTCTTGGAACGCCATGAAATCGATTGCTCAAGGGTTAAACCAGTAAGAGTTGATTTACCGGACGACAACGATAAAACCTTAAAGTTTAAGGATTTTGTGCACCAACAGCGTGTACCCGTTGTCGTTTACGCGGACTTTGAAAGCTTATTACAGCCTTATCATTCATGCAGTCCTCCACCCAACGCCTCTCACTCTACTAGAGTCCGGAAACATGTCCCTTTCGCTGCCGCATACCAGGTCGTTTGTGCGGACGTACCTAGTCTGTCGCGTTTCGACTCCTACTCGGGCGTAAATCCCGAGAAATGGCTTGTGGAACAACTTGTTGTGCTTGCCAAGGAAGTCGATAAAATTTACAAGAGGTGTATTC
>CM061914.1:73707380-73833668 GCA_031002005.1 Vandiemenella viatica
ATGTTGCAGACGACATCTGTCACAAATAAAAATAGTATGCTCATGCAAACTTAAAGAAGATCTGACTAACGCCGACAAGTTGTGAATCCAACAGTAAGTGGAATTTTTTCCACTGCCGTCGGTAATCAACAACATGTTTATGTGGTGAACGCGTTTGTCTGCAGTGTGATGGAGGGGCCCCGGAAACTACATGTTTACCTTTAACTTCATCCAGACCGAAAACATTTACAGAATAGTCTGGATTTTGCCTCTCAAATTTAGAAATGTCAGAGAGTTTTACCGGAACTCAATACCTGAAAAATCGAAACGGTGGTTGGTGAAGGCTTCCATATAATTACTGACTAGGTACGCATGTGTTTCGGCGCCTTTACTTGAGCTGCAAGAAGTGTCCATAGAAAGCAGTACTCGTCATTCTTGTTTTCAACATTGATGACGGCCCTCTTTCTACAGATATCAAGTGGCAGTGCAACATAGGATGACCCCCGATAGAAAGGTTGAAAATGAGAAATACTAATGTCGAGGGATTCTATTCTATCGAGAGTTTTGCCACTTGTCCTTTCTTGAAACTCACACAATTTTACTCTGAGCTCCGACTTCACATATTTTTCATACCAATCCGACAGGCAAGTGCTGGTTGTGACTTCACGCATTTTAGTTAAAAAGCACATACGGGCGGTTTCCAAAATCATTTCCTTCTGTATTTTATATGTGTTAATCAGTCCAACCTGCACCTTTTACAGATGGGGAGGACCGATTATCCACAATTTTCGCGAACTTTACCGGCAACAAGTTTAAAGCAAGCATCAATGAAATTCATTGGATCTATGAAATTTTGAGAATTTGAAATTGTCCCGGAATAAATTCTATTTTTTAAATGCACTAAGCCTGTCTTCAAGGACTAAGCGCGATGCTGCTGACTCACCCATCGTTGCTGCAATGATCATGACTGCATAAGGCTGCCCCTGCACCGGCATACTGCCGACTTGGGCCCGGCGATGGACGGCATACTGCCGACTTGGGCCGGGCGATGGGTCTGGCGGACTGGCGGCTGGGCCTCGGCGATGGACCGGCATACTGTCGGCTGGGTCCGGCGGTGGGTTGTTGAAGTGGCGACTTGGGCCCGGCGATGGACCGGCATACTGTCGGCTGGGTCCCGGCTGTGGTCGACTTGGGCCCGGCGATGGGTCGGCGGACTGGCGGCTGGGCCTCGGCGATGGACGGCATACTGTCGGCTGGGTCCCGGCTGTGGTCGACTTGGGCCCCGGCGATGGACCGGCATACTGTCGGCTGGGTCCCGGCGGTGGTCGACTTGGACCCGGCGATGGACCGGCATACTGTCGGCTGGGTCCCGGCTGTGGTCGACTTGGGCCCGGCGATGGACCGGCATACTGTCGGCTGGGTCCCGGCTGTGGTCGACTTGGGCCCGGCGATGGGCGGCTGGGCAGGCGAGGTGCTGCTGCTGTGGCGGGCGGTCGGCTAGGTTCCGACGTCTCCCATGGTCGCCATATTGGTGGCGGAACTGCCTCGTTGGCTGGGTGTCCGACCGCCCCCTCTGAAACATAAAAAAGAAGAAAAATGTTTTAGTATCATGAAAAACATAATTTTTGTAAGCATAAAATAATATAGGTAAATTACTGATGTACTGGACTTACCGATATTCCAGTGTGCTGGTGGTTGTGGAAGAACCCATTGTGGTGGCGGAGTTGGTGGCATGCTATGTGGTGGTGACATGCTCTGCGGCACATCCACGTCAATATTTGGGAGCATGCTCCATTGTGAGGAATCACAAGCTCTTTTTGGGCTACTTATTTCTTGAGAATTTCCCTTACGCTTCTCTGGGCGTGATGCTTCATCTGAAAAAGAAAAAAAAATGTATTAGCAATAGTTATAAAGACAAGGGAAAAAAAATAATCTATAGATAAATACGTACTGAAATAAAAAAGGTCGCTGAATGAAATATCCAAATCACCTGCGAACAAATAAATTAATAATATAGACTACTGCTTCAGCACTATACATTTTCATAAATATAGTTACGTAAAAAATATTATCACTACCGAAATCATCCTCAGCGAGAATTTCATCAATGTCTGAAGCAGGAAAAAAAAGCTCATCAGTATATGTGAAAGAATTTAAAACAGCCAGAAAAACAAGTTAAATAACAATAATTTACTTACCAATATCGCTGAATAAGCTAAGATCCTCAGAAGACACTGCGATGATTGAAGTGTTCAGCTCGGGGCGCTCAGAGAAGACTGGATGGCTGAAGGGGGGTCTCAGCCCTATTTATACACGCGTCTGGAGCCATGGAGAATTGGTGTGGGAAGACTGCGCCCACGATGATGAATGTAGTGGCGCAGCTGTGTGCATTCAATTACGAACCCGCATCCTGCAGCTGCGTGGGGAGCGATAATTCGAGTGTGGTGCAGCTGTGCTCATTCAATTACGAACCCGCATCCTGCAGCTGCATGGGGAGCGATAATTAGGGTGTGGCGCAGCTGTGCTCATTCAATTACGAACCCGCATTCAATTAGTTACCGGCACGTGCGCGGCGGGGGAGCGATGTGTGGTGCAGCTGTGCGCATTCAATTACGAACCCGCATTAAATTAAACTCCCCTAGTTCCTCGGCTCCCCTCCGCTCCAAGGCGTGAGTCAATTAGCATTAATTAAAATCAATTAGGGTCCCCCGCAAATCAATTAAAATCAATTAGTCTCAATTAAAATTAATTAAAATCAATTAGCCTCAATTAAAATCAATTAGCCTCAATTAAAATCAATTAAAATCAATTAAAATCAATTAAAATCAATTAAGGCCCCCACGCAATTCAATTAAAATCAATTAAAATCAATTAACATTAATTAAAATCAATTAAGGCCCCCACGCAATTCAATTAAAATCAATTAACATTAATTAAAATCAATTAAGGCCCCCACGCAATTCAATTAAAATCAATTAAGGCAATTAAAAAAACAAGATGGCGCCGCACCGCCCTTCAGGCACTACTGTTAACTATAATCTTTTATTTCACTGTCAGATTTAGTTTCGGCAATAAGCTGTAGCAGAAGAGAGTGAAATATTTATATAGCCAACGTTGAAAATGATGCGAGAGATGCATAACCTGTACCAACGAGTGTGGCGGTCACATTACGGCCGGTTTTGTAGTTAACTTCGAGCCAACTCATCTCAAGTTGGGCCGTGTATTAAGGAGAGTTTGATCAAATTCATTTCAGTCGCTGCCTCGTACGCTAATTCTGTAAACGAATCGAGGAAGCGAGTGCAAAACTCCGTTAATATTACATCAAAGACATGAGCGAGCTCATTCGCGGAGTCTGGTAAAAGCTTCTGCCGGAGTTGTTGTGGTCGGCGCCAGCGTTTCCCAATTTATGAACATCAAAGAAAGAGTAAAACTCGACGAAATTAAGTATACCTGGTAGGGCTACCAGTACACAGGGTCTAATGTAGTTTTCTCAATATTTTCTCCAGCGATTGCATTTAGGTCTATTAATAACGTCGATCGCAATGTATTTTCAACCCAGTCGATGCTGAGGGATACCAGAAAAAAAAATTAACATTTCATAGATTTCATCAGTTCAGTTTGAAAGGCATTGTTACACTACTACTACTCAATAACTATAGATACGGAAAGTAATCACTTAATTATATTCAGTACTCGAAATTGACCGGGCGTTAGGCGTAATTAGGCCTGAATTTTTTCATTTTACGCCTGCAATCTCCGTCAAAGGCGTAGAAAATACGCCTAAACATCAAAAATTAAAAAAAAAAAATACTTTTCAGTATTTCGTTTTCAGCTTAGCATGTTCAAGGAATAATTCTAATAACAAATTTCAATTATAATTCCTGCCGCATTGTTGGTCTATTTCAGAATTTCAAATAATACGGTTCTGATGTTCAGAAGATGTGGCAACAGTGTAGGTGAAGTACCACGAAGTAAAAGACAATTCTAGTTCGTGCGTTTTTCGTTTAACAAAGGAAGTGAAGATATCTCGTAAAATTACTGACTTTAACTTTACACCGTCTGTAAGCACAAGTAGTGGTGATAAAAAGTATTTCAAGCACCAGTAAAGGAGAAATTCCAGAAAATGAAGAACATCAGCTCCTGACAAATCATCAGGCCCATCAGCTACTACCAATAGGCCTGCTCCGACTTCACGCAATCCAGGAAGACAACAAGCAAATAAACAATCAAAAATAATAATAATTAGTAACTCATCAGCTACTGTCCCTACTGAAGGTCATTGTGTAAAATTCAAAAGTTACAGTAATAAATACGCTAAAATCAAGAATTACATTAACCTATTTCACAATTTTGGTACATAATATATTGGTACATTTAGATCTATTTACAGTTTTAAATTGTGTTGGAGTAGGTTGTAAACTATAAAATCTGTATTTTCATAATTATAATTACGCCTGGACATTTCATTTTACGCCTGAGTCTGAAAGTTAGAAGTAACAAATACGCCTGGATTTATAAACGAATTTCTAGCACTGATTATATTGTAATTTTTTTTATGTTTCATTCGACTTGCAGAGTCAGTATAAAAACAGCTGCAGAAATTGGTCAGTGATTTATTTTAGAAGAGCCTTGTGAAAATGTCGCTACTAAAATACAATGAATGACGGGGCTGGTGGTTTGTAACAGGACGAAGGAAGAAACGGATCGTTTGTAATAATATCTTTGTGTGAATCAATCCCTTCCCGGAAGCCGAGATTTCACAGATCTTACAGGAATACAGTTTACCAATATGTGTGTGTTATATTTGGTGCTGCTATCTAGTGGATTTGCAATCATAGCCAGTGTGAAAATTTCGCGAATGAAATGTTTACATAAGAATTGTAAATTAAAACACAAAAGTGTTTTCCTAACGAAAACAAATCCGGAAATCTTCTTACTGTAGAAAACACTCACAGTTTACCGATGCCTCTGTGACATGTGGTGCTGCATTCTAGCGGTAAAGCTATGAATTCTTACTGACGGAAGCGAAGCCTAGCGGCTTGGCTCTGAACTGACTTATACGCGTTTCCTTGATAGTTGATACTTTTTACGTTTACAGGTTTAATTCCAACAAATTTCTTTCTTGCCTTATGGTCTTTCCAAAGCGGAGGCCTTAATCTTTAAATTGATTGCTCATTTTTCGATTTCAGTTAGCTACAAAGAGAGATAACGGGATCGTCACCCAAAAATACCTTTTATAAATAATTATATCTTTAAAATGATACCTCATCTATAGATTTCACTTAGGTATCAAGAGAGATAAATGGCTCACAGCAAAAAAGAACACCTTTAAGAAATAATATATTTAGTAATACAAGGATTTCTTGAGAAACTTATGCAAAAAGTACAAATTATTGACTTGGTGCTTACAACTAAGAAAATTGTCATGAACCCTCACTGGTACAAATGAAATATATTACGTTAACTGAGGGTTAATAACTGCAGTTAATTAAGCTTGGCTAAGTTTCCTCAAAAGATTCCAGTGACTCCCTTAAAGCTTGCTGAATAATCCACCTAGGTTTCCAACTACACTTAACTTTTTAGAACACTTTCTCACATATTTCCGCTTAGGATATTTTCTCCTGTAAGTCATGAAACCCTTCAATTGCGTTGCTCCCTTCGTCGAATCGCGTAGTCGTTACATACCATCTCATCAAAGTTGTCATTAGTTGTTTTGACAACTTGTAATACGTATTACATGTAACAATTAGCAACGTTGGTATCCAGGCAGTAGTTTAGAGGAAACACTCTTATCACTTGATTTGATTCTGTATTAACGGTACGATCCTGAGTGTCCTCTGCTAAACTGCTTCAAAATCATTTTACACTCTCTTCTAGTGGCATCAGACGACACTTCCTCCGAATAAGACGGAGATTTTCAATTAACTCCCACGTCACACTGAAATGTTAATGGAGAGCACTCGACGAATTTTGTTGCACGGGAAACCTGAGTTTCTCGTCGAGACCTAGGCAGCATTCTGGGATACGGGCAAAATATCAGTTCCAAACTTCCTTGATAGAACTCTGAATTATTCCAGCGAGGTTCAAACTTTCGTACTGTGTCGGCTTCTGTGCTAAAGACGTTTCGAGCTTAATCCGCCGGTTTATTATCTTCAATAATGTGAAAGAGTTTTCAGTAGCTTTTGCGGGTAAAGTTTTACGCTTTTATTCTTGCAGTTACCGCTACTAACGTAAAGGCTGGCTGGAGTATTTAAATCATAGCCTAGGCACAAATGTGTAATAGACAATCGTGTTTGGTGGATGAGTGGTTCACGTTCTAGCTTGGCTTATGGGTTCGAGTGCCAATCGCGATCCCATATTCCTTCAGTTTCCTCGCCTTTCATCCTATCTTGGTTATTATGATCTTGACATCGACGTATCGCTACGCCCCAGGAAAAATACGTAATATGGATCCTTTTTTTCATTTTATTTTACGTAGGCTTGTACTTAAAATGCAGTTAATTTCAAAAAATTTAAATGAGGGAAGTTTGGGATGTCTGGGCCGCATTTAGGCTCTGTGGGCCCTTGGGCTATACATGTGGTGCGGGCCCCCCTGTCGGCAGTGGCCCTGGCTGCTTCCAACTATTGATGATTAAATTCGAAATTCGGCCCAATAAATTTATGGGCGACCTTTTTTTTTTTTTTATTGTTCTACTACTGGCGGGGGACCCAGAGTTCTGGTGCGGGCCCCTTCTTTGTGGTGTGGGCCCCCCTTTGTGATGCGGGGCTCCCATAAGCTACAGCCTAAGTAGCATATGCTTAAATGCGACCCTGGATGGATTTCAGAACTGAATTACGGAATGATAAGTTTAAAATTGTTTTTTTTTTACCCTATTGATTAGATGTTTTAGAATATAACTACAATTTATACGAGTGCTTCTACTATGATAGCGCTCCAGTTGCTACTACCAACGCAACTATTACAATTGCGTTTTCAACTAGCGTTGTAGACTTACTAAGAGCATAAACAAGGAATCTATTTCGTAATGAACTCAAGAGGTCCTCAAAAGTTGACGTCCTGGAATGTCTAGAGTGCGTTTGCGAGCAACACCTTGACCACCTGTGGGAACGACAGAAGTTGCTCGAATAATTTCTGGCATTTTTGATCCCAGAAGGCCAAACGACGCATCTGTTGTCGCGTGGTTGATCGAGAAAAGTGAAACAACTTGCCCCTTGCTCATCTTACTATCGACTGAGGTTTCACGATTTCCAGTCGGCATCTGTAAGCCTTGGTATAGGGAAAGGAAACTTGACAATAACTTAACTACGGTTTTGTGAGTAACTCCTTTCGTAATGAATGCAAAGAGATGTAGTTTTTGGATTTATTACAGTCATCATCAAGGGTTCTCTGCTATACAGCAGGTCCACGCACAGTGACAGCCATCCACGCCTCCCTCTGTTCCGCCATTCTCTTAGTTTCTATATATCTCCCGTTTATCATTATATCATCCATCATTTTCATCCTTCGCCGACCTCTTCTCTTCTCTCCGTTTACAGTCCCCTCCAGAGCAGTCTTAGCAGGCATTCGTTCCTCAGTACATTCCCAATCCAGTTCTTTTTTCTGTTTCTTATTGTTTATTATTTATTTATTGATTTATATATTTATTTATTATATTATACATTATATTTATTTATATATACGAGGCGCGTCCAGAAAGTAAGTTCCGTTTGGTAATAAAATGAAATTGTACACAGATACAGAAGAAATTTTTATTGAACAAAATTCTACAACTCCTAAACTACTTTTCCACATAACTGCCGAAATTTTGCAGGCATTTGTCATAGCGTGGCACCAGGTTTTGTATACCTTCTTCATAGAAATCTTCCGCCTGTGTCTTCAACCAGTTGGAAACAGTTTCTTTCAGCTCGTCGTCATTGGTGAAGTGATGACCGCCAAGGAAAGACTTGAGATATAAGAACAGATGAAAGTCTTGCCAGTTCTTCTGTAACCAAAGGTGGACGCCCATTTCGTTCTTCATCGTGCACATCACTACGCCCGCCATTGAACTGTCGGACCCATCTTCTCACCATCGAATCACTCATCGCATTTGGTCCTTAAAAATCGCAAATTTGCCGATAAATTTCACTTGGTTTCACTTTCCTCGTATTCAGAAACCGAATCACAGACCTGATTTCACAGGTGGCGGGACTTTCAATCAACGCCGACATTTCAAACAAGCACAACAAAGCGTACGTAACTGACAGCGATCTCCAAATGGTGCACGTTCTTCCCCTTGATACACATCGTCTACAGCTCATGTGCGGAACTGCAATCGCAGCGCTGCAGCGGAGATAAATTGAAACGGAACTTACTTTCTGGACGCGCCTCGTATATTATATTTATTTATATACTTATATATTTATTGTTTATATTTATATTATTGTTATATTAATATTTATTATTATATTATACTATATTACTACAGAAAAGAGGAAAATATATAGTAAAATCTTGTAAGCATAAAGGCTATAGAAAAATAGTACACATATCACGGGAACCCCGATAGTAAATCATTTAATCTCAAATAGTGGTAGTAGCCTTTCTGAGACAGCAGAGGGTGGAACAGTGATAGCATTGCGTAGTACGCTGATAACCATTCAACTAGTCTCCAAAAGTTCACATCACTAAATGCGTCTGATACTTTGTTTTAAATTCGCTTTTGTGAGGTCTAGTAGTGGGAAAAGACGCCTGTCATTGGCTGGACATTCTCGTGATTGTCAGGTGGAGATTGCATGGTCTTTGGAAGCTGCTGCGCGTGCTAGCGTTGTCACTGGGATTCTCAGAGATAATGGAGCATCCACAAAATACGTAGCTCCATTTTGGCCTCCTGTGAACAACCCCCTCTCCCCTCCCCATCTCCCCACGTATCACGTAGCTTCTTTCCCTATTGATTCCAGAAGACATTTTCTACTGTTTTCTCTTGTCAGACTATTCTAAATTATATACGGAGATAATTAAATGACAGAAATAAATATTTACATGCTGTTGTGTTGTCGCGTGCTGACCGAGCGAGTAGCGAACTTACCCACTGTGGGTCCGTTCCAGCGTCTACTTACTGCCAGCTGAGGTACTTCCGGTTTCCAGCCGGCATCTGTAAGTTCCTAGCTGGGATAAAAATACATGCACAGAGACTTAATTTGCGTAAAATCGGGACGTAGGTGCTCCTTGAATAATGTAAAGAGTTGCGGTTACTTGATTTATTGTGAAAGCAGCTGTGTGGTACAGTTACAAGTTATTGGTACATGAAATCGGTGTTTTCTGATATTGGGATAGTGGACCATAGGATCCGATGTTAAGAGGGAGGATGATTGGAAAAATGCCTAAAATGGCCTGACTGGGCGGTAACAGGTCCTCACTACCAAAATTCACATCGTGGACTGGGCGAATCGTGCACGCAAAAAGGCGCCCTCGATTCCGGAAGGTGGGGAAAGCCTTCCTCTCATTGGCTGTTTGTCACGACGATAATGCGTGTGGTTCACGTGTTCATAGTGTGTAAGCCCCGTGTACCCGTCGTGCTATACAGTGTTCCCAGTAAGCACTGCCAGACCAGCGTCCTTGGCGCGGGTGTCGTATATGAGCGGTGTAACCTTCGTACTACTGTGCTGGCGTGGAAGCACTCCGCCTTCATTACCGCTAAACTCTATACTAAAATCTATACAAAAATCAGCTACCGCGACAGTGTGTCCTGTACCTCATTTTAACTGTGACAAATAAAATGAATGAAAAGCTACGTGGCCGGGCTCGGAACCCCCCCCCCCCTCCACTTAGCTCAACGTACGTTTCCAGCTACCCCTCCCCCACCACCTAGGCTGAGCCACGCAGTTTATGGAAGCTCCCTGATTCCAAAAGTAGCCTGTCCTTGAAGCGAGGAGTAGCCAGGCGTTACGTTGTTTCCGCTGGCTTGTCTCAGGAAAATGTCCATAAGCTACGTGTATCATCCAAGGGAGGAGGGGTGGTAGAAAGGTATGATAAGCTACGTGGGGGTAACCTATGCAAGAAACGTTTTCGTCGATAGCGAGGTCATTAGAAGAGGGATGGTATTGGAGCAAGGAACTGGAAGGAATTCGGCCATGGCCTTTTTGAAGGCAGCATCCCGACATTCGCCTGCAGTGATTTGGGAAACCCTGGAAAACCCAAATTTGGATGCCCGCGTGCTCCCGTATGCGAGGCCAGAACGTTAACCGTTCACCCACCACGCTTGGTCCCAAGAAACGTAGCTTTTCATCAATTTTATGTGTCGCGGTTAAATTAGTGGACAGAATACACAACAGCATATGGATACTTATTTCCGTGATTTAATTATATCCCTATTTTAGATACCCTATTTACTGGCAGTAAAATGCCAGTCTTAGTCACGATGTTCATTCACGCGGTGACGTCACGCTTCTCGCCTCTGCTTACAACTACCAGTGTTGTTGTTGTAGGTTATGCGCGTTATTTAACAACAGTTCTATTTAGCTAAGCACCCGATAATAAGTACTGATAGAAGTGTATGTATTTAATTTTAATCGACATATTAAATATTAGTTGCTTATATTTTTTTAATACTCATCCGATGTAGAAGTATTCATAAAATTATTTGCCCATTGATATATATGTAGTATAAAACCTTTAATTTTCGATTAGCAATGTTAGCAGGTTTATATTTTATTATTTTGTTAGATTGTTATTTAGCTTCAGTCAGAATTACAACTGACATTTGACGTTACAGCAGAGGGCACGAGTAATTTAATTTTTTTAAAATAATTCTAATTGTTTTCATGAGTGTCCTGTTACTGAAATCATTACTTCGTTTGAACGAAAGTAGTTTCACACTGATCGCGATCTTTGCAGCCTAGACTGCAATTAAAACCAATATTACGTGGCATAACGTATGCTGTTAAGATTTATTTTTATTTTACTTTACTCTCTCTGACGCCATATAACTGATGCCATTAATTCAGCCGCATGTAACTATTTCTGCCATTCAAACGTTGTAATTTAGGTTCTGAATCACAGTTAACAACAAAAAAGTTTGCAATGTCTTATTGGCACTAACATGCGATACAGTGAATGCATTGAGTCACGTATGATTGAAACATCCATTAGCAAGAGGCAATTTTACTGGAGTTTGTGGATAGGTTGAAATTCAACTGAAACATTTTAGTACAGCACTAGTCACGAAGAATTGCATTGAGATTTATTCTATAACAATTCTGCGAAGACGTGACTTTACTTTAATTTAATTGCAATGGAGCGCACGCTCCTGTGGCAGCACACCCATTTTCCCCATTTCCCGCACCCACCTACATTTACCCTCTAAAAATTTCAACTTTAAATTCTTTCAACGATGTTCGTAAATTGTTCATCAATTCTCTTGGTAACTTATTCCAATACCTGAACCCCTTACATAAAAAACAGAATCATCCGACACCCTTGTGCCTGAAATTGAGTGCCAGCTTGTAGTCATGGTCATCGTTACCCTTTTATGCATTACTTTTATTCTTACAGCAATATCTTTCAATGGCTCATCATCATATCTGTTACTGATTGCGTTCTGCTGTAATTTCCAGAAACAAATCTAGCAGCCCGTTTTTTGCATTCTCTACATTACCTGTAGCTGATACTCAAAATGTGGATCACATACTACAGCACCATATTCAATCAATGGTCTGATGTTTTGTAACCCAATTTCTTTACTTCTTTCGAACATCCCCTCATCACTCTCTCCAACAAGTGCAGAACTTTAAAACCTTTTCCTACTACCTGTCCAATGTGATCTGCCCAGTTAAGCTTGTTATCTAATGTAATGCCAAGATATTTACATTTCGACTCTTCAATAAGCAATTCTTTTCGCACCTTATAATCATAATAAACCTTTAGTTTTTTATTTGTGTATCTAATAAGCTGACTCTTCTTTGCATTTATCTTCATCCCATGTTTACCAACCTAACCCGATATCCTGTCCAGATCACCCTGCAACTGTTCACATTCCTCTGCCGTTTTGATCATTTTATATAGCAGCATTATGTCATCTGTAAACAATCTAATTTCTGATAGTATATCATCAATACAATCATCAATTGGAATAACTAATAGCAATGGTCCCAATGCACTACCCTGTGGCACTCCCATTATAACTTCCACTTCTTTAGACACAGCGTTAAATCCGTCATTTTCGACGGGTTTTGAGGCTAGTTTTATATTATAATGGGCGATGGAAAATAATTATTTGTAATACAATTTGGGTATGGTGGTGCATGATTCATGTGGCAGGTGATAAAAAGAGATAAGTCGTTAGTACAGAAGTAGTATGGAAGATCTCCGTTGGGTTTTGAGTATACGGTGATTTGCGGATCGCCCTTACAATGCGTTGAGCATACACCGAGACAGTGGTGCTGTCTCCGGGCTGGTGACGTCACTACCGTTCAAGGATACAGAGATCCGCTGCCCGCCACAAATTTTGCACCAAACGTGGTGAGTGAGGAGGCAACGCATTCGGGAGGACGCCGGTTCGAATCCCCGTCGGACCATCCAAATTTTGGTTTTCCATGATTTCCTCAAATCACTCCAGGCGAACGCCGGGATGCTTCCTTCAAAAGGCCGTGGCCGAATTCCTTCCCGTTCCTTGTCCCCAGTCCCAGCCCGCCTCTAATAACCTCGACGAGGCGTACACTATAAGAAAAAAAAATGGCCAGCCAATGACGGAAATCTACATACAACGTGAAGCTGTATGCTGCATACTTTGAAGTTAAAGTGCTGACCACAGAGAGGAAGGACGGGACAAGACATCCAAGAAGTCCAATCCGTTTCTGATTCTGTTCATGGATGGTTATGCTAGCTCCGGTGGTAAGGAATTTCTAATACGAGGGTTGTTTCAATAATAAGGTTCCCACATTTTTTTTTTTTTTTTTTTTTTTTTTTTAGATACAAGGAATTTTATTCGAAAAAACGATTACACCATTGGAAACGTTGATCTTTAAGCTATTTTTCCACATAGTCCCCATTTTTTTCTATGCATTTTTTCTGTCGAGTAATCCACTTTTGCATTCCCACTTCAAAGAAGTCCGCCGCCAACCCGTTGAGAAACTTGGAAACTTCTTCTTGCTACTCCTCGTCCGTCTGGAATCGTAGACCGCCTAGGTGCTCCTTCAATTTCGGAAACAGATGGAAATCGCTGGTTGCCAAATCGGGGCTGTAAGGGGGGTGGTCAATGACATCCCAGCCAAATTTGTCGATTAACTCCTTCGTTTGTTGCGATACATGTGGACGGGCATTGTCGTGGTGCAGCCTTACACCTTTGCTGAGTTTTCCCCTACGACGATTTTGGATTGCCCGTCTGAACTTTTTCAAGGTCTCGCAATAACCTGTAGGGTTAATGGTGGTCCCTCTAGGCATAAAATCAATGAACAGTACACCACGCTGGTCCCAAAACACCGATGCCATGATTTTTCCTGCTGACAGCTGCTGCTTAAACTTCTTTGGTGGTGGCGATCCGGTGTTTTTTCCATTGGCGCGATTGTTGTATTGTTTCAGGAGTGACGTAATGGCACCACGATTCATCCCCGGTAACAATGGAATCAAGGAAGTCTTCGTTATTGTCGTCGCATTCACTGCAGAACTTCCGAGCACAGTCGACGCGCTGCTGTTTGTGGACTTCTGAAAGCGTATGCGGCACCCAGCGCGCGCACACCTTGTGGTAGCCTAGCTTTTCATTCAAAATCCTGTCAATTGAAGCTTCAGAAGCCTCAGGAATTTGTGGCAGCCAGTTGCCGGATGGTGATTCGCCGATCTTCGAGCAGGATTTGCTCAACTTTCACCACAACGTCGTCGGAGATTGACGGCCTCCCTCTTCGTTGTTCGTCGTGGACGTCCGTACGGCCGTTGGCAAACTCCTTACACCATTTTCGGACGTATTGAATACTTATACACTTTTCCCCATACACTTCACTTAATTGCCGATGAATTTCTACAGGTGGTAACTTTCTTGTGTGCAAAAATCGGATGACCCCACGAATTTCACACCTGGTGGTGACGGCGATGACAGGCTCCATCACTTATGGCTATCAGGCTGGTACTGACCGTTGCAGAGCCACGCTGATTGTTGGAATCGGTGGTGGGGGATCCGGCGAACACGGTGGTGTTGCCAGATTTCGCATTGCATCATGCATGGTAAGGGTACAGAGTTGGGAACCTTACTTTTGAAACAACCCTCGTACTAGTCAAGGTTTTAATCAGCCGATGTTACATGATCGGGTCATCCAACTGTGGAGGCGCCGTATTACGTTTCATGAAAGCGTCATGTCTGCAAGGTAGATATGGACATTTACTAGGCAAATATTTTGTGACCACAACAGGTCTATAGAAGGTATGATCTCCACCACTACCTATTCCAAGATATCCGAACTTCAACAACTCAGTATACGATAAATTCATCGAAACAATATACTATTAAGAGACGTCCACTGGTTTTTTATTACCATGGAAGCGTCATACACGATTTAAAGTATCAATGCTCAATATTAAATCCCTAAGAAATTACTGTATATCGCATTTCGGAGTAATAGCTGAAGAACGCCTTAATATTATTTGAAATACTTCTTTGCATTAATGTTTTCATAAAAAAGAGGAACCCGAATGAATAAATAGTTTTATGATTGTTTTTCGGTTTTTATTGACCATTATAAGGTAATTAAATTAAATACAGTTTAATAGAGTCAGTGTGCAATCATTCATTTCAAAATGACTTTTCATAAATAAATTAAGAATTCATAATCGCTTTTAAAATATTTATGCACGAATTTAAAAATTGTGACAGAGGTTTCATTCATGAAAATTTAATACACGAACTGAAATGCGCGGATTCATTTCAACGTGAACTCATATTCGCTTACAGACGTCACACAGGATTTTTCAAACCAGTGATAGTTCGTATTGTTTTAATGTTTCAGAGAAAAAGCTGTTTTGATACAGATTGCCAGCGTATCACCACACAGCTCGATGAGAAAGTAACTCTAATTTTGTTCTGTCAAGTGAATGACAGTGCATCCTTAATTATTGTGCTCACTGAAGTGTTATTTCAAGTTCAAAATGTGATGTGAAATGGTACTGTACAATAAACTGTGAAAGGCTTATCGGAAAAATTTTCCCAGCGATTTTTTTCTATCCCATAACCTATGGAACTCCTTTAAGCAGGCAAAAGAATCCTTTCCTGGTTATGCAGAAAGAAAGGTGACGGAACTGCAGCAATTAAAAAACAATAGAACGAGCTCTTCTAAGGGTTTATTTTTTAACGCGGCTAATATACAGGGTCCGGCAATAAAACCTCCCTCATTTTAATGTGTTGTCACATAAAAACTAAATATGATAGAGAATAATTACTTTTATTTATGAAAAATACATACATTGCCATTTTTAATTATTTGGTTTTAAAAATTATATCTGTCCTCCATTGTTGACACATTGACAAAGTCTATCCAGAAAGTTCTCCTTACATTTTCGCGTCATTTCTCTTGGAATGGCTGCCAATTCTTGGGTAATGGCCTCTTTAAGTGCTTGCAGTGTTGTGGGACGATGTTTGTACACTATAGGCTTTAAGTGTCCCCAAAGATTGGTGAATGTTGCATAGACACAATCACACGTGCCAAATTTTCCGGCGTTGTTGCTGTCCGAGGACGGCCTGTAGGTTTTTTTTTTAGTGCTGAACCTGTCTTTCTAAAGATTGACACCCACAGTTGAATAGTTTTTCTATCCGGGACACGATCATGTAGGCCAAGTTCGAATCGTCTCCGAAAATCTGAGAACAACTGTTACGAATAAATTCGTCCACAACAAACGCACGATGCTCACCAAGCCACGACATGGCGCACACTGAAAATGGCAGGTACCCCTCTTTAAAACAAAACACACTCCACATCAGTATCCTCACTACAACCCGCACACCGGCTACGTGAAATGTGGGAGGTTTTATTGCCGGACCCTGTAGTTTGTACCATTTTATCAATTAATTAACAATGATGAATGATATGAGGAGACTGGTTTTGGTAATACCTCAGGAAGGAAATAATGACTGTACTAAAGAAAGATGGTTTGCCAATAATTAATAATTAGCACGATGGGCTATTGTAACCAATTCATCAGAATTTTTATAATTATAGAAACGTATTAACAAGCAATTATCTGTCGTGTTTTTTATATACGCAATAATTTTAACTATAACGTGTTAAAAGAAAATGTCTTATGGACATCACAGAGAAATATGCTACATGCCACACGGGGGAAAGGGCAGGATGGTAGTTTCAAGCCAAAAACCGCGTCAGCCAGGGGGGTTGGGTTAAAAAAAAAAAGGCCGAAATCGTGCTTTATGGATGCAACCTTACCATTGAATATATGGGCATGAGGAGGTAAATATATGAGTTCGCGACTTCCCGACATGATATGACGTGTAGCGCTGATGATATTCGCGTTGTACGCTTTTTGGATACGAAAACTCTTATGATTTCGCTTCACCAACATAGCAAGTAATATAAAGCAGGACGTTTTGCGCTTGGATAGCAGTGTAGATTATAATTCTATCTAACATTTTTTAAATTATTATTATATTTTTCTATGTTCATGATATAAACTCACAGTCTTTATCCGATTTTGATGGAACTTTACAACTAATATGAAAAAAACTGTATACGTTTGATTTATAAAAACCTAAACCTTCTCCTCCTTTCCTCTCCTACCTTAATTTCTGTCAACGTTTTTCATACATACCCACAATTTTTATCATATTTTGGTAGTACTTACCCCGACCTTCACCCCTGTCACAGCTTGCTGTGTAATATGAAGTAAGCCAGAACGCTTCCATGGTTCGGATTTCACGTTTGACTGCAGGTCCCCTGTACGTTGTAACACTACCCGGTTAGGTTAAGGTAGCTAGGACAGGGGCGCAATACGCAGCCAGTAGAAACCCTGTCACCAGGTCATTACGACCACAAGCAATTATTAATTATTATATCTGTAGCCATAAGTATGACGTCTTGCGCGTAAGATATTCACAGTTTTAACTTCTGTCGGCAGTCCCCAATGGCTGCAAGGTTTTTTTATTAGTTTTTGCTGGAGAGAGGTTGACTGAGTGGAGCTGGTACGAGTGCAGCCACTACGTTCTATAGTCCGAGCAGATCCGCAGAATCGCCCACCGCGAGTCGATGGACTGTGCGAGCGATGCGGGCCTTGTGTCGGAGGATCTTTGTATTCAACAGGCGGCCTACTGGAGTTGCTGTCAGGGAGTTGGAAGCGCAAGATCGATGGTCGGATCTCGTAACCTCCGGAAATTTTTACAACAGACAACCTCTCTCGCATCTCCATCGGTGCTGAGACGTGAATGCGAAGATTGCCGAACTTAATCGCATGTTATGGGTCAGAACTACCCGATACCAGCATTTACCATAGTTAATTTAGGCACTGAACTTCAGAAAACTTGTGTGGGGATAACATTTACGCTTCCTTTTTTATTTTCTAGCATGTCGACGTCAAAGTCATCAGAACCGGAAAAGTACGGGGAACAAGGAATGGGAGGAATTCGATCAAAGACTTGGAATAGTTGTAGGAAGCTATGTAAAATTATTAATATGTGTGTGTATGTGTATGTGCGCGTATGTATGTATGTATGTATGTATGTTCGTGTCTGTCTGTCTGTCTGTCTGTCTGTCTGTCTGTATGTATGTATGTATGTATGTATTTATGTATGTATGTATGTATGTATGTATGTATGTTCATACTCATTTGTAAAAATTAGCTAACTCTATGATGACTACTGCCGCCAGGTTACCGTATTCTCATTGCTGATATAGAAAACTAACTAATAACCATCAAATACATTCAATGTCATTGTTAGCTTAGTAACTAACTTCATGCAACTTGATAAGCTTGATCACATCAGTTTATACTTACATGCTGAACAAAATTCAACAGGCATTTTCAAACCAGAAATTTAATCACATGAGTATGTTAAAATTGAAAATATATTGGTGATGAGGCATGAAAAGTAATAGATCGATGGGAAAAGATGACCATGACCACAAGCTGGCACTCAATTTCAGGCACAAGGGTAAGGGGAAGATTCTCTTTTTTAGGTAAGGATGTCAGGGACTGGAATAAGTTACCAAGAGAAAAATTGAATAATTTACAAAAACTGTTACGAAACACACGGGAGCGGACCATATTTGGGCATAACAACAACCGGAACATGACGTCACCAAGCAGACCCGCCCTCCGCGCGAGTTCCCCTCCTCTCCCGCCCGGTAGCCCTATATAGAGACTACCGCTAGGCAGTTTTAGTTAGTTAAGCAGGGCTTGACAATGGGAGCAGTGCCGGCTCTCGAAACGTCGCCAGTCGACTTTTATTTGACGCGGCTAGAATCCCGAGAGTGTTTTCTACAGTGCTGCCGCCGCGAAAACGTTCACAGTTATTTAATTTACAAAAACGTTGAAAGAATTTAAAGTTAAAATTTATAGGGGTCTAATGTAGGTGGGTGCAGGAAAGGGGGAAGATAAGTATGTAGGGAAATGGCCACCGGAGCGTGCGCTCCATTGCAATTTTAATTAAATATTAAATTGGCTCATAATGTCCATCTTCTTCTAGGCAAACGACCAGTTGGAAGACCAAGAAGAAGATGGACAGACCAACTGAAGGAGGACATAGAGAGAAGAGGCTGGAACTGGGAATATTTCACGGAAAGAGAAACTTTTCTGGATAGGAGATAATGGAAGATCATCTACAACAATCAAGGCTCGTTAACAACACCCGGAAAACTGAAGATGGTCCCCAACGATAATGATGATTGGCTCAGAATAGATACAAGGTGCTGGGCTATTCTGTATCAGGATATAAATAAAATTAAAAACGAAATTGGAATTTGAACCGAAGTCCTCGCAACATTTAATGAAAAGCGAAATTAAAATCCTGTGAAAATAATTTGTACTCAAATATATTAAAGCAAGATGGAAGTGAGTAAATGTAGCATAAATGATAAGAAAAATAATTTGTACTCAAATATATTAAAGCAAGATGAAAGTGAGTAAATGCAGTACAAATGATAAGAATAAAGATTAGTTATACATAAATAACATCAGTTGTAATAAGCGAAGTAGAAGAATTAGATTACTTTTAGTTTCAAATACCGACGTTTAACTTAAAAAGAACTTTGTAAAACTGTATTTATGGTGCGTAGCACCTTACGGAAGTGAAGCTTGGACTTTATGACAACTTGAAAAATATTTTTTTTAAAAAAATGTTGCGAAACTGTATAATTTTGAAAAGTGAGTGATAACGTACGTAATTGTGAATTATGTCATATGAGATATAATCTTGCAGAAAGTTCGTGAGTAATACTTAACGCATGCATTCTGAATTGCTTAGTGAAAAAGACAGCTGAACGAAAGATATACAATGAAACATAAAGATTGTGGTGAAGGAATTAATTTATTAGACATGTAGTAAATTATACCATGATACCTGTCAATTCCGTAACACTAAATATGAATTCAAACTACTTCCAAAAACAACTTTGACCCACTGTACTATCACATAATGAAGATCAAGAAAACTCCTTTTTTTTATATTAACATGCAAATAAACAACTGGAAGAGAAAGAATACTCACAATTTACATCAATAGAAGTTTCCAGTCTAATAAATACAGAAAATTAAATGAATTAACAGAAACTCAGATATCTAGTTTTACCACCAGTATTTCACTAAACTATAATAAGCAAAATTTTTACCATCAGTTGCAAGCATTTTAACTATACTCGTATTTTGATTCCAAAGCTCAATACGTAGGAACATTCTAATATGCAAACCTGTTCAGTTGGTTGACTAGCTGTTAAATGACCTGAACCAAACTCAGCCTACATGACATAGAGAGTAGTTATTAATCACTCTAATCGAAATAATCGATAATAGACATGTAAGAATTGGCGTTCAGTTGCAGAAATTCCAACTCTATTTCTATCATCACGTTATTTTTGTAAGCAACCACTAGTCTATATGTCTATGTTAAGAACCAATATTTATTTTTACTGGTTTTTTTTTTTTACTTTTTTCTGAGGATATTTTGATCAGCAGTCATTACATCAACATTCAGATGTAGTGTCAACACACGCTGTAAACTGATGGTTGCTGAATACTACAATTGTTGCCATCCACTTTATGGCTTTTATGTTTGGATTCTAAGCTCAATTTTAGTGCATACACCAAATTCAGTAAAAAAAAATGTAAATATGCCTTACAAATGCAACTTACGCACTCAACGAAAATGTAGTTTCCTTAAGAAAAGCGTACAGTTAAATACAAACTGGTCCCTGTGTACACTCGCAAAAAGCTTCTATGTATTTTTCTGTGTGTTTTGCGTGTGTCTTTTTTTATCTTTCTTTCGTTAACACTCAAGAGTACGTATACTGCATTTACACACTAAAGAGGAACGTTGACCAAGTTCATCTCGTAAAGAAATGAAAATTATTAAAAATGAAAGGCACACTTAAGTAGATTATTGTGTGTTACATCCAACCTTAGTCTGTAAGTTATGTTTAGAGCTTTTGTGTCGGAGAACATCTTGGATAAAATTATCTAACAACCGTTCGTGCAACAAATTTTATTTGATAACTAGCCTCGCACCCGCGACTTCGTACGCGTGGATTAAGAATTTTTTTGCCAGAATTAAATATAGAAAGTTGTAGGTAACGAAGGATTGGTCCCAAACAATATCGAGTCGGCATAATATGACAGGAAAGCTATCACTATATCATTCTACCGTCGAACTTACCGCTTGAAGAGAATCAATTTCCAACATATTTCTGTCACTATTCGATAAGATCTCAAAATTTCGTGACTAAAACTGTTAATCATACTGGAATAAATATCCTGTGCCCTTCATACAGCTTTCCTTACAAAATTCCATCACAACGATATAGCCATTTAGTCGTCAAAACGTAACAAAAAGACAGAGACTTACTTCCGTACTTATATTAGTATTACTGTGGTTCTCACTCACACACTGACTGCGAACAATACCTGAGGGATCATTATAACGTAAAAAAGTGTACACCTACAAAATTGCAAGACTACCTACGATTTGCCTCGAATTTCACCCCTAACTTTCTAATATCTACAGTTTAACATTCAATCCGAATAACCTACGGCCCAGGCCTGACTCTTACGATGAAAAACAATTTTTTAAAATCTTAGCCTCGACGGAGATTTGAACCGGAGACCACGACATTCGTAAGCAAGATCTTTAGCCACTGAGCTGCCAGTTCACTACACGAAAACACGCTCTGGAGACGTCCACATCCAACGTGTCTGTCTATCGCCGTATTTCGAAGTTATGAGACAAAATGTGTTATTTATACAGATAATTTTTCAACCAAATGTAGACTATTTTTCTCCTTGTTTCAAAGGATAAGTGTGCAAAGTTTCATCGACATCGGATGAAAACTGTGGATTTCTATGAAGAACAAACAAACAAACAAACAAACCAACAAACAAACAAACAAACAAACATACATTCATCTTTATATATAAAGATGAACTCCTAAGTCAGTCAAAAATCACTGGTTGAACCCAGATTTCTGGCTCATAACTTAAATAATTTTTCAAAGATTAAATAACTGATTGGGCCCGGCGCGTAGTTCAGGCGGTAGACCGGGTTCGGTCCCCGACGCAGCCGAGGGTCTTTCCTCGAAGTTGAACGTCCGGAACGGCTCTGCGGGACCACTCAGCCTGCTACCCAATGAGTACCGTGGAGGAAACTTCGCGGAAAGGTATAAGAACGACCTGAAAGTGGCACTGACCCAGACACACCTATTCTTGTACCAATGGTTGTAATGGAAATGCGTAGCTCTATCTCCGCGAATCCTACGGGAAGCGGCAGGAGCTCCGTTACATTTTTTAAATAACTCATTCCATGTGTTGTAAATACGAATGCTAACATTTTTCTTCGAAAAAACCAAGGCTTTTATATCTTTATCGAACGAATATAATCAAAAAGCAACCGAAAATGCTGGTGTATGGAGACTCCTTCGGCTGTAAATATACCGTCTGACGTCATCACGTTATAACGGCTCTCCGACTCCGACCTTTAACGAAGTTGTATTTTAAGAATTATTTGAAGCAGCAACCTGAGAGTGAGTGAATATGGTTTTGTATATTTTTTCTTGTAATTAAGTGTGAATTTGTGGAAATTAACATTATTTTATGGAAAGAAACTATGTAAATACTATTTGATATGTTCAAGTACAGAACTATGCAAGAAATAATAGTTAAAAGTTTAATTCTGTGTATTGAAGTGAACAACGATGTTTGGAGAACAATTTTGACAGTTTGGACTGATTTATGTTAATAATTGTGTGTGTAAATATCTTTGTCATTTCTATACATTTCACGATGAATGTGAATGATTTTGTATTAATTCTGATTGTTTTTAATGTGATTTTAATTGTTTAAGTATTGTTAGAATTCGAGAAACACTGTCGAAAGTCTATGAAATATTCTGCAATTTTCTGTAAAACCTATATAATCGGCAGAGACTAGTAGTACTTTTCTCAGAGTATTGGGTACTCTTTGAAAGATAGTTGGGTTTTGTTCAAAGTTATAATCGTTGGAGTATTTGTTTACGTTTGCACCTAGTATCTTTGGAGTTAAATGTCTTAAAGGAAAATAAACCGACTTAAATCTGAACTAATCCAATCTCTAGTGTACCTTTCATACCGTCTCTCCTAAATAACCACATTGTATTCTAAAAAAATCTAAATATTCTATATACTATTACAGCGATATCTATGGATACAGTATGTAATTGAAACATCAACATCGAACGAATGTATATATAAACAAAAAGCAACTAATGTTATGTTGATTTAAACGAAATAAATAGTTTTCTTTCAATGTTCTGGCAATTCATTTGTTCACAGTTGCCTAACTAAATAGAATTGTTATTATATAACTGTAGTAACCTCAAGTTTGTAGTAACTTCTCTTTGTTAGTCCGGCAGTGAAGGCCTGCCGCGTGAAGTTAGTGTTATATACACGATAAGCATAGTATCCTTCTATTAGTATTGATTTTCTCTTCGATCATAAGCAACAACCGTTTCTTAAATATCTTACATTGGAAGACGTTATTTCTAAAAAAATAATAACAATTTATAATATTTTATAATCAGTGTAACACAACAGTAGTTAAATTTATATATATCAGTGATTATTGCCAGGGAAAAATGTCCTTCACACTTAAGCACTCCATAACTAATAATAATTATTTCAGAGAGTATTATTACTGAGTTAGAAGGAAAAACAACTTTATAATGAATGGGATGTTTCTACTCCATAAAACCGGTTCATTACTCTCTTAGCCGTCGCAAGAAAAATTGTGAAGAATGCTATTTTCTGTTACGAACACTTAACTACAATGTTTAACATACATCGAGTTATAGATTTTTCACAAATTAACTAAAGAAACACAAGCATATAAACTTACCAGTTATGCAGCATTAAATATTGTTTTTTCATTCTTTTTCGTAATAGCGAAAATATGCTTTCTGAGATTTTTAGCTGTAGTGCAATAAATCATGTAAACATATTCCTAAATTTCATTTATTGCAAGTCAAAAGAAATAGCTCTATTTCAGGTGTCAATTCAAGAATTATTTCAGGAGGTTTTAAAAAAAATGCTGCCAAAAAATTAAAAATCTGTTGGCATAGACCTGATAACTAAAACTTGTATGATTTCCGTGCACAAAAAAAATCATCATTCCTCAGTTCTGAAAAATTATACACAATGGATACAGTGCGCAAAAAAAAAAAAAAAAAAAAAAAAAAAAAAAAAAAAAAAAAACCTGATGTTTAGTTAAAATTTTGTTCTACTGAGATAGTTTCTCTGCAATAACGTACGTGCTGAAAACACATATGTTAAAAATCTTTACAGCAGTAATTTAAGTTTCATCTAATGAGAGAATTCAAACGTTTCGTTTACAATATTTGCTAACGGTTTGTTTGGCTCTGATGATAACTGTGTAAAATAAATAAACAAATCGGAAGGGGCGAACGGTTGGCAGCACCTGGACTGAGCGACACTAGCGCCGCGGTGTCCGGTGTGCGAGTCAGTTAGTTCGCCCTCCGGCCGATATTAAATTATTTCGGAACAATGGCGCCTGTAAAATATCTGTTTCGGCGCGGTGTGTATAGTTGGGTTTTACTGTCGTGGCACCCGATACCAAATGAATTGAATTCCGAGCGAAATTTAATTAACAGCGCGGCCCGTGATGCGAGGCGAGAGAACCCCGTTTGATTCACGGGAGCGGCCGAAATAAAACACTGCGCAAGCCGGGATTTAAATTCGCCACACGTGTCCGCGTGCTCGCGATTTAGAGGTCGAATTCCGCCGCTAATCGCTGTCCAGCCTGCGCGAGCCGACATATTGTTTAACGGCCTCCAAGTACTTTTTCGCGCAAATTCATTCAGCCGTTGTCGCTCAATGAATAGCGCCTGGCACACCACTAAATCGCAATGGAAGGTATGAATTTGAGCGAGTCGCTTTGATAGTGTACATGAATATATATCTGTTGAATTTTTTCTATACAGCACGATGAAACACGTTATTTTGTCCAAGATGTGAATGCCATCAATGAAGTAAACATTCAATCCAAACATACAACCTTTTCATCTTCTTCTTTCGTTTCACCCTCTTTGGGATTCGATGAACCAGTCACTCCTTAGCGACCAGAATTTCTTCATTCTCTCGGAATTTTTTCTTTTCTCCTCTTCCGAGATGATGGGTTCTATAAAGTAATGACTTTTCCGTAATTTTTAATTCTCTTAGGTCTTTTCCAATTTCTGTGAATTAATTAGACTTCGTTATTCGGTTATGGAAGAAATCAAAAATTTGTTTCGTTAGTCTACAACAGTTCATTCTGAGAAGATGTCCGTAGAAATTTATTCTCCTTTGAAGGGTAGTATCTGAAAGTTTTTCCGTTTTCTTGTAGAGAGTCTTGAAATTTTGTTCCTATGATTTTTCTTAACAACAACCTTTTGTATGTATATATGTTCGTTTCGGTCAACTATGAAATGTTAATTCTTTGTTTGGCTTGAATTCGCTATGGATGTTGTAACAGCCCTCATACCTAAACTTAAATGGAATTTTATTTTATGAAGACTTATAGTAAGCTAGAGTTTGGTTGAATATGATCTTGTATATTTGTTTTTCAATTAACTGTAAATCATTGTATATAGACTTTGTTTTATGAAAAGAAATTGTTTAAAGGCCACTTAAAATGTTTAAGAACAGAATTGTGAAAGGGAATTGCTTAAATGTTCGTAATTCCAAGTATTAATGAAAGTTACGATGTCTAAAGGACAATTTGCTACAGTTTAAAATGATTTCTGTGAATAATTTTGTTTAAGTATCTTCAATTTCCATTTCTGACCATTTTGTATTGATTGTAAATGATTATGTATTAATTCTGATTGTTTTTAATGTGTTTCAATTGTTTAAGTATCTGGCGGAAGCTTTTGAAGTGTTCTAGAAATTTCGATGCAGTTTATTTAGAGGTAACATCCGAGACAGAGAAACAGTTTTCACCGACTCAATTTACTACGGCCAAATAATGTATTGTCTGTGGAATAAGAGTTGTATACAATCGCTGGATTGTATGTATGGATATAAACAGTAACTTTGACATCGTGTTTATGAAAATAATAGCAAGTTTGAATTTAACTGTATCGTGGACCAGTTATTTGTCATATTAATTAAACCACGAACAATCTAATATGGCGACCGTGTACAGCGACAAGGGATTATTAATGTGTACACACCAGTGTTACAACTAAGGTTGTTAGTCCTGGAGGGGAACTACAGTTTAAAGTAGAATCCTAACCACGGAAACGTTCTGGCGTACTTTATATTACACCGCGTCTTGTGCCAGAGGTGAAAGTAGGGTTATGGGCTTTTAAAAATCCCCACCGAGACAGGTATTAGTACCGAGGACCTTTCGATCTGCAGTCAAACGCATTAACCACTGAGCAAGCAGGTCGCTGCCAGCCTTATCATTTCGCATTGTCTTGAAAGTAAAGAAAATGAGCTCAAATATAATACAGATTACACGTTTTTTTTTGTTGATTCAACGATTAAAAATTAACAATAATGCTTAACTAGCCGTTACGACTGAATTCGTGCTCGTGGACTTTGAGTTTTATTGCTAGAATTGGATACAGAAAACTGTGAACAACGTAAAAGGTGTCTCAAAAAGCAGGTAGTCTGGATAATATGGCGGGGAAGCAATCACCATACCATTCGACCGTTGAATCTGTTTCATGAAAAATTGAGTTTGCATTCTGTTTAAAAACAGCAACAAACTTAAGGAAAGAGGCAGTACCTGTTCGAGACTACCTATCACAGTTCCTTCGTCAGAGTTATGTTTGTGGTTTAAAATTACGACACTTTCTCAGGACATTTTATGCTGTTCTTTGCGAAGATAGATAACCTCTTTGGGGTTACATGTATAACAGATGATACCAAAACTGAGTGTGAGAAATATAAAGGCTGAATGACCGGTATAAATACGCCTTATTCATCTGTCTGTCACCGTTAGGTTAGTTTCCAACATTTAGTGATAAAATATATTATTATATACAGAAAATTGTCCCATATCCTTCCTAATGAGGCAGAGTATTTCCTTATCAAATAACATAAAGACTTTTTGCCATCTAGTTGTAAAAAGTAACAAACAAACAGAGACAGGGTTAGGTTTGTATATTGGTGGAGTGCATTTGGGGATTTTTTAGGCTGAGGGAGGAAGATCCGAAACTGGAATTACAGTTGCTGGCAGCCCATTTTAGTTCAACGCTATATGTTAGGAGTAGCGTAAATCAATCTCGACCGTTAAAAGTACTCGTTATTAACTGTAGAAGTGTTTATAACAAGGAGCCTGAACTTGAAAGCGTTATTAGTAGCACGGAAGCAGATATTTTATTAGGTACTGAAAGATGGTTAAAACCGGATATAAGTTCAGCAGAAATTTTAAACAATAGCATGAACGTTTTCAGTAAAGATAGGTTGCATTCTAATGGAGGTGGTGTATTTATAGCTGCCAGTAAACCCCTGTCGTGTACCGAAATAAATATCGATACGGTTTGTGAAGTCCGATGGATTAGATTAACGTAGCTAGGACAAAACTTGTAATAGGCTCTTTCTATCGTCCGTAAATAATTCTGAGGCCTTAAGAACTAATGTAAGTAATATAGTTCGTCAATTTCCGGATCATGTAATTATACTAGGAGGTGACTTCAACTTTCCGTATATCGACTGGACTAAATACGTCCACGTTACTGGTGGCAGGAATAAAAACATCCTGTGAAATTATTCTTGACCTTCTCTCAGATCTTAATCTTGAGCAGTTCGTCACTGAACCAACGCGGTGCCACAACGATAATGAAAACAGCTTAGATATTCTCTTTACGAATAGGCCTGAATTATGCACGGACGTTTCTACCACCACGGGAATAAGTGATCATAAAGCTACAATTGCTACAGTAAAATTAACAGCCGAGCGCCAAAAAAAAAAAAAAAGGATCGTTTACAGGTTTGAAAAGGTTCCAAAGGAGAGTTTAAGAACGTTTTTGAGGGATAGTTAACTTACCTTTATAGAAGCAAGAGGCTCGGTTGAAGAGATGTGGCTTCGATACATGCGTATAGTCGGGAAGGTATGAAAACATTGTGTTACCATATTTACTCCTTTATCTCATGATGAAACTTGTTCACGACACTTTGAAATCATTTTTCAGCATAGGAACAAACTTTACTAGGCACGAATCTCGCTTAAGGTAAATTTCAAACCAATGGAAATACCGGAGAAACCTGAACATGGATCCACAGGGACCGTAATGCATTTTGTAATACAATAAAATTTGTCTTCTAGTGACTGAAGACTGTTTTTCTTTTACCTTTTGTCTGATTAATACAGTCACGTCAATACATTGAATTATGGATAAAATTAAGTTAAACTTATCATGTTTAGGTAAGCATTTCGTTTCCTTTTTGCATTTCTACGAGCCCTACCTGCATCCACACAATCTTTCATTCAGTGAGGCTTCGTTAGTATTTCTAATACTACCCAACCTGCTGCTATTTTCGTGGTCTGAAATTATAATGGAAAACTAAATCCTATTGTAGCAGTTTTCTGGCGAACATAGTTGAAAGTTTATTCAAAAAATAAAATTATAAAACTTGCGAATGAAACACGGTGAACAATCACTTATTTTCATCAAAGTGGGGTTGTAATGGATGTCACCCGTGCGGATGCAGATGCGGAAGTTTAGTGCTTGACATCCGTGGATGTTTTGCGGAAGCGGATGCAGAGGTGGAAAAATAAATTTATATTTATTTGCATTTTAGTATTTCATCAAAGATAAACTTGAAATCAAAATAGGTATATGTTTTACCACAAATTCCACATTGTTTCATAAGCAATGTCAATTTCCATGTAATACAGCCATATTGATTTATTTTTTGCCTTAACAAAAAACGTGGGATGATTTCACAAGTGAATTAAATTATTTACATAATTTCGCACGCGTCAAAAACAAGTCTTATGAATTTGCGGAGTTTGCGGCTTGACTAATTCAAGCTTAAAGCACAACGCCACGCCACCGTAAATCTCCGTGTTGCCACCCGCCTTTCCGTCGTTGTAACGGCCCATTCACAGTCCAACTTGTAGGACCTACAATTATCCGATTTTTGATAAACCACTCTTGATGGGACTGAAAGGAGTTACAGAACTACATGTAGGATGTGTTGGATATTGTCTCCCAGACAACCAACACGAGTCCTTGCCGTCCAGCAAGTTATCATCATGACAGAAGGCAACATCCTATGAGTGTAGGGTATGGACACTGGGGTGCCGCGAGAAAGCACGTTTTTAACACATTGACTGCCACGTGAGCCTATGTTGGCTCACAGTTGCACGGGTTATGACGCCACGTGAGCCATATTTGGTTCACGTATACATTGTGCAGTGAGCCGCGTGAGCCATAACTGGCTCGCATGCAGAGTTGTGTTTAGAGGCCTCGTGAGTCTCAAGGGGCTCACAGATAATGCGTTTCAACTATGGGTTTAAAAGTGGTGGCTCCACTGAACACTCTGATGTTCTTAGCAGTCAATATTTTTGCATTTGGTAGCCCTAGTGATTCCTAACTGCAACCGTCAGAGATCAACTTACGACGACTCAGCTGTAGTACTGTTTTGTTTTGCTGATTGCTCGTGTATGCTATTTGAGGTTACGTTTGTGTATTTGGTTAGTTTCCTAGTTTATTGTTATGGCCAAAAGAAGACAAACTTTTGGAGAACTTGAACAGCTAGTGAATGAGGCTATGCAAGATAGCTTGATAAGTTATCAATTTAATATGTAGCAAATATAAGCAAATAAACTAAGAGTTTGAATCATTTCTTGAAAAACGATTTTTTTTATACCTATTGTGTTTTAAATGATGTGAGCCACGTGGCGACAGATCGTAATTGTGTTAAAATGTAGTTGTTGGGCCACGTGAGCCATATATGGCTCACGCCTGTTATCAATCCAGATCAGTCATAACTTGATATTTTATGAAGTAACTTAGTTCTACATGACCAAAAGAAGACATCTGATGCAAAAAATCAATTTGGCCTCACAAGTAATATTTGTGATTTCAATGTGGCATAGCAATACATAGTCAAAGTTTCATCATGGCAGTCAATGTGTTAAAGGATTGCTTGGAACATTTTATTGGACTCCTAGTAACGTGAATAGGTGAGCGCATACTAAGGTAGTAGTTGGACTGTGAATAGGCCGCGTTACATACAATTTCAAACTTGGAAATTCATAACTTAGGTAACGACGCCGCGCCGTTCAGTTTATTGTTACTTTTATTGCAAGATCGTAAAAAAAAGGAAAAAAAAAACATCATGTTGTTAGCTAAGCGACGATGGTCCGAATCTCGTACAAAGAGAAAAAAATAATATATATTGTAATATAAACAAAACCTCCGTTATACATCCGCATTAAAATTGCAGATGCGGAAGCGGAGGTATGATTTCACGCGAAAGTTCCTCACTTGCCGATGCGGAGCTTCGTTTCATCCCTACATCAAAGTCCTGTGTTAATCCCAAAGCTCTCAGCATTGCGTATGGAGTGAGGGCACACGACACTGTTGATGGTGGTTCGTCCGTCCAGTGGGGACGTTAAATCTGGCGCCCCCTGGCGTGTCCTTCATAAAAGTAGGCCTGAATTGTCCGACACCGTAGTTCACACTCTCCCTTCTTCCAGCATTAATTTATTCACAACACAAACAACACACTACACAGAAAATACACACATCACACTCATATTTACAAAATAATAAACTACGTAAATACACTTCCATCAACAGAGGGCAAGGAGAAGAAACCACCGCAGATTCAAATTTGCCGAGAAAATATTCCCAACTGCCTACCGGTTGAGGGAAAAAAAGAAGACGGATTCCGTTTCTTATCATTTCTTCAAGAATAATTCATAAGGGGGACATTCGTCTCAGTGTTTTGGCAACAGACAATCTCACTACATTCCACAATGGATAATACACTCTTTCGTAAACGGATTCTAATTTGATTCTGCTGCTGGTAAGCTCACGGGATAAAGATATTATACTATGGCCAGGATGCCTACGTTTAAACATAAAACACAAATTAACAATGCAGTTATTAATCGCAAACTGGCAAATTTCTGACTATCATGAGACGGGAAAGTAAAACGAAACTAAACTACCATAATCATTACAGGCTTTGTGCACTAAAACGAATCAGTTTATTTGTAACAGCTGATATCTACGAGTGAACCGATGAATTAGAAGAGTTCAAAAGTTGTCGCATATGAAACAGGTACGGTGCCAATGCACATGAGATATTGACGAGAATACTGAACTAATTCTTGAAATGGTACCGAGTCCAATGGGTGAGCGGTAACGCTTGGGCCAGTCATTCAGGACGTGGGTTCATATTCCCGTTTGGTCATCCAAATTACGATTTTCCAAAATCTGTGCTAATGACAGTATGGTGTCTTCTAAAGGCTATGGCTGAATTCCTTCCGATTCTCACCCCGATCTTGTCCCAGTTCTAAAGGCTTCAATGTCGACAAGCTGTAAAGGGAATTCGCGCACATGAGTCTTAAAGTAATTTTTCCAAACAGGACCTAACGTTGATCTATTGGAGCTTACCGCATATAATCCTGACCTTCCCCTTTCGGACTATCACCAGTCTGGTCGTTGTAAGGATGTTCTGAGATGCGCCCATCGATTTCTCACAGACCAAAAAATAACGGCATCGGTGAAAATATAACTCGTTTCTCAGCAGAAGGTATTTGTTTTATGGGGACACAAGGAAATCTGTACATCTATGAACAAAACACATGGTCCAATATTTATAAATGATAGTACTGCTGTAAGATCTGTATTGTTGTTAAAATACATTTTGTAACTACATTGCACACGATCGTTGACTCAACCCCACATAAAGCCAATATCAACTTATAACTGCTGTTGAAATGCGTATAAGTGTACATAGATACACGGTTGGATTCGTCCATGTTCATAGCTTGATGTAACTAAATTAATTTGTACATTTAAATGAAAAAGATCATTCTTTTGCCTTTCGTTTTCCTCACTTCATGTGATTTTTAACACCACATTGTTCGTCACAATCTAATTTCCTGTTTCGACCTATTCTTTTCTCTTGCAGTTTTCTTTTTCCCTTTCAGAGATAATTTTTCTAATTTTAGATAACTTTTTTTTATAACAATCCTTTCAATGTGGTTTCGTGAGTGTAGTATACTTTCTTTTCAGTCCCCAATACCTGTAATTTTACACGTTTCCAGGGTGTTTATTTCTGGAATTGTACCTAGTTTTGATCCTTTTAACGAAAAAAGCTTCATAACGACAATATTTGACAAGCTGATTTCCTGTTTTGTTTATTTCCAATTAAACTGCATGTTTGAGTTCTATTGAAACATTTTTTGATTAATTAAGTAACATTTTCTTCCTTTCTCAGAATTATTATGAACATGTTAAGCACCACATTGAAGCAATAGCCTCAAAATTAAATGCAGATTTCCCAGAATCAAAGGTTATTCATTAATAAAATTTCATTTTTAGCTTCTTTCAATGTTACACCTCTATTCGGTACTTTTCTTCGTGATTTAACAAATAAATCTAGCTATTTCTTCATTTTATTTTATGTCGAACAATCATCCCAATGTAATTTACCTTCGTGAAACACGAACTTTTAAAAGTAGTTATATCGGATCTATTCCTTGAATAAAATTTGATTTACTATTTAATTGCCGTTCATTCTGATCTAACTCATGACTCTGCTTATCCTCTGATTGAATTTGGTACAAATTTCCCTTTCAATATTTCTTTCAGATCATTCCTAAGTATCTTTACGCCTGTACTTTCGTAAACTAAAAGGATAATTCCTCCGAAGAAATAATGAAACTGTTTTGCCATCGCTAAATATTATTTGAATTTTAGGGATCCGAAATTATTCGTATCACCATACGTTTACGAGTTAAAAAAAAGCAGTTTATTTAAATTACTGTAAAACACCGTTAAGTAAGTAATCGTCAACCTACAGGCGGAATTTGCGGCAAATTGAAACTGGTTAAAGAACTCACGAATTTACTTTATTAGCGAATATCTGGTTCCTAAGTCTGAATAGTTAAAATACTACCTTCATTTCCTCTCTCTTCAAGTTGTAAAACCAATTTTGTTTGGAATGAAGCGCATCTCTGGATCGTTGCGTGGCGGGTTGCCTTCAAGCAGGCTGAATAACGCCGTCACTTGATACTCCGGGGAGGGCGCGCCTAGGTAAGACCCGGGGCCCTCCATAAATCCCAGTCCACCCCTTCCCTCCACACGGCCGATAAGGGGGAAACGCAAATTCACAGGAGAGTCATCTCCCAGCATGCAACGCGGCCTAACAGTGCGCGCAGGTTCACTACCGCGTTGATGAGAGTATTATGTTTCTGCACGCTTTCTATTTGAACTCACCGAAGAATTAAAGAAGAAAAGAAAAATATTTTCTTTCCTGTCTGTATAATTAAGTGGACGTTTGCTGAATGTTATTAGATGGACAGAAATCGGTCACCCAGTCTTATGAAGCTGCCTGGTGTGGAAATGATCTTCGATTTCTGTCGACCCTAATACTTACAGCAAACCTGCTCGAAACAAACTGTAACAGCCCTCATACCTGAACGTTAAATAGAATTGTATTTTATGAAGCACTTATAATAAGCTAGAGCTTGATTGAATATGATCTTGTATGTTTGTTTGACAAATTCCTGTAACTCAATGTAAATAGACTTTGATTTATGAAAAGAAATTATTTAGAGGTCATTTAATATGTTTAAGAACAGAATTGTGCAAGATAATTGCTTAAATGTTCATAATTCCAAGTATTAATGCAACTTACAATGTCTAAGGACAATTTGCTACAATTTAAAATGATTCCTGTAAATAATTTTATGTTTAAGTATCTTTAATTTCCATTTCTGACCATTTTGTATTGATTGTAAATGATTAAGTATTAATTCTGATTGATTTTAATATGTTTCAATTGTTTAAGTATTGTCTATGTTCGAGAAATATCTGGCGGAAGCTTTTGAAGTGTTCTAGAAATTTCGATAGAGCGTATATAAAGAAATCAGCAGAAAGACAGTAGGAGTTTTATACAGATTCAATTTGCTACTGCCAAGGACTGCGTTAGTAGTATTGTCTGTGGAAGCGTTGTATGCAATCTCTGGATTGTATGAATGTATGTAACCTGTATCGTTGACATCGTGTTTGAGAATAAAAAACACGTCTAACCTGAAATACATTGTGGACTACTTAATCACCGGAGCGTGTGCTCGATTGCAGTTAAATTAAATAAAAAATTAATTAATCCATTAAGAATCTGACAAAACCTTACCTTTTGCCTTAGAAATAGCAAAGATTTTCAAGTCTGTATCATTGTTAATAAGACAAAATTTCCGGCAAGAAAGTATTTCTTGCTATTTAAATAAAAATTACATGAAGACTTATACTTAATCTCCCTTTTATTTTCCAATGTTTTAGACCACAATTATTTAATACCTCTAATTAATGTAATTATTTTATGTTGTAACTAGCTCCTAATCCTGTCAAAAAAGACTGTTTGAACGGAGTGTTTTTAGAAATCATTTCCTTAACTAAATACAGTAGTCATTAAATAACGCTCATAACGCTGATTTTGAAATAATGAACTATCGTAGTTCACATCTCAATAAAGATTGAACTACTTATGTGCGTCTAAAATTGTAACGGCAGTAATATTGAGTCAGTGAAAGCAAAGCAAAATTAATCTTAACAACTTACGCTATCCAACTTAGTGTTAGTTTTAATCCTAGTGCAGGCGCATAGATTACGATAAATGTGGGACTACTTTTCAGTAACGTATTTTTTTTTTTTTTTTTTTTTTTTTAAAAGGACTTAAAATACTCATACTGTTTGCTATATCATCAAATGCCAGTTATCATTATGTCCCAGGCTAAATTTTAACCTAACAAAAAAGCTTCGACTAATATTGATGATCTAAAATAAAAACATTTACATCCAACGAATATACATAAATAAAAAACAACTAATAGTTATTATGTTAATTTAAATGTAGTGGCGCTGACCCAGTCACATTCCTTGTAGTGCGAGAAGGTTGTAATGGGAATGCGGAGCTCTACCTCCACGAATCCTGCGGGAAACGGCAATAGCCCCAAGAACCCCATAGCCTTTACCTTTACATAATTTTCTTTCAGTATTTTGGTGATTTATTTCCTCCCGGATGCTTAACTGAATATAACTGTTATTGAATAACGCGCGTAACCTCAGATTTGCCGTAACATCTTTGGTTGTTGTACCTTGCCAACGAATCCCGGGAACGTGACGTCAGCGCTAACGACATTATCACACACGACACAACGACACAGTGACCGATCTGAGCCTTTTATTAGTAATGATGAGTACTGCTGCGAAATGTTCATGACACGTTCTAATAATTTAAATATTTCTTGGGTAATTCAAAACAGAATTTACAATTAAACATTTTTCATTATGTGTAATGAGTTTTTGTGTCCCTGCCTCAATTCCACTGCCTCTACTCCACTGATAAACCCTAAGGTGCAATACCTCGTTATGAATTAAATTAATTTTTGTCTGCATATATTGTCAATGAAAATATTATTAATGATTGAAATTGGTGATAGGAGGAAACGGAATGCTGCTTTGCACATTAACAACACTGTTGCACCAATATTTGTCATTAATACACGTTTATTACAAAATTATTCTTCATCAAATATTATTAACAATAGTATGACACAATTAAACAAACACCTTGAAATCCAATAATGGGATCATTTTTATCAGTTATCAGGATTTTCTATGTGTCCATCCATTAAGGTCAGCGGGGAAATGAGATTTTGTCTAGGGCAACACCGGGTTGATCAGTTCGGTAATGATTTGCGGTAATCACCTTATCGGCGCGGTTAGCATTTAGCAGAAGGCGTCGAGTCTGACGCGATGATTCCATTTTCTGCTTGCTGTCGGAACCCACTTGCACTCGGATAACGCCATGGAACACAAGTGCGACCACACACCACACCGGCGTTAGTCACCGCACATCTCTTTCTGCAGGCTGGCCACGTACCTACCACACAGCTCACAATCCACTGTACCAACCCCACCTCGTCACCCGAACGGCCCGCTTTGATCCTTAACTGAGAGCTACTCGGGCTAACGTCATATTCCGGGACGCAGCTGGGCAGTTACCGTTACTCTACTGTTCGCATCGTCCATCTGTGGGAGCTATGGGGCCAGCTTCTCACAAATATATTTGAATGTAGTGTGGCAATACATTACAACCCGTAAGAGAGCTGCAACTAAAGTAACAGTGGTGCGCATTGGGTTGTGAGGAACCCCTCTTGTACAAATGATCATTCACAAGATCATTGAGAATCATACGTGAAAATGTGAAAATAGTTTAAAGATATAAGCCAATAGTTCTTTATGAATTCGTAACTGAATAAATCGTATGTAATAACCCACAGGTCTAGAACTAGACGAAACATTCGCAGAAAAACTTGTGTTTAGTGATGAGGTCACTTTTCATATGAGTGAAAAAGTGAACAGGCACAATGTGCGCATTTGGGGCATCGAAAACCCCCATGCTTATGTGCAGCACGTTCGTGACTCTCCCAAAGTGAACGTGTTTTGCGCGGTCTCACGAAAGAAACTTTATGGGCCTTTTTTCTTTAATGAAGTGACGATCACAGGCAAAATCTATATGCAAATGTTGCAGAACTGGCTCATGCCACTTCTGGAAGCTGACAGTGAAGATTTAATTTTCCAGCAGGACGGTGCTCCACCAGATTTTTCTCTAGTTGTCCGTAGTTTCCTAAACACGAGGATTCCAAACATATGGATTGGTCATGCTGCGGATGCTGATCGTCAGCTGATGTCATGGCTTCCTCGTTCCCCTGACCTAACCCCTGCGACTTCTTTGTTTGGGGTTTCGTAAAAGACACAGTGTTCGTGCCACCAGTACCAGTTTATCTGCCAGACCTGCGGGTTGGCATCACCAATGCATTTGCTCTCATTGACAGAGATATGCCGCATCGGGTATGGGAAGAACTCTATTATATACTTGATGTGTGTAGAGTCACTAAAGGTGCACATATTGAGCTTCTGTAGACACTCAAATAAACTTTCACAGTTTGTTTAAATATCTGTGTAATCTTGTAAGTATATGTCAAATAATAAATCTGTAATAATTTTCTGAAATCATTGCAATCATTTTGACTAGCCCTGTATACCATTATGTCATCTGTAAACAATCTAACATCCGACTGCAAACTATCAAAACAATCGCTCATTAGAATAATAAATAGCAATGGTCCCAATACAGTACCCTGTGGCCATTCCCATATTCACTTCCACCTTTTTAGAATTCCCCTTCCAAGAAAGTAATTTTTTCACCCTCCTCAATAGTTTTTATCTTTTTCAGTATCACTTTATGATTCACTCTCAAAAGAATATCGACTTCAATTAAAGTGAGCTTCGGAACTCGTTATTATTATTATTATTTTAAAATGGTTCAGTAGGAGTGAGTCTCTTGGAACCACCTGCTGTCGAGTGTGGGAGCAACAGTGCTGCAATCTGCCGGCGCTGAAACTTTGATGAGGCTCGCGGCGACTGTTACAGGCTGCCGCAGCTGGCTCTGTTGTGTCCTCCAATAAATATCGGATCAGCTTCCGCTCCGCTGGAACACTGTATAACAATGAGCGCCGGACAAAGAGAATCGCCGCCACCACCTGAACAGCGCACGCTTCTTGAGAGCGGCCCAGCTGCAGCCTGCGTTACAACTGGTGTCGCCAGATACAGCATTATAATTTCCGGGACATTTCTGGGGTTAAAAAAGTTTTTTAGTGATACAGTATTATAAGGTATTTTAGTGGTATGTTCAAGGAGTGAACAAAGATTCAAATTAACTTTAAAAAGTTGTATTTTAGGTAAAAACTATGCTACTTAATCTATATGTATTTATATATAGCACCTCTTTTAAGACTATTAATTCAATTTTGGTTGAAAATCAGTACGTCATAGTTGAACAGTCTATATATATTGCCTCTGGTCATCGGTAAGGTGGAGCGCTCCTCTACCTCCCGCTGCGAGCGCGGCATGGTCACCGCGGTATCTTAAGTTTGAGGAAAAAACTGGTATACGTGAATTCCGAGACAGTAACGTTTAATTCCTGGACACGGGACAAGATACAAAATTGTGAGGCATTCCCGGATTTCCCTGCCATCTCGCAACCCTAGTTACAACTAGTGTGCCCAGGTCCGGTTTGTTAAAAATCTGGACGGAAGTAAAAAAAAACAACCGGGATTCAGGTTTATAAAGAGGAACAATAAAAAAATATACGATTTTATAAAATTCACGTTTATTTTTATAATTTAGGCAGACGGACATATTGTCTACAGAGTTCTGTCTATTAAATTATAGGAATTTACGAATATTACTAAACATTATAAATAACGGTCAGACTTGGTAACTAGGGCAAGTAACAAAATAGTATGGAGAAAACTTTATTTTGAAGTTGACTTTTAGTATTTACTTATACCGTTGATATAGGGTATATATGGTATTTATTTTCTACTAAAATTTCATTTGGTCTTAGATTTTATTGCTTTTATCATAGCCTTTTTTTAAGATAGCTACAAAATTCTCTAAAAGAAAAATTGGGTTGCTTTTAATGTGTATCTTTGCTTTCACCTGCTCGATTAATTATTCCTGTTCTCAGATCAAATTACATTAACCTGGGATAATATACTTGCAGTTGCCACCTTTGAAACCGGTATTGGTAGCAGGAAAGCATTTTTTTTTTTGCATATTGAAACAATCTTTATTTTGAAATACTAGTTTTGACTTTTTGACAGAAGCGTTAAGACTTTGTTGTGTACTGCTGCCTTCACTACGTCTTTAATATTACAAACTTCCTCATAAAGTTCATCTGTTTCTGAAAAACATTTTAATTTTTAGTTTTTAAATGATATTATGAATTGGCGCGTAAATAAAAGATTCATCTTGCACAGAAACTGGATTGAATAAGTCGAATTTGTTTTCATTGAATTCATACTTGGTCTCCAAGTAATTTAAAACATTTCTATACCACGCACAACAATTTTTTTTAACTTTATTCGGCAACCATCTGCATAAATTGCCGCATGTGAACTCAGCAAATACATCTTCAATCCTCTGCTTAAATTCCTTATTGAGTCCCACCATTATATCACAACCTTAGAATCACAGCAATGTTTCGGTTTCAAGGCTCAGTACGGCATCTTGAAAGACTTTCAGTGCATTTCGTGTAAGTTACTGTTTCCTCAGAATTAAAGAACATCCAGAGCACAGTGGGTATAGAGCAGGGTTCGCCAAACTTTTTATCTCGTCGACACCTTCATAGAATATTTGCCTTCTTATGGACCCCAGATTAACTATTTAATAAAAACATTAAATCACTGTCGGCATTTCTAATTTTAAGCAATAAAGGATACCTGGATAACAACCCAACGAAAAAATTTATAATTCCCATATGTTATAAAATCCACCCAATGACATGAACAAAAAAGGGACATATTTCCCACTGTTATTATCATCTTAAAAAATTATGGATAGATGGACATTTGCCTACAGTTCTTAAGCAATACGGGTCATAAAAAGTAAATCACTATTATCTTCGAATAATTATTGTAAATTTAATTGATCTTCTTTAGTATTAATCGATTCCCTTTCAACCCCCGGGCATCAATCGACCCCTGGAGAACTCCCGTGTGGTCGATATCGGCCACTTTGGGGACCCCTGGTATGGAGTAAGTTGTCGAATGACTTTGTGGCAAGTTCAGCAGTAAGGAGAACCATTATCCGAGGATGCAACTGCTAGTTGCGTACGATGCGTCTCGATGTGTGACACATGGTTTCATGTTTTGCGATAAGTGATGGCCTTTTATTACATAGTTAAAAAATCGGGACATTTGACGTCCTAATCGAGGGTAAAACGCGACGCATCCCGAGACTCCCGAAAATCGGGACAACTGGCAACGCTAGTTACACTGGAATCGGACAAGCAACAAGGTACAAATTGTATACTTAAGGATGGTTCGCATAAAATATGTTGAATGTTTTGGAGGATATCGATCACAAATTAGGTCGTCATTTCAGGCATACGACTGTTCTTTCTAGGTAGGGAATTCTAGGTTTGTATACGTTATTCTAAAGTTGGTGGTAAACAGCTTAACCAAAACAAAGAAATCTCTTACCAGGGAATAAGCAATATGTGAGGAGCACATCATTTCATGGGAGTGAAACATGGACTTACTAGAAATACCAGAATATTAGAAAGAAGGAAAATTGAAGCATTTGAAATGTGTTAATTTAGAAGAATTGGTGAAAACTAAATGGTCAAATAAAGCACGAAACGAACGTGTTTTGGAAATGATGGATGAGGAAAGTAGTTTGGGAAGAAGTCTTACGGAAAGAAGAGACAGGAAGGTGGATCACGTTTTAAGACATGCAGGATTGGTTAATCAGTTGGTGGAGGTCAAAATTAAAAAAAAAAGAAATACAGAGATTAAATAGAATATATGAAGCAGATAATTGAGGACGTAGGTTGTAAGGGGTATGCTGAGATGAAGTGGTCAGTGCAAGATAGGAAGGAAGGATTGCATCAAACCAGTCGAGAGACTGATGTCAGCAAAAAAATAAAATAAAAGCAATATCACAAATATTAAAAAATATGAGTGATAAACATATATCGTTTTGAATAATCTCTCTTCTCTACCATGTTTTCCTGAGAATTATCAACATTATAGTAAGGAAAGCAACAATTTCTTAATACCGGCAGTCTTACAGAGCATTTTGTATGGGTGGTAACGTTTTGTTCTGGATTGTGTATCTGTCAATCTGTATAACACAATAGTCTTCAAAAACCAATGTTTTGTATTAATCATGTTTCAAACACTGAACAGGTCTGCTTGGAACAATAGCATCTTTATTGTTAGTTAACCTGCAACTATTAACAATGCTATTGCACTGTGTTCCTTTTCGTTAGTCATTCTTCAAATCTTTTCTTAACTGCATTTAGCCACCTTTTTTTGTCTCCCTCTGTATCTCTAACATTTCAAGCCCATATTAAATACAAAATTGTCAAGAATACCGCTTTGAAATGCAAAACACAAAGTCTGATGGATTTGTCAGTAAAATTTGTAATATTTCAATATTCATACGTTTATATGTAAATTAGTACCTTTCGGCAGGACAGATTTTATATTATAAAATGACTAGACCAAGATGTATATCTGAATTAATATAGTATATCTCATGGATTTTATTAAATTTTATATCCTGAAAACATGAAACTGAATAATTTTATTAATTTAGCAAATTACGATCTTTGAATTTTTGACGCAATTGCTACGCTGGGTTTGCCTAGTGTTCACTCGAGGGTTCAAAGTTAGCCAATCCAGTGATGCACAGAAAAGCTAGCTTCTACCATTGGCTCAGAGAATAAACTTTCTTTCTGCGAACAAGAATCATGTTAGTTATTGACTGAAGACAGCTCATCATTTTACTGGGATCATTTAGCATCCATAATAAAAATGCGCTTCTCAATAAAAGTGTTTTTAAGCAAATTTCTAAACTTAAGAGTCAATGCTAATGTTACCGCATTGAATACATTCATGTTCTTGACTACCTGGCAATGTCCCTTTTTGTGAGATTTTACCCTTATTAATAGCATCATCCATCCCGAAAAAAACGTGTAATTTCAGAATAAAAAAATTACCTGAAGGAAAGCATCAGGGGTGAGCTATTACTGAAGCACCTGATAACAAATTTTCTAATTAAATGAACTGCTTTACAAAATGTCCACACTGAATCTCTATCCATAAATTTTATTAAGTTTAGTCAACTCAAATATAGACGGTTATGTCCCTATATTCATATCATTATTGAGTTTTATACCTTGTGCTTTTGTGATTTCCAATTAGCTTTTCTTCTAACTACTTTTAAGTCCGGAAAGAGCACGGAACGTCATTTGCACAAATGACTTGTTAATAACTTTATTACATAGATAGGCCATCCTATATAAACCATATTCTTTATTATCTCTTTTTTCGCATTGCTGGTATTTTTACTCTTAATATGTTCGCCGTAACTTCATTTCCACTGTTCCACTCTAATTTTGTCCATCTTTATTTTTAACACCTCTGATACTGTTATAAAAATTATCCACACTTTTTTCTCTTTCATTTATTTCTATCATTACTGCAAGCGACCATAAGATCCCATAACACATCGCAGATTTCTTTATATTTCCTTGTGAAGCATCCTAAAAGGCACATCTTTAATCGCGTCTAATAATCAAGCAATACGATATGTTACAGCAGCGGTTATAAAATTCACTACGATTGTAATAAAATTTTGCGTGCTTGGAAAGCGTATCTCAACAACATTTTTCTCTCGAGTGTTATTTAAAAGAATGATGAAAATCGTTCCTCGTCGGAATACGGTTTTAGACGATTGGAATGATTCCTGTTTCTATTTTCCTCGACGACTGGTATGTTAACCTTAACATACCTGTACAGAGTGGCGTTTAATGCCAGTTGGGTATTTAAGAGAAGACAGATAATATGTGAATAGCGTACTCTGAAGCTTTTATGAGATTTATGAATTGAAGAGCCCTATTCATAAGTACTTTCAACGCAAGATTTTACGTTAAATAAAACGGCGGATAGCTTGCTTCCTTGATACAGTTGCAAAGTAATATCAGAACTACTCAACAGACAGTTGAGATCCCATCCTGCCAGTTGATGAGCCTTATCTCGCGTTGTTACCTCTCTCCACCCTGGAGGCTGTCTTTAAAACTCAATTAAGCGCAATGGACTTCCTACTCCATTATCAGCTTCATTGACAGGCTATTTATTATATAGAGAGTGAAAACAATTTATTCAAAATTCACGACATTGGGACATGTCAGCATCTTTTATGGTTCTTTAGAAATGATACCAATCACAGTAGATTAAATATAAAAATAGGATCGGATGCAATAGGAGAGGTAAGTGAATTCTGCTACTTGGGAAGTAAAATTACAACCGATGACCGAAGCAAGAATGATTTTAAAAGAAGAATAGCACTAACAAAAAGAGCCTTCCTGAAAAAGAGAAATCTTTTAGTTTCAAATATTGATCAAGGAATTAGAAATAACTTTTTAAAACTCTACGTGTGGAGCACAGCACTTTACGGTAGCGAGACATGGACCACAGCAATACCGGAAAGAAATAAAATTGAAACATTTGACATGTGCTGCTACAGAAGAATGCTGAAAATTAAATGGACAGACAAAGTACGAAATGTACGAGTTTTGGAAATGATGGGTGAGGAAAGAAGTTTGTGGAAGAAGCTTACACAAAGAAGAGACAGGTTGGTAGGTCATATTTTGAGACATGCTGGATTGGTTAATTTGTTAGTGGAGGGAACGGTTGAAGGTAAGAACTGTAGAGGAAGACAGAGATAAGAATATATGAAGCAGATAATTGAGGACGTGGGTTTTAAGGGATATGTAGAGATGAAGAGGTTAGCACAAGATAGGAAGGGATGGGGGATTACATCAAACCAGTCAAAAGACTGATGACCAAAAAAAAAAAAAAATCATCTTCGTGTCCATTCCTAAAAGATGTTTGTATTAACACGTTAGTAAATATTCCTGAGCTGAACATTTTTTTCGTTCTATTAAATGAGCTGTGAAATCACTCTCATTCTTGTAATAGATATCGTATCTGTAAGTAATGAATGGTGGTGGACTGGCACATAAAAGAGAAAACGTAAAGACAAAATCCTTAGATATAGGAAAGTAATTCATAGAACTTGAATTTATGCAAGTCAGGTGGAATTAAATACTAGCAGTGTTGACAATTTACGTAGACCTATTGGAAATCCTAACGTATTTTGCAAAAAACTTGAAACGGTATTCATGAAGTTACCGCCAAGTAAATGCGAAATTAGAATTTTACTGAACAAATTGTCTCGTGAGGATGCCAAAACTATTCAGTGTATTTCAGTTTTGTAAATTATTTCAATGGTATAAAAAATAGAAATAATATTCTTTATAACATTTTATAGTGGAAGGTAAAGTTTAAAATTACACAAAAATTTCAGCCGAAAATCGTTTGACATACCACAGTGCTCAATTAATAACCATTGGCTCATTTGTTGCTCCATTCTGTCACCGAAAAAAAAAAAAAAACAGAAACGGTAGCTGTAAAATGAAAGTTCTAACCACATTTTACGATCATTCAAGGATGTTTCCTAGACTTTTTTTTCAATGATTTTGTATTACTTTGCAAACATCATCAAATTCAACATAATTTGTATATATTTAAGATTAAAATTTCAAAAACATGCTTAGTTGCAGGTTCTTAAAATAACTTTCCAATAACAAGAAGAAATTGCATAGGTATCACAACTTTTTACTAGTCACATATGAACTTTTTTGTAAATTGAATCATTATCACTCGATTTGTTTCGATTAAAAAAAATCTATTCAGAAAAAAAAATTCTCACAAAATTGGCAGGTGCACAGGTGTCCCTGCACATATAGTAAAACTGCTATCAGACGACAATAAAACATAAAATTCACCAGAAATTTCAAAATCTGAGTTTTCCAAGGATTTATTTGTTTCAGACAAAATTACGGAAAAAGTTAATCTTTGTAGAGCATTTACAATCTAATTGAGAATGTAGAACACAAATGGTCCAACTTTTCTCCAGTGAGCTCTGTGTAAGATGACTGAAAGCATTGCTTTCGCTGTTGAAGTCCTTAACGACGACAACCCCGTCAGCAGCAGTATAGCAGAACGTGGGGCCAGTGGTTCAGTGTTGCCAACTTGCGCGGCGCTAATAGTGATTGATGGCGACAGCAGCACCGCCGCCGGAGGCAGTAGCAACGCTATTCCGGCAGTTGGCAGCCCCGTTAATTAACACAATTACCGCGCGCCGCTGGCATTGCGGTCGCGCGCAGGGAAATGGAGTGCAGGCAGGGTGGCAGCCCTGGGGCACCCACCGGCCCCCGGGGAAACCCCGCTTCGCTCTCACAAAACTCGATGCACTCGTGTAATTAACGGGATCGAAGCGCCAGAAATGGCCACCATGTCCTCAGGGTGTTGCACCCTACAGTTGAATCTCCCCTAATGAAAGGTTCGTCAGTTTTAATTCTGCGAACTAATTATTTATAGGTCTATTTACCATGACGTGGCTTTACTGGGTCAATGAATTTCATTTTTTATATCGTAAAGATTTAAAATTAGTGCTCGGTGGTAAGAAAGGAGAGCATAACATTAAAATTAAAACTAGGACAGCATGTAATTGAAACTATTCCAAGCTTTAAACACCTCCACAATGTTACGTTAGCTGATGATAGGCTGATTCCAGAAATAAACAATAGGCGTAAAACGGCTGCAAACTTCTATAGTTCTATTGCATAGATATCATGAGTTTTACTCTGGCAGAACAAGTACCTTTATATAAACCTTACCTCTGTCATTAAAGCAACGATCAAACTATCAAGAATAACATCTAGTGTCCGATATGCAGCATGTCCTGATAAAGGCAAAACAATATTTTTCCCTGGTTAGGGCTTTATGGCGATGAAGTAAAGATATTAGATACCAAACACGATTGTTTGCAAGGAACAGGAAGGATATTGTTTATGGCCAGCACCATTCCGGGATTCGGAAGCAGTGACATCATTAAAAAAAAAAAGATATACGTGTGTGTATATCAGGAATCGGACCATGGTCCTTCAGAACTCCAGATTGGACGGTATATCACACCTATTAAATTCATCTTTAAGATATAATAAAATTTTTCATTTCTTTAAGAACAACAAAATTAAATTAGTTTAATCGCTTCATGAAACTTCGTAATTCTTGATTCCTAAGGCTTCCGTGGACGGCTTTGTCTATGAGTAATAGATTCTCTGTTTATGCCGCGTTGCTTATTTCAGAATCTGAGCTTTCGGCTGCCATCCGAAAGCTTCGTGAGAGATACTGTTTATGTTGACATAGCAACGAACGCCAAGCACCGCAATGTAAAAGGCCGCTGCTATCTTCGTTGATGCTGTTGGTATTATTTAAAATTTCTGCTGCCTATTTCGCACGTCGAGGCCACCATTGGTCTTCTCTCCACTTCTCTCTTCCTTCTTTCTTCGATTTTATCCCTCTAAGGACCACAATAAGTAATCCTCTGCATTCATATCGATGTTTCTTTTTTGACTTCCAATAGTTCTTCATCTTTTCACTTTTGATTTTTTCTCCTTCATTCCTTTCTTCTGAACCTGTAAAGCCTTTCTTATCAATCTTCTGAACGTTTCTGTTGTGTTATATTTTCTGTTATTACTATATCATATCTCTCTTTACTCCTTGGGTCCACTGGTGTTTATTCTTACTTCCGTAGACGAGGTTGAAAATTCCTTTTTGTAAGTCTGTTGTTATCCAATCTCATTATGCGACCAAAAAAACTGATTCTCCTTTTTCTGATCGTGTCTGACACTCCAGTTTTTTGTTTTCTGTGCTGATCTTTATTCCTCCGCTACCTATACTCTCATTTTTTCGTGTTCAATGGTCTCCCGATCTTCCTTTCATTTTCCTCTCTCTTCTAATTCTCCAGTTTTATTAGAGAACATACATTCCGCGGCGTAGAGACTCTGTTGTTTGATTACTGTTATGCGTCGTTAGATTTTAGTTTTCCTTGCGAGATTGTTCTTATTGTATGTATCTTTAGTCAGTTGGTATGCTAGTCCCAGTTTTCTTGCTCTCGATCTGTTTGTTTCCTTACCAAGCTCCTTAATCTGAATTACTGCATCTATGTATTTAAATTTATTCACCTTATTAATTTGTCCATTCTCAGTATTTAGTACTATCAGTGAATTCGAAATATTAGTCATGAATTTAGTCTTCTAACATGGTATCTGAAATTCAGCTTTTCCTGCAATTTCTTTCAGAATGCGGATTCCATACTTGCAGAGACAATTGCTGTGCCATGAACAAAGACCAGGCATTGCACACTAAATATTAGAAAATGTATAGCAAAGTTTTTTTAGTTACATGAGGTGTTTTTCTTAAACTTGAACCCCGTCCTCCTTGGTGAAATTGTTTTGGTGGGATCCTTCCCCCCTCCCCCCTCCCCCCGAAAAAAACAATTAATCACGTGTGATTTACCTTATAATTTTAATTTTCAAATAATTAAATTTATTTGGTATATTTTGCTGCATGCAACTGAATACCTAAGCGTTAGTATTGATGTTTTCCATGTCTTACATTTTTTTCTGTGAAACAAAGGGAGAAAAACTGTATAAAAAGTTGGCGTGAAATTTTTACTGACCCCTGCACCTCTCTTTAAATGAAATTTGGTCAGATTTTGCCGAACATTCCTCCCCCATTTTTTTCGAGCTCACGTAATTAATGGACGTCCCCTTGGGATGCGGAGCCCTGTTGCTCAGAACAGACTACACCTACCCACACACCACTTTAAATGGAGATCCTCCTCAAGACAGACATTGTAGCAGAGATGACGTCTTTTAAGCGGTGATGGGGTGGGCGAGAGATCTACTTGGGCGTTAATTACGTCGAGACACACAGCGGGGGGTTGCAGATTATCAGCGGCTTAATTAATGAGTGCGCGGAGGTGATGGAGGCGCGGTACAGCCCAGGTGCTTCGTTTAGTGGCGGGGCTTTAACTTCCAGCGTCGGACCCCGCACACCCCGGGCCAATAATCTCCCCAAATAACTCAATTACAGCTGTGTAAATCGAATGCGGGCTATTGGCTGAGGATTAACCACGTTTGAGAGCGCCAGGGTTGGAGAGTATATGTTGCTCGGCAAACACACGCGGCGCTCTTCCCTGCATTATTACCAACCCTCCCGTAACGATCTTGTCGCTAAATAAAAACCAGAGCTTCGAAAGAGAGAATAAAGTGATTTTATTACTCCGAACGCTGGGGGGTTTATCTATACTCTATAAAGCAGTGCTTTAATATCAGCGATGGAGCAAATGTAAAATCTCTCTGTCTGTCAGATATAAGCTCTGGTGCAAGGCTTAACCCAGCGTGCTGGAAGAATTGGGTTTGTGTTTGAAGACGTAGAAGTATTGCTGAGCTCACAATAGCCGCAACTGAATGATATGTGAAAGAACGAAAGCTTGTGGTTGCTAAATAATCATAGTTCACAGTCTAATGAAGCACAATATTACAAGAATAGTGCGAGATCTCTGCAACTAAATTCTTATCTTCAGTTCGGAGCTATTCTGATATAAAAATGAAAACAGAGTTTTAAGAATACCGGAGCTGGTATAGTTTATGTACATATTTTTTTTTTTTTTTTTTTTGTAGCTTTACGCCTCGTCAACGTCGAGGTTATCAAAGACGGGAACATTTTGCGGGCAAGTAGCTGTAAGGAATTTGATTATGGCCTTTTGAATAAACCATCCCAGCATTTGGTTGGATTGATATGAGGAAACGATGGAAAACATAAAACGATGTGTCCGGATGGGGATTCGAACCCGCGTCCTTCCGATTGCGAGGCCAGAGCATTAACGCTCACTCACCATACTCAGTCCGCCACAATGTCATATTAATTAAGTACAGATTGAAAATCAACATAGCGAAGGAAGACATGCAGAATATACTTTAAATGAATAAACTGGAAAACTCTTACATGAATGAAAACTTTATAGGGACTGTAATATCGAGAAAAATAAATAAATTAGAAAGAAATTCAGCTGAAGAGGATGGATTAGACTAAATAGTAAACTGGTAGATCAAATTATACAGCTTATGGTTCAGAGAAGAAAGCACAAAAGTTTTGAAGGTGAATTGGGGAATATATTATGGAATCAGATAAACAATGTGTGTTAGAAATTTTAAACAAGAAGGAAATATCCGCTCTTAAGAGTATAGGATAGAATTTTTTTAGAACTGAAGAAAAGATATGTAAATATTAAAAGAGCTTATAGGAAGTCTCTTTTAGCCCCAGAAGGAAAATCTAAACGACGTAACCATACGCAGAGAAACCGTATGACGGCGATGCCTTGAACAACAGTCTTCTGGCGAGAATGGGAGATGTTGCCACTGATGAAGCAGCTTTGAAAGGTTTTAACTCAACTAAGATTTCTGCTAAGGTGCTGAAATCTCTAGCCAAAAAAAAGGACTTCCAAAGGGTTTTAATAAAAATATAATCTCCACACTCTAAATTGATAAATGTGAAAATTATCAGGCAATAAACTGAATCTTTTGGTACCAAACACTAACACAGGACTGAGAAGCCAATTTCTAAAACTATATTTACCAAGCAAACCACACTGTGGAACTGAAACTTTGACTTAAGGAAATCGAGAAACGAAAAATTGAAGCACTTATAGTTTGGTGCTGTTAAAGTGTGTTGAAAATTAATCGAATAAGTGTGTTCTGCAAATGATGGGCTAGGAAAGTATGGAAGAGTGTCATATAAGTAAGGGATAAATTGGTATATCCTATTTCAATACACATTGTAGACGAAATCAAAGATTGCAATATATGGAGCAGATAACTGAAAATTTAGGTTATAAAGATTATATCGAGATGAAGATAGGATAGGAAGAGATGGAGGACTGCATCAAAGTATTAGAAAGAATTATGGACAAAAATAAAAGGAGAAATCTCTTCTGATACTAAAATTTGATTATTCAATAAAATACTGAAAAATGATTTGAAATAAGTAGTTAAAATAAATGCTGAAGACGGTAAAAATAACTGTTATTTTGCATTTAAATTACCAGTTTATTTCTTTCCTTTATTTTGTATTTAAAGTTTATTTACTTTGTCTTTTGTTTTTAACTGTTTAACGTCTCTTAACAGCAAGATTTACTTTGTCTTGAAATAGGTACTTCACGAAATGTATCATATATTCTTGTTTTCCTTTTCTGTTTTTGGTATAACAAAGAAACGAATCGTTTTTCTAACTTAGGCGTCTTGTTACGTACGAACTTCAAACACAACTATTTCGATTTCGAACAGTGAAAAAATTTAACTTTATTCACAAAGTTCGTTGTGTATTAAAACAGAGTATTTGCAAATAGAAACAGAAGAGTAGGATTACTAATTTTGCCTTAAATAATTAACAAGGTTATCGAATAAATTAGCCATGATGTTTGGAAAATGTTTTCAAATATAAAAATTAACGCATACCACACAGAAACAAAACTTGGAGTCGTAGAATTTTCTCTTAAGAAAACGGTATATGACTGTTCTTTAAATTAAATATGCACTAATTATGTGTGACATAAGTTTTGAATTACTCGTACCCCATCATGCCCCAGTTCTAGTTGGGGTGAAACTGTTATAACGCCGCTGCTGCCGCCTGGTGGGGAGAGCGGTAAATTCTCTGGACACCGCTAAATTTCCTGAGACGCCTCCCCACGCCTTGAGCGCCGGCCTGGGAGCTAAGGAAAAAATCTCTGCGAAATTAAAAATTCATTCGCTAGATTAACTCGCCGGCACGGCGCCCAGTTATTCATCATCGACGCCGCCCCCTTCCTTTCTTCTCCGCTGCCCCTGTGACGGCCTTCATATCCGCCGTCTTCCGGGGGAGTGGTATGAGGACCCTGCCAGAGGCCTTGCACAGGAGAAACCGGTTTTACCGTCGGCTTTCATTCTTCTACACTCTTATTTTCTCCACTGATCGTCGAGTAGAAAAACTGTTATAACGTCAATAATTTATTTTTGCAGAGTTCATGATCCTTATCGTTGGGTTTCGCTTTAAACACTTCCTGTATCTCCGTATGGGAAAATTGCTCACAAGCGCAAACGGAATTTTAGTAAACACTCATGTAATAAGCCGATGAGTACTGCATAGTGTTGTAAAAAAAAACGGTTTTTTTCTGACTTGAAAAAAAAAAAACATAAAAAAATACGTTTTTTTTCTGGGACAAGTTTTTTTCATAACTACTCTATCTCAAATTTTTAAGGCATTTATCGTTTAATATGACTGTTTTAGAGTTTATACTAAGTACTTATCTTAATTTTTATATCTAATATATTTTTATGGTTTAGTAGAAAAGAAAATTACTAAAATATTGGCAGCATTGACTGAAGTTTTCTTTTACGAACGGGGACTTCCCGAAGAGGCTAGGGTGTGTGAGAAGGAATCCCCTTTCCCCGTTTTTTTGGATTGATACTTGCTATTCGAACTAGGGCTGCCAACCCTGCGAATTCATCTGTAGACCTACGGATCTTTTCAAAAAATTAGGAATTTTAAATTTATCTACGGCTTTTTGGTTCTTTTTATTACTTATTGTGTTTAACTTATATTCATATACTTGTTAAACTCTCAGCGTATAGTGATACTGGGTCATTAAATTGTCAGTAATTATGAATCGTTTCCTTGCAACCGTTGGGCGTAAACCAACGATTGATAAAGAAAATAAAGCTCCTGTTTTGTATGATAATAGATTTAAATTCAAACTTAAAAGAGCTTAATACAGAATTATCGGTGCAGTTATTATGCACAGTGTGTACTTTGCTCACAATTTAAATTTGCAGTCTCAAAATCTTTTGCGTACAATAAAAAGGCCAACCAGTAAAAGAAAATGTAATTATTCATGAAGTTATGGATCTAGAGGAGACAGAAGAAATAACAGAAAATTCCGACACAGACCGAATAAGTGTTGGTAGTGCTGATACTAGTGAATGTGGTACTAACATAGAGGATGAATAAAATTATGTTACCAATATAGATACATTTATGAATCATTATGTAAGACATTAATTGATTCAGTAAGATTTAAAACACACATCTAAAATGTAAGTTCCATAAATAAAACTATAATTTATCAAATATACTGTTTTCTGAAAAAAAAAAAACAAAAAAATTTAGAAAAAAAACAAGGGTGCTAAGTTTTTTTTCATGTTTTTTTTTACAAACTTTTTTTTCAGTTTGCAACACTAGTACTGCACAGTACAAAACCACAATTCAAACAGTCTGTATTGTCTTTAACAAAAGAGAACGTTAAGGACATTAATAAATACTACACAGTCATAAGCAGTAAAATTGTCCGCCACTTGAACAGATGCGGATATTATTTTCTGCGGCTTCTGTATTTACTGGTGGAACTACATTAGAAAATATTGATAGTCTTATGTGGGATGTGAAAGACTTTTATATTTGGTAATTCAGTTCACTGTGTTAAAGAATTTCTGTCTTCGACTGTTAAATGTCTAGGGTTGTCCTTGGAAAACATTCATTTACGCGAGCAATACGACTTTATTATTCTCTAGGTAACAAATAATAGTATGGGGTAACATAACTTTATCTTACAGACTTGCATTTGAAATAACGAATTTGTTTATTTAAGAAACATTAATGCAAGCTGAGAATTATTATAACTATTAAAAAATTGACACAATAAAAAACATTTATACAACATCATAAAACAAACAATAAAAATTAATTTAAACACAAGATTTAATCTTTACTAATATGGAGTTCTGTATAGAAAGTACATGTCAGAAAGGTAGACTTCGAATAACTGTTCATTTAAAGTTTATTACTATTAAACTTTCCATATCCTATTACTTGACACAAATCTAGCTCACTGGAGCAATGAAATTTAATTTATGAGACTCAGAGGTTTGCAATTTTCGCTGCTTCATGGGCGATCTAGGTAGAATTCACAATGGCAGTGCAACGTAAATCTGTTCATTACGTCGAATGGTACATTACCATGATTACCGTTCCGTTAATACAGCAACTGGATGCCTATATCTTTGTCATCGAAATTCACAATTCGAGCATGAATAGTCTCATAATATAGAAATGAAACTGTATTAGAACCAAACTTCCACAAAGCTGTTCGTCACTTAGAATACACTCGTCCTGTGTTCACAGAAAGATGAGTTGCAGAGCATAGGAGGCTGGAAGTTCCCTTCAATGAAATCGACGAATCTCTCCCACTCTCCTCGACATGAAAACATAATATAAGCTGCGCAAGCAGCATAATATATCTTGGCTCGTTCTTACTCATACATTCATATTTGGCGCACCCTATACAGCTTCCGATTCGCTACGACCAGACTCATATTTATTTTATTTATTTATTTTCCATATGCAACATAGCCCAGCACCTAGTATCTAATCTGGGCCCTTATTTCCACTCATTTACATTTACATATGTTTGTATCTTATATATATATAAAACATATTAACAAATAAACAATGAATGAAAGAAAATTTTGATTCAATTTCCAATAACTACTACATCTACTGTTATTAAACAGAATGGGTACCACACCACTACTAAATCTACTACTACTGTCCCTAATATTACTGCTAACATTACTACTGCTACTACTAAAACCATTACTAATACTACTAATTCTACTATTACCACCACCAATTGTCACAGCCGCACTTCGGTCCACTATTGTTCATTTTTCTTGGTGTTGTGTGCGCTCCAAAGGCAGAGTCCCCTGGAACCGGCAGCAAAGTCAGCCGCCCAGGCCATCAAGAGTTGACCTCCTGGAATACCAAGACGGCCCCAGTTGTCGCTCAGAAGACGGCCTCTCTGGAGCACACTGAAGTTCCTCCGACGATTGATGTTGCTCATTGTCGTGGGATATCTTCCGTCAATCCGGTGTAATTGGGTTCTCCTCTTCTGCTATCTGTGGCCTTTGATTTCGCTCGGCATTTTTCCTTTTTATAAATTTCTCCTTCCAAAATTTTGAGGCTAGATCAGCTGCCTCGTCCAGCAAATGCCACAAACTTTCGTCGCGCAGAATGTCAAATATGCACCTACCTTGCAGCCGAGCTTGTTGGTGTTCTCTCAAACTGGCTGTTATTTCACACTCCCATACCACGTGCTCCGGCGTACTCTCTTCACCACATTCGCACCTGTCCGAGTCCACAATATTTCGACTTCGGAGCCAGCTATTGTATGGCCCGTGACCTGTAATGTAGTGTACCAATCCGGGAGAGGGTTGAAGGTACTTCAACTTTAGCCTCTCCTCTACGGATGGGAACATATCGTATGCTCTTCGACCTGTTTCACTGTTGTTCCATTCTTGTTGCCATTCCGCCAATAGAAGCTTCCGAATGTGCGTCTCCGATGTTACTTCGCTGCCTACAATTTCTGCTACCTTATCTTGTTTCCCTTTTCTGAGCCAGTATATGGCACCCCGTTTCCTTACTTCAAGGTCCAGTGGCCATACACCAATGGCAACGGTTAATGAATTTGTTGCCACGGTTCTGTACGCTCCTGTCAATCTTAAAAGTATTCCTCGTTGGACACGTCTGACTCGCTGTTTTAGTTTTACTTTTCTTAGATGCTTTGCCCACACACTTGCTGAGTAGCCCACTAAAGAGGATAAAATTGCGTCATGGTATAGTCTTATTGTTTGGACTGGAACAGTAAATTTTCGTTGGCCAATATTAATGATTTTATTCATGACCGCCACTGCTCTTGCTATTGTCATCTCTAAGTGGGATTCGAAGTTTAAACGTTCATCCAATTGAATGCCTAAGTACCTGCACACTGGGTTTCTACGAATTGATTTACCGTCGATTCTTATAGTTGGTTTTCGAGTCAGCTTGCCCTTGAGCAACATAAATGTTGTTTTATGTGGTGCTAAACTCAGTTTGACTTTACTGCACCATTGGCTAAGGCAGTTAAGTACTAGATTACTATTGTACTCAATTTCTGCTCTTGTTGCTCCTTCCACGAGTAGTAAAATGTCATCAGCAAAAGCTATTAGACCTAGAAGTTCAGGTATTCTTTGTAATAGTTCAATCACTGGTTCCATCCCTATATCCCAGAATATGAGACCGCAAACGGAACCTTGCGGGCATCCTTTAGTAAGTATCTTCGTGATGAACGAGTTCTGGCATCTCAAGGAAGCAGTTCTAAATCTGCAATAGTCCCTGAAGGTGTAAAATAATCTTCTTGGACAACCAATCTCCCTCAGACTCATAACCATCCTACACCGGAAGATGGAAGACATATCGGATGCCGTTCTCATACCTGCGTTATTGTACTCTCCCAACGAAAATATGTGGAGCCGATAAACGGATCGCTTTGCAAACCTCCTCCGTGTATCTGTATTTGGTAACTAAAAATCGGTGCACGTAGACTAATAGAAAAAAATGTGGTGACTAAATTGAACACCACATCTGTGGAGGTTAAATATGCCATAAAAGGCACTATCATTATAACATGTTTGGTGCCGGAAAATATACGAGGAATGAAAAGTCAGTAATAATAAATTACAAATTTATTGTTACTAGCTTGTTGTCAGTTATTATTAATTACTACATTGACAACATTTTTTCATAGGTATTTGTTATATTGCAATTTGTGCTATTACAAGTCTGTAAGCTCGCTTTGTTTGTCCGACGGCTTGAGGAAGCATCACGCAAAAACAATCGTATTAATTTGAAAGAGGTTATCACAGTGGTCTTATTTAAGATCTGTAGTATAATTTATGACTGAGCATTAGGGTGCCCTTATGAGAGGAAAAAATTCTTTTTTCGTATATACAAACGCATAAACACTAATTCTTTTTTAATCGGTATTGCTAAATTACATAAGAAATTTTATCCTCCTACGATGACGCTAATCCGTGTCGAGTAGACCCTTAATGTTTACGAAAAATATTTATTTTTATTATTTCTTGATGCGTATAATTTCATACAATTTTTTGTTATCAAAGAAATCCAGACATAAAAAAATAATATATCATTTTTAGACAGAAGGATTAAAATTATGAAGGATATTTTCTTTTTAGGCACTCTTTTTTACAGTGCCGGTACAATTTTCGGTGTTTTTGTACGAAATTGTTTCTGTTATTCATTGCCTATAGCTAAACCAGGAAAATCCAGCATTAATTTTCCAACTCTTTCAGCTGTGTCGTTCAGATAAAAAAACTTTATTTTAGCTTGTATAAAAACTACATTTTCTTTCAACGAAGAAACGCTTTCCTGAAGAATACTGGTTTAAATTTTCAATCGAGAGAACAAATGTTTGCTCTTCGCGGATATGAATTCATAGTTTTACCTAAAACAAAATACAGGCAAGTATTAAAAAAGTTGCAAAAGATACAAAATAATGTACAATGTACATTGGGTCTACATACAAGACAGCCAATTTTACATAACATAAAATGTAGAGCCGAAAATTTCTGCCGTCAAAGGAATCAGATGTACTCCCTTTCTAAATCACGTACCATTTTTTCTTCCTTGCTCAATTTAAGTTGAATCTTACGAAACGTATCTTGAGTGAATAAATGGCTCTTTCATACATCGCGCTAGATGCACTGCACAAGGAGGCCTTATGTTAAATTCTTTGCCACTGTCATAGCTCAATCAGATCTCTGTATTCGTCTCTCACGACGGGTTCTTTTAATTTAGCCAAACAGAAATGTAGCAACTATTCAATTTATGTGTAATTGAAATATTCTATCAGAGTGTTAATATCAATTTGATTCCGTCGTGCACAAAGTGACAACTTTCTTTCAAACATTTGCTCCAAAAGTGCCCAAACACCTCCGAGATGACCTACGTTAGATGTGTCGCAGCACATTAACTGCATTGCTTCACTTGGGCCACAGTTATTAAGAGAATTCGAAACAACTCCACCTTTGTCCTTAGCACAAGAGCTTGTTCCCTCTTACGAAATGTAATTATGACATGGATTGGCAGTCGTTCTTCTTTGGAACTTCTTACCCCCACCAGGCAACAACTTGCCATCCTTCTGAATGGTCACGGCTTGAGACAAGTCATTATAAAATCGTTCATTATAGCTTCTGTTCATTCCTTCTTTATTTGTGTCCTATTTCGTTCAATGGAAGACTTGTTTATAGAAAAAACGTTAATGCTAAGTCCAAGTGCCTCCATGATAACTTGAAGAACATAAACTGAAGCTCTTACACTTAACTGTATCTATCCAAGGCATCCATTAATTTAGGAGTAATGATATCTTTTCTTCTGCTCTTTGCAGCAGTTACCGATTACTTTATTTCGGGTGGATTTGGTAAATGCAATTCCTGATGTTCTTTAGAACTTGTAGCGTCTGGTTTTTAAGACGTTATTAAAATTTAAAAATGAATGTGATTCATTAATTAATAAGTTAATTTTCAAAATTAATCCCGGGTAGGCGCCAAGAATGGAAGTGCTCTCTTTCCGAGAGAAGCGACTTTCCAATTCTGAAATACTTTTTTATCAAAGCAATTGTACTTTAGAAATTACCATTAAAAACACATATCTTCATCTATTCAAATGATATACTGATACATTGGAAAGGAAGTTATTGAAAGCAGGGTTTACAACACCTATTATTTTCTTTGAATATAAAATTGATTGATTTACTGAACAGAACTGAATATTTAAAGAGGTTACAACATTAAGCGTTTATTGAGCAATTCAGAGCATGATTCAAATCTCAGAGCGTTGCCTAGGGTTGAATGACGCAAGAGTGTCTATACATCGCCGGAGTTCTTTACCGTTGCAGATGAGGTGTGGATAAAAGAGTCTCACGGGCCCTGTTGATCAGCTGGACGCGAGGCCGGTAATGGCTGCCTCAGGTAGAAGCGGCTGGTCCCTGGAGAATTCAGCCTGGCGAACTCTGTCCCCAGTCGAGGTCAACTCACATTCCGACCATAAAACAGTATCTCCCGTTGTGGACCGCTGCGGGTTGGGTAGGATATCAGACAGACATTGGCGGTCGTCCCTACATTGGCGAAGATGATTGCGGAAAACCGCCAAAATACCGCAATTTGAACGGTGACCGACTATAAGCACTCAGGTGACATAAGCGCTCTAGGGTCGCCTTCCTGGAAGGACGGTCTATAATCCCCTACCTTCCTGGAAAGACGGTGTCGCCAGAAGAAACGCACTGTGAAGCCCTGATGGCTTCTAAGGTTACGTGAGCACTTGGGATTTATTGGCGGGCGATTAAAGACCAATTTTTCAATCAATACAAATATCGAAAACTGATTTGAGAGATTGAAAAATTGCCAATCTGCCGTGGAAATACGGAATAAATTGTATTTCTTTACTATTTTTAGTTCGGAGTATTCAAAAATATCGACCCATCACCGTTTAGCAGTTAAATAGCTAACAGCCAATCAGTAGCTGGTAATATTTATTTATTAATGGTTATATGTACTGTCACACTTTCCCGAAACTCTTTTCACTTGCAAAATAAATAATCTTTGTTCTATGTTAATTTTTAGATTAAACAACATTATACATTTATATAAAAAAAATGCTAAAATAAATGAAATTTTCTTATCTGGAACATCTTGAAATTTTCGTTTAAGTAATGTTTGACCAGTAAGAAGATATGACCCAAAATAGTTATTTTTAAGTATATTTTTTGAACCTAACTACACAGAGACGATTCATATCTCGACAATGCAATCGGACATTTGTTGCGACAAATTAGTCGCAAGTGTGCGCACTAACATTTTTTGCGACCTATTTTTCTATCGCAGCTACAGAAAATCGCTAGAATGCGTCTAGCCTAAAGAGTTAATGAAGTCATACATTTCCCAGTAGTAATTCAGTAAATTTCTAATACTTAATAACTCATTTTAATAACTGATTTCCATCACACTTTTTTGAGGGTTTGGACTGGCTTAGTGACTGAAATGCACGTAGCACACAACCGTTTAAGGCGTGTTTAAAATCAGCTTGAATTAAGCTTCGTCAGTATTTATTTATTTACATATTTACACTGTCTCTTTATTTACATTATTTTCATTTTTTGTGTGTTAAGACAGCAGGTCTAGCCCAGCTTTTGGAAGTATGATATCGCTTTTAAACAAGACCTAATCTCACCAGTTTCCTCATACTTTTTTACAGTTTTTTCCAAACATTCATCTAATTTAATATAGGAGCTTTTACTCTTTTTGCCAGCAAGATTGATCTCCGTTCTCATGCACATACAAGCGGAATTTTCAGCTTCACTCTTTAAACACATTATCACTTCTTTGATCTTGGGATTTGGTCGCCCGAGAAGATTGTTGATTTTGTTGTTCCAACCTTCCACAACGTTCGTAGTGCGGTGTCACCTACCGTAACAAGTCCACAGTTTAGGAGGAATTTCTTCATTCTCCAACCATTGTTCAACAAAATAATCAAAAAACTGAGACAATTACGGATTTTCTGGAGCCTCCGAATATGTCTCGAGCCAGCCGTGTAAGATGTCTTCAGTTTTGAGGAATGCTAGCGCAGCACTCATCCTAACATGCAGGTTAATTTCTTCATTTTACGCGATACTCACGGGTCACTCCAATTTCCTGCAATTTCCTCCACAGACATTTCTTCATGTAGAAGTAACAACCATTAATTTCAACGGTTGGAAAAACTTCTCCAAGTGCGGATATTGCACTTCCCTCAAATAGACGAATATACGTTGCTTTCTTTTTGTTTGGCAACAGGGCAAACGCTACTGGATACACATTAGTTTCTTCCTTGAAGCTTCAGTAATCAGCGTGGATACTATAAATTTGAGCAAATTGTTTACTACAACTTTTAAATGTACCATCCATGAAGAAATCTTGCTGTTTCTTCAGACATTCTCTTCCTTTCAGTCCACAAAGTATTATCATTCGCTCTGAGCTCCTGAGCTGTCATCTGTCAAAAGGAAACTTGAACCATCTTTCATCTGAAGCATATCATTATCTAAGACTACTTCGCCTCGGCTCTTCTGTTCCTTTCCGTTCCCACGAGCTTTGCTTCTCTGTCGAAATAAGGTTCTCTTGACAGTCAACTGGTGGGGCAATTTGGCTACATTTTCGTAGCATTTACTGTGTAAGTCTCCCAGTTCTTCTGTGTAAATTTTAGAAACGGGCGTGTCTTCTTCGCGGGCCTCCTTCTTCGCATGATTCATTCTTTTAGCAACTTCCAAGCGAACTGTGTCCGCTGCTTCGCACAGCTTCAGTTGCACATCAAACTTCCCAATTTTTCGTTTTGAGCGTTCCACCACAACTTTTCGTCCTTTCCTTCTGACACTGCCAAACCGTTAGCACATCTTCTTTACTTTTGTATTTCCGATACGAATAACCTTCATAATGCACGGCAGGTTTACCCTTATTGGTTGTTAGCACTTCCATGACGACAAACTAGAAATACTTTCACAGTTGAACTGTGTAGCACAAGTGGTACTGCTGCCAATAAACTTCACTATATGAATGACACGAAAGTAATAAGAGCTTAAACAGATGAGCTGTGCTAAATATTCACGGAAGAATTTTTCTTGGAATTCTCTACCGCAGGTAGGCGAGGGTGGGTGGTTATACCCATGGAGGACGGAATATATGGAGACGAGATAACGCGAAATCCGTGAAACCTTGTGAAAAAACTGTGCCTGCGCGGCGGACATCGTAGGAGTACCAAAACATTGGGCTGTTTGCACTGCGTCAGCTGCTGAGAATATTTCATTTTCTAATATTCCTAAGTTTTCTATATTGCCAAGTTGTGATGCATATGGTTGCACAAACAGACGAGATAGGAAAAAACCTGGAATAGCGTTTCATAAGTAAGTCACATTGTAACTATCGTTCTTGAAGTATCTGACAGGCAACCGCAACATTAGTGCCATTCGCTATAAATTTATTCATTGCTCTCAGTAGGATCATATTATTCTCAAATTTTTGTTGGTGTAGTGTAGACAATTAGCATATGTTACTATTTTGCACCTGAAAAGCTAGCCTTATTGTAGACAAATGTTGGAAATTTAATTTAAACGGGTCATGTTTCCATCGCGACACAGTGTATATGGTATTCTGCATGCATTACTCACGTTTAAGTTTACACTGAAATTGCACGATGAAATTAATCGTGATAATTTGTGCTGTGCGAATTACTAAACGTGATGAAATAAACTTTGTTGACGGAAATGTAGTTCGCGATGCATTTCTTGTGTTTAGATGTGTCTACATAGTTTGGTTTTGTAGCGGCAATATTAATGGAAATGTTTTCAGGTTGAAATGCGGTGTATACCAGAAGAGAACAAACAATTTATTTATTATTAGCTGTTAGCTTCTGATTTTTGAATGTACTGATTTTTCTAGAAAAATTATATAGGCCACTACCAGTACAATTTCTTCTAAGTAAGCTCAGAAACTATGAGGTTTTATGGAGTATTAATTTTTTTTAAAGCTCTAAACATTGACTTATGCTTTTTTTTTTTTAAATTTCAGATATGACTTGTTTCTGTTTGTAAATATGTCTACACGCATATTTCAGATTTTGAAATCTTCCTTGTCAATTACTGAAATAGAATGTGAAAATATAACCTATTTGAACATCAACTAAAATTTAAGGACTGTAGAAATAAACAGTTTGTTATTCAAGTTAAAAAGAATTACCTGATCATTAAGTTACGTCCGAATTTATCATCAAATATGGATATGGCGATAGTTTTTTTCTGGTCCAGGCCGCATTTCAACCTAACCACGTGAATTTTAAGGTACAATATCTCGAGAACTAAGCGAGATATCAAAAAAAAAAAAATATTATTTACTTTCAGTTTCCTTCATCGAGTTACATAAGAATTCGTCATCAAATTGCGGCTCCACGGTTATCGTTGAATCCCCCCATAACCTAACAACCTCACCTTTGAGACAGTATATTTCGCGAACTAAGCGAGATATCGAAAAATTTTATTCTTTATTTTCGATTTGTGTCGTCGTGTTACATAAGAATCTGTCACCGAATTTGACTTTGGGGACACGTTTCTTCTGAATTTCAACCAGAAACTCCACTCTTTTTACACAGTATATCTCGAGAACTAAGCACGATATCAAAAAAATTTATTCTTCATTTTTGATGTGTCTCGTCGAGTTACATAATAATCCATCATCAAATTGCGGTGCCACGGTTGTCTTATGATTCCCTTGAGGTTTTTGTGCATATTTCCGTGTTTCTCTGGTCAAGCAATATGGCGGCCTCCCCATCCCACTTGTCTCCACCCGGTTTCACTCCAGTATGTGGCGAAGGTCCCTTGCGTTGTCTCCATATATTCCTTCCTCCATGGTTATACCTACCCTCGCGTACCTGCGGTAGAGCGCTTTTGTCACGGAGCGCTTTAGCCATATAACCAATTTGAACGGCTGGTACCCGTGAACCAGGTCTCGATCCTAAGTATGGCGACGCCTCAACACGTACAGCCGCACTGGAGGGTTTTTACACAAAGTAAAAGGAGAAAAAAATGAAAATATGTTCCGCTTCCAAGTGAGACATACATTATGACTGTCGAGTACACAGACAGTAAGACATATATTTACTTTAACTTTGTTTCAGTTTAGTTTTCTTCCCTGCAAAACCGTCACACAGTTTGATCATATACCGAATTAATCTGATCCTTAACTTTAGTGTTTGACCACTAATAACTCTAATATGATTATCAACAACAATTAAAGCTAAACAGGAAAATTATAGTAATTTTAAAATCTACTATATAATTTTGCAAGCTCTCTAATTCACTCACCTCGAAAGCTATTGGCTGGAAAACGGTGTCACGTGACAGCCTTCGCTCGCCAGAGATACCATTAGAAGAAATTCATGGTTATATCCAAAATTTAATAGCTAAGCAGCTGCTACCAAATGAATTGCGATAATACATTCATTAAGTTTGTTTTTCGTAGCGGTTCATAGTTAAAAAGTATTGATAAATTTTTGCGGCTGAAAAAACGTGAATCTGTTTTCAGTAACATGTTGCTAATAAAAGCAACTTAAAAAAAAAATTAAATTACTCATGGTCTCTGCAGTAACCACTATGCCAATTGTCATTCCGGCTTACTTGTAGGATAAATTTCAATTTAATTAAAACTTTCACTAATGATGTTGCTTGAACAAAGTTTATGTATTATGGTTTATTTGGTTTTTGGGTATTTTACTTACAACTTTCGTTAATGGTCTTTGTTCATGTTCGCTGTTCGTGAGTTATTAGGTTGTTTAAAGAGGACATCAGGCCAAATATGTTACCGAATCGAGTATTCCGTCATTTCTTTGGAGTTGCTCAACTGTTTAATAATATGGAATGTGTATTAAGTTCTCTGGCCTTTACAGATACTATGACCAATGATTACATTATGAGTGTTTGCCCAGTCTCAATAATGCGGTTATTTATAGGGAAGTAAGGAATTTGGCCGATTGCTTAGAAATTCAGCGTGATCTGGATATTATTTTGGCATGTTGCGCTGAGTGGCAACTTACGCTAAATTGTAAAAAGTGCAAGACAATGAGCAAAACTAACAAAAAGAATCCAATTGTTCAGAAATACGAGTTAAACAATTCAGTTATTGATATGGTCGATTCTATGAAATATTTGGGAGTAACAGTACAAAGGAACATGAAATGGGACTTACACATTAATTCGTTGGTAGGTAGAGCTAATTCTAGGCTGCGATTCATAGGTCGAATATTGAAAAATTGTAATGAACAAACAAAGGAGATAGCGTACAAATCTCTTGTGCGTCCACATTTGGACTATTGTTGTGCCATTTGGGATCCGTTTCGTAAGGGGTTGATCGAAAGTATAGAGAAAGTACAGAGAAGAGCCGCTCGATTCGTTACCGCTTGCTACAGTACTTATGAAAGCATCACAGTCTGATTAGTAGACTAGGCTGGGAGTCTCTGGTAGATAGACGACGCACGTTTCGTTTAAACTTATTGGTAAACATGCGTACTCCCACTTTCACTCACGAGTGTAGTGAAATACTTCGTCCACCAACCTATTTGAGCCGGAATGACAGGATAGATAAGATTAGAGAAATAAGGTGCCGCAATGATTCCTATATGAATTCTTTTTTCCCTCGTACCATTAGGGATTGGAATGCACAACAAAGAGATTAGCTTTGGTGCTGAGCACCCTCTGCCACCCACAATTTTGTGAATTGCAGAGTATATATGTAGATGTAGATGTAGAATAATAATAAAAAAAAGTGATGCTTTCGAAGAAAACAGGAATTTTTAATTAAAATTTTTTTGCAGAGTGTACTTTAAGGGTAAAATAGAAATCAAGTTTGTATACAAGCAATTATACGATTGCGCTATCGTACCTGTTCGTTTTTAATGTCTACCTCTTCCAGTGGTTCTGAATTCTTCAAGCTCAAGAGATTTTATTCACCCTGAAACACAGGTGAAGTTTATATTTGGTCAAATGAGGTCAACCTTTCATAATATTTCATCTTAAAAACTGGAGCTATCCTAGACCCATGACGATAAGAAAAGAAGGTTACGAGCTTACACTAGTAATGAATAAAATCCATGTTTCACTATTACGCTGAGAAATTTTCACGACTTACATACAATAGCCTCATTTCACTTGTTATTTTAACTTCAATATATTTCTGAGATTATGAATTCAGACATTTAAGATAGGAATGATCATCGTACTGGAATTCCGAGTGTCTGTGGAAGAGACTTTGTAAGAGTCTCCCTGTGTCTCCTTGGCACGTGCCATCACCGAGTGTGCTGTGTCTATATTCTTTTCTCGACACCCTCGTCCGGCCCGATACCAGCACATCTCCGGCGGAGCCAGCAAGTGTTTGTCGAGCGGGACCCGTCTTATTGGTTGGCGGACCAGACGAGCGGCCGTGAAATACGGCTCCACACAGCACTACGTCATGTACGGGAGGCACACAACGCAGGTCGTAAATCAACACTTTATATACCGGCAAACTTTCCTCAAACGGCTTATCTGCTACACTATAAAGCTGAGAATTACCGACCAGATTCACCGATCGTAAAAGAAGAAAGAGATTGATTTATATTTGGAACATTACGACACGTCAGAAGGAGAAATTGAGCTGCATTTCATAGATTGGACGAAAGATAAGTACTAAGTCACAGAACCCGTAGTATAGAAAGGAAATACGTTGTGTATTCCACTGTTCTTTTTTATTTTCTCTGTCAAAAATTATATTACATATCAGTAATTTTTAGAGATATGACGGATCTATAGGAGTTAAGAGAGCAATTTTGAGTAGTAACAATATTTATTACTTGTCTATATGTATTGAAGTGTCCCCTGTGTTGAGGAGAGCGATTTCCTGTAATTAATTTATAAGTAGTCTTAATATTTCAAAATCAGATGGGCACCAGAGATTCCTTTTGGAGTGAGGGAAGCAACATCCAGATCTCAAAGTATGTAAATTTCAACATGAATTATTTAATAAGTGGACATATCATAAGGTACACAAACTTTCTCTGTACAGCAAGAGTGTCTATCTCAGGGCGTTCACTAGGGCACAAAGGACGATGCAAAAGTTTATTTCCTGAATTGTTATTACAGTGTAGACTAATCTAGTTGTCCAGTCGGTGGCCGGCCCCGCTCTCCAGGTGCTCCATACAGCGTGCTTGACTGCCCAGATGGCTCGGTTCCCCTGTAAGTAGGCAGCCAACAAGAGTCCCCCCTCTGGTCCGCGCTGCATTTCGAGGCAGTCCTCCAATCTCCGTATTAGGAGCGAAGATCTCGTCGCCGGTTGGCTCCATACATTCAACGTATCGCTCTTAGTTAATAACAATATTAAAAGTTGTTCTGATTTGCTGTACTATTTGGCTCCGCCTCACGCTTTATTCTTGAGTAGAGATTTCCTTTATTCCTCTTTTTACTGAAGACGTATCCAGACCCTCGGGTCTGCCCTCAGCTGTGGAATGTGTCACCCGTCTGTTCGACAATTCATCACGCCTAATGGTTGGTCCACCAGCAGATGTAGCTTATGATACGACGCAGAACCTGCTCGGGGGTGGCAGCCTCCCGCGAGACTCACAAATTAAAAAAACAGAGGCACGCTCACATGTCTTTCACTCTCTGTTCTTTAATGGTACATTACAGTATGTTCGTTTGGGCCAACTAGGAGCACGTTAAGCTTCGTTTGACTTGAGTTCGAATCCCCGTCCGGGCATCCAGATTTGGGTTTTCCATGGTTTCCCAAATCACTCCAGGCAAATTCCGGGATGCTTCCTTCAAAAGGCTATGGCCGAATTCCTTCCCATTCCTTGCCACCCTCCCCCCCCCCATCCTTTCCCGTCTCTAAAGACCTCGCTGTTAAGATACGTTAAGCAGTTAAAAAAAACTGACTTGAATTTGTTTATTGGTGTATTAATGATTATTTGCTTTTTACGTATTGTACTGACCACTTTGATTACAATTTAAAAAATACAACGTGATGCTTTCGAAGCAACTGCACACTCCATTTAAACAGAAATTCTTCGACATGTTATAACTACGGTTATCGGCCATAGAGAGAACCTACAGTTTAAAGTGTAATCCGAACCATGGAAAGCCTTCGATCCACCTGGATTTGAACCCGGAACTGGGCCCCAAACTTTTAATAAGCAAGTGCCTTTACCATTTAACTACCCAAATCGCATGTTTCTTATTTATTGGCATTACTTATTTTATTATTATTACTTTTTCCTTATTGTCATTTTTGGCAAGCAATACATTCATGATACCGAACTAATTCTATAACGAATTTCATTTCCTCGATATTAATTAAACCAAGATTCTGTGCAGATTATCAGGTAATTCTCTGATCAACGCATTCAACAAAGTCTATAAACGGTAAAATGGCGGAGACGAAAATATAATAATTTCAGGGGTATTTTCATCTCGTGGTAAAGCCATAAATCACGATGTTGCGATTCTTATGACTTCATGGATTATAGGACGAGCTCAGTGGTGCAGGAAGAAGATAGGTGACAAAGAAAGGTAAAGAATTGGGCCACAGCCTTTTGAAGAAACCATCCTGGCATTCGGATTCGGGAAATCATGTAAACAGAAATTTTGGTGGTCTGGTAGGGATTTGAACCCGGGATAATGTGAAGTAGGACCACAAAGAGCCGGAATCATTTTTAAAAAAACCAGGGCTGATTAGGGAAATTTATTGTTAAATGACCGAACAGGTTTCGAATCTCGGTATAACCGATGATTTTTCCTCGTAAATGAACAAGCGGAACAACTTTCCAGGGATACTCACACTACTGTCAAATAAATATCGTAGTGGAAAAGCTTAGAGTAATCTCGTCACTTTCATTCAGTTGCCTACAAAATAAGGTATTCTACCTTCATCTATTAAAGAACGTCAAATATGTCAATTTCTCCCAGTTATCAAAGGAAAAGAATAGAAATACCTCTGCAAATACTCTTACCAATGGCGTGATCCGCGATCTTAACCTCAACTCAATCAATACATCCACACGGGCCTCAGAGACTTGGGCGTTTGTCATCGTTGAGTATTCAATTTCACTTATCCTAAAGTTCCAGTATTGCATTCACATATCATCATAATTCCGACGAATGTATTGCACATACTCATCATTGGTTGTGTTTCGTCCGTATAGTGCGTATTCCTGAATACCAATTTCAGAAGATCCGGATAGAATATTGAGTCATTGCGTAACTGCTTTGATTTTTAATTCCTCATTCCGGCACTATCAACTTTAAACATTGATTTACAAATTGTTTCTCATTGGTATTTTAACATTCTTCAAAGAACTTCATTTCGTTCCGTGTCTTCGTGGCAGCTAAACTTTATGGATCTGTCACTGCCCACAGTCACAATCTAACTGACAAAAAGTGAAACGTGCGTGCATGGTAGTCAGCGAATGTATTCCACAAACTGCATATACTATTCATTGGCAGCGTCGTCTTTACCTGATGTATACCTGAACAGCAGTTCCAGAAGACTCAAATAGAGAAGTGAATTATTGCGTGCCGCCTTGATTTTTAATTCCTTATCCGGGTAAGTTCAACTTCACTGTGACAATTAAACCTTGGTTTACAAATTGTTTCTCGCTGGTATTTTACTATTCTTCAAGGGAATTTGGTGTAATACGTTTGTTCAATGGGCGGCCGCTTAGCTCAGGAGGTAGAAATTATGAATGCGGTCCATACGACCGGGGGTTGATTCCCGCTGAGGCCCAGGATTTTTCTTCGTAGCTTAACATCTGAATTCATTCCCCAGGTCCACTCAGCCTGCTATGCAATGAGTACCGTAGACGAAACTCCGCGGGAAGTTAAAGAATGGCAGGAAAATGGCGTTGACCCCGTCATATCCATCTAGTACCAATGGATGTAATGGGAGTGTAACCGAGCGCGGTGGGTGAGCGGTTAATGCCCTGACCTCGTATTCGGGAGGACGCCGGTTCGATTCCCCAACAGGGCATACAGATTTATTTTACTTATGGCTTTACGCCTCGTCGACGTCGAGGTAAGTAGAGGCGAGATGGGACTGGGGACAAGGAACGGGAAGGAATTCGGCCATGGCATTTTTGAAGGAAACATCCCCGCATTCACCTGGAGTGATTTGGGGAAACCATTGAAAACCCAAATTTGGATGCCCGGACTGGGATTCGAACAGGCGTTCTCCCGAATGCGAGGCCAGAGCGTTAACCGCTCGCCCACCATGCTCGGTCCCAGATTTGGGTCTTCCATTGTTTCCCAAAATCACTCGAGAAGAATGCCGGGATGCTTCCTTTAAAAGGCCATTGCCGAATTCCTCCCCTTTCCTTGTCCCTAGTCCCCATCCTGCCTCTAATGACCTCGACGTCGACGAGACGTACGGCCCTAAGTAAACAAAAATTAGGAGTCAGGAGCTCTACCTCCATGCAGTCTGCAAGGAGCAGCAGGAGCCGTAGGAAGCCTGTAACCTGCATCTTTCACCTTTGTTCGATTTGTTCCGTGTCTAGGTGGCAATTAAACTCTACGGTTCGGTCACTGCCAGATGGTGATATGCTCTGCTCGTGTTCCTAACATAACGTGTGTACATGGAGCTACACTGCACCTCTCCTCTCCGTCAGAGGGCCGCCTGCTGTCCCTCGTTTGTTTCGAGTGGAAAATTAACGTCCGTCTCTTGTTGACGCTGTTGCTTTAAATCCCATCACCGCCAAAATCCGATAGAATATTCCGGGAACAGCTCTAATGCGCCCTCTTGTATGGCTTCCTCGCTTTGCTGTTTATCTCCACAGTGCATTTGAATGTTCTCTTCTAGGGACACACGCACACATGCACTGAACTCTTCTCACTGGTCGGATCTCACAGGATCAAAGCGAGCGGTCAACATAAACATTGGCGACCAGAGGGTGTGCGTTAACGAGGACGGGCTGGCCTTTAATCAAGGGGAGAGATAAAGGCAGCCACGAAATACGGTTGTAATTTAAAGCCTGCTGGAGTGCTTGCGGTCTGGGTGAGTTGCTGCGAAGCGCACGACGGTTGATCGAAACTCTTCCTCCACCCACCAGTCCCAACCACTGCTGGTTACGGACGGAAATCTATCCGTGAACTCTGGTATCTTTCATAAATAATGTATCTATTCTCTCTCATTCCATTCCGTATTTACATCAAGTAACACTGAACATACTGAGCAGATGAACTGTCCTCCATGTCACTGAGCTACTATTGTCAAGCACTCCTACTCTTGAGGGATTCACCCAACCTCTGGGCAGTAAAACCATTTATTTATCGTTTGATGCTATCATGAAACTTCGGTATAAACCCGTCCAGACGATAGCAACGTCACCTGACGATGAATGTCTGCTAGTCAAACACACGCACGGTGCATGTAGTATCAATGAGCATGCTATCCGTGTATACAGTAGAATGGGGAACGTGAGCGATCTATGTGAATTTGGCCGAGGGCAGATTGTGATGGCCCATACGCTCGGCACGAGCATTTCGGAAACTGCACGACTAGTCGGGTGTTTGAGGAGTGATGTGGTGAGTGTCTTCAACAAGTGGCGAAACCAAGGTGAAATCATGCACAAACGTGGAGGGTTTGCGCGGCCACCCCTCATTGTAGATGTCGGACGTCGTAGGCTGGGAAGACTGATAAAACAGGACAGGCCGCGAACTGTGACGGAACTAACACCACACTTGAATGCTGGGCAGAGTACAAGTGTGTCTGAACACACAATGAACCGGACATGGGTCTCCGCAGCCAACGAGCCATGCATGTGCCAATGTTAACGATTGAAATGAGCACTTGACCATCGTCACTGGACGTTGGCGCAGTGGAAGAGCGTGGTCTGATGAATCCCTGTACCTTCTTCATCATGCCGATGGGAGGGTGAGAATCCGTCGTTTTCAAAGGGAACAGCTTCATGACATCTGTACTGCGGGACGGACACAAGCTGACGGCGGCTCAATTATGCTCTGCGGAACATTCACGTGGGCATCCATATGTCCAGTGGAGCTCATACAAGGTACCATGACGTCCAATAAGTTTCGTACACTGGTTGCAGACCACGTACATCTTTTCATAACGACCATATTTCCCAAAAGCAGTGGCATTTTTCAACAAGATACTGCGCCATATCACAAGGCCAGGAGTGTGATAGCGTGGTTCGAGGAACACAGTGACGACTTGCAATTGATGTTCAGGGCCCCCAACTCACCAGAACTGAACACGATCGAACACATCTGGGATGTGATTGAACGTGACAGAGCTCTTCGCCTCCCTCCCCGGATTATACGTAAAGTTCCTTGTGCCTTTGGCGACGTTTTCTTCTGTTCCATGCCACAACCTATCCACAGCCGCTATGAGGAAAACAAAACAGTCATTGTGTATATCCAGCGTGTAGTTCTTTGTTGCTTTGACGCTATTTTGTTTTCTGGTCCAGGCCGCATTTCAAACTAAACTCCTCAATTTTGAGATGGTGTGTCTCTAGAAATAAGTGACATATCGAAAAAATGTATTTCTCTCTTTCGTTTTGTCTCGTCGAGTTACATAAAAATCCATCATAAAATCTGGCATTGTCGAAACTATTATTTTGGTTCATGTCGCATTGTAACCTAATCACCTCACATTTGAGAATTAAGTGAGATATTGAAATAATTTGTTCCTCATTATGGATTTGTCTCATAGAATTGTATAAGAATCCGTCGTTAAATCGTGGCCCCAAGGCTATCGTAGATCTCCATGAATATTCAGTTTCCACTTTACAGCCTTTTCCCAAGCCTAGCCTAGCCTATCAATTTATCAAAGTTTTCCGAAAGAAGTGACCCTCTTTCATACTTAAGTATATAACTATCAAGCGTTTTCATTCGATGAAAAAACATCTCAAATAAATTATAATTATCGTTCTTTTACCTTATTATATCTTCTTAGTCGTTTTATGAGATAATTAGGCCTTATATAAAATATAATTGAGGTATTTACCTTGAATGTAGTTCTTCCTTATGCCAATGAATATCAGTTTTTGTACCTATATATGTGGTTGGTTACCGTTTATAGCTTGAATTCAACTTTATACAACCTAAAAGAGAATAATTACCCAAAGGTTTTCATAGTTTGTCTGTAATACTCTCCATATTTATGTAGTATCCTCTCAGCATTAATCAACGTAATTATTTTTCCGTCGTACATATCTTAATACTCAAACTTACTAACTTCCAAAAAACACACTTTACAGTCGTCGTCACAATATTTGCTATCATTTCATTATAGTAATTTTATCATCTGTTTAGTATTGTAGTGTCCTTCATATTCAGTCTTAACGTCATAAAAATTCTTGTAAAAATTCTTATATCAATCATCATGTCTTGTTCATAAAAAAAACTAACGTAGTCCACAACCCGAAGGAGGGTTACTAACATAAGTCGTTGTGTCAGATGTCCTTTCCCCTGGGACCTACATTTCAACGTGGAATCCGAACCACGGAAGGAACTGGCATAGCTCATATGGTTAAACGCAACTCTAAACAACCCTGCACCCGGGATTTAAACCCGGCGGAATCAGAGCAAGGAACATTTGAAAGTATGATATTTAACCACTTTTTTTTTTAATGCTCTGGGCTACGAGATCGCTCTTGCCTTGTTCGTACTGATCTCTTTATTCCATGAGAGTCGCTTGATCTATACCACTCTCGGTATTCAATGACGCAGCACGTTCGATCAAATATATGCTTATATTAATATTCATTATTATGCGGTTAATGTATTACTTCAAATACATTATCGACATAGGCTCTTCTGTCTATCATGAAATTCGGAGCGTTAAAGCTTTCAGCTAGGATAAGAATATCTTATGCCATCTTACAGAATTAGATGACCTGTAATACCTGCTCAGCGGTTATATTACCAAATCTCCACGTCTTTTCTCTTGTAATATAAAAGAAAATGTTTGTGTTATCTTGTCTTCCTCCCTACAACTTTCAGAATTATACTGAACACAACTTTATTTCACAACTTCCAGTAATTTTTAACAAATTAATTACAATTTTCTTCGGTTGCTGTAGTAATTTCTATACAATTCAATTATTTGTCTCTAACTAATTATTTTATAACTTATGCATCATCGATCCAAGCTGCCGCCGTATTCTCATGCTATCCTATTCTTTTCTTATTGTTCCTCCATTTTTGTTTCTATATATCTCTATTCTCCTTATGTCTGGCTCCAATGCTATCGGTTATTCTTTACTACCAGAGAAACAATAATACCATTCGTATTTGATATTTACAATTTGTACTACAAAAAATTACATACATTATTTAATATCTATAATCATGAATATATCGTCGTTACATATGGCTGTTACACGGTGTTCGGAAAAAGTAGTACTGTTGCCAAAACTTAAGGAGTGAACTATGCAGAAACAGTTTTGATACTTCACAGTATTTGTATTTACATTTATTGCTCCCTTAGCATCAGGCAAAGAACAAAGTACAAATGATAAAAAAAATAAGCCAAAATAGTCTGTAAATAGATAAAATTACATACTCAAACACACAGATAAACATATCATCCAGTATGAGATTATAAGCAAAATGACAGTGTACAAGTTTGATAAAGACAAAAACATGTTACCCTAACAAAGATACAGGTAACTTTTTATTTATATTATTTTTCGATATCTACAAACGCTGAGGTATAAGACTAATATTTGGTTTGCAAATACTTACAGAAGCAGTGGTTGAGCAACGAATCCTTCAGTGTTTAAAAGACTTTAATATTTTTCCAGATTTGATCCTTTGTGGTAGATTTATTAAACAATCTGATACCTATTTGAAATGCTTCTTTCTGACAAAGAGCAGTATTTGTTCGAGAGATATATAAATCTAGTATCTGTCTAGTGTTACATGCGTGCAGTAAAAATGGTTAGTTGTTGTATCGGCTTTCAGCCATCATTACGCATCTTCTGATCAAAAAAAAAATTCTTTCTGCAGGTCAATGTTTATTTACACGGAATATACGCAGGCATCTCTCATTATTACAGTAACGTGTTGCTGTCCTGATCCCATAAAATTTAAGCCTTCTCTTCCGCAGATAATAACTGTCACAACACCCAGCACTGCCAAAAATTTGAGGACATTGACGAAAAAACGAGGCAGAACATATTGATGATGCACAACTGGCTGAAAAAAACGAACTACCACAGCCGGCACAAATTACAAATTTAGAACCGATCTCACCGTAGATATCTGTTGGCAGACCAATGTTTTCCGACGCAGTTCATTGAAAATGACCATCCGTATTCCGATTTCGCTGTTTTATGTGGTCGTGTCAGTTTTAACTGTATGATTTGTATCAATTACTGGTTTTCTGGTTGCGGAACCCAGCGATACGATCACAGATATTTACTTTTTTTTTTCTTTTGCGGTGGCAGGGGCCATTACTCATGGAATGGATGCCGGACAAATGACGGTCGGAACGCGCAAAAATGGGCACAGATAAAAAACAGCAGAGAAGCGCGAAGCGTGTTGCCGTGGTCTCCCACACATACATATCTCTGTACATGTGGACAGGACCATAGATACAAACACGACGGTAGTTTGTGAAACAAACAAAAAACTGTGGCGCCCCACATTGAACTCAGCGATGATGATATAACGTGGCCGCCCGAGGGTGGTATTCGATTAGCGGTGTCGATATTTTATAAACACAAACTCGCAGTCACTCTTTTTCCGATGTCGAAAGCTGTACAACACGCTCTTGTGATGTGGTAACGGGGAGACCATCCAAAACGAGGATAGAACAAACTGAAAGGAATCCATCTCTCTCTCTCTCTCTCTCTCTCTCTCATTCATCCGATTCTGCCTCCCCTCTTCTCTCGCCGTAGCTTTTCACTTCTGTACTAGCCCACCGCAGTGTAACACGTTTTGAGAGAAACAAGATCCCTTTTTGCGAAACATAAACAAATCTCACTGGCAAGATGTGCGTGAAAGCTTTGCCGCTGTAATCCAGAGATTCTAGCTACGCGCAGCCACATTGTGGCAGGGATCCGACATATCGACTCACGCGCCGTATTTTGTTTTTTCTCTCCGATCTGCCGTGAAACATAAAACTGGTGTGGCGCTGCCCTAGGCGCTCTTCTCGTTTTTGCTGGTGAGTTCATCCCACTAAGTGCAGCGAAGGAGCTGATCGCTTCTTTGTAATAACAAAGCCAATCGTGGGACCGTATACACAAAAATACATTGACACCAGAAAACAAAAAAGTAACACAACTTACTGTTGATTTTACATAATTTTAACCAAAATGGCGGTGGCTAATTACCTTCAGAACAGTCATTTTACATGTAAGAATGAAGCTTTTCACTGCGTTGTAAATAAATTTATTTAGTCACTATTTTATGATTGGTCTATATTTTCTATAAATGCTGTCAACCGGGATTGAAAGGATATAATCAGGTAGTTTCAAACTTACGATTGAATTAACGTACTCATCGATAGTGGTAGAAAGAGAAAAACGCATTTTGTTTTAATAAAACGTTTAATTCTGTTTTGTGTAATAGCTCGAATGCTGCATACTGTTAAATCATACAATGAAATAAACAGAAATGTAATAGATAATTTAATAATCAAAAAACTCTTTTCGAGAAAACCACCTGCTTCATATAGCAGATAAAATCAAATATTTCACTACAATCACAAAAATTTCCATAGTTAATTTAATATAAAACTTTTTTCATGCAAACCAGCTATCTCAATTAGCTAACACAGTCAAATATTAAACTACATTCCCAAAAATTGATTAAAGAATAAAAATTTCATGACTACATTGTTTAAAGTTTGACTCCTGAAATAAGTTAATAACAGAGTCGTGAAACTAATGATTAAATTGCAATGCTGCATGACGTGATATTTTCCAGAAATTCCAATATAAATTGTTTCCACTAGAACATATCCAACGGAACGTTTCTCCAATAATTAGCCCGGGTGATTGCAAAGTGTTGTTGATAGCAGCAATTGACATAAAAGTATAATATTACTACACTTCTGGATATTGTGGGCCATTTCCTCAATTGCGATAGAGTCAATTTTTTATGAATCATTTTCACGCCAATGCAATTGAATATATTGTTTTTATTTTCCATACGTGTTTCACTTCATTCTCTGAAGCGTCTTCTTGGTTATGTCTGTTAATTAAATTTGTTCTATATTGCAATTTACACAAGAAAACTATGATTTACACAGATATAAGCTTACAATTTCCACATGAAAATTATGATATATACAGATATAAGCTTATAATTTTACATTTGTTATTGTACCATGTTTCAGGATCAGTTGTATTTGTAATAGCAATATTTTGCATTACAGGTATTTGTTACATCTTTATTAGTAATTTCGTGTCAATTTCACTGCACTACAGATATTGATTTCTGATGGTTTACATTTGTTTAGTGTATAGTGTACATAGCTGAGCTGCAGGTTAACACTTTGCTGAAAGCCTTTCGACGTTCCTATGACAAAAGTTATGAGGCATTCATTAATAAAATTAAAGTAAAATAAAACGAGCATTTAATATACCAAATAAAATATGGAAAAATAACAAAAATATATTTTATTAAAAGTAAACTATCGTGACGACATATTTTCATTTTAATAACACTTAGGTGGCTAGACAAGCAATTTAAGGTGCGTCAAACTCATCTGTATTGGAGCCCTATCTTGCTGGAAATGGCAAATATTATCTATACTCTATTTGATTTAGATAATCTTTAAATTGAATACACAAACATGCTGGAGGCATTAAGGGAATTAAATTTCAATGCGAGCTATCATGTTATCAAGGTCCTATGAGGAAGCGCAAAATTTCTATTCAGATCACTGAAAAAAAAATAGTAAATAAGTTTAGCTTATTTTCAAATTTGTTTTCCTGTTGGAAGTCAAAATGTGTTCTCATCTGTTGTTGGGGTTTAATCACTTCTAAATTATTTCCACTTCAATTATGCATTTGACGATATAACACACCGTGAACTAACTGTATGGAATGTGACAAATGTTTTGTACAATTTTATTTATAAAATTGCTTCATCCGTATAATCATATAAGCGCCCTCATAACTAAGTATATGCTGATTATACTACTTGATCTTTCTGTTAAGAACGAGCGTGATAAATATCTAGTGATGTGTTTCGTCCTATTGACATATATATATATATTTGTTTCTGCGATCTTACATACACAATCTAACATCTAATCTGTTCCCATATGAGGTTCTGGTTTTTAGCATTTACATTTATAGCGTTTTCATTATCATTTTCTTGGGTTACAAAAATTTAAATTTCTCAGTTTTATCGTAGTCCAGTTTCCCATAGCAAATGGTGAAGTCTTTCCCTATCCTTACATACAGCTAACTCTCAACCGTTAGGTAGTATGCTTTCAACAATTATAGAAGACTTATAAGAAGATACAAGAGAACTGTTTCAATAATCACTATAAATATTTCAGAAAGCTTCGTCATTGTAACTAAACAATAGCAACGTCTAAAAGAAGAATTATTAATAAATTATATAATTTAAACTGGGAACATAAACTTACAAAGCTGTAAAATAGAATCATAATAACGTTCAATACCTGTCTACGACTAACCGAGCGTCGTGGGTGAGCGGCTAGGCCTAGCATTCGGGAGGACGGCGGTTCGAATTTTCGTCTGGGTATCAAGATTTGGGTTTTCCATCGTATCTCCAAATCACTCCAGGTGAATGCCGCGAAGCTTCCTTCAAAAGGTCATTTCCGAATTCCTTCCCGTTTCTTGTCCCCATTCCTATCCCGCCTCTAATGACCCCGACGTCGAGGAGGCGTTAAGCCATAAGAAAATAAACTGTCTACGACTAAATGTTACAAATCCTTACGGAAAAGAGTGTATAAGATAATGTTCCACTACCCTCTGAACACGCTCAACTGACAAGGTCAGGATCCCCTGATCCCACTACTCAATTCACTACTCCCTCCTTCCTACCTCTCCGAGATGACAACGAAGGTGAATGGAAAATTTCCCCTTCGTATGTAGGGGTAAGGGCAGCGGAGTGGAGATAGAGCAGGCTGACGTTCAGTCGCTTCTGTTAACTGAACGGGCTATAAATTGCACAACCTCCGTAATATGAAACTCTAATACCGCCGTCTTTCAAAGATCAATCTTGTAAATGAAGCATTTTGCCTAATATATATATACGGAATTGCACTGTAATGGGCGTATCCAGCGAGTGGCAGGGGGGGCTGCTGCTCCCCCCCCCCAGAAGAAAAATCAAGTTGTCTTCAGTACGCTTTGACGAGTGAAGAACTGGCACTATGGGAGAGGAAAGATTGACTGGATTATGCCTAATGAGTGAAAGAATACCGTGAGATATTGACAAACAATGTTACTGAAAAATTTTCTGAGAATCCGAGACGATTAATGTTTACATAAAAAACTATAATTGAGTTACGATCTTAACTACATAGTAGGTCGTTAGATTAAGTGATTGGATTACTAAATTCATCAATAATAAAAATAGTTTCCTCAATAGGTATGGGTTTCATTTTGTAAGAAATCGTCATGTTTCTGTCCCCCACCCCAGTTCCTAAACACCAATACGAGTTGTCCCCCCCCCCCCCCAGTTGATATCCTGACCCTCTCTAGTTCTGATCACCAACCCTTATCACCAAAAACCGAATATTCAACATGTAACTACCCTCAAACCTAGCCTTCTGTGAATTCTAATTTTAGGAATTAAGTATAGACAGATGAAAGTTGATTAATTATTAATTTGTACATTTTTTAGGTGAATGGACATTGTTTTTTTCTGTAAATGATGTGTAATATAAGCATAAGCAGTATACATAATGTGTGAAATTATTAATTATTAAGGTTGTATAAGCTACAGTGTTTTGAGGACGATTTTCAGCTATCTGGAATGTTTAATGTTGTCGGATTCAGGTTTAAATGCATGTAAATAGTTTTAATTTCCTTTTTTAAGCGTTTCAAAGTGATTGTGAGTGATTTTGTAAAGTTGTAATTGTTTTTGTATAAATTTCGTTGTCAACGTGTTTGTCAGTGGTTGGATAACGTATGTCGGCACCCTTTACTGTTTTATGGATGTTTCTCTATCACCTGTTTAAGCTAGCGGCAAAGGCGAGCAGAAGGAGTTGTCAGCAATACTTCTTAACAGCAGTTCAGTTGTTTTCAGTAATTGCATGAATTGTTTTAAGAAGTTCAAGAAGTTTATTCACCGAAATTTTTGTAATGTGCTCTAGTATCTCTGGATGAAGTTGATGCCTATCCGTGTTTTGTTATGAAGATTTCGCCGAAATAAAGACAGATAGATAAAAAGTGTGTCATCGGTCTTTTTATTCCATTGAACTCACAAACACATTCAGAAGTTTTATTCATTATCATCCTTTGGTGAAAGGTTAAAAAATCACCTGATGACCGTATTACGATAACTTGTTAATTGAAGAACTACTTAATTAAGTTGCAATCAACATTATTTGGAAGGACCATCCAACGAGTCCCTTATAAGTTCGTCGGAAGAGAGTCTGTGATTACTTAATTTTTGAAGACTATTGGAAAATTAGCTGATTAAATATGGGTGCAATAAACAATTTTTTTTATTACTGTTCAAAAATTCTAGAGTCGCTAAAAAGTTAAGGCTATGTCCTCGAATTAAAAACTATTGCAGATGTTTTATCTTCGTTCTCCAGGTGGAGTCTCGTCGATTTATTTAAACCTAACGTTTCTGTAATCGTTCTGTAGATTTCATCAGTTAAATAAATCGATGCGGCTCCACCCGGAAGACCGAGATAATACACACAGTGACCGCGGAAGCTCTCGGAACCTCTTGCAGATGTTGATAACCAATCTGATTTATTTGTTCTAATCAATGTCATAAGTAGGGTTCGGGTCTTTATGACAAATCAGACTTTTTTCCTGCCTTCTTTTTTAACTGTATTGCTGAACCAAACACTGATCAACGTTTCTGATTGTATTTAAATGTATTACAATAGCATATAAAAGCATATTCAGATCATTTTCCTAATTTTGGTCATATTACGACAGTATTTATGGTCATATGATCATGCAATATTTTAAGAGAAAATCTGGTATTTTTTAAATAGTACCGGGAATTTACTAGAAGTTATAGATGATAAGAAATTAAGATAATTATTTAATAAACTGCACTACTGTTATACTTTGGGGGAGGGGGGGGAAACAAAACTAATTGCCGCTGAATTCGTCAGATTTCATCAGCCAAGAATTGAAGTAACAAGTTATCGCCATAATCTCTCTAAACGTTAATTTTCTTCTTTTTTTTCCGACAATGAAGGAGCAGCATTCTTAAGCTGAGCCGCGTCAGTCAATGTCTGATTGTGACTAATGCTTTTGAAAATAATCCTGTCAGTGGATCAGTGAGTGCCGCCATACCAAAAACAAAATTTTCTGAAAGTGTGATGTTCAGTGGCACGTAACGGAATTTAGAGAGGAGTATTTTAGCACCGTAAATTATTTGAAATTAAAGCGATTTCAACAAAGTGATTTCAAATTTAATTTCCCAGTGGTACAATGAGCGCACGGAAGCAAATTGTGCTGTCTATATGAAAGCGACACTAATAAAGTAAATAATGTATAACTGAGCATATTTTGATGTATGGTAAATTTAAAAGTTTGGTCATATTTTGTCCTTTTTTAGATCATATTTATCCGTTTTTATGGTCATATTTTCATGCATATTTCTCTGGCTTTTTGGTCGTTAATAGGCGGAATAGTTGCGCACGTTTTTGTGACTGCGCTGGGTCGTCCTGGTTGCCCTCGTTTCAACAGGTGCTCAGGACTCCCGCAGGTGCTTTGCAGCTCTTACCGCCCATAAAAATGTATTAACCAAGAGGGAAGTGGCGTCCTTCATTAATAATACATCTGGCGCTCTGCAGCGGTGCAATTTTCGTAAAGCTTTGCTGAGTGCTCCGCGCGAGAGGGCTCAGCGGTATTTGCTTTCGGATGGACCTGGCGCTACCTCAGTTTCACTTTATTTGCAATTTGGATTTACCTTTTCTGAAAAATATTGGTTCCCAGTGCTTACGTTTCATTCCAGAATACGGTACCAGACAATATAAAAAAGGGGTAAAGCCAGAAGGTTTTCACAGCTTTCAATCTATATTCCCGTAGGATTAGCGGAGGTAGAGTTCCACATTCCTATTTCCTGACCGTAGGCACTAGCACGTGTCGCAGTCAGAGACACGTGCCCGACCCTTTTTCTTTACTTTCCGCAGAGTTTCCTCGACGGTACTCATTCGATAGCAGGCTGAGAGGACCTGGGGGCCTTTCCGGACGTTCAGCTTCGAGGAAAAATCCTCGGCTTGGTCGGGGATTGAACCCCGGTAGTCCTGGCCGTAGTCAGACGCACTACCGCCTGAGCTACTCGGCCAATTCACCGGATCACATAAACGATCATAATCCCCAAAGGAGCATAGCGGTCATAAAATATGCTACTATTATTTTTTTAATCAAAAGAGAACGATTCAGCTTAAAAATGCGCTTTATAGCAGGATATTTTAACATTAAACTTAGTGCAAAAGAAAAAAAATTACAGGAAAGAGTTATGTAAAGTTAAATTCTCTGATCAGATAAAGTTGTTTGTCATATCATGTCCTCCAGGCATTATTTTGATGTTATCCCTGTAGCAGTAACTTTCCAAGGTAGTTCCCGTTGCCTTATCCATTATTGTTTTCTTTGGGGGGGGGGGGGGGGGGCTGGAAGAGGAAGGAAGAAGCGGGAAGTCTGAAATTAGATAAGGCGCAGGATGATACAAAATACTCTGGCCTGCTTGCGATTGTCTAATTCAGGTGAACGTGACAACACTGTTTACCAACCGAACCAAAAATTCCTTATAATGGATCATAAGAAATATTAGTAGCAGCACAATGTTGAGTTTACGTTCCACTGATCTGTGAAATCAGTTTGGTACATGCAGACGCTAGAAAAGAGAGAAGCAGTGTTTTGAGTTGGGTGCCCCTACGTATGTCGTCATAGCATGGTGTGGATAGAGCCGTTGACTGCAGGCGTCTTGAGAAGGACAGGTGCTGTGAAGAGGGACGTGAAAGACACGCAGCCGCATTCTGTATGCCCTCGCAGGCGAATAAAGTGGCAGGAGAATCACAACCAGAGCACTGGCATACAAAACAGTAGAACATTGTAATATGGAAATCACGTGCCCTTGGCAGGGTATTAAAAGTCTTACGCAATTTTTTTATTATTATTTTTTTTTTTTTTTTTTTTTTTGTTTTCCTCCACAGGCCATTATTTCGCTTCGTACCTAACCGTAATCGATAAATGAAGTACCATGTTAAAGATTAAGGTCTCTGCTTTTGGTACGTCATTTTTTAAGAAAGTAATTTTTCGGTACTTCGACCCTTAAAGCGCAAAACTTTCAATATTTCTACAATGCGTTTTTGGGTCTCGAGCCACTTATCTCCCTTGATATCTAATTGTCCTTAAAGGGAAAAAGTATCATGATTTCAAAAAGGTTTTTTTTTTACGTGCCATTTATCTCCCTTGATACCCAATCTAAATCAATAAATGTGATATCATTATAAAGATTAAGACCTCCACTCAGGCAACATTAGAAATTAAGAACGAAATTTTTCCCAATTTGATCCTTGAAGGTGTAGTGTTATTGAAGTATACACTACATGTGGCGCACTTCCCAATATGTGCACTCGGGTTGTTGGACATAGCAGAGGGCGCTCAAGGACGAATCAAAGTGTGACTGTGTGGGTGACTGAAATGGACAGTTTCTGCCATCTATTGGGCACATACTAAGACGGCAATATTGGTTACGTGCTTTGCCACCACCAACGGCGCGGACGCGGATCGGCTGGAGGAATCTCATTGGCTGTGCGGTTGCTGCCGCGAAAAAGATCTTCGACACGTGGGTGCAAGTGAAATTGAGGGGAGACCCTCTGCTGCTGGTGGAGGAGAAAGAAGCCATGCCTTGTTACCTGGAGTGAAACAGATTCTAAGTGGATGAATCAGTTTTATTTGTGAGCAGTGGATGTTTAAGGTGCAACGATGAGGTAGCCATCGCTTCAACCAGTGCCTTGAACAACACAACAGCGATATGGTAATGTGAAATATAATTGCAGCAGCATTTGTGTCCACATGTTACCTTGGAATAATACCTGAAGCGCCCTGTAAGAATTTTTTTTTTTCTCCGCATTATAAACTTTTAAACCAATTTAATTTTGGACAGTAAGGACAGCGACCCAATAATTTTGTCTGTTCAGAACCTGAATTAGATTTTATTCACAATTTTTTTTATTAAATATAATTTGTTTGTTAAATTATTACCAGATGTAATTTTATCCCATACTAAAGACAAAAATCAACATTTCAGTAAATTAACTAATTTTTAACTATCAGTAAAAGGAAAAAATGAATTAATTAATAATTTCAGTAACAGAGGTAACGTTACAAAGGGTTAAAGTAATAAATATGAAAGTCGCGCATGTGAGGCAGTTGAGAGCCAAGGCGCCAGATAACAGCAGTACGTATCACGGAGACATTAATAAACTGTTTCACTGGCGTATCCTATTACAAACCACCAACCATACTAAACCATACTATTCATCGTACTACCGAAATTTACGTACGAGTCATCTAGTAATTTCAAAAACGAATAACCGTTAATTTTTTTTCTTCTTTTATTATTTACATACAATTATCTTCAAGAAAAATAACAATTTTATCGCATAAGTTTTTATGTATTTCGTGATAACCTACGTTTCGAATAAAAATTTCGGTTTCTTATCTTCTGTACAAAATAATTTTTAAGGTTTGTTTGTTTGTTTGGGTTTTCTACGGAATAGAGCGTAAAAAATCTAATAACTACCACGTACATTTAAACCAAATACATCCCTACGTTCATGGTTGTTTTCCAAAGTTAAACCTATTAATTCATTATACACTGTATCTGACAGGAACTGGTATGAAATCGGCCATTGCCTTTTTAAGGAACCATCCGGGTATTTGCTTGGAGTGATTTGACGAAACCACGGAAAAATCCAAATTTGGCTTGCCGGGCATTGATTCGAACCTGCGTCCTGCCGAATGCGAGGCCAGAGTGTTACAGCTCTTCAACACGCCCAGGTCCCCACATACCGGACGTCCTGTCTGTCGTTGTTATACGGTTTTCCGCAGTCATCAAGACGAATGCTTCGACGGTTCCCAATCATCGACTCATAAACTACACATTTCACAAACAAAAAATACGCTTAACATACAGTACATACAAAATTAGACTTTTCGCAGACAGAGTTTCCTCCAGTGGATTAGGTGCGTCGGGCCTAATATGCCCGGTTAAACTTAGGGCGGGAACTCAATTCCACCCTCCCCCCCCTCCCAGGCGCATAGCTATCGAAGGGCTAGGCTCTGCCGTGCACGGGGGCCCTCAAGCTCACGGGGCTCCCAAGTGCAACTCAGAGAACCCAAGCTCAGTTCAAGGAGGCCCCTAAAGCTCAGGGAGCAAACGTTACAAGACTTGGTAGAGTTAAAAAAAAGTTCGCCCATCTGGCCTGAGGGCCCAAAATATTTTTTGCACCGGGGCCCTTGTTAACCAAGCTACGCCACTGCCCCCCACCCCTCCTCTTTTCCACTTCTTCGCCTTCTCATGATTTACACTACCCACTTACCTCATTAATACTGAGAAGACATTGTCTGTACATAATAAGCAAAAACGATATTGAAAATTTGTTTTCCAGTCTATCGATTCTCGGGTACGCGGCTAATAGTTGTATATTTAGAAAAATATTTTCTTTTCCTCACACCATTATCTTTCAGTAACCCGTTTCAAGAGCAAATTCGTTGAAACTAGATTTTTAATCAATGTTATGATGTTTTGCTTCACTTCAAACTTGAAAACATGTGTATCTGATTTATCAAAAAAATATGTTTATTTTAAAAGCTCCAAATATTAAAAAATTGTTGCACCTCAATTCAGAGCTATTTTTCATACATCATGTGTTTGATCAGCTTCCATCCACCAGCCGCGTCTGCTTGGAACAAAATTCTCTACAACGCTTCTTATTCATCCACCATCTCTCCTCTTCTACCATCATCCAACTTCTTCATCTTTCCTTAAGACACTTTTCATCCATCTGTTCCTTGATCTTCCTCTAGGTCCAGCGTCTTCCTTGGTATCATTTCCTCTCCCATTCTATTCACATGGCCACCTCTGTATCCTTGATTTCTAATCGTTGTTGCAACTATTGTTCCTTGATTATATCCCCGATTTTCTCATTTTTCATTCTATCCCATCTTGTACTCTCTCCTTCATCACCCATGTTTCCGATCCATATGATAAAATTGACACAAAGTAGTTTTTATATAGATTGCTTCCTTAATCTTTTATGGCACGCCTCTTCTGCGCACCAGACATTCAATACTCTTAAATCATCACCTTTCATTTATTTCCTTCCTGTTTCCTCCATTTTTTTTTTCAATCCAACGTTCCATATGTTTCAAACATTCCACATTATTCAATTGCTCTTCTCCAAGTGATATGCCTGCATCTGTCCTGTCCTGATATTCTTTCGTGTTGTAATTACAACTTCACCCTTTCCTGCAGAGAACTGTATGCCATACGATGCAACTACCTTCTCCCAGACATCCAGCTGATCAAGCACTTTTTTTTCGTCTTCTCCGAAACTAATAGGTCATAAGCTAATAACATTGCTTTCGTTCTTCTTTTCCCAATAGGTTCTCCGCCCCTCATATGTTTAGATAGCATTTTTTTTTGTTTAGCTGAAAAAATGATTTATGCAATTGTCGTTTTCAGACAATCGTATGATGAAAAATAAAAAGACAGCTATATTCATGACTAAAACGACAGTGTATTGACTTTTTACAGATAATAGAGTTATATCCCCAAAGTACTTCACGTATATCTATAACATTAATTGTGTTTTTAAGAACAAGAGGTCAACGGTTCAGCTACTGGACTTGATCAGATATTCTGTGGGATCTTAAACTGACATTTATACTGGCCTGGCTTCGCTTAGTACTGTAGTATATTGAGAGATTTTAGCTATAATATATTCTAACTTTCGCTCGGGATAATTTTTCTCAAGCTCAATTCCACCCAACGAAGCAGAGCTCAAGGTTGGGCAAAGTCACTTCCCGTGGGAAGCAGTCCCCCTACCAGGGTAACCCAGAAAGCCCTTAGCAAGGGATTTTAGACGAATAGGACTAGGTCACATGACTTCTCCCCACCACGTTTCTACTCTGGAGAGCGCAGTCTGGAACGGCCTCCGGAGCAGTCGATTCGCTAATTCAAAGGATGGACCACGTCGCCATACGGCATGCAGATTTTATTAGGTAATGGCTAATGCAAGTTATACCCTCTGGCTGGCTGAGAAAGAATATCCCGAGTGGCAGGATTTTATTAGTAAGAGATGCCTTTTTTGACTGCTAGTTTATGCAGTATTTTTCAAGTGTATTTTTATGTGCCTATTTTTACTGAAGCTATTAAAGTCACTCCATTCTCTCAACTACATGTTTTCATTTGTATCGCTGATTCCTGCTCTTTACTAGCAAGTGCGGGCAGAACGTAGTAACTCTGATCCTAGGGCCACATATCTTCGGAAAGCTAATCAGAGAGTGGTCGATCAGAGACGAATCCAAACTTTGGCCGTGGTGACTTGCCGCTCAGTTACTACAGTACACGTGAACTATGTTAGAACGCTCCACAGTTCGTATTCCGCGTTAAACAATACATACCCTTATCCAGGATGAAGGGAGACTGCACTGCGGATTTAAACTGTGACACTTGTTGGTTTGATTACCTTTCATTGTCTACCGTCCTAGAATGGTACACGCATTTTCTTTATTTGGCATTAGCGCACTGTGGTGATTTTCAGAACTCCGACATGCGTTTCACTGTTCGTAAATCTGAAGTAATGTTGGGAATTCCGCGCAAACGATTTCAGACAGGTAGATTCACAGCGCTGAAGATGTCTGCGCGGTAGAGCAATTCCACGAACGTACCAGCGCGCGCATTCCGGCGGGGAGCTCGCGCGGAATGTTTTTAGCAGCTGATAGCAGCGGGTCCGAAAGAGAACTGTAATCAGGCTCGGAATGCAGACCATCCGGGGATCGCTCACCAGGTGGGCGTAGTCATCGCGCAAAGTGTCACCACGTCAAGGTCACCGAACAAGTATTACCTACCTCGCGGTTTAAAACAACTGCCTAGCAGTGTGCGTAACCAGTTAAATACCAGGTGGACCGTGCAACAATTTTGCGAATGATATACGATGAATAACGGGGTTGGAAGTTTGTAGTGGGTTGAAAGAAAAAGCGGCTCACGTGTAGCAATTGTTTATTTGTCAACTGAAATATGTACGTAACAAAACACAACGTCTTACGAAACAATTAGAAAATCCTTTTTGACTCATTAAACATACGTATGACACTTAACTCATGGTATTATAGGCTACATTATGTAATTTTAATGTAAATGACGATACAAAATATTTGCAGTAAAAAATGTTTAAACCTCTTTGTACAAAATATTTGAAGTAAAAAACTTATAATCAGAAATCTGTTAATAAAAAACTCTCTCTGGTATGTGGTGTTGCTATCTAGCGGTAATGTGATCACTCCTCATTGACGCCAGCGAAGTCTAGCAGCTAGACTCTGAACTATCGCATACCCGTGACCTTGATTGTTCACAATTATGTCGTTTACAGCTTAAATTTCGAAAAATTCCTTTCCTAATTAATGACGTTACCAAAGCGAACAATTTAATCTTTAAAATGATACCTCATTTATCGATTTTAGTTAAGTATGTCACAAAAAAAATAGAAATAAATCTTTATACGTATAAAAGTCAACGTGTTTGTTTTAAACCAACAGTTGAGGCGAATATGATGAAACTTAATGCATATATTTATCATTGGATAAGGGGAAAAAAATGTGGGATTGAACTTATGCTGGATTAGATTAAATTTCAAAAAATTCCTTTCCTAATTAACGAAGTTACTAAAGCTAACAATTTAATCTTTAATATGTTACCTCATTTATCGATTTTAGTTAAGTATGTCACAAAAAAAAACAATTTTAGAAATAAATCTTTATATGTATAAAAGTTAACGTGTTTTTTCGACACCAACAGCTGAGGTGAATTTGATGAAACTTGATACATATAGTTATCATTCGATAGCGAAAAAAAAATATGTGGGATTGAACTTATGCTGGATTAGATGGGAATCCACATATAGTTTTACTCTCAAACAGTCTGGAAGAGCTAAAAGAACTTATAAATTAACTAGAGGCAGCTTGCAGCGAAGTGGGCCTTAAAATAAATGTGTCGAAAGGCAAAATCATACAAAATAAATGGGCAGAAAAAGACAAACACAAGGCAGACACGAAAGATGCTGGTACTGAGTCCGTAGAACAGTACATCTACCTTGGCCAACTGATCAACATGAATGGCGACTAAAAGCCTGAGATCTACAGACGCATAAAGCTGGGATGGAGAACATACGGAAGAAATTCCATAGTTTTTAAATCTAACGTGCCAGTACACCTTAAAAAACAGGTATTTGAACAATGTGTATTATCAGTCCTCACATAGGCCTGCCAGGCTTTGACCTTAAATATTCACACGAAGCAAAAACTGCGAACTGCCCAGCAAAATATGGAAAGAGCAATGCTAGGCTTTGCCGGAAAAGCCAGGAAAAGAGCCGTGCACATACGTTCAATAACCAAGGTGACAACCATCTTAAAAAGACTGATGACCCAAAAATGGCAATGGGCTGGTCATATTACTCGCAAAAGAGATGACAGATGGACTAAGGCAGTACTGGATTGGATACCAAGGAACCTGAAAAGAGCAAGAGGAAGACCCCCGGACCGCTGGGATAAAGACATACGTCGAGTTACAGGCGTGACCTGGAAGAGGGTTGCTCAAGATCGATCAGCCTGAAGAAAACTGCAACAAAACTACTTAGAATTAAATTGTATTATATTGCTCATTTGCATCCTGAAATAGGGATTGATAAAGCTATAATAATAAGAAATAACATCGACGTTTTGTTGCTGTAATTATCATTTTGAGCCTTAATATTATTGAAATAAAATATTATAAACGTCATAAAGATTGGCGTGTTGCGATAAATTCCATACACACACAGGCAAAGTTATTGTTCAGCTCAGGAAGCTGAATTGCATGTCGGTAATTGCTTGCTATGACGTTAAATACAACCAAAGTGGGCTCTGTCACATTAATAATTGACTACGATCGGAGCATCATCGGGTAGCCAACCGCTACATATGGTCTCGGACAATCGTAATGATCTTAACTTCCAATCAGCCAATAACTGACTTTTCTTAGCATAACACCATCTCCGTTCGGCGTAACTGTCCAGTGGGACAAGTGCGGAGTCAGCATTCCAGTATGAGCATTAATTGTACTTCTTTCCGCCTTCATGACATTAAACAGTTCATCATCACTTCTTGCCGATCATTTCAAGAGTTAGTATTGATACAAATGAAGAATTGTGATCTTCACGTGTTGTCGGGATAATAGTCCGGTCAAAATAGACATTCACCCTTGCATAAATTCCCAACAAGCTGAAAATTTGCATGAACGTTAGGGCTACCATTATATTGAAATTGTGAAAAGTCTCCATCGATCCCGTGTGTGCAAAATTTTTTATACAAGCTCAAAGTTCGCAAAAATGGGTTTTTCGTATTTTTTTTCAATTAAAATAAAAACAAAGTTTTCGCGAACTTTGACCTTGTATAAAACTTTTTGCACACAAGTGGTCGGTGAGGACTTTTCACAATTTAATTACGACGGTATCCCTAACGTTCGTGCAAATTTTCAGCTTGTTGGGAATTTATACAAGGGTACCCCTATTTTTCAGGCTAATTTGACCGGACTATAACTAATTAACCTGTTTATTTAGTTTGCATCTAGACTCCAAAACAGTTTCATAAAGAACAAAAGCAGACATAAGAGTACAGGTCAGTCGATTCAAGCCACACTCCCATTAGCGTCAAAACACCAACAAAGCCACCCTCGACATTATTTTCCGAAAATGACTGAGACGATTTTGATGACATTTGGCACACAAGTTTCCCTCTGGATGAAAATTGAACTGTGGGGAGAAATCATCTTCAAACGGACCTGGAATCGCGGGGCGCTATGCTAGTACCTAATAACACATCATATCCAAATTTTTCGTTAGGTGAAGATTGTTACTCTCTTGTAGTGGGCCCGTTTTTATATCAGACTCAGTTGTTTGCATTAATAGTAAGGAAGGGGAGTAAAAGGTTTCTGTGCCGTAAAACGTGCACTTTTTTATTCATTGATTATTGGCTGATTTCTTTAAAAAGAATCTCTAAACAGCACTCAGAGTTCATAAGGAGAGTGCAGAACACAAATTCTGACACCGCATTGTTCAATTCACTCTTCAAGAAACATAGGAGAAATTATATGAGCTACAAATTAGCACCAAGCTTCCCGTATTGACAACGGCAGGTAACCATTGAATGTGAAGCAGGGTGGACAGTTCATATCCTCATTACGAAACCTAACCCAGTAATACTACCGGGTAAATAGCACCTACGGTTTAAAGTTATTTTCTAACCCACAGAAACGCCTTGGCGTTCTTCTCATAAACAAAGCAAGCATTTTCGGAGATGAAGGTTGGATTAAGGCCCTACGCGAGTTCCCGCCGAATCAGGGATTCGAACCGAGGACGTTCCGATCTCAGTCAGACGCTTTAACCACTGAGCTATATGCCCTCGCTAGATGGATACTAACCAGTAAAAATACGAACGTGTTATCATAAGCTCTCGATCAATTACGGCAGACCTGTCGTAAAACAACGAAAGATAAAGTATCACAAATATTTTATGAACGTAAGTCTCTATGTGTTAAAATAGTCATATTACGAAATTATGAATGTTTTATCGATACAACCTTTCATCACTCTGTCTAATGACACCAGATATATTGTGGACTCTCTAGGTTGTATTTTATTATGATTCGCAATATAATTTGCATTATCTGAACACGTTTTTTTTCGTCGCAGGTTTTCTTACCACTTCTAAGAATAGTTACTTCGTATTTTAATACCAAAAAACCTATAAATTCTGTACAATTTAAGTAGGTGCCAGATAACAGCATACCCAATTTTCAAGTTAAGCTGTCATCAACTAAACAACACTTAACATTACGCCACTGTCATAAAATAATAATTGTATTTACAATATCTCCTATAGCTTCATTTTATATATTATATATATAAATTAAGCAGGCAATTAGTGGTGAAAAAAAATAAAAAAATTAGTGTTTGTAAAATCGTCTAGAAATTACATACCTTATATTATTTGCATCCGCTAGAAGAGGTACCTTATCATCCAGAGTTCTCCATATGCAACATTCCCCCACACACAAAATGTTACAATGAGAACGTTGCTATTGAGTGCTGTGTGGATTGTAGGGAGAAAAGCTGTCAGCTTTCAATCCTGAGATGCAGGGGAACCAGGAAATTGGCTGGTGATTGGAAGACCTATCCCCCTAAAACGTGCGAAATTCGATGCGTAGTACCCTACGATAACGCACAGTTCCGGAAAATTTTGTAAACCGTGGGTCGAAACTGAATCATTGAATGAGCATTGGTTGCCAAATACTTGCCTGTTCTATTATTAGGCTGAGTACATGTTATTTCATGCAACAGAAGAGTTCTGTTTTATACGTCTAGTTGTAGCGATGTTGCTACTTTGCGTGAGAAGATAACATTGGAAAAATTTAAATCTAGTTCACCTCTTAAGTAAATATTCGTAATCACCTACTCATGATGTTGAAAATCATATAGTAATTTAATACATCTTGGGGTTTAAATCGCTGTAAGCTAGCAGTCTGTAATTAAAGTTTAAGATGAATGACTTAAGTAGGTAAGACACCCGTCCGAATCACTGAACTGTAGAATTGCCGAAAGTTTTTAACTGAACTTAAAGTATGAGCATTCCGTGGTTTAAATTTCATATTAAATTCAAGTTCTCTGCTGGGGCTGTAGCATTATTTCAAACAACGGTAGGAGCATAACACGAGGTATTGAAAAGTTAGTATTTAATTTATTTTATTTTATTTAAATTAATTGCAATGGAGCGGACGCTCAGGTTCCAATTTCCCAACATACCCATTTATCCCGTTTTCTGCAGCCACCTACATTTACATTCTATAAATTTCAATTTTAAATTATTTCAACGTCTTTGGTAAATTATTCATTATTAATTTCCGGAAACAAATCTAGCAGCCCTTTTTGTACCCTCTCCAACTCCTGTATTTGATACTCAAAATGTGGGTCTCATAATACACCACCATATGCAAGCAATGGTCTGAATTGTAACCCAATTCCTTTACTTCTCTCGTACATCCCCTCATCACATTCTCCAACAAGTGCAGAATTTTAAAACCGTTTTCTACTAACTGTCCAAAGTGCAGTGCCCAGTTAAGCTTGTTATCAAATTTAACGCCAATATATTTACATTTAAAGTCTTCAAATTACAATTCTTTCTCCACCTTATAATTATAATCAACCTTTAGTGTTTTATATGTGTATCTAATAAGCCGACTCTTCTTTGCATTTATCTTCATCCCATGTTTGACAACCCAGCTAGAAATATCTTGCACGTACCCTAAAAACTGAGATTCGTAAGATAATCCTTGTCTACATGAAAACCTCATACCCTCCTCACATATATTTCTGATGTGATTGAATATCAATTTCTCCATTGATTTACCTATCACTGATGTCAAACTGACTGGCCTATAATTTTCGACTCTGTTTGTCACCCTTCCTTTATGTACCGGTACTACAATCACACTTTTCCAGTCCTCTGGTAAGCTGCAAGTATCCAGATTCATATCAAGTAATTATAACGCCTTTGCAACAAAAGATGGAAATGATTGTTTCTTATTTTTTTGTTTATGGCATTACTCCTTGTTATCAGATGGGGGAGGGGATTGGGGAACGGAACGAAAAAGATTTTGGCCATGGCCTCTTGAATAAACAATACCTCCATTCGCCTGGAGTGATTTCTCTAAATCATGTAAAACCGAAACATGGATGACCATACGGGGTTTTAACCCTTATCCTTATGAATGTCATGCTTTATTGCGAAAGACAACACAGCAGCCGAAGCACAAGAACAAGTTTTTCTTAAATATCGATAGCAAATTCGCCGACTTTCATAGCCCTTATGGAGTCAAACAGTCCTTTTTTGTAATCGACGATTAGAAATCGTGATGAATTTTTTTTTTTTTTTTTTTTAAGGAACGGGACAAAATTTGGCCAAGACCTTTTGAAGGAAGCATCCCGGCAATCGCCTGGAGTGATTTTGGGAAACCATGGAAAACCCAAATATGGATGCCTAGACGGGGATTCGAATCGGCGTCCTCCGAATGTGAGGCCAGAGCGTTAACCACTCACCCACCACGCTCAGTGTGAAGTAGAAAAGGAAACTCCAGAGCAGTTTGATTGAAAAAGTAAAAATTTCTTCTATTAACTATTGTAGCTTGAAAGTTGTCACAATAGTATACAACGCAGCACTTTTGCACTTAGGTAACCTTTTGTATTAGGTTATCAATTAAAGGACCTGTAAGATTTCAGAAGATTCCAAGACCAGATTTGGGGTGCTATGCATTTTCTCTCGCACATTAACATAAATCGCAATTACTTGCACAGAAGGAGGTTATAGATTAGTGTTTCATCGCAGACCACATGCGCTGACGAAGTAAACGAAATTGTATTAGGTCTACTGTTTATAATTCTTTATTATTTTGCGGAATATTTCACAGGCTTGAAACATCCTGGCAGTAACCTTTATATACATTTTTTGTTTTGGATCAAGAGTACGTCTAATCTAAAATGGAGAATAAAGTAATTTGTACCCTCATTAGATACTTGTGACATTGGTGAGAATTTGGTAACACGGATCCTACTGCCGGAGGCATATTTAAAGAAAATTCACATCTGAATTTAAACTGGGGAAAAACATCAATGAAGAAGAACTCCGCAAATGAAGGCCATTAGACACATCACTCATTAAATGTGGAGGATTGGTTTCTTTTGTGACAGACATCAGATTGAAATTTTGGCATCGCATAAAAAGTTACTGAGGAGATTTTTTTTTTTTTTTTTTTTTTTTTTTTTTTTTTTTTTTTTTTTTTTTTACGATTTGTCAATGGATAACTTTACTCCAGAATCAAAACACCAACAATGCACTGGAAACGATACTGTTTTCAAGCCCAAGAAAAGCGTAGACTAAGTTGTAAAGAAAGTAATGGTGTATATTTTGGAATCATGAGGGTGTATGGCTTCTGGAGTCTTTTTCTAAGGAAGACAGAGGGTGGATTATATTATGGAGGAAGATATGAAAGAGTTCTTTCCCCCAGAAGGCAATGGCAAAATGAATTAAATCCGATGTTAAATCGATGAACGTAGATATTCTTGATTTTTATTGGTTATCAGGTGGTCATCTATGAAGCGAATATAATTATGGTGGTTTAAACGACCTTTGTACTTCCAATTATCTTGCGGTACCGTCCAAATCATTAGTCCAACGTTAATTGCGTACACTAATGGCTCGTTAATGGAATGCGTATTATATTGATTAAAGTCAGATACCAAATTAGCAGAAACCCAAGACGAGTAGCCATAAGCACGATCCAAGATTTTCTCAAATGCGCACGGTGATCTTACCCCTTAAAAAGAATTACATTTTACGGCTGTAATATTTGTTCTAGTTGTTATCAGCTTTTAGAAAAATTGCCGTATGGCCACAGACATTAATAGTGAAGTGTACTGGTAAATTGTACCTTCTTTTAATATTACTTAATTATATTTAATTGCCATAACGAGATAACTTTGTGTATTACATAACAGAGACAATATACAAGAATAAACGAAGTAAAAGATATTCACATTGATTAGTCACAGATATTGTTCTGAGCAATTTTTTATGGACTATCTTTGAGATAAACAATTTATTCTACAGAACATATAATCTCAGGGCGTCTCGGGATTACAAATATTAAAACCAACACACAAATAAAATTACATTTAACTCACAGCGTTTCATGCGCCAGTCCAAATTCCATGGTTAAATTGTCCTGCATAGAGCGATAATACTCAAAACGCAGATTCCTTAATCATTCGATCTTGCCGACCGTTTCTTCACTCTTCTCTCTGTAGCATATGATGCTCTTCTGTTCTTTATTCTCAGAAAACATTAAAAGTTTCATACACTCACAGATATCATATAAATATTTAATGTATCCTAATGGTACATTACAATAGTTAGTGCTGTATTATGTTACATAGAGACACAGTCCTATTAGGTAAGTATATAAATGTTGTAATTGATTGTCAGTTGGAGTTTTTCAGTAGCTGAAAGTGTATGAGTAAATCTCATTAAATTCCCAACCAGCTGTTCATTTTCTAGTTACATACAATGGTCCGCATACTTATGAGTCAATTAAAGGTATGTGTAACAGTTGAATCTCGAAATGACCGAAGTGACAGTAGCCTACTTCTTACGTTACTGACAGTTCTGTGAGGTATTTTTACTTTAAACCACCTATTGTTGGAACTTATTTTTCAAATTTGCAGTTACTATTTTTGATGTTCTTCAAACTTTCTTTCTTGGCTCTAGGTACAAGAGCCTTTGACATGAGTCGTGCTCCTATATCTTCTTGTTATATTGACTGCTTCGTTTGGTAAACTCTTACTTACAGTGTATTTCTGTTTCTGACATTAAGTATTTCAACATCATGATCAAAGCTACTTCTGTAATTTTTTATGTCTTTACGCCTCGTCGACATCGAAATCATTACAGGCGGAAGACGACTTCGGGCTAAGGATGGAAACGAATTCCGCCTTGGTCTTTTTGGAGGAACCATGCAGGCATTTGCATGGAGTGATTTGGGGAAACCATGGAAAATTGAAATCTGAATCGCCGGACGGGGATTCGAACTCACGTCCTCGCAAATGCGAAGCCAGATCGTTACCGCTCAACCACAATGCTTGGTTTGAATTTTTTTTTCTACTTCAATGAATAGATAAGTTCTATAAACCTGAAACACTTCAGTGATGTGAGATTAATACTATTTCCGCTATAGTTATATAAATTCCTGCTGAGGTTATACATCTGGGATGTGGAGTGTTAGAATGAACACCTGCATGATAAGTAAAGCCAAATTAAAACCATAATATGTTGAAAAAAAAACACAAAATTAAAATTTACAACCATATTTTGTAAATGGGTAACACATAGAGTTGTGTTTTGTGTAGATGTTTCGAGATATATTTATTGTTCAAATATGCTTATTATATAGACACTGTTTTATATTATTAGGAATTTTATTACACATATATTTACCACATATGGCCATTAAAATAACTTAACACTGATTTAATTACAACAGTTAGTATTTATGTATGGGAATTAGTATTGCCTGAATATAAAATACCGCAAACCTATAATGTTCCAAATGGAATGGCTTACGAACAGACAGTGCCGAGCATAAGAGCGATCTGGTTGCTCAGTGGTTAAGGTGTGTGATTAGTGATAGGAAGATCCCCGGTTCGAATCCCTATCTCGACCGAGATTTTCAAAAGCCTTTAAACCAGACTTCATCTCTATCATAGATTTCTGTGTGAAGTACATCACAACGCTTCAGTGTTTCGGATTCAACGTTAAGCTGTAGGTACCCTACGCCCGGTAATATTATCGGGTTAGCCACGTCAAGAGGCGCATTGCTTGGCGAGTCGAAAAATATGTCATTCGGTGGCAGAATACTCGTTCGGAATCTCTCGGGCAGTTATGCCATACTACGATTTGATTTGAGTGCCGGATATACACAGAGTTAATCGGTTTCACAATATTCGGATCGAGCGTGGTTGGTGAACGGCGATGATAACGCTCGTCATTCAGGAAGACTTAGGTTCAAATCCCCAATCAACCATCCAGAATTTTCTTTTCCATGGTTTCGCGAAAAAAATCCAGGTGAATGTTGGGATAGTTCCTTCAAAGCCAATAATGATTTCCTTCCAGTTCCTGCCCCCTCAAGTGACGTTGACAAGGCATAAAGCTATAAGAGAGAGAAAAAACTATCCCGTATATACTAAGGTTAGATTACAATGTCTATCCTGAACTTTTCATCTTTGGTATTAAACTGTATTTAAATGTATTTCATGCGTCGTAAGAGAATAACTTTTTAAGTGAGGTTTTTTTTTTTTTTGGCAATAGTATCAACAACAAAAAACCCTTATTACGCAGTAAAGCCGCAAATATTTTAATAATATTAACACAGAGCTATAAACAAATTAATTCGGAAGTGTGTTTAGTAGTGATGAACAAGCCGATCAAACATCTGGATATTGTGGACCATTTCCTCAATTGCGGCAGGATCAATCTTTTATGAATAATTTTCACGCCAATGCAATTGATTTTGTTGTTTTTATTTCCCGAACGCGTTTCACTTCAATCTCTGAAACATCTTCAGCGGTTCTGTCTGTTAATTATATCTGTTCTATATTGCAATTTACAAAAGAAAATTATGATATATACAGATATAAGCTTAAAATTTACACATGAAAATTATGATACATACATATATAAGCTTACTTACATTTTGACATGTTCACATTGGCTTCTAATTGTAAAAATGTAAGTAAGCTTATATCTGTATATATCATAATTTTCTTGTGTAAATTGCAATATACATGAAATTTAATTAACAGAGCACCGCTGAAGATGCTTCAGAAACTGAAGTGAAACGCGTACGGAAAATAAAAACAACATATTCAATTGCAGTGGCATGAAAATCATTCACACACACAAAAAAAAAAAAAAGATTTTGAAGCTGTTAAAAAATCCAATATTTTACGCTTCTAGCAAGGTGTCGTATTAATCAGATATTCCACTTACTTTTTAGGATTCACGATGCTTTGACCGATGTTTTACTTCCTACGTTTCGGCGTCCAACCTGGTGCACTCATCAGTGCTGTTTCGAAGTGAAGTATCACTTCTGACGGTTGTCACACCACTCCGTCGTTTATCTTCGATCAATGCAGCGTGAATTCTGAAAAAGTAAGTGAAATATTTGATTAAGCTGTTCAAAGCTTCAAATCCTTCAGAATTATTAAAATGCAGTGCCATCAGTAAAATAGTTTGATTTGTAAAGTTCATAGTGGATGTTAGAAGCCAGTATTCGATTACAGAATTATTACAATTTCACCTCATGAAGTTTCAGCGAAGAAGGACTTGAGCCGGCAGCCTTTAAAACAAAGACATTATTGCCTGGGAAGCGGCTTAAACAGGGCTTTCGGTATCCCGAGCAGCGTTCACAGTTTCTGCGGCGGAAATAAAGCTTAGATTAATTACGCACGCCGGATTTACGAGTATCCCATTGTGTTAAGGATAACTGCCCGCAAAATAAAGACTTGGAGAGCCGTTACGAAATAAAAGGAGCGAGGCATTAGCTGCGGGAGACGTTTTCAGCAGTTGGCAGTACCGACCGCTTCTGTTGTCTCACAGACGATTGTTCCATTAGGATTATTTGCGTCAGGTCCTCCTCCGCTTCTTAGCTTACAGGCGGGGAAACACTGCCAAATTGAATTCTAGACGGCTGAAGATTAAATCTTAAATTTGGCCGTAATGAATAAGGCAACTGTGCCGCTAATATCAGAGTAATTGGAAAACAAAATATTAAGTGAAAGAGCCTTGAAGAGCAGGCAACTCCATAGTAATAAATAACCACTACTGCAAAATTTTAAAAGCGGACATGGTGGGTCAGCGGTAACACTATGACCTTGAACTCAAGAGGACACGGTTTCGAATCCCAGTCGGGCCATTAAGTTTTGAGTTTTCCATGGATTTCCCAAGTCACTCCAGGCGAACTCCGGAACGGTTCCTTCCAAAAGGATATGACCGAATTCCTTCCAGTTCATTGCCTACAGTCCCCTAATAATCTCGACGTCAACAAGACGGAAAAAATACCTTTAAACAGTAACAGATTTTTATATGGTAACATCACATATTTTCTATAAAGAAAAAGTAATGGGCTTCAGCAAGCTCTATTAATTTTACAGTTCATTAAATATTTTAAGATGTTACGGACAGTTTGCAGAATTTTACAGTGAAATGCAAACTACACTGAAGATTCAAAGAAACTGGTATAGGCCTGCGAATGCAAACACAGAGATAAATAAACACTCAGAGTAAGGCGCTGCGGTCGGCAGCGCCTATGTAAGATAACAGGTGTCTGGCGCAAGGGTTAGATCGGTTACTGCTGCTTAAATGGAAGGTTATCATGATATATATATATTTGCTTGTGGCTTTACGCCTCGTCGACATCGAGGTCATTAGATGCGGGAAAGAGCTGGTGCAAGGAACGTGAAGGAATTCGTCCATGGCCTTTAGAGGGACCCATCCCAGTATTTGCCTTGGTTGATTTGGGGAAACCATGGAAAACCCAAATCTGGATGGTCAGACGGGGATTCGAACCTGCGTCCTCCCGAATGCGAGACCAGAGCATTAACGACTCACCCACTTTTATCATTTTGGGACATAATTAGTTTTTCTTGCCTAGAATTAAAAAAAATCAATAAAACTATTTTTATTTACTCCAGAGTTCCCAGACACTTCAGTTAAACATAGATTTTACAAATTCGTTTATTTTGATGTTTGTCAAGAGAATTTGTAGAACATATTTCTGTGAAAATGTTATTGGTAAAAATTCGTAAGCAGTTAAAAACAAATAAATGGAGAGTACTGGAAGAGACTGGCCGGTGAATAGATAAGCTAATTTTATTTACCTATTGTCTATGCAGCACTTGCCCCGTGTAGTGGTGGTTGGTGGAAGGTTATATATATATATATACTAGCACCTCGACCGCCGAGGGCATTAACAACTATTTATTCCTGCTGCCGTTCGCTACGGCATAAGCTAAAACAAAAATATCTGATGCTCTTTTTGTTGAGTACCATCTCAGTGCCGGAAAATCCCATGACAGCGAAACTTTGGCAATTAAGGTAACTACTCTATGCCACAGTACCAACTGCAACATTGCTCGTGGGTCGCTCTAACTACAGTTTTATGGCCCATCTCTTTTCTTTTTACGATCTTTGCCACCACAAGCAACTCATTCGCTTGGTTGGCTGGCTTCCTTTTTTTTGTGACTTCTAGCAATAGATCGATGGATAACTGGAACGCAAGTCTCTTTGTGAATGCTATAACAGAAATTTGTGCCTTCCAAATATATTTGAAGAAAGTTCCAGGTGAACTTCTATATCCTGTTGACTCCTAACTGGCGGTTCACCTATCCCTCCCGTCAATACCTATCCGAACTTACCGCAGTATCCATGTCACCCTTGAACAAAGGGAAGGGGGGCAATTGGAAGAACACGCACAAGATCCATGCACCAGCTGAAGAAAGAGACAGAAACGAAGAGAGTTGATAGGAGACAAGTAGTGGAGGAAGAATCTAGGTCTGATCGTCAGAAATAGAAGAGGATATGCCACAAGCGGAACCGTAAAACGATGCTGATAGACTATCATAAAAGCGTCCTAGAGAGCATTTACAAATTTGATGGTTTCGAACGTGTAGCAATGAGTTAACTCCGGACTGAGAATGATGTGAAAACATTATTTAGTTTTTGTGTTTTTGTTTTTTGTTTTTTTGGCTAAGTCTGACCCGCTGCTTCACTGTTACATGTTAACAAAAACTGTTTTATTCTAGCCACAATCTAACTTCAAAAAATTTTATCTTTGATTATTAATTTCTTTTTAACGCCACCAATGTTCATCGAAGATGGACCTCATTTAGGGAAAATTTTTCCCCAATGTAAGAGGAAAAATTGTTAAAGTTCAAGACAATAACAAATAAAGTTTCCCTTTTTATTTATGTCAAACATGGCTAATTAAAGACTTTACTCTGAAGTTAAGTTCATTCATTTGACGGGTGTTTATGAGCTGGTGCATTTTCACTTGCAATGCTAAGTTAAACAATTGATAGTGAGGATTGCAAAAAAGAAGATAGAAAATATAAACAAAAAAACAAGAAATCGCATGAATACGCCAGCACTGGGTTTCAGGATCTCCCGTTTCCGTCTTCGTAAACACAACAGTAATAGACACATGGATGAAGAGAACTCGCCATCTCACCTCTGTTCCCGGGCATAGACTCGCTTGTTACTAGGAGTGTCAACCGATTTTTAGGTTGCGGAGAAAACGTGTCAAGACTTTCAAGAAAAAGTTTAAATTACTGTATAATTACTAAATAACTTTTCCAGACCTTACCGTTTAGAATAGTAAATGATGAAATATTTCAAATATCAAGTTAATAAGAAACCCTTCCTATTTCTGTATTGGTATTTTGAATTGCAGGTAACTGAAGTTCTTCCTGAAATTTATGGTAAAATGCAGCCACCGATCGTTTTAACGCTAGTTTCTCGTATGAATACACAACTGTGTAGATATTGTAGAAATATGTCTTACACGAACTCAGCTTTAATTTTCATTGAGATACAATAACCTGATGCATCATTAAAAAATTATTGTTATGGTCAGTGCATTTAACACATGCACGTGTACACACTAAACAGTACAGTAAAAGTAACTAAATTACTTAAATAAAGATAGTTGTAAATTCTTTTTAATATTTGCCACGTAGCTGCATCAATCAGATAAGGAAAAACCCCAAACTGAGTTAGTGATAAATAGAAAACGGTTTAGCTATAAAATTTTTGTTACTGTTGATAAAGAGATTTGTTTTTCGTATCTAAAATATGATTATAATACTGAAAATAAAATAAAAAATCCTAAAAGCAAATCAAGAGGAGAATACATAACAGAAAAGCTAAATATAAAATTTCATTTCTTGGAGGTACTTTTATTTTTTAGATCTGTTTTTCATATATAAAAAAAAAAATACCAAAGGATATAACTATAGGGTTAAATCATTTCTTAAGTTGTGTCACAGCTACTACGGTACTTTCACACTGCCAGATCACATATACAAAGTAAAAAAACAGTTAGTGGGTCTGCTCCATTTGCCTCTCCTGGGGGAGAAGTGTTGAGGGAGAAAAATCGCTGGTCAGGGCGGCCCTCTAGCCAGCCAGCCGCCGACATAATGAACAGCTCGTGGGGCAGTTTCGGCACTGGCGCCTGGGCATTATCAGGACAGCGGCGGCGATTGAGGCTCAGCGGGCCGTGAGAGGCGCGCCGGCGGAAAATGGCCCAGTGGTGGGGGGGCGGGTGCGGACCGCAGATAAGGCAGTAGCTCCACCTGCTACCGCGGCGGAAGCGCAGTGGATGCCGACCCCACACCTGACACCACTTTTCTCAGCACCCGCTCGGGCCAGCGCGTAACTATTACTCAAAGTAACTCCCGAAGCAATTCTGCAAAGCTAGAAAAGCTGGTGCGGTGATAAACAATTGGTCAGCCGGAGATGTATAAAAATTCACACCTTGCTGACCTGGAATAGACCACTGGTCTTGAGGAGCTGTAATAGTCGACAGAACCCTAGTTGGGCTACTAGAATTCGAACTGGCCAGTTAAAATGTATCGTGCGATTGAGCCTAGCAGTCGGCAAGATGTGGGTTTGATCCCGGTAGGACAATCCTGATTTTCACTTTCCATAACCTACAGAAATCATTTCATGAAAGTGCCGGGATTGTTCCTACAAATGACAGTGATTGTAAATCTTCCTTGTCCCCATTAGTGTTTAAGATCTAATGTAGTTGACGGGTACGAGCCTTAAAACCAAAACAAAATTGCGCCATACACCTCAATCCACTGTTTAACCTACAATTCATACCATCAAGGATTTACGGACGACATACGTCACACCCACAATGCAAGACCTTCTGAGGAATTGCACAGGTTACTTGAACCTAAACTTTGGTAGCCTCTTGATGAGCAATCAAATGTAGAACGTGAACCCAACATATCTAAAACTGTAAACCCTTCTACAATATGTACTGTGAATTCATTAGAACAGGAAGATCTGTGGGAGGGGGATAATATTGTCGATTATTCTGTTCTCTGTACTAAACCAGGTCTAAGATTCGTACCGAAGTCATAGTAAGCGACATGCTGAGGTAGGATGGCTACTTCTTTACCTTTGTGTAGACGAGTATCACTAGTGTGGGTTGGTGTTGTGTTTTATTCGTATTGCCATGAGTATGAAAAAAACCTAAGGGTAGAACGTGGTGCTGCCCTATTAAGGGTCCTCTAACTTTGACGATCGATTAATCACCATCAACACTGTGCATACCTTCACTCCATATACACCATGCAGAAATATGTGGCATAACGCAAAACTTTGAGACACATACAGTAATCAGAAATAGTGCATCCCATTCGTAAGCCACGTAAATAATGTGGGATAATTATTCATCACCTGAGCTAAAACCAATTAAACGCAGGTCAAGTGTCAGGCAGTGTTACTGTAGTTTAACAAATATATGGGAATAAGATTAATGACTGTGTTAAACAATTACCCCGCATTTGATAGGGATCGTTTCAGAACGTGTGGAGGCCGGAGAAGTGATATAATGTAGCCTACTCAAACACCTATCAAGCAACTGAGCGGTAATACCAAACGATTGTGATTTACATCTCAAATATTTTAAAAATGAAAACATATCTTCATATATGTACCTACCTCACGGATTTTTTAATATAATAGTAATAATAAAAACAAATTGAGACTCCATACAAGATTGACAACTGCAGTTTGGAAAAGAAAGTCAAAGCTCTGAGATGTAGTAGGCCTACATGGGAGGTACGGTCAGCATGAGCCAAAATCCTGTCAAGCGATTATCGCTCATGATTTTAAGATTTTTGTGTGATTTAGCATAAATTTTTACCAAATTTACAAATTTCAGCTTAAAGAAGCAATAAAATCGTATAAAGACGATAAAAATCTATCAAAATGAATTTATTGAAACTTCAATGCAATTATTTAACACCACTTTAAACAGCGGGTTTTAATTAACTTGAAAAATATTTATTTTCTCAAAAAAAAATCATTTTTTAATGAAAATATTATCAAGTTTCTTAAGTATTTTTAATATATTTTTTTGACGTAGATACATGATTTATGGTAAATTTCACATCGTTTTGATCAGCTATTTATCTATTTATTTATATTTTATGTTGAAGAATGTTTAGTTGTATTAATATTCAGTAATATTTAAGTCTCCTATCTAGCCTAGCCGGAAAACTGTCATATTTTTATTATTCCGAAATTCAAATTTTTAGCAACGAATTATTACAAAGCACGTTGGTAAATATTATTAAGTATAAAACTCTTGAACTGTTGACCAGTCACTTCGATAACACGAAATTCGGTAACTTAGAATTTCATTCTAAAACGTGGCAGTACTGCTATCCTAATAGGAAATACAAACTCCTCCTCTGTCTTCAGATGTGAATTTCGAGTATGGAATTTCCACGCATTTGCGTGTACGAGATGCAATACACGGCTACACAAAAGCTGCTTGAAACCATGATTATCTGTCCGAGTTTTCGACACTGACTGTTTATGAAATCGGAGAACAACTGAGTCTCACTTTACGCTGAATTGCTATATATTCACCAAACGTTCTATGAATCCTGAACCGAATATTAATCCTGAAATTTGAACAGCATATAACGAAAATCGATTCCACCGGTATTGTCATTCGTTAGACAGGAGTAAAGTTCATTTTTCAGTAAACAGAATAACCATGAGGCATTCCATAATATAACACGCCGAGACAACCTTACTTTTACTTGTCACTAAGAAGATCTGCGATGCCTTCAAGTAAGAGGAGGACGTAAGATAGGTAAGTCAATAATTATTCAAAATTTAGTCACAATTTTGTTTCAGTTGGTTCCACTTCTGTACGAATAAGTAAACATTGTTTGGAGGCGTACATTAATCAAGTGATGTGTTTTTTTTTCTCGGAATTCCGGATCCTCCCTCCCCTCGTGGTGAGATATGGTCCTACAGTATTCCCCTCTATTCTTTCTCCTACTATTGCATTCCAATCACCTATGATTATTAGATTTTCCTCTCCTTTCACATATTGGATTAGTTCTTCAATTTCGGCGTATATTTTCTCTGTTTCTTCGTCATCCTTCTGGGACGTTGGGATATACACTTGGACTAATGTGGTTGGAGTGGGCTTAGTTTCTAACCTCATCAAATAATCCTGTCACTTAACTGTTCATAATAACTCACACATTTCCCTGCTCTCTTATTCATTACTAATCATTCACCAGTGACTCCATTGACAGCTTGCGTGCTGATTATCTTGTGTTCCCCAAACCAGAAATCCTGTGCGTCCTTCCATTTAATCTCACTAATCCCAACAAAATGTAACTTTAGTCGTTCCATCTCCCTTTTTTAGCCTTCTAACCTACCTGCCCTATTAAGACTTCTAACATTCCACGCTCCTACTCGTAGAATGTTTCCATCCATTCCGATGACTCCTCCCTGAGTAGTCCCTTCCCGGAGATCCAATTGGAGGCTATTCTGCCTCTGGAATATTTTACCCAGGAAGAAACCATCATGACGTATGTAATTTGAGAGGATTTCATGTCATGGGGAAACCCTTTTGTGTAGTGGTTTCCGTTGCCTTCTGCATCCCCATGCTGTTGATCATTTCTAATTCATCCGCCTTTAGTGGCCGTTTCCAACCCCAAGGGCAAGAGGGTGCCCTGAACCGCTCCCCGCTCTTCCGTCCTCCTTTTGGAGGCCGTTGACAAGCAGTGGGTGACTCCTTATAACGGTAATCTTTCAGTCGCCAGAACCTCGTCCGTGCAAACAGGGTGCATCACTTGAAGGAGAGGTTGACATTTGGTTGGAAAAGGCTAATATAGTCCCTGCTCCTTTCCTCCTAACGTTGGGATTGGCGTCTTTAGTAGATTTTGTCCCTTTTTTGCTCTACTGTTCCTTAAGGAATTATTTCACCTCACGTAATTAATGGTTGCCCCAATCCTCCCCAACCATTTTTTTCTGGCCTTACGCTTCGTCGACGTCGATGTGATTAAAGCCTGGAAAGGATTGGGTCCAGGAATGGGAAGGAAATGGGTCATGGCCTTTTGAACAAACATCCCGGCATTTGCCTGGAGAGACTGGGGAAACCATGGAAAAAACCAAATTCGAAAAGTCGGACGAGGATTGGAACACGCTTTCTCCCGAATTCAAGGTCAAGATGTATCCGTTCACCCACCAAGATCGGTTTAAGGGTCACAGATATGAACTTTACATGGCATTTTTTGATAGAGGATACATCTATGTTTGTTAAAGGAATTGAGTTTCCAGGCACAAAGCAGCTCATTGCGGTTTAGGGTAAGTGTGTATCTCTGGTACATTAAGTTCTCCCTGTTGCTTATGAGCTGGTCTGTGGGTGCCGATGCGCTCCCCTTGCACGCAATGCGTTACGCACGGGTCGGCAGCCTCTGTGGGGACACTGAGCACGCAGTCACGTGCGTGGGCCACACGTGGTGCAACTAACCTCAGACGCACCGTCTGTTGTGTTGCCGCTACCTTAGGTAACCACAGTGTACGCACCTACACGCAACGATTTTTGGTCGTACGATAAAAAGTCGGACGACAATCTGTCTGAGCTACAGAAGGTTTCTTACACACGCAACGAATTTTAGTACTTGCGTGAGTCATTTTTTATTATTGTCGGTATCATCCACAGCGTGTTTTTATGTCTAATGAGAAAATCGTTAAGCTGTGGTTAATTCATCGACGTAGGAAAATGTGTGATTCTGATCGGTCAGAGGAGAGAGGCAGTTTGCATTTTGTATACACTTTTTGAAGCGCTCAGAGATGATTATATAATTTTTTTTCATTATTTTCGAATCTCAGTTGCTTTGTTCGATAATTCATGTGATTTTAAACGACAAATAGGAAATTAGATATTGTGTTCAATCTATTGAAATGTTCACTGTGACGTTAACAAAATTAATATAGTGAATTTCTGTATGAACATTAGGGGTAGGAGAGGATATTCCCCACCATCCCATAACTCGTACAGACCAGTTGAAAACTGTTTTAACTGCTTCCTTATAATGTACTCTTCACGTTTTGCACTCTCCTTTTTCGAAAAAGTTGCCCCGAATTAAATTAAAAATTCCGAAATGTGGAACGCTCCGCAACAGCGAAATGTTAGCATCAGTGCAAAAATGACACAAAAATTATCGGTACAGGGATCATATCAACCTAAACAGGTTCTTTTTGTCCCTGTGATCGTGGTTAGATTGAAATTCAGCCTAGACCAAGAATAAAAAATTTACGGGAAATTCGTTCTGCGGCATCCATTTCGGAAACTGAGCATTTGTTTACAACGGAAGCAATTGATTATCTCTGACAGCTTATATCGATTCTAAGCTGGTGAGCCTTGTTTAACTGCACTTCGGATAAATATTTTGTATCTGTCAATTTCATGCGACGTTTTACAACGGAGTAAAGCTAAAACGCCCAGAAAATATTACAACAAAGAAATAAACCAACATTCCACGAGATTATGATTGATTTCGCATCGCCGGCGGCATCTACTAGCTGCGCTGCAATGTCATATTTCGGCATTTTTAATTTAATTCGTGGCAACTTTTTCGAGAAAAGGAGAGTGGAAAACGTGAAGAGGACATGGTAAGGAAGCAGTTAATACAAATTTCAACAGGTCAGTACCAGTTTTGGGATGGTCGAGAATGTCCCCTCCCACGCGACATAGTTTAATTTATATAATTTGTATAAATTAATTTTTAAATTAAATACAGGAAAAAAAGAATGATCGTGAAAAGTTATTACAAAGAAGTAAAGACCACAGTGAAGACTGCCAAAATATTTTGTTCAATTTTTTAATACTTTCAGTCACCGAAGGAGACTAAAGTACGACCTAAAGTCGTCTGTAGTGGAAGCATTCATTTGTTCACGTTGGCCATTGCTTCCCCGGAACGACACGACGTCGAGCAATACAGTACGATAAAAAGTCGTAAGACCAAAATCGTTGCTTGTGAAAGGTGCCTAAGACGCAGAAATCGTATTTTGCTGTTCCGGATCTAGGGGAGAGAGGCGCTTGCCCCGGGCGGCGGCTTGAGGGGGGTGACAAAATCGTTTTTGAAGGGCGGCGCTTTAAATCGTGGCGACCTATTTCTTTAGCTCTACTACTATCCTGCGTGAAAACACTGGGTGACGATATTGCAACAATGGGTGCGGCAAAATAATGTTCGAAGGAGAGGCAATCTCACTGTTTTTGCCCCTGCTCGATAAATACATTGTTTCGCCACTGGGATTTTGATGTTTTTCTTACGTGGGGTACGTATTTCTCGTGTTAGTTGTTAACTGTCGGATCTCGACGTTAACGGGAAGACTTAAGTGTCGTGATACGAAGAAATTCCTGCTGAGAATTATAAGAGTGGTAGTACGACAATATAGGGTAGAAAGAGGTTTTTTGTCACTAAAGTCTCATGTTTTCGCTGTATTGACCCTGTGATAGGATTTTATTGGCTGGGAAATTTACCCTATTGTAGTCGCCTCAACCGTTCCCGGTAATCCTACCGGGTATAGGGGACCTACAGTTTAACATGGAATCCGAACCACGGAAGCGTTCTGGCACACTTCATACTATACACCAAGCTGTGCCACAGGTCGAGACAAGGGCCTTTTAAAATGCCAGCCGAGACCGGGATTCGAACCAAGGACCTTTAGATCGCCAGTTAGACGCCTTAACTACTTAGCCACCAAACCGCGCTCTTTGTCATTGTAACCTCCCGATATTCCATTTATTTTATCTACTGGTAGATTGCTTTCAAATACTTTGTTTGTCACCTACTTCTTTCTGCTTCCCCGTAACGGAAATAATAATTCGCTGCTAAATTAATTTTGTCTTGCTTGTTCGACTTTTCTACCAACAATTCTCTCACAACTAACTTCTTCTTTTTTTTCCAGAGATCCTACTATCTTTTCTAAACATATCGGAGCAAAAAATATTTATTCAACCTGCTATTCCTTTTCCCCTTAAGCTTTTAATTTGCTAATGTTATGAACTGCTATGTTACAAAAGACATAAAGTAATGAATTTATTTGCAAGAGTAGGAGTGAAGGAATGCTAAAGACAGACGGCGCCATCTGCCGAAAACACCGGTTTAACGTTACAATAGGCGATTGATTAAATAATTCAAAAGAAGAGACCCAAATGGTGGAACAAATTTTCACTACCCTCTGTTTGGCTGCCAGGAAGGAAGAGATGATGTGTGGAATTATTAAACAACAGTATCTGTGCAAAAAGTCTAAGTTAAATCACAAGCCTCACCGCAGAGCAAACTGAGCTTAGAAGTCCACCGGATAGGTACGGTACTCGAAGTGTCGTTCGGTAGAGCCGGCCTGAAAAACTGGAGTCTGATTTCTACACCTGCTTTCTTTAATCTCCATACACAGAGAGAATAACACTCAACATTAATCACACACTCACCATAGTCACGAATATATATGTGTACAGAAAAATAAGTCATTCTAGGAAATCGTTTCTCAATCTTTTTCTACCAAATAACCAGTAAAAATAATCCCATGGAGCATTAGCTTAGGTGGACCTAATTAGTTATATATAAGTCCAGTTGTCCTTTTAAAGCCTACATCTACAATATGAGCCTCAGAAACCGGTAATTAGTTAATCCTCAAAAGAACATTGCTATCTTGATGCCGACTGAACCCAGCCCAGCCCAGTCTACTAATCAGTTCTGTGACGCTTTCATAAGGACTGTAGCGAGTGGCCACGAATCGAGCGGCTCTTCTCTGTACTTTCTCTATACTGTCAATCAATCCATTACGAAAAGGATCTCAAATGGCCGAACCCTTACATTATTGCTTTTTTTTGGGGGGGAGGAGGTGGCAGAGGGGGGAAGAATAAAAATGAGGGTTACCAAGTCTCTGCAAAACATGTGTAAGTTCGGACAAAAATTTTCTCTGAAAGGTTCCAGTGCAGTTGTTTCTTTCTCGTACTTAGAGTGGGGCTTAGAGTGTTTCGTAGAGCACCGCTACTGTTGGTAGCTCTGCAACGCCGCGGGCGACCAGGCCGGCCTAGCGACCGACGCCAATTTGGAAGGGCGCCTGTCCGCCGACAATTGCCCTGCGGGACGTCGGGGTGTCGGGGCGTCCAAATTGAAAACGGCAACGACGCCGGGGGAGAGTGACTCAGTGAGGGTGTTTGTCGGACAGCTGCAAACCAGGCACTCCACAGACGCGTCGCCAGCTACTCGCCAACAATAGGACTCCTCCTGACGTGTTATTCACATTGTACCATCGTCAGGGCTTGACTTCGGGACAAACAGAGCTGTTGAGTTGTTGAACCGCTGGCGACAGTTAAGAGCATTCGAGGGCGTTCGACTGGAAAAACTACACAGCCACTTGTCGTCCCCGAGTGCAAAGTGGAGAGGCGAGCATTTGTATTTATTGAACGCCCTTGTCAATCGCATCGGTCTATTGGTGGACAACTCTTCAGCTGTATTTCATACAAACATGTATCATGCATGTCATGAATCTAACAGCATTACCTACACTAATATTACAAATGCGAAAGTAACTCCGTCTGTTTGTTACGTTTCTACGACTAAACGGATCTTAAAATTTGATAAGAAAATGTTATGTATCATTAGGAATGACATAGGATACTTTTTCTGAATAAATACCATATTTTTGTCATGAAATTTTGAAAACTAACCGAATGGTGACAGACAGGCAGATAGTACGTATAGGTCTCTCTAATTTTAAGTCGGTCACTACAATTTGTTCATAAATTTCAGACGCAACTTATTATATAGTATAGACGTAGATTTGCGATTCATGCGATGACTATCAATAAACCTCAGCGCCAGATACTAAAGTAGCAGGGGTACACTTAGAGAATACGCAAATTTTGCATGGGCAATTAGTTATATGTTGTTAGTTCACGAATTTCCAAACCCGCAAAAGCTCTTACCAAAGGACAGACAAAACTGTTGTGTACAAAACGATATCGACATAAATTGTAGGTCTATCCATAAAGTGACATAATTTGAAACCACAAACAGAAGTCTGTTGCGGGAATCATGGAAGTAGTGTCCCGCAATTTATCGACCACCGCCCCATCTTTAGTTTTATTTTACAGCATTCCATATCCAATTCTAGTAATGAAATTAAAGTCTGCACGTACGAAATGACGGTTAACAGTTAGTTGTGCATAAAAATTGACGCATGGGATAAGTTCAATTATTCCTTAAAAATGGGATTACAGACAGTTAAAGTAACTTTCTACATGCTACATACAAGGGTACAAAATTGTTTGATACATTCTGTTGTCTGCCTCTCCTTTGAACAAAGTACTAGCTTTACTAATTGTTTTCATTACGTTGGAAATTTTGGACGGTGTTGCTAGAAACAAAATTTTAGGTAACTCTCACCCATGTAAGGATTCATCAATGTTTTATGGAAAATGATTGCCATGATTGTACCACAGATAATCTACAACCAGGTCTGATTTTTAAGAGGAAATGTTTGCATAGGGAGGACCAGATTTCGAATTTCTCTTTCTTTTTTTGAAGCGATCACTTCAATACCGCGCATGGAATTGCGTATGAATGTGCACCGTCGACAGATCTGGGCGTCATGAAACCTTGGGACGACACGTAATGACGCATGGTACATGAAAAGTCGCCGCTATCAGGCTTGTTTATCTCAATGGCTGTTCGTTTTCCAAGGACATTTATCAATTTTTAAGACATACCAGCGGTTATTTTTAGACTAGAAGGGCTGCAAGTCTATAAAATAGCATCACATACTGCTGAAATTCAATTAAATCTATTTTTCATTTGTTATAATTGTGTACAGTTTAATACTCTTTTTTTATGTTTAGGCATTTTTCTGTTTGAATTATACTTGTTGTCGCTTTTATGCTGTAGTTTTGTACTACGACAAATATTACATACGCGAATCAACGATCAGCAGTGAAGGTGTCACAGGAATTCTAACAGATATTCATGTTACATGCAAAGAGAATTGGAGCATTCCTGAAAAAAGAAGGAGAGAGAATGTTGGACTCGATGTTATTACTTTGTCGACTCACACTTTTTGTCTTTTTTCCATTTTAGCTTCTTCATTTATCATTAAATTCTTTTTACTCTTTTACCGGAGTAAAACATTCATTGATCGTTTAATTCTTCTCAACATTCTGCTTTATTTGGTACTTGGAAATGTCTATTCGAATGTCTACAGTTTTTATATGCACGGACTACCGATCAAACACCAGTGATAGTAATCAAATCAAACTCTCTTGTAATACCATTCGTCTAATAGCCATTTATACTCATAACAATTTCCGATTTTTTTTTTTTTTACATTTCATTCCTCCTAGCAGAAGGCTGGGAGGCGGGCTGCTGGAGAGTCATAGGGGACTCTTTTCAGCCAATCTACTACTACGGGGAGGGAAGGGGGATGGAAGGTCGGCCGTGGCCTTGTAGGGAACCATCCCAGCATTCGCCTAAGTGTCTGAGGGAAACCACGGAAAACCTCAGACAGGATGGCCGAACCGAGTTTAACCCCGGTCCTCCCGAATGATAGGTAATTTCCGATTACTTAGTTTCTTTTTATAAAGCGGATATTAGATACTTCGGCTGCGAGAAAAAACTTTCATTTCGTTGACCGCGAATCTGTCATAATGAAACGAATTAACGCGGAAAGAACCTCTATAATTTTGATGGTATTTCAACTAATCTACAGTCCATAGTCTGGTGGTTAAAGTATGTTTTCGTTGAGAAATTTAAGGTTAAAGTGCTAACAAATTAGTGTCCTTTTGTCCGTTGAACGCGATTCGTACAAAAACTACTGGCGGGGTCTTGATGCGCCTTCGAATAATCCATATCCCATAGTCCCAAGTAAAATATGGTATGTTTCGTCATTTTGAAGTAGAAATCTGAGATAAAAGTTTCTACAAATTACTGCTCATTTTTCGTTGGAAACGATTCATGCAAAAGCATCCGGTTGGATTTAGTTACTTCAGGCAGTCGAAATGTTAATCATGATTTCAGCATACGTGTAGCATTGTATTAATACACTAGAGTAAAGCCCACGGGCAGCGTTCGTAGCTAGTGACAAATTTTTAAAGCCTATACTAATAACCACATCATTAGTTATATACAAAACTACCTTTCTACATAGTAAAATCCCGCTTTATCCTCTTCGTTTTTGCTGCTTCTTCCACAGCAAGTAATGGCAGATAACAAAATACATATTGACTCAAGACTGGTAGCAAGAAAATGCGTTGCTTTCTATCTCTGCCCTCTGTTTATACTACTTGAAATTACTTTCACAAAGCTCGCCAAAAATAATGGAAATTTTTATTGTTAAAAAACTTTCTAAGTAAACTGTAATTCAAAACCAAATAATGATCATTTATTTTATTTATGTATTTCATGATTAGCTACGTTTCCTGTAAACTTTCTCTGATTTTTTGATAAAATTTCCTGTTTTTTGTCTACTATCAAATAATTATTATGTTACGTTGCGGCTGGCTCCAGTAACTGCTTCAGAGAATAGATCATTATATGAATTTGTGGATTTAATTATCGTAATGAAACATATAGCAACATGTAAAAAGAAATAGTAGCTTTCTCTGAGTTTTAATACGCTTCCCTGTTTGTTATCGTCTGTCAAAAAATAACCTAGGTTGTATTGTCACTTGTTTCCTGTATTGATGGAGATAATACAGCGTAATCATTTGATGCTCTTCTCCTTACATGAATTTCTGCTTCTAGTCATCGTAAATGAATAGAAAGCAATATATTATTATTATTATTATTACGTGAGTATGGACCCAGTTGGATCACGCAGTGCTTTAATGATTCGCCTTTCTGATCTTCTAAATAGTACTCATTTTCTCTCCATGAGCTCTCTTTCTTTCTTCAGTCCACTTGCTTCATGATCTCGTTGGAGCTACATTCTCTAGCTCACTAGCCATCTGTTGGCCCTGTTGTTCCTGTATGAAACCTCCGAAGTGTCTATTTGGGCCCTCTCTGGCTCTTTTTTAACTTGTTTGATCCACGGTATGCTCTTCAGCTTTCCCGCATATGTCATGATCTTGTATTTAAGTCTTATTGTTGATAGTCTTTGAAAGTTACCATAGAATTTTAATCTTCGTTTTCTGTTGTCTGCTGCAAGGTTAGACAGATTCTCTGTTGCTTTTCCGGATTGCAGTCTGTACCCACCTTCGACTGCAGAGTTTCACTTGTGTACAGAGTTTCAGGTTTGATCACTGTATTGCAGTGTCGGTCCTTTGTAGGTATTGACATACATTTTTTGTTATAGATGTCGCGTGTTCTTCCATATGTTCTCGTAGTCGAAATCTTTGTGCTTCTTTTTTTAGACCTGTTGGCTCCAAAATCTCACGTAGCCAGCTTTTCAGAACATTCCTTGAGGACTTCTACCTGTTTCATAGCAGTGATTTGACTGTCCGCCAGTATTACTAGGTCGTCTGCGAAAGCTAAGCATATCATCTTGATGTCATCCTTTGTCTGTCGGAGTTGAATGGGTTTTGTTTTTCGGTTCTTTCTTCCATTCTCTAACGAGTTTATCCAAGGCGAGATTGAAGAGAAGTGGCGACAGTCCATCTCCCTACTGAACGCCGTATTAATTTCGACAAGCAGATGGACTTTGCCGCGGCTCTTTAAAAGCAACGTACAAATTTAAACTAACGTCGCACAACATTTTTTAAAAAAATTTCTGCCTTCATATTTTTATTCTGTTACTTTCGGAACAAACAATTGTCTTTCAGACAGCATCACAATTACCCTTTCTTTTAACAATGTTAGTGCAAATAAAATATAATTAGACTTTATTTGAAATTTTATACTTCCTTTTAGCAATATAACCGCAAATAAAATCAAATGCAGTTATTTATTTGAAATTTCCGTTTAGTCAAGCAGCGCTGTGGTGGCAGTAAGTGTAACTACCACTTCGGGCATTATCGAGACTCGACGAAGGTTGCCGATCCATCGCGGTGAGCGCAGTCTCCAGACTAAATCCATTTTATTAAAGAGGATTTATTTTTTCCCGCTGGTTATGTGTCAACTGTAAAGTAATATGTTTAAGAGATGGGCCCGTGCCTGAATATTCAACGTGAACTAAGTAGCAGACAACACCAAGTTAATAAAATATCGTGACCTTCGTTAAGTTACTGATGGTAATATCTTACTGGTAATACGCAGGAGAGACTAATACCCCTCTAGGCGGCCCGTCCAAAACTTTTGTGACTGAAATGCGATGGTTAAAGAGGTTGGTCTTTTATAGTAGAATGAAAGAAAAATTGTAGCAATTTTTTATTTGTCATCTGAAACTGGTACGTAGCAAAACGCTTACAACTTTTTACGAAATGTTTCTCCGACAAAAAAAGAAATATGCGAAAAGTTCCTTACTCTAGAAAACACACACAGTTTTTCAGTGCCTCTATGATAAGGGGCACTTTTATTTTCCGGTAATGCGATTAATCCTTATCGATACCAGTGAAGCCTATACCCTGTTCACTCCGAACTGGCGGCTCAATAGGCCCGTTTACACACACGGTTTTTCCGACGGTTTTGGAGCGTACGCTCCAGGCGCGCGCATGAATCATTTACGTGTAAATACTCGGTGGTCAGAGAGGCCTGGCGCGCGCTCCGAATGCGCACATCTGGCGCGCAGGTCTAACGGGGCCTTGTGTTTACACGTGCATTGTTGGTCTGCAGTCTTGATGCTTCAGTACAAGTTCGTTGTTGGTTCGAATTTCTGGGTGATTTTATTTATCTTTACCCTGCTTTAACAGATATCAATCTAAATCTTGAAAAATGTGGTCAAGAGATAATTTGGAAGGATTTATAGAACTTTATAAGAATTTTCTATGTTTGTGGAAGGTTAAATCAAATTACTACAAAAATAAAAATTTAAAAAATCGTAAATATGATTAGTTAGTGGAATTCAGCAGGGTAAATGTATGTGAAAGTGAAAACAAAGATTTCGTCAATGAAAGGATTCAAGAAACTCGGCGGCAATTCGAAAAGAACTGAGAAAAATATATGCAAGCAATTTCAAATCTTGGAGGGATATTCCAGTTGCCAAAAAACGAAGAATAGTAGGTAAATATTACTCTGCAGTTATGCTCTTCCTCATGACTGTGTCTTGTTTTGATATTTGTGGAGATACTAACTATAACTTCACCTTTTTAGGTAAGGGTGTCAGGTATTGGAATAAGCTACAAAGGGAAATGATGAGCAATTAACCAAAAATGTTGAAAGAATTTAAAGTTAAAATTTGTAGAGGGAAAATGTAGGTGGGTGCAGGAAAGGGGGAAGATGGGTGTGTAGGGAAATTGCCTCAGGAGCGTGCGCTCCATTGCAATTTAATGAAATATTATTATTATTAGTGTATATGGAACTGTCGTTTCGTAGGCATTTTTTTAAATCATCTGGGTCATTTATTTTCCCGTGTGTCCATATAGATCTCTAGTTTCGTGTCATCTTTCCGCCCATATACACTTTGTCTATTTAATTCTTTCTGTACCAAAACAAAAAAAATGGAAAGCAGTTCATATTGCTCAGTTTATGTCATTTCTTTTGGAGGATATTTTAAATACACTTATAAACACAAGCACAACTAACAAAAACAACAACGACCTGAAAACCGAATGTTGCAAGCTGGACCGTCTACAAAACTTTCCAACCCGGCGGAAAGTCCACGCGCCACGGGATAACGGTCATTTTTGGCGCGTACGCTCCGACCCGCAGTCCTGGCGCGCGCGACTGGAGTGTTGACCATTTTTCGTCGCACGCTCCAGGAGCGACAGTCCAACCTCACGCTCCGGCGCGGCAGTCCGGAGCGCCGTTCGAAACCGCCAGTTTGGCGCGTACGTGTAAACGGGCCTTATGTCATGTTCCGCTGGTTCCGCTCCTCACCTCACCACCCCCTCTCTCCCTTTGTCTCCTACCTGAACGATGTGTTCAGGTAGGCGAGTGGCGAATTTCCCCTTTTTATATAGGAGCAAGGGTAGCGAAGTGGGGACAGAGCAAGCTAACCTTGAGACGCCTCTGTTAACTGAACGGGCTGTAGCAGCTTGTCTCTGAACTATGGCATAGCCGTGACTTTGATTCATAATTTTGCCATTCACGGAATCATTTCGAAAAATTCCTTTCTTAATTAGTGTTGTTACCAAAGCAGAGAACTTAATATTTAAAATACCTCAGTTATCGATTATGGATTAGTATTAAGTGAAAAAATGGCTCTCCACAAACAAAATACCTTTTGGAAATAATATACCTGGCTTTTTTGCGATGTAAAACCAGTGTTGTGTGTATGGAATTGAAGTGCTTACTTGCAATAGTGGGTTAGTATCTGGTATATTCAATGGTTTTGGAAGTTTTTGTAAAAACTAGTGGATATTAATTTCTCCTTGTGGAATTAACTGTACAGATTTTATTGTATCTTCTATACCATAAAATAGAGTTTTGTAGAGAAATTAGCTTTGAAATTATTCATGTTTATTATGGTTTCTTGATGTGCTTCCCTCATACACAGTCGTGTCCAGAGTTTACAAATACGATGAAATCGCTTAACAAGATGGTTATTACACTTTAAAGTGTGAATTTTTCGTTTTTATGTGACTATTCCACTTTAGCAACTGGTTTTTCCCAAAGCACCGAACGCGGGCATTCGGGAGGACGTGGGTTCGAATCCCCGTCCGCCCGTCCATATTTCGGTTTTCCGAAGATTCCCCAAATCACTCCCAGCCAATGCAGGCTTGGTTCCATGAAGAGTCCATAACCGAATACCTTTCCATTCCTTTTCCCCGGTCATTTGCGCCTCTAATATCTTCGACAAGGCGTAAAGCCAGAAGATAAAAGTAAAAATAAAATAAGTATAATAAATTGTTATGCATGCCATGGATTTGCGTCTAAATCGAGGTCATTTTATCTGGTAATGGTTTGTTGACAAGGAACCGGAAGGAAATACGCCGTTTCCAGTCGAAGTGATGATCTCGCCATTCTCATGGAGTGATTTCTGACACCATGGGAAACCGAAATGTAATTGGTCTGACGGGGAATCGAACTCCGCGCCTAATGTGGGTTTAGTTTTTATATGTTTGTGATACATGGATTCTTTCTGCTGAAAATTGTAGACTGCCCAAGCCAGTTGTATATGTGGTTACCGGTATAGATAACCAACTGAAGGCAGAAATCTACATCTACATCTACATATATACTCTGCAATTCACAAAATTGTGGGTGGCAGAGGGTGCTCAGCACCAAAGCTAATCTCTATGCTGTGCATTCCAATCCCTAATGGTACGAGGGAAAAAAGAATTCATATAAGAATCAGTCCGGCACCTTATTTCTCTAATTTTATCTTTCCTGTCCTTCCGACTCAAATAGGTTGGTGGAAGAAGTATTTCATTACACTCAAAAGAGAAAGTGGGAGTACGCATGTTTTCCAATAAGTTTAAACGAAACGTGTGTCGTCTATATACCAGAGACTCCCAACCTAATATACGTACTAATCAGTTCTGTGACGCTTTCATAAGGACTGTAGCAAGGGTCACGAATTGAGCGGCTCTTCTCTGTACTTTCAGCAGAAGTATTATGCCTACGGAGAGATTTCTAATCATGCCGATCGTACCTATACTGTTCGAGTGAGGCAACACTAGCCATGTTCGAATTCCTTCCCGTTCCTTGTCCCCAGTCGTCTCCCGCCTCTAGTAAATTCGACAAAGCGTAAATCCAGAAGCAAAAAATAAAAAATAAATAAAAGAAATCGTTATACCTGCTAACGATTTTACTTTTTCCCCCCCCCCTTTAGACTGCGATTATTGTCGAACTTGTATCGTAACTATTTCTTTCATCGGCGGATCTAGGAATTTTTCAAGCCGGAGCAAAAACAGTGAGATTGCCACCCCTTCGAACATTATTTTGCAGCTCCCGTTATTGCCATTCCGTTGTCATCTCCACCCGGGGTAGTGGTGGATCAAAAAAAAAAGGGCAACGCGACATAAATTTTCAGCCATTACACAATTGTTGCCGTCCTCCTCAAGTTACAGCCCAGGGCAAGTGCCCCTTTTTTGCTTCCCCCCCCCCCCCATTAAATCAGGTACTTATTTCTCCTGCAATTTGATAAATTATGCTAACACTAATCTTTAGAATCGAGTTTTTCAATTACATCAGATAGTGCAGTTGCTACTGTTCCGGCAAGTTATAAATCCCTTCGAACAGAGTCAGTTATCTCCGAGTATTTGTTTCCCTGTTCATCCGGAGAACATTCCCGCAGACTGCATTCCGCCGAGAAATGAATTCACACCCGGTAACGACGCCTGGGCTTTTCGGATTCCCGATTATCGCCGCGACAGTAACCTCCTTGGCATTAAAAATGGAACTGCGGCTGTGAGAATTCCATTTGGTCGGCCATTCCGAGTAGAAAGGCGGCCGCTTTGAGCCCTCTTTCAGTGCTCCGCCATTGTCCGCACTCGGAATGTAACAACCGAAATAATTACCGCGATAAAAGGGGCGCACGCCGGAACGGAACGACTCACTGTGTGGGGGAGGTGTAGCGACCAAAAAAAAAGGGGGAGGGTGCAGAGAAGTTAGGACTCACAGCTGACAGTGGCAGCCGGCGGCAGAGCAAGAGTGTCTTATAATCTCAAGATCGCTCCCCCGTCACCAGAAAAAATAATTCTCTGGTCGTAAAAACTAATTCTTTATCGCGTTGCCGCTTACATATGAAGTTGTAGGATGTCACCTTCCTGTGTACACGGTATCTGGCAACTCGACCAGTGACCAACCCACTACATGTCCACACTAATATTATAAATGAGAAAAAATTTCTGTCTCTCTGTTTGTTATATTTCCATGACTAACCTGCTGTTAATCATGAAATTTCACAAGGAAACACTATGTGTCATTATGATGGACATGGAACACTTTTTTCGGGATAAATAACATATTTTGTCATGAAATTTTGAAAACTAACCGAATGGCAATAAACAGACGTATAAAGTGTATAAGTCTCTGTGATTTTACACAACTTATTATAAAGTATAGGAACTGTGGTAGGTTGTCTACAACAGTTAACAGTTTTTTAGTTTGTTATATTCATGATACAGATTAAATGGTGGAATTACCCGTTTAAAAAAAAAAAAAAAAACCTTGTCACCTAACAAAATGCATGCTTTTATTGGCAAACGCGTTTTATCTAGAGCACTGAAGATGTCTTAGATAAAGGCAAAACGCATTTGCCATAAAAAGCATTTCGTTTAGTTGCAAGAAAGTGGACCAATAACAAAAAACAATTATCATAGTAACTAAAGACGTCAGATGAAAAACACCAACATGTAGAATGGAATGGTGATGTCTACCACTTCATAATTACCATCCCGACTCCGTGTTTAGGACACTAGTTACCTAACTTAAAGCTTTCAATATCCAATTCTATCAATAAAATCATAGGTTCATGTGTACTATGTCGCAGATTACAGCTAGTAGTTTTAATACATTGATTTGCCCACACGAGCATTTGGTATGAATTCTTTTTATTAACCTTCAAGAGTGACTAGCTTATCGATTATTAATTCAGTGACATTAAAATGATACGCAGTGGAGTAATTTCGGAAACTGTATGTGAAAGACGTGTTTCTTGTCAACTTGCAGTTATAAGTAAAAATTACGATGTTATTATTACAGTTATTAACATTATGAATAGTATAGTCTAATTGGCCTCTTTGTGAAGTATCTTCGGTAGTAAGGAGCAAACTTGGCACCAAGAAGAAACCAAGGAAGTTTGTTGAAGATGGACGGTGATAAGCTATTGGTTGCATTAAATAACTAGTCAGTTATTTTTAATTAGTTTTTTTTTTCGTTAGATCTACAGTAACATTACACAGTACATACATAAAAGGTATCGGCTAGACCAAAGATAACTAAGCACAATCATACAAATATTTCAGCGATTCTAACTTCCAATTAACATGCAACTCATTGCTCAACTAACGAACTAACTCGTCTTTGCCACTTGTTTTTATAGACACGACAGAAAGATCCAGTAGAATTCAAACAGATCCTATCAATTTTTCTCAAATTCTAACAATACTTTAACAATTAAATCCATACAAAAATAATTACAAAATCAACAAAATCACTCACAATCATTAGACAACATCTTGAAATGAAATTTAATACCGTTTAAATGCATTTATACACTAAATTATCAACATATAACATTCCAAACTGTTAAAAATTGTCCTCCAAACATCGTATTATCAACAATTACAATAACAAATTTTTAATAAATGATTTACACATAACACTGACCTTGAACAATTACATAGCATTTACATAGTTTCTCTCCATAAAAAAATGTTCATTTACGTGACACATAGGCCTATACACAATGAATCACACAAAATATATACAAGTCCTTAATTAATCAACCCTCAGCTTGCTATGCATAATCCTTCTAATAACATATCATACAAGGGCTGGATCTGAAGGCTGTTATAACGGGCTGAAGTGGAATGGCAGTTTAAGATGAACATATTCTAATGAGAATAATGACTTTATGACAGGCGCGTTAAGAACGATCTATTAATATAATAAGCAAGCTGTCATGTATGACGTCACCTGTCACGGCTTGAAGTCTATCTATGACGTCGCCCAATGACGTCACGCTTTGCGTCATTATTCTTGGTAATGGACGTTATTTAATAACATTTCTAAGCTTCCGCGAATAAATTATCTGACATAACACTGAAATAAAAGTATGTATTGCGTTAAAATCGACATATCAATCATTAGATGCTTATATTTACGTAATATTTTTTTCATATATAGAAGTATTCCTTAAATTCTTTGTCCATAGATATGTAAGATAAAAGCATTGTGCTTCGAGCATCAATGTATCGAATGTTTTGGTTAGATTGTTACTTAGCAAGAGTCAGAATTACAACTGGCATTTGACGTTTCGGCAGAGGGCATGAATAATTTAGTTTTTTTAAAAATAATTTAAACTGTGACCTATTATTGAAATTATTGATTCGTTTAAACGGAAATAGTTGCACACTGATCCCGATCTGTGCATCATACACTACACTTGGAACAAATATTACGTGGCATATTGTAAGTTTATAAGATTTATTTTAATTTCCTTTGCTTCAACTGTGTAATATTACTGAGCCTATTATTGTTGCAACTGTGTCAGCCATTCAGACATTTTATGTCGGTCTGAATCACAATAACAAAAAATAAATGTGTAAAAACTCTTGAAGATTTTCGATCAAATTTATATCGCGATGCATTATTGCCACTAAAACGCGATACTGTTCATGTATTAATATGCGTGAGATAGAAGTATCGTTCTCCTGGCGGCAAGTTTATCGTAGTATGTGGTTAAGTTGAAATGCAAACTGGAACCGGATGGAAACTGAAACCTTTAGCTTCAGCGCAAGGCACGAAGAATTACACTGAATTTTATTTTTTAACAATTCTATTTAGTTAAGCAATTACTAAGGCATGAATTATCGGAACGCTGTTTTGCGTTTAAACTACCATTTTAATTATTAGATTTTTTTTGCTAAAATCATTACATAGTTCCAATGAAAGAAGTTCCAGATTGATCGCGATATATGTGACCTAAATCAAAATTAAATATTACGTGAAATAGCGTAAGTTGTAAAGATTTATTTTTAGAAACCTTTGTTCTCACTGGGGTCATTATTTCAGCCGATTTAAGCTGTCTCAGCCATTAAAATATCAATCTTCATCACAGGTATTAAGAAGGAAAGGTGTTAGAACCTGTGAAGATTTGTTATCAAGTTTATTTCGCGTTACGTGATGACCCTGACATGCGATACAGGGAATGTATTCATTCGCGCGTGATTAAGCTTTGCTTTTCTATCAGAAATAGCCTACTAGCGGCGATTGTGGTTAGGCTGAAATGGAGCCTGGACCAAGTTGACAACTAAAGCTTTTAGCTACAGCACAAGGGACGATAAATTAGAACGAATTTTATATTATAACTATTCTATTTAGTAAACAACTGCAGAGAAATAAATTACCATTACACTCAGTTAAACTCGTCATTTTTGACGGGCTTTGGGGCCAGTGATAATATAAATGCTTAGAGAAGCATGACTAAGACTGATTACATTGGTAGATACGCAGAAGTATTATATAAATAGTATGACTTCAAATAGGGGAAAGTTGATGTATGTAAAAATAGTTTCGTGTGCAGCGGATAAAAATACGTTTTTTGTAAAAATTATGTCGAGTGCACTAAAAAAAGTTTGTAATGAATGTGTGATTAACTGATTGACTACACATAGTAATATTTAATATTGATTGTAGAACAAATGGTTTCCCTGAAGAAAGAGAGTTAATTTCAACCATACGTTTTTATTTCAAATAAAAACAGCAAGCACAAAAGATAATATCATAACCGGAGGGCTAACGTTAAAGTTCGTCTCAAGTATAAAAGATAACATAAAAGTACTCATTCCTGTTGGAAGCAACCAAAGAACTCGATTAAGGTAAAAGTAGAATAATATTAAATTGTCAGTAATTAGGTAAAGTAGAGATATTTGAATAGCGATCACAGGAAGAGTTATTGGAAAAGAAGGATTATATTTTGCATTTTTATTTCTCGTAAACTGTATTTTCTTTTCACCTCGTCGACGTCGAGGTCATTAGAGTTGGGATGGGACTGGGGACAAGGAACGGGAAGGAATTCGGCTATGGCCTTTTGATAGAATAATCCCGGCAGTTGCCTTGAGTGATTTGGGAAAATCATGTAAAACCCAAGTCTGGATGCCCGGACGAGGAATCGAACCGGCGTCCTCCCAATGCGAGGCAAGAGCGTTAACCGCTCACCCACCACGAGCGGTCCGCAAACTATAAAAGATACAAATACTTGTCACATTTCACTGGTTAGAGGAAAGTTCGAAGTTTTACTCTATACATTCTACATGAGCATCATTTCTTGCGCTATAAACATCAAAAAGGTAGCCCCTTTGTTGTCATACACGCATTAACTCCTCCCTAATTAGTATCGAATTCAAAACTGGAGAAGAGTAGCGGACATGGCCGGTACTGGTACTTACACCTAATGTTTCACGTACCCAATGTTGCCAACTTAGCGACTTTGTTGCTAGATTTAATGAATTTTAATTTCTTAAATATGTTATCGCCAATAAATTATTTGGTGATTTTTAATGATTTTCAACCCTTACAGAGTTTCGAAAAATATACTCGCTTCCTTTCAACTACATTATTTGGGGGGAAATGTGTCTTTTGAGGGTTGCAAATACTCTTCGTCAGGGCAAAGACAACAAAATAGTAGATCTTGCCTAAAACTCAAATTTGATGACGAAAAAATTGACAAACTCCTACAGAAATGGCATGGAATTAATTATGTTCAATGGAACGCTACAATGTCATTGAATTTTGGGCTGAAGTTCGAAAATACTAGAATGCTGCCTCAATAAATACTTTTCTGGAGTTATATGATTTAGCCATATCTGCTTTATCACTTCCTCACTCGAATGCCGCAATGGAAAGGATTTTCAGTACAATGGACATTGTTAGAAACAAATTGAGAAATAGAATTGCTGTAATTACTGTTAATAGCATACTTTTTTAACGAATCAGTTAAAAATTGTGGGAATAAAACCATGACAGTTACGAGCGTCCGGCTGACGTGATTAAAACTAAGACTAACGATTGATCACATACTTCCACGTCTGCTAGTTCTGCAACTCCAATGATAGACCAAGATCATAAAGAAGAAATACCGATTGAAGAATTTGATGTTGATTTTTAATGCAATGTTATGTTGAATTTAATGAAATTACTAATTATTCAAATATTTTTATATTACTTACTATACCATTTTTATTTACTTTATTTAGCGAATCTTTTAGTTCTAAATATCCAGTAATCTAGCGAGTTTTTAGACCAGGTCTAGCGATTTTTGTTTTCGTAGGGTGGCAACACTGCACATAACCCAACAGATTGCAGGGAACGCACGCTGAACATCAACAAATGGATTCACTTTTTGTATACTGTAGCACACAAAACGACTTCTCCGTTAGCGTCGCCATTTCCATGTAAACAGACAGCAGTGCCACTTGCGGCAGCGAAGGGAACTAATAGGCGGGGTTACAGACTTTCGACGTTATTCTGTCCATTTTTGTGTACCACACACTTGTATCTTTTATAGTTTGTTAGAAATAAAAATATAAAATCTCCTCCTTTCTTTTGAATAAGAGGATATGAGTATTATGAAATCTGATTTTCCGTCTCAGCTCACCTGCGAGATTGTAGTATAATCTGTTGCCCGCTCCTTGTAGCTGACTCTGTCCTGTCCCTCCCCTTTAGTGGCGGCTGCCCCTGGTAATCAAGTTGTGAGCCGCTACCTCGTCCGGGGTGCCCAAATTGCGAGTAATAACGTCGCCGGGCATAGCAGTGATTATTGCGGGGCCGCGGATTGGCCGCCAGCCACCCCCACCTCCCCCCAGATTTATGTAACACTTACCCCCACCCTGAACCCCCGGGGAGCTGAGCCTCCTCGCCTCCGGCCGTTGCCGTTGCCGTTGTTGTGTTGTCGCTGTTCCTAGTCTTCGGTATTAACACCCCGTTTATGAGGTCTTACTAGCTGGAGCTCTCTAGGCTCAGTGCTATATACACTGGGGCGCGTATATAATCTCCAACGCACTTGTTTCAGAAAGCTATAAAACTCCGTGTGCTTCACTGTACCATATTGTATTCGTGTTACATAGTATCAAAAAAGGAAATTAATTAATTAATTTAATTTAATTGCAATGGAGCACAGGCTCCGGTGGCAATTTCCCTACACACCCATCTTCCCCCTATCCTGCACCTACCTACATTTGCCCTCTACAAATTTTATCTTTAAATTCTTTCAAAGTTTTCGGTAAATTATTCATCATTTTTCTTGGTAACTCATTCCAATCCCTGACACCCTTACCTAAAAAAGAGAATCTTCCTACACCCTTGTGCCTGAAATCGAGTGCCAGCTTTTCCCTTCCATGCACTACTTTTCATACCTATTGCAATATCTTTCCATGCCTCATCTCCAGTATATGCCCTGTACACTCCCATGACCCTCCTCATCCTCCACCTGTCTTGCAATGAATCCCATTCCAGCTCCTTTATCATATCCGTCACTGATTGCATTCTGCGATAATTTCCATAAACAAATCTAGCAGCCCTTCTTTGCACCCTCTCCAACTCCTGTATTTGATACGTAAAATGAGGGTCCAATACTACACTACCATATTCGAGCAATGGTCTCACCAAAGTTTAGTAACCCAATTCCTTTACTTCTCCCGTACATCCCCTCATCACTGTCTCCAACAAGTGCAGAACTTTGAAAACTTTTCCTACCACCTGTCCAATGTGTCCAGCCCGGTTAAGCTTGTTATCAAAAGCAATGCCAAAATATTTACATTTCAAGTCTTCAGCAAGCAATTCTTTCCCCACCTTATATTCATAATTAAACATTTGTTATCAAAAGTAATTCCAAGATATTTACATTTCAAGTCTTCGGCAAGCAATTCTTTCCCCACTTTATATTCATAATTAAACATTCCAGTGAGTTATATAACCCAGACAGATTTTGTGAATAGATTGGTTTATTACCGAAGTTTCACCGTAAATTTGGCATTTTTTTTTTAAGGAGTGGTGGGCCTTTATTGTAAACTTCTGATTAAAAAAAAAATAAAGTGTAAATCGCGAAAAATTACATTCTTGATATAAAACTTCTATTGTGTTAATGCTCGTTGATAATTTCCATATCCTTCTGAAAGTAAAACGGAAGTGTCAGGAAATAATTCACTTGTCCGTCTGTATATCTGCCTCAGCATTTTAATTAGTTACCTCTTCAACGTAAGCCCCCATTATTCCATTTCTTAGTGTCACAAATACAATTACAACATAATATTTTGAAAAAAAAAGTCCTCAGCCTTTTAGTTAGTTACCTCTTTAATGTAATCCCCCATTATTTCATTTCTTAGTGTCACAAATACAATTACAACGTAATATTTTGTTTAAAAAAAACTTAGGAATTAAAATAATTATAAATGATTTATTGTGGGGTGGAATGAAATTAAAATAATAATAATAATAATAACACTGTTCTACATATAAAAATATCTTTTTTAATAGAGCTATTTTTAGTGATTGTTATTGAAATCAATGCGCTGAACTCATATCTACTTTCAGATTACTTCTATCAGGCACGGTTTTTTAGAAATAGGAATTTTT
>CM061914.1:73834668-73863667 GCA_031002005.1 Vandiemenella viatica
GTGGATTGTAGGGAGAAAAGCTGTCAGCTTTCAATCCTGAGATGCAGGGGAACCAGGAAATTGGCTGGTGATTGGAAGACCTATCCCCCTAAAACGTGCGAAATTCGATGCGTAGTACCCTACGATAACGCACAGTTCCGGAAAATTTTGTAAACCGTGGGTCGAAACTGAATCATTGAATGAGTATTGGTTGCCAAATACTTGCCTGTTCTATTATTAGCCACAGAGCATTTTATTTCATGTATCAGAAGAGTTCTACTTTATATGTCTATTTATATCGATGTTACTACTTTTCGTTATAAGATAATATTGGAAGAATTTAAATCTTGTTCAATTCTTAGGCAAATATTCGTAATCATAATGTTCAAAATCAGATAGTAATTTAGTCATTCTTGAGATTTAAATTGCTGTAATCTAGCAGTCTGTAATTAAAGTTTAAGATGAATGACTAAAGCAGGTAAGACACCCGTCCGAATCACTGAACTGTAGAATTGCCAAAAGTCTTTAACTGAACTTAAAGTATGAGCATTCCGTGGTTTAAATTTCATATTAAATTCAAGTTCTCTGCAGGGGCTGTACCATTATTTCAAACAACGGTAGGATCATAACACGAGGTATTCAAAAGTTAGTATTTAATTTATTTTATTTTATTTAAATTAATTGCAATAGAGCGGACGCTCAGGTTCCAATTTCCCAACACACCCATTTATCCCCTTTTCTGCAGCCACCTACATTTACATTCTATAAATTTCAATTTTAAATTCTTTCAACGTCTTTGGTAAATTATTCATTATTAATTTCCGGAAACAAATCTAGCAGCCCTTTTTGTACCCTCTCCAACTCCTGTATTTGATACTCAAAATGTGGGTCCCATAATACACCACCATATGCAAGCAATGGTCTGACCAAAGTTTTGTAACCCTATTCCTTTACTTCTCTCGTACATCCCCTCATCACATTCTCCAACAAGTGCAGAATTTTAAAACCGTTTCCTACTATCTGTCCAAAGTGCTTTGCCCAGTTAAGCTTGTTATCAAATTTAACGCCAAGATATTTACATTTCAAGTCTTCAAATGGCAATTCTTTCTCCACCTTATAATTAAAATCAACCTTTATTGTTTTATATGTGTATCTAATAAGCCTATTCTTCTTTGCATTTATCTTCATCCCATGTTTACCAACCCAGCTAGAAATATCTTGCACGTATCCTACAAATTGAGAATCGTAAGATAATCCTTTTCTAAAACCATTTTACCGACTTGAAAACCTCATACCCTCCTCACATATATTTCTCATGTGATTGCATATCAATTTATCCATTAATTTACCTACCACTGATGTCAAACTGATTGGCCTACAATTTTCGACTCTGTTTGTCAACCTTCCTTTATGTACCGGTACTACAATCACACTTTTCCAGTCCTCTGGTAAGCTGCAAGTATCCAGATTCATATCAAGTAATTATAACGCCTTTGCAACAAAAGATGGAAATGATTGTTTCTTATTTTTTTGTTTGTGGCATTACTCCTTGTTATCAGATGGGGGAGGGGATTGGGGAACGGAACGAAAAAGATTTTGGCCATGGCCTCTTGAATAAACAATGCCTGCATTCGCCTGGAGTGATTTCTCTAAATCATGCAAAACCGAAACATGAATGACCGTACGGGGTTTTAACCCATATCCTCATGAATGTCATGCTTTATTGCGAAAGACAACACAGCAGCCGTAGCACAAGAACAAGTTTCTCTTAAATATCGATAGCAAATTCGCGGTCTTTGATAGCCCTTATGGAGTCAACCAGTCCTTTTTTGTGATCGACGGTTATAAATCGTGTTAAATATATATATATATATATATATATAAGGAACGGGACAGAATTCGGCCACGACGTTTTGAAGGAAGGATCCCGGCATTCGCCTGGAGTGATTTGGGGAAACCATGGAAAACCCAAATCTTGATGCCTGGACGGGGATTCGAATCGGCGTCCTCCGAATGTGAGGCCAGAGCGTTAACCGCTCACCCACCACGCTCGGTGTGAAGTAGAAAAGGAAACTCCAGAGCAGTTTGATTGAAAAAGTAAAAATTTCTTCTATTAACTACTGCAGCTTGAAAGTTGTCAGAATAGTATACAACGCAGCACTTTTGCACTTAGGTAACCGTTTGTATTAGGTTATCAATGAAAGGACCTGTAAGATTTCAGAAGATTCCAAGACCAGATTTGGGGTGCTATGCATTTTCTCTCACACATTAACATAAATCGCAATTACTTGCACAGAAGGAGGTTATAGATTAGTGTTTCATCGCAGACCACATGCGCTGACGAAGTAAACGAAATTGTATTAGGTCTACTGTTTATAATTCTTTATTATTTTGCGGAATATTTCACAGCCTTGAAACATCCTGGCAGTAACCTTTATATAGAAGTTTTGTATTGGATCAAGAGTACGTCTAATCCAAAATGGAGAATAAAGTAATTTGTACCCTCATTAGATACTTGTGACATTGGTGAGAATTTGGTAACACGGATTCTACTACCGGAGGCACAGTTAAAAAAAAAAAACATTCACATCTGAATTTAAACTGGGGAAAAACATCAATGAAGAAGAACTCCGAAAATGAAGGCCATTAGACACATCACTCATTAAATGTGGAGGATTTGTTTCTTTTGTGACAGACATCAGATTGAAATTTTGGCATCGCATAAAAAGTTACTGAGGAGATTTTTTTTTGACGATTTGTCAATGGATAACTTTACTCCAGAATCAAAACACCAACAATGCACTGGAAACTATACTGTTTTCAAGCCCAAGAAAAGCGTAGACTAAGCTGTAAAGAAAGTAATGGTGTATATTTTGGAATCATGAGGGTGTATGGCTTCTGGAGTCTTTTTCTAAGGAAGACAGAGGGTGGATTATATTATGGAGGAAGATATGAAAGAGTTCTTTCCCCCAGAAGGCAATGGCAAAATGAATTAAATCCGATGTTAAATCGATGAACGTAGATATTCATAGGTGGTCAGCTATGAAGCGAATATAATTATGGCGGTTTAAACGACCTTTGTACTTCCAATTAACTTGCGGTACCGTCCAAATCATTAGTCCAACGTTAATTGCATACACTAATGGCTCGTTAATGGAATGCGTATTATATTGATTAAAGTCAGATACCAAATTAGTAGAAACCCAAGACGAGTAGCCATAGGCGCGATCCAAGATTTTCTCAAATGCGCATGGTGATCTTACCCCTTAAAAAGAATGACATTTTACGATTGTAATATTTGTTCTAGTTGTTATCAGCTTTTAGAAAAATTGCCGTATGGCCACAGACATTAATAGTTAGTGCTGTATTATGTTACATAGAGACACCGTCCTATTAGGTAAGTAGGTAAGTATATTAATGTTGTAATTGATTGTCAGTTGGAGTCTTTCAGTAGCTGAAAGTGTATTAGTAAATCTCATTAAATTCCCAACCAGCTGTTCATTTTCTAGTTACATACAACGGTCCGCATGCTTATGAGTCAATTAAAGGTATGTGTAACAGTTGAATCTCGAAATGACCGAAGTGACAGTAGCCTACTTCTTACGTTACTGACAGTTCTGTGAGGTATTTTTACTTTAAACCACCTGTTGTTGGAACTTGTTTTTCAAATTTGCAGTTACTATTTTTGATTTCTTCAAACTTTCTTTCTTGGCTCTAGGTACAAGAGCCTTTGACATGAGTCGTGTTCCTATATCTTCTTGTTATATTGACTGCTTCGTTTGGTAAACTCTTACTTACAGTGTATTTCTGTTTCTGACATTAAGTATTTCAACATCATGATGAAAGCTGCTTCTGTAATTTTTATGGCTTTACGCCTCGTCGACATTGAAATCATTAGAGGCGGAAGAGGGCTTCGGGCAAGGGATGGAAACGAATTCCGCCTTGGCCTTTTTGGAGGAACCATGCAGACATTTGCATGGAGTGATTTGGGGAAACCATGGAAAACTGAAATCTGAATCGCCGGACGGGGATTCTAACTCACGTCCTCGCAAATGCGATGCCAGATCGTTACCGCTCAACCACAATGCTTGATTTGAATTTTATTTTCTACTTCAATGAATAGATAAGTTCTATAAATCTGAAACACTACAGTGATGTGATATTAATATTATTTCCGCTGTAGTTATATAAATTCCTGCTGAGGTTATACATCTGGGATGTGGAGTGTTAGAATGAACACCTGCATGATAACTAAAGCCAAATAAAAACCATAAAATTAAAATTTACAACCATATTTTGTAAATGGGTAACACATAAAGTTGTGTTTTGTGTAGATGTTTAGAGATATATTTATTATTCAAATATGCTTATTATCTACACAATGTTTTATATTATTATGAATTTTATTACACATATATTTACCACATATGGCCATTAAAATATCTTAACACTGATTTAATTACAACAGTTAGTATTTATGTATGGGAATTAGTATTGCCTGAATATAAAATACCGCATACCTATAATGTTCCAAATTGAATGGCTTACGAACAGACAGTGCCGAGCATAAGAGCGATCTGGTTGCTCAGTGGTTAAGGTGTGTGATTGGTGATAGAAAGATCCCCTGTTCGAATCCCTGTCTCGACCGAGATTTTCAAAAGCCTTTAAACCAGACTTCATCTCTATCATAGATTTCTGTGTGAAATACATCACAATGCTTCAGTGTATCGGATTCAACGTTAACCTGTAGGTCCCCTATTGCCGGTAGGATTATCGGGTTAGCCACGTCAAGAGGCGCATTGCTTGGAGAGTCGGAAAAAATGTCACTTGGTGGCAGAATACTCGTTTGGAATCTCTCGGCCAGTTATGCCATTCGATGATTTGATTTGAGTGCCGGATATACACAGATTTAATCGGTTTCACAATATTCTGAACGAGCGTGGTTGGTGAACGGTGATGATAACGCTCGTCATTCAGGAAGACTTAGGTTCAAATCCCCAATCAACCATCCAGAATTTTCTTTTCCATGGTTTCGCGAAAAAAAATCCAGGTGAATGGTGTGATAGTTCCTTCAAAGCCAAGAATGATTTCTTTCCAGTTCCTGCCCCCTCGAGTGACGATGACAAGGCATAAAGCTATAAGAGAGAGAAAAAAACTATCCCTTATATAGTAAGGTTAGATTACAATGTCTATCCTGAACTTTTAATCTTTGGTATTAAACTGTATTTAAATGTATTTCATGCGTCGTAAGAGAATAACTTTTTAAGTGTGGTTTTTTTTTTTTTTGGCAATAGTATCAACAACAAAAATCCCTTATTACGCAGTAAAGCCGTAAATATTTTAATAATATTAACACAGAGCTATAAACAAATTAATTCGGAAGTGTGTTTAGTAGTGATGAACAAGCCGATCAAACATCTGGATATTGTGGGCTATTTCCTCAATTGCGGTAGTATCAATTTTTTACGAATAATTTTCACTCCAATGCCATTTCCTCAATTGCGGTAGAATCAATTTTTTATGAATCATTTTCACTCCAATGCAATTAAATATGTTGTTTTTATTTTCCGTACGCGTTTCACTTCATTCTCTGAAGCATCTTCAGCGGTTCTGTCTGTTAATTAAATTTGTTCTATATTGCAGTTTACACAAGAAAATTAAAATCTATACGGATATAAGCTTAAAATTTACACATGAAAATTATGATATATTCAGATATAAGATTACTTACATTTTTACATCTTCAAGCCATTGCTAATATGTAAAAAAGTAAGTAAGCTTATATCTGTATATATCATAATTTTCATGTATAAATTGAGAGCTTATATCTGTATACTGGGTGTTACTAAAAGGTACGGCCAAACTTTCAGGAAACATTCCTCACACACAAACAAAGAAAATATGTTATGTGGACATGTGTCCGGAAACGCTTACTTTCCATGTTAGAGCTCATTTTAGTTTCGTTAGTATGTACTGTACTTCCTCGATTCACCGCCAGTTGCTTCGTGCTCGTATTGTGGACGGCTGTGATACAATAAGCCATTCTCCAGGGCTGCATCAGCGCATCAGGGATTCCATACGACGGAGGGTGGATGCTAACGGAGGACATTTTGAACATTTCCTGTAACAAAGTGTTTGAAGTCACGCTGGTACGTTCTGTTGCTGTGTGTTTCCATTCCATGTTTAATGTGATTTGAAGAGAAGTAGTAAAATGAGCTTTAACATGGAAAGTAAGCGTTTCCGGACACATGTCCACATAACATATTTTCTTTGTTTGTGTGTGAGGAATGTTTCCTGAAAGTTTGGCCGTACCTTTTTGTAACACCCTGTATATCATAATTTTCTTGTGTAAATTGCAATATAGAACAAATTTAATTAACACACAGAACCGCTGAATATGCTTCAGAATGAAGTGAAACCCGTACGGAAAATAAAAACAACATATTCAATTGCATTGGCGTGGAAATTATTCATAAAAAAAAATTGAAGATTTTTAAAAATACAATATTTCACGCTTAGCGATATTAATCAAATATTCCACTTACTTTTTCAGGATTCATGCTGCTTTTTACTTCCGACGTTTCGACGCCCAACCTGGGGGCCTTCATCAGTGCTATTTCGAAGTGAAGTGTTACTTCTGACTGTCACCACTCCGTCGTTTATCTTCCAACAAAGCAGCGTCAATTCTGAAAAAATTAAGTGGAATATTTGATTAAGCTGTTAGAAACTTAAAGTCCATCAGAATTATTAAAATTCAGTGCCTTCAGTAAAATTGTTTGATTTGTAAAGTTCATAGCGGATGTTAGAAGCCAGTATTCGATTACAGAATTATTACAATTTCACCTCACAAAGTTTCAGCGAAGAAGGACTTGAGTCGGCAGCCTTTAAAACAAAGACATTATTGCCTGGGAAGCGGCTTAAACAGGGCTTTCGGTATCCCGAGCAGCGTTCACAGTTTCTGCGGCGGAAATAAAGCTTAGATTAATTACGCACGCCGGATTTACGAGTATCCCATTGTGTTAAGGATAACTGCCCGCAAAATAAAGACTTGGAGCGCCGTTACGAAATAAAAGGAGCGAAGCATTAGCTGCGGGAGACGTTTTCAGCAGTTGGCAGTACCGACCGCTTCTGTTGTCTCACAGACGATTGTTCCATTAGGATTATTTGCGTCAGGTCCTCCTCCGCTTCTTAGCTTACAGGCGGGGAAACACTGCCAAATTGAATTCTAGACGGCTGAAGATTAAATCTTAAATTTGGCCGTAATGAATAAGGCAACTGTGCCGCTAATATCAGAGTAATTGGAAAACAAAATATTAAGTGAAAGAGCCTTGAAGAGCAGGCAACTCCATTGTAATAAATAACCACGATTGCAAAGTTTTAAAAGCGGACATGGTGGGTGAGTGGTAACGCTTTGACCTTGAACTCAAGAGGACACGGGTTCGAATCCCAGTCTGGCCATTAAGTTTTTGGTTTCCATGGATTTCCCAAATCACTCCAGGCGAACTCTGGAACGGTTCCTTCCAAAAGGTCATGACCGAATTCCTTCCAGTTCATTGCCCACAGTCCCCTAATAATCTCGACGTTAACAAGACGGAAAAAATACCTTTAAACAGTAACAGATTTTTATGTGGTAACATCACATATTTTCTATAAAGAAAAAGTCATGGGCTTCAGCAAGCTCTATTAATTTTACAGTTCATTAAATATTTTAAGATGTTACGGACAGTTTGCAGAATTTTACAGTGAAATGCAAACTACACTGAAGATCAAAAGAAACTGGTATAGGCCTGCGAATGCAAACACAGAGATAAATAAACACTCAGAGTAAGGCGCTGCGGTCGGCAGCGCCTATGTAAGATAACATGTGTCTGGCGCAAGGGTTAGATCGGTTACTGCTGCTAAAATGGAAGGTTATCACGTCATATATATATATATATATTTGCTTGTGGCTTTTTGCCTCGTCGACATCGAGGTCATTAGATGCGGGAAAGAGCTGGTGCAAGGAACGTGAAGGAATTCGTCCATGGCCTTTAGAGGGACCCATCCCAGTATTCGCCTTGGTTGATTTGGGGAAACTATGGAAAACCCAAATCTGGATGGCCAGACGGGGATTCGAACCTGCGTCCTCCCGAATGCGAGGCCAGAGCGTTAACGACTCACCCACTTTTATCATTTTGGGACGTAATTAGTTTTTCTTGCCTAGAATTAAACAAAATCAATACAACTATTTTTATTTACTCCAGAGTTCCTAGACACTTCAGTTAAACAGAGATTTTCGTTTATTTTGATGTTTGTCAAGAGAATTTGTAGAACATATTTCTGTGAAAATGTTATTGGTAAAAATTCGTAAGCAGTTAAGAACAAATAAATGGAGAGTACTGGAAGAGACTGGCCGGTGAATAGATAAGCTATTTTTATTTACCTATTGTCTATGCAGCACTTGCCCCGTGTAGTGGTGGTTGGTGGAAGGTTATATATATATATATACTAGCACCTCGACCGCCGAGGGCATTAACCACTTGATGTAGTGACACATCAAATACACTGTATTTATTCCTGCTGCCGTTCGCTACGGCATAAGCTAAAACAAAAATATCTGATGCTCTTTTTGTTGTATCGGTTTAGCACCATCTCAGTGCCGGAAAAAAACCATGACAGCGAAACTTTGGCGATTGAGGTAACTACTCTATGCTACAGTACCAACTGCAACACTGCTCGTGGGTCGCTCTAACTACAGTTTTATGGCCCATCTCTTTTCTTTTTACGATCGTTGCCACCACAAGCAACTCATTCGCTTGGTTGGCTGGCTTCCTTTTTTTGTGACTTCTAGCAACAGATCGATGGATAACTGGAACGCAAGTCGCTTTGTGAATGCTATAACAGAAATTTGTGCCTTCCAAATATATTTGAAGAAAGTTCCAGGTGAACTTCTATATCCTGTTGACTCCTAACTGGCGGTTCACCTACCCCTCCCGTCAATACCTATCCGAACTTACCGCAGTATCCATGTCACCCTTGAACAAAGGGAAGGGGACCAATTGGAAGACCACGCACAAGATCCATGCACCAGATGAAGAAAGAGACAGAGGCGAAGAGAGGTGATAGGAGACAAGTAGTGGAGGAAGAATCTAGGTCTGATCGTCAGAAATAGAAGAGGATATGCCACAAGCGGAACCGTAAAACTATGCTGATAGACTATCATAAAAGCACCCTAGAGAACATTTACAAATTTGATGGTTTCGAACGTGTAGCAATGGGTCAACTCCGGACTGAGAATGGCGTGAAAACATTATTTAGTTTTGTTTTTTTGTGTTTTTGTTTTTTTTGGCTAAGTCTGACCCACTGCTTCACTAATACATGTTAACAAAAACTGTTTTATTCTAGCCACAATCTAACTTCAAAAAATTTTATCTTTGATTATTAATTTCTTTTTAACGCCACCAATGTTCATCCAAGATGGAACTCATTAAGGTTAAATTTTTCCCCAATACAAGAGGAAAAAGAAAGTTCAAGACAATAAAAAATAAAGTTTCCCTTTTTATTTATGTCAAACATGGCTAATTAAAGACTTTACTCTGAAGTTAAGTTCATTAATTTGACGGGTGTTTATGAGCTGGTGCATTATCACTTGCAATGCTAAGTTAAACAATTGACAGTGGGGCATACAAAAAAGAAGACAGAAAATATATAGCGTCAAATTTGTCGGCCTGTTTCGGGACTTACACAAGAAATCGATGTTAAGCAGTTAAAAAAAAAAAAAAAAAAAAAAAACACACGCAACCACAAGAAATCGCTTGAATACGCCAGCACTGGGTTTCAGGATCTCCCGTTTCCGTCTTCCCGTCTTCGTAAACACAACAGTAATAGACACATGGAGGAAGGGAACTCGCCATCCCACCTCTGTCTCCAGGCATAAACACGCTTCTTACTAGGGGTGTCAACCGATATTTAGGTTGCGGAGAAAAAGTTTAAATTACTGTATAATTACTAAATATCTTTTCCAGACCTTACCGTTGGGAATAGTCACCGGCCGATATTTAAATTCAAAAAATTAATTATCAGAAAATTCTGGCTGTCCCGAAGTTCCAAAGGAATTAATACGATATTTGACATATTCTATCATTTACTTATTTACAAAGTAAGGACATTTCGAAATAAAAGTATCAAGCTATTGTAATCTAATTTGTTTCGATATTTTTCTGTTAGAAGTTAATAAGAAACCTTTCCTATTTCTGTATTGGTATTTTGAATTGCAGGTAACTGAAGTTCTTCCTGAAATTTATGGTAAAATGTAGCCACCGATCGTTTTAATGAAAGTTTCTCGTATGAATACACAACTGTCTTAGGCATTTTAAATGCGTATTGCAGATTTGAGGGAGTGAATTATTATGACGCAATGCGTATAATAGGAATACTTTTAACACTCTCTTTTAAAAAATAGTAGATATTGTAGAAATATGTCTTACACGAACTCAGCTTTAATTTTCATTGAGATACAATATTTCTGATGCTTCATTAAAAAATTATTGTTATGGTCAGTGCATTTAACACATGCACGTGTACACACTAAACAGTACAGTAAAAGTAACTAAATTACTTAAATAAAGATAGTTGTAAATTCTTTTTAATAATTGCCACGTAGCTGCATCAATCAGATAAGGAAAAACCTCAAACTGAGTTAGTGATAAATCAGAAAACGGTTTAGCTATAAAAATTTGGTTACTGTTGATAAATAGATTTGTTTTTCGTATCTAAAAGATGATTATAATACTAAAAATAAAATAAAAAATCCTAAAATCAAATCAAAAGGAGAATACATAACAGAAAAGCTAAATATAAAATTTCATTTCTTGGAGGTACTTTTATTTTTCAGATCTGTTTTTCATATATATAAAAAAAAACATTACCAAAGGATAGAACTATAAGGTTAAATCATTTCTTAAGTTGTTTCACAGCTACCATGGTACTTTCAGATCACATATACAAAGTAAAAAACGGTTAGTGGGTCTGCTCCATTTGCCTCTCCTGGGGTAGAAGTGTTGAGGGAGAAAAATCGCTGGTCAGGGCGGCCCTGTAGCCAGCCAGCCGCCGACATAATGAACAGCTCGTGGGGCAGTTTCGGCACTGGCGCCTGGGCATTATCAGGACAGCGGCGGCGATTGAGGCTCAGCGGGCCGTGAGAGGCGCCCCGGCGGAAAATGGCCCAGTGGAGGGGGGCGGGTGCGGACCGCAGATAAGGCAGTAGCTCCACCTGCTACTGCGGCGGAAGCGCAGGGGATGCCCACCCCACACCTGACACCACTTTTCTCAGCACCCGCTCGGGCCAGCGCGTAACTATTACTCAAAGTAACTCCCGAAGCAATTCTGCAAAGCTAGAAAAGCTGGTGCGGTGATAAACAATTGGTCAGCCGGAGATGTATTGAAATTCACACCTTGCTGACCTGGAATAGACCACTGGTCTTGAGGAGCTGTAATAGTCGAGAGAACCCTAGTTGGGCTACTAGAATTCCAACTGGCCAGTTAAAATGTATCGTGCGACTGAGCCTAGCAGTAGGCAAGATGTGGGTTTGATCCCGGTCGGACAATCCTGATTTTCACTTTCCATAACCTACAGAAATCATTTCATGAAAGTGCCGGGATTGTTCCTACAAACGGCAGTGATTGTAAATCTTCCTTGTCCCCATTAGTTTTTAAGATCTAATGTAGTTGACGGGTACGAGCCTTAAAACCAAAACAAAATTGCGCCATACACCTCAATCCACGGTTTAACCTGCAATTCATACCCTCAAGGATTTACGTACGACATACGTCACACCCACAACGCAAGACCTTCTGAGGAATTGCACAGGTTACTTGAACCTAGTAGCTTCTTGATGAGCAATCAAACGAAGAACGTGAACCCAACATATCTAAAACTGTAAACCCTTCTACAATATGTACTGTGAATTCATTAGAACTGGAAGATCTGTGGGAGGGGGATAATATTGTCGATTATTCTGTTCTCTGTACTAAACTAGGTCTAAGATTCGTATCGAAGTCATAATAAGCGACATGCTGAGGTAGGATGGCTACTTCTTTACCTTTGTGTAGACGAGTATCACTAGTGTGGGTTGGTGTTGTGTTTTATTCGTATTGCCATGAGTATGAAAAAAACCTAAGGGTAGAACGTGGTGCTGCCCTATTAAGGGTCCTCTAACTTTGACGATCGATTAATCACCATCAACACTGTGCATACCTTCACTCCATATACACCGTGCAGAAATATGTGGCCTAACGCAAAACTTTGGTATACACATACAGTAATCAGAAATAGTGCATCCCATTAGTAAGGCACGTAAATAATGTCGGATAATTATTCATCACCTGAGCTAAAACCAATTAAACGCAGGTCAAGTGTCAGGCAGTGTTACTGTATTTTAACAAATATATGGAAACAAAATTAATGACTGAGTGTGTTAAACAATTACCCCGCATTTGATTGGGATAATTTCAGAACGTGTGGAGGCCGGAGAAGTGTATAATGTAGCCTACTCAACCAGCAACTGAGCGGTAATACAAACGATTGTGATTTACATCTCAAATATTTTAAAAATGAAAACATATCTTCATATAAGAACCTACATCACGGATTTAAAATAATAAAAAAACTTGAACTCCATACAAGATTGACAACTGCAGTTTGGAAAAGAAAGTCAAAGCTCTGAGATGTAGTACATGGGAGGTACGGTCAGCATGAGCCAAAATCCTGTCAAGCGATTATCGCTCATAATTATTAAATTTTTGTAGTGATTTAGCATAAATGTTTATCGAATTCACAAATTTCAGCTTAAAGAAGCAATGAAATTGTATAAAGACGATAAAAATCTATCAAAATGAATTTATTGAAACTTCAATGCAATTATTTAACACCACTTTAAACAGAGGGTTTTAATTAAGTTGAAAAATATTTATTTTCTCAAAAAAAAAAAAAAAACTTTTTTTAATGAAAATATTATCAAGTTTCTTAAGCATTTTTAATATATTTTTTTGACGTAGATACATGATTTATGGTAAATTTCACATCGTTTTGATCAGCTATTTATCTATTTATTTATATTTTATGTTGAAAAATGTTTAGTTGTATACACTGAAAAATTCAGTAATATTTAAGTCTCCTATCTAGCCTAGACGGAAAACTGTCATATTTTTATTATTCCGAAATTCAAATTTTTAGCAACGAATTATTACAAAGCACGTTGGTAAACATTATTAAGTATAAAACTCTTGAACTGTTGACCAGTCACTTCGATAACACGAATATCGGTAACTTAGAATTTCATTCTAAAACGTGGCAGTACTGCTATCCTAATAGGAAATACAAACTCCTCCTCAGTCTTCAGATGTGAATTTCGAGTATGGAATTACCACGCATTTGCGTGTACGAGATGCAATACGCGGCTACACAAAAGCTGCTTGAAACTATAATTATCTGTCCGAGTTTTCGACACTGACTGTTTATGAAATCGGAGAACAACTGAGTCTCACTTTACACTGAATTGCTATATATTCACCAAACGTTCTATGAATTCTGAACCGAATATTAATCCTGAAATTTGAACAGCATAGAACGAAAACCGATTCCGCCGGTATTGTTATTCGTTAGACAAGAGTAAAGTTCATTTTTTAGTAAACAGAATAACCATGAGGCATTCCATAATATAACACGCCGAGACAACCTTACTTTTACTTGTCACTAAGAAGATCTGCGATGCCTTCAAGTAAGAGGAGGACGTAAGATAGGTAAGTCAATAATTATTCTAAATTTAGTCGCAATTTTGTTTCAGTTGGTTCCACTTCTGTACGAATAAGTAAACATTGTTTGGAGGCGTCCATTAATCAAGTAATGTGTTTTTTTTCTGAATTCTGGATCCTCCCTCCCCTCGTGGTGAGATATGGTCCTACAGTATTCCCCTCTATTCCTTCTCCTACTATTGCATTCCAATCACCCATGATTATTAGATTTTCCTCTCCCTTCACATATTGGATTAGTTCTTCAATTTCGGCGTATATTTTCTCTGTTTCTTCGTCATCCTTCTGGGACGTTGGCATGTACACTTGGACTAATGTGATTGGAGTGGGCTTAGTTTCTAACCTCATCAAAATAATCCTGCCACTAAACTGTTCATAATAACTCACCCGTTTCCCTACTCTCTTATTCATTACAAATCCTACACCAGTGACTCCATTGACAGCTTGCGTGCTGATTATCTTGTGTTCCCCAAACCAGAAATCCTGTGCGTCCTCCCATTTAATCTCACTAATCCCAAAAACATCTAACTTTAGTCGTTCCATCTCCATTTTTTGGCCTTCTAACCTGCCTGTCCTATCCAGACTTCTAACATTTCACGCTCCGACTCGTAGAATGTTTCTATCCATTCCGATGACTCCTCCCTGAGTAGTCCCTACCCGGAGATCCGATTGGGGGACTATTTTACCTCCGGAATATTTTACCCAGGAAGAAACCATCATGACGTATGTAATTTGAGAGGATTTCATTTCATCGGGAAACCCTTTGGTGTAGTGGTTTCCGTTGCCTTCTGCATCCCCATGCAGTTGATCATTTCTAATTCATCCGCGTTTAGTGACCGTTTCCAACCCCAAGGGCAAGAGGGTGCCCTGAACCGCTCCCCACTCTTCCGTCCTCCTTTGGGAGGCCGTTGACAAGCAGTGGGTGACTCCTTATAACGGTAATCTTTCAGTCGCCAGAACCTCGTCCGTGCAAACAGGGTGCACCACGTGAAGGAGAGATTGACATTTGGTTGGAAAAGTCTAATATAGTCTCTCCCCCTTTCCTCCTAACGTTGGGATTGGCGTCTTTAGTAGAGCTTTTTCCTTTTTTTTTTTTTTTTTTGCTCTACTGTTCCTTAAGGAATTATTTCACCTCACGTAATTAATGGTTGCCCCCATCCTCCCCTACCGATGGGCCGAAGGGGTACATTTTATTTCTGGCCTTACGCCTCGTCGACATCGATGTGATTAGAGCTTGGAAAGGATTGGGTCCAGGAATGGGAAGGAAATCGGTCATGGCCTTTTGAATGAACATCCCGGCATTTGCCTGGAGAGTCTGGGAAAACCATGGAAAAACCAAATTCGGAAAGTCGGACGAGGATTGGAACACGCGTTTACCCGAATTCAAGGTCAAGATGTTTCCGTTCACCCACCAAGATCGGTTTAATGGTCACAGATATGAACTTTACATGGTATTTTTCGATAGAGGATACATCTATTTTTGGTAAAGGAATTGAGTTTCCAGGCACAAAGCAGCTCATTGCGGTTTAGGGTAAGTGTGTATCTCTGGTACATTAAGTTCTCCCTGTTGCTCGTGAGCTGGTCTGTGGGTGCCGATGCGCTCCCCTTGCACGCAATGCGTTACGCACGGTTCGGCAGCCTCTGTGGGGACACTGAGCACGCAGTCACGTGCGTGGCCCACACGTGGTGCAACTAATCTCAGACGCACCGTCTGTTGTGTTGCCGCTACCTTAGGTAACCACAGTGTACGCACCTACACGCCACGATTTTTTGTCGTACGATAAAAAGTCGGACGACAATTTGTCGTAGCTACAGAAGGTTTGTTACACACGCAACGAATTTTAGTACTTGCGTGAGTCATTATTATTGTCGGCATCATCCACAGCGTGTTTTTATGTCTAATGAGAAAATCGCTAAGCTGTGGTTAATTCATCGACGTAGGAAAATGAAGAAACGTAATCGACCTCCGTGTGTGATTCTGATCGGTCAGAGGAGAGAGAGGCAGTTTGCATTTTGTATACTCTTTTTGAAGCGCTCAGAGACGATTACATAAGTTTTTTTCATTATTTTCGAATCTCAGTTGCTTTCTTCGATAATTTATTTGATTTTAAACGACAAAATAGGAAATTAGATATTGTGTTCAATCTATTGAAATGTTCACTGTGACGTTAACAAAATTAATATAGTGAATTTCTGTATGAACATTAGGGGTGGGAGAGGATATTCTCCACCATCCCATAACTGGTACAGACCTGATGAAAACTGTTTTAACTGCTTCCTTATAATGTTCTCTTCACGTTTTGCACTCTCCTTTTTCGAAAAAGTTGCCACGAATTAAATTAAAAATTCCGAAATGTGGGACGCTCCGCAACAGCGAAATGTTAGCATTAGTGCAAATATGACACAAAAATTATCGGTACAGGGATCATATCAACCTAAACAGGGTTATTTTTGTCCCTGTGATCGTGGTTAGGTTGAAATTCAGCCTAGACCAAGAAAAAAAAAATTATGGGAAATTCGTTCTGTGGCATCCATTTCGGAAACTGGGCATTTGTTTACAAGGGAAGCAATTGATTATCTCTGACTGCTTATATCGATTCTAAGATGGTGAGCCTTGTTTAACTGCATTTCGGATAAATATTTTGTATCTGTTAATTTCGTGGGACGTTTTACAGCGGAGTGTAGCTAAAACGGCAAGAAAATATTACAACAAAGAAATAAACCAACATTTCAAGAGATTATCATTGATTTCGCAGTGCCGGCGGCATCTAATAGCTGCGCTGCAATGTCATATTTCTGCATTTTTAATTTAATTTGTGGAGATTTTTTCGAAAAAGGAGAGTGCAAAACGTGAAGAGGACATGGTAAGGAAGCAGTTAATACAAATTTCAACAGGTCAGTACCAGTTTTGGGATGGTGGAAAATGTCCCCTCCCACGCGACATAGTTTAATTATATAATTTGTATCAATTAATTTTTCAATTAAATACAGGAAAAAAAGAATGATCGTGAAAAGTTATTAGAAAGAAGTTAAGTCCACAGTGAGAACTGCCAAAATATTTTGATCCATTTTTTAATACTTTCAGCCACCGAAGGAAACTAACGTAAGACCTAAAGTCGTCTGTAGTGGAAGGATCCATTTGTTCACATTGGCCATTGTTTCCCCGGAACGACACGACGTCGACCAATACAGTACGATAAAAAGTCGTAACACCAAATTCGTTGTTTGTGAAAGGTGCCTAAGACGCAGATATCGTATTTTGCCGTTCCGGATCTAGGGGAGAGAGGCGCTTGCCCCGGGCGGCGGCTTGAGGGGGGTGACAAAATCGTTTTTGAAGGGCGGCGCTTTAAGTCGTGGCGACCTATTTCCTTAGCTCTACTACTACCCTGGATGACGACACTCGGTGTCGGTATGGCAACAATGGGGGAGGCAAAATAATTTCGATGGGCCGCAAATTCACAGTTTATGCCCCGGCTCGGTAAATTCCTAGATCTGCCATTAGGATTTTGAAGTTTTTCGTACGTGGGAAACGTATTCCTCGCATAAGTTTTGAACTGTCGGGTCTCAACGTTAACGGATAGATATACCTGCTGACAATTTTCCGAATGGAGTGCGATAATGTAGGGAAGAAAGATGTTTTTCATTTTTTTTATTTGTGTTTTTTTGTCATTAAAGGCTCGGGTGGTCGTATTGACCCCGTGACAGGATTTATTGGCTGCGCAATTTACCATAACGTAGTCGCCTTAACCGAACCCGGTGGTTCTACCGCGTATAGGGAACCTACAGTTTAATGTGGAAACCGAACCACGGAAGCGTTCTGGCATACTTCCTACCATATACCAAGCTGTGCCACAGGTCGAGGTAAAGGTCTTTTAAAATACCAGCTAAGACCGGGATTCGAACCATGGACCTTTCGATCGCCAGTTAGACGCCTTAACTACTTAGCCACCAAACCGCGCTCTTTGTAATTGTAACCTCCCTATATTCCATTTATTTTATCTACTGGTAGATTGCTTTCAAATACTTTGTTTGTCACCTACTTCTCGTCTGTCACCTGCTTCCCCGTAACGGAAATAGTCGTCACCAATATTAGTATTATTTCATTGAATACGTTTTTCTTAATCAAGTGTAGGTCAGAATTCACTTTCTTTTATAATTCTTATTAAATTCGAATTTCATTTATTTTTCCCTATTACTGAGGTGCGTTTAGTTCTCATTTACTGCACCATCATTTTTTTTTCTTATGGCTTTACGTTTTGTCGACGTCGAGGTCATTAGAGGCGGGATGGGATTGGAAACAAGGAACGAGAAGGAATTTAGCCATGGTCGTTTAAATGATGCATCGTGACATTAGCCTGGAGTGATTTGGGGAAACCATGGAAAACCCAAATCTGGATTCCCGAACCAGCGTACTCCCGAATGCGAGGCCACCACGCTCAGTGCACCATCATACACTTTACACAGCGCATCCAGTTCAGTGGATTTACTATCGCTTATGCCTTTACAAGCAATAAAAACGACAGTTCATCTTCAACAAACATATATACAGGGTGTTGCAAAAAGGTACGGCCAAACTTTCAGGAAACATTCCTCACACACAAACAAAGAAAATATGTTATGTGGACATGTGTCCGGAAACGCTTACTTTCCATGTTAGAGCTTATTTTATTACTTCTCTTCAAGTCACATTAAACATGGAATGGAAACACACAGCAACAGAACGTACCAGCGTGTCTTCAAACACTTTGTTACAGGAAATGTTCAAAATGTCCTCCGTTAGCGAGGATACATGCATCCACCCTCCGTCGCATGGAATCCCTGATGCGCTGATGCAGCCCTGGAGAATGTGCAGGAGCTCCATCGTGCATGAACCACATGTTGTGTCGTACTTGTAAAGGCACATCTTCTAGCAGCACAGGTAGAGTATCCCGTATGAAATCATGATAACGTGCTCCATTGAGCGTAGGTGAAAGAACATGGGGCCCAATCAAGACATCACCAACCAACTAAAATGAGCTCTAACATGGAAAGTAAGCGTTTCCGGACACATGTCCACATAACATATGTTCTTTGTTTGTGTGTGAGGAATGTTTCCTGAAAGTTTGGCCGTACCTTTTTGCAACACCCTGTATATAGCTCTGAGACTTTCTAAAAATCTTATTATCTACAGCGATGCTTGTCTGAAGCCCTATAGCAGAGATCTTTACCATTAAAAAAGATTTCTAAGCTAGATTTTATAATTGGGTGCGTTCTTTAAAAAAAATCTCCAAATTTAATCACGTTATTTAAATAAATTATCACTTAATATTTAATTTCCAGGAATTCTATTAATACTAAACGTATATTGTAAACATTGGTTGTGTTTTGATTGCTAAAAGTTATAAAATAAACTGAAATTCGTAGAAAAGCGTTTAGTCGATTGGTAGTAATAACACCTTTCATAGGAGTGGAGAAAGATGTAAAGTAATTAATTTATTTGCAAGAGTAGGAGTGAAGGAAGGCTCGAGACAGACCAGACGGAGCCACCTGTCCAAAATACCGGTATAACGTTGCAATAGGTGATTAATTAAATAATTCAAAAGAAGAGACCCAAATGGTGGAATAAATTTTTACTATCCTCTGTTTGGCTGCTGGGAAGGAAGAGATGAGTGTGGAATTATTAAATACCAGAATCTGGTCTAAGTTAAATCAAAAACCTCACCGCAGTGCAAACTGAGGTTATAATAAGTCCACCGCATACGTACGGTCCTCTAAGTGTCATTCGGAAGAGCAGGCCTGAAAAACTGGCCTCGGAATTCTACACCTCCTTTCTTTAATCTTCATTCACAGAAATTTTCTCATATTGTGCCTGCAATTGAGGGAAAAAAAAACAAAAAACTAATTGACACCGAATTGGTCAGAATTCAACGGTAAAGAAGTAAAATTACACCTATTTGTCCTTCGCTAAACGTTAATGTTCCTCCTCCCTTCTAATCTCGACAATGCAGCAGCAACATACCTGCGTCAATCAATGTCTCATTGTAGCCATTATTTTTGAAAATAATCCTCAGTGTTAAATCTGCTGTGGATCAGTGGGTACCACCATGCCGAAAACAAAATTTTCTGAAAGTGCGAAGTTATTGAGTTATGTAAAAGAATTAGGAGAGGAGTATGTTAGTGCAGACGAAAGAGTTCTTTTCGGTAAATTATGTGAAATGAAAGTGACTTTAAAAAAAGCAATTTAAAATTTAATTTCCTAATGGCGGAGTGAGTGTACGGAAGCAAATTATGCTTTCTACACGAAAGTGACATTAGTAGATAAAATAAATGATGTATAATTGAGCATGTTTTGTTGTATAGCAAAATTTTAATATTTGGTAATATTTTGTTATTTATAGATCATATTTATCCTTTTTTAAGACCATATTTATCTACATATTTCTCTCTCTCTTTTTTTTTTTTTTTTTTTTTTTCACTTATATCTACATTTTCATTCTGCAATTCACAAAATTGTGGGTGGCAGAGGGTGCTCAGCACCAAAGCTAATTTCTTTGTTGCTCATTCCAATTCCTAATGGTACGAGGGAAAACAGAATTCATATAGGAATCAGTGCAGCACCTTATTTTTCTAATCTTATCTTTCCTGTCAATCCGTCTCAAATAGGTTGGTGGACGAAGTATTTCACTACACTCGTAAATGAAAGTGGGAGTACGCACGTTTAGCAATAAGTTTAAATGAAACGTGCGTCGTCTACCAGAGACTCCCAGCCTAATCTACTAATCAGTTCTGTGACGCTTTCATAAGGACTGTAGCAAGCGGTCACGAATCGAGCGGCTATTCTCTGTACTTTCTCTATACTGTCAATCAATCCATTACGAAACGGATCTCAAATGGCCGAACCCTTATATTACAGCTTTTTGGGGGGGGGGAGGAGGTGGCAGAGGGGGGAAGAATAAAAATGAGAGTTACCATGTCTCTGCAAAACACGTGTAAGTTCGAACAAAAATTTTCTCTGAAAGGTTCCAGTGCAGTTGTTTCTTTCTCGTACTTAGAGTGGGGCTTAGAGTGTTTCGTAGAGCACCGCTACTGTTGGTAGCATTGCAACGCCGCGGGCGACCAGGCCGGCCTAGCGACCGACGCCAATTTGGAAGGGCGCCTGTCCGCCGACAATTGCCCTGCGGGGCGTCGGGGTGTCGGGGCGTCCAAATTGAAAACGGCAACGACGCCGGGGGAGAGTGACTCAGTGAGGGTGTTTGTCGGACAGCTGCAAACCAGGCACTCCACAGAGGCGTCGCCAGCCACTCGCCAACAATCGGACTCCTCCTGACGTGTTATTCACATTGTACCATCGTCAGGGCTTGACTTCGGGACAAACAGAGCTGTTGAGTTGTTGAACCGCTGGCGACAGTTAAGAGCATTCGAGGGCGTCCGACTGGAAAAACTACACAGCCACTTGTCGTCCCCGAGTGCAAAGTGGAGAGGCAAGCATTTGTATTTATTGAACGCCCTTGTCAATCGCAACGGTCTGTTGGTGGACAACTCTTCAGCTGTATTTCATACAAACATGTATCACGCATGTCATAAATCTAACAGCATTATCTACACTAATATTACAAATGCGAAAGTAACTCCGTCTGTTTGTTACTTTTTACGACTACACGGATCTTAAAATTTGATAAGGGAATACTATGTACCATTAGAAAGTACATAGGATACTTTTTCTGGATAAATATCAAATTTTTTGTGATGAAATTTTGATAACTAACCGAATGGTCACAGACAGGCGGATAGAGCGTATAGTCTCCGTAATTTTAGGTCGGTCACTAAGGCTTCAGTTTGTGTACAATTTGTTCATGAATTTCATGTACAGACGCATCTTATTATAAAGTATAGACGTAGATTTGCGATTCATGAGATGACTATCAATAAGAAAGCTCAGCGATAGACACTGAAAGTAGCAGGGGTACACTTAGAGAATACGCAGTTTTTGTATGGGCAAATAGTTATGTTTTTTACCTCACGGATTTCCAACCCCCAAAAAGCTCTTACCAATGGACAAACAAAACTTTAGTGTACGAAACGATATCGACACAAGTTGTACCCATAAAGTGACATAATTTTAAACCACAAACAAAAATCTGTCGAGAGAACAATGGAAGTAGTCTCCCGCAATTTATCTCCCTCTTTTAGTTTTATTTTACAGCTTTCCGTATCCAATTATAGCAATCAAGTTCAAAGTCCGCACGTACGAGGTCACGGTTAACAGTTAGTTGTGCATAAAAATTGACACATGCGATAAGTTCAATTCTTTCTTAAAAATGGGATTACAGACAGCTAAAGTAACTTTCTACATGCTACATACAAGGGTACAAAATTTACAGTTTGAAACATTCTGTTGTCTGCCTCTCCTTTGAACAAAGTACTAACTTTACTAATTGTTTTCATTATGTTGGAAATTTTGGACGATGTTGCTTGAAACAAAATTTTAGGTAACTCCCCCCCCCCCCCATGTAATGATTCATCAATGTTTTATGGAAAATGATTGCCATGATGGTACCACAGATAATCTACAATCAGGTCTGATTTTTAAGAGGAAATGTTTGCATAGGGAGGACCAGATTTCGAATTTCTCTTTCTTTTTTTTGAAGCGATCACTTCAATACCGCGCATGGAATTGCGTATGAATGTGCACCGTCGACAGATCTGGGCGTCATGAAACCTTGGGACGACACGTAATGACGCATGGTACATGAAACAGTCGCCGCTATCAGGCTTGTTTATCTCAATGGCTGTTCGTTTTCCAAGGACATTTATCGATTTTTAAGACATACCAGCGGTTATTTTTAGACTAGAAGGGCTGCAAGTCTATAAGATAGCATCACATACTGCTGAAATTCAATTAAATCTATTTTTCATTTGTTATAATTGTGTACAGTTTAATACTCTTTTTTTTAATGTTTAGGCATTTTTCTGTTTGAATTATACTTGTTGTCGCTTTTATGCTGTAGTTTTGTACTACGACAAATATTACATACGCGAATCAACGATCAGCAGTGAAGGTGTCACAGGAATTCTAACAGATATTCATGTTACATGCAAAGAGAATTGGAGCATTCCTGAAAAAAGGAGAGAGAATGTTGGACTCGATGTTATTACTTTGTCGACTCACACTTTTTCTCTTTTTTCCATTTTAGCTTCTTCATTTATCCTTAAATTCTTTTTACTCTTTTACCGGAGTAAAACATTCATTGATCGTTTAATTCTTCTCAACATTCCGCTTTATTTGGTACTTGGAAATGTCTATTCGAATGTCTACAGTTTTTATAAGAACGGACTACCGATCAAACACCAGTGATAGTAATCAAATCAAATTTTCTTGTAATACCATTCATCTAATAGCCATTTATACTCATAACATTTTCCGATTTTTTTTTTTTTTTTTTTTTTTTTTTTTTTTTTTTTTTTTTTTTTTTTTTTTTTTTTTCATTCCTCCCAGCAGAAGGCTGGGAGGCGGGCTGCTGGAGAGTCATAGGGGACTCTTTTCAGCCAATTTACTACTACGGGGAGGGAAAGGGGATGGAAGGTCGGCCGTGGCCTTGTAGGGAACCATCCCAGCATTCGCCTAAGTGTCTGAGGGAAACCACGGAAAACCTCAGACAGGATGGCCGAACCGAGTTTAACCCCGGTCCTCCCGAATGATAGGTAGGAGGCCAATATTGGCCTCCTCCCATCTCGGTGACATTCGACTACAACTTAGTTTCTTTTTATATAGCGGATATTACATACTTCGGCTGCGAGAAAAAACTTTCATTTCGTTGACCGCGAATCTGTCATAATGAAACGAATTAACGCGGAAAGAACCTTTATAATTTTGATGGTATTTAAACTAATCTACAGTCCATAGTCTGGTGGTTAAGGTAAAGTATGTTTTCGTTGAGAAATTTAAGGTTAAAGTGCTCACAAATTAGTGTCCTTTTGTCCGTTGAACGCGATTCGTACAAAAACTACTGGCGGGGTCTTGATGCGCCTTCGAATAATCCATATCCCATAGTCCCAAGTAAAATATGGTATGTTTCATCATTTTGAAGTAGAAATCTGAGATAAAAGTTTCTACAAATTACTGCCCATTTTTCGTTGGAGACGATTCATGCAAAAACATCCGGTTGGATTTAATTACTTCAGGCAGTCGAAAGGTTAATCATGATTTCAGCATACGTGTGGCGTCGTATTATTACAATAGAGTAAAGCCCATTACACGGGCAGCGTTCGTAGCTAGTGACAAATTTTTAAAGCGTATACTAATAACCACATCATTAGTTAAATGCAAAACTACCTTTCTACAAAGTAAAATCCCGCTTTATCCTCTTCGTTTTTGCTGCTTCTTCCACAGCAAGTAATGGCAGATAACAAAATACATATTGACTCAGACTGGTAGCAAGAAAATGAACAACACATCTCCTCGCGTTGCTTTCTATCTCTGCCCTCTGTTTATACTACTTGAAATTACTTTCACAAAGCTCGCCAAAAATAATGGAAATTTTTATTGCTAAAAAAACTTTCTAAGTAAACTGTAATTCAAAACCAAATAATGATCATTTATTTTATTTATGTATTTCATGATTAGCTACGTTTCCTGTAAACTTTCTCTGATTTTTTGATAAAATTTCCTGTTTTTTGTCTACTATCAAATAATTATTATGTTACGTTGCGGCTGGCTCCAGTAACTGCTTCAGAGAATAGATCATTATATGAATTTGTGGATTTAATTATCGTAATGAAACATATAGCAACATGTAAAAAGAAATAGTAGCTTTCTCTGAGTTTTAATACGCTTCCCTGTTTGTTATCGTCTGTCAAAAAATAACCTAGGTTGTATTGTCACTTGTTTCCTGTATTGATGGAGATAATACAGCGTAATCATTTGATGCTCTTCTCCTTACATGAATTTCTGCTTCTAGTCATCGTAAATGAATAGAAAGCAATATATTATTATTATTATTATCATTACGTGCGTATGGACCCAGTTCGATCGCGCAGTGCTTTAATGATTCGCCTTTCTGATCTTCTAAATAGTACTCATTTTCTCTCCATGAGCTCTCTTTCTTTCTTCAGTCCACTTGTTTCATGATCTCGTTGAAGCTACATTCTCTAGCTCACTAGCTATATGTTGGCCCTGTTGTTCCTGTATGAAACCTCCGAAGTGTCTGTTTGGGCCCTCTCTGGCTCTTTTTTAACTTGTTTGATCCACGGTATGCTCTTCAGCTTTCCCGCATATGTCATGATCTTGTATTTAAGTCTTATTGTTGATAGTCTTTGAAAGTTACCATAGAATTTTAATCTTCGTTTTCTGTTGTCTGCTGCAAGGTTAGACAGATTCTCTGTTGCTTTTCAGGATTGCAGTCTGTACCCACCTTCACTTGTGTACAGAATTTCAGGTTTGATCACTGTATTGCAGTGTCGGTCCTTTGTAGGTATTGACATACATTTTTTGTTATAGATGTCGCGTGTTCTTCCATATGTTCTCTTGAGTTTTCGTAGTCGAAATCTTTGTGCTTCTTTTTTTAGCCCTGTTGGCTCCAAAATCTCACGTAGCCAGCTTTTCAGAACATTCCTTGACGACTTCTACCTGTTTGATACCAGTGATTTGACTGTCCGCTAGTATTACTAGGTCGTCTGCGAAAACTAAGCAAATCTTCTTGATGTCATCCTTTGTCTGTCGGAGTTGAATGGGTTTTAGTTTTTTCGGTTCTTTCTTCCATTATCTAACGAGTTTATCCAAATCGAGATTGATGAGAAGTGGCGACAGTCCATCTCCCTACTGAACGCCTTTATTAATTTCGACAAGCAGATGGACTTTGCCACGGCTCTTTAAAAGCAACGTACAAATTTAAACGAACGTCGCACAGCAATTTTTTTTTTTTTTTTTTTTTTTTAAATTTCTGCCTTCATATTTTTATTCTGTTACTTTCGGAACAAACAATTGTCTTTCATCTCGCCTCGCATTCGGGAGGACGGCGGTTCGAATCCCCGTCCGGGCATCCAGATTTGGGTTTTCCATGGTTTCCCCAAATCACTCCAGGCAAACGCCGGGATGCTTCCTTCAAAAAGGCCATGACCGAATTCCTTCCCATTCCTTGCCCCCATCCTTGCCCCCCATCCTTTCCCGTCTCTAAAGACCTCGATGTTAAAAAGAGACGTAAAGCAGTAAAGCAGTAAAAAAAAAAAATTGTCTTTCAGATAGCATCACAATTACCCTTGAACCTGTGACCGAATAGGTTCCTGTCTAAAACATCCGAAGTCTCTCCAAGTATTTTTTGACTTGTGGGATCCACGATATGTTAGTGCAAATAAAATATAATTAGACTATTTATTTGAAATTTTATACTTCCTTTTAGCAATATAAGCGCAAATAAGATCAAATGCAGTTATTTATTTGAAATTTTCGTTTAGTCAAGCAGCGCTGTGGTGGCAGTAAGTGTAACTACCACTTCGGGCATTATCGAGACACGCCGAAGATTGCCGATCCATCGCGGTGAGCGCAGTCTCCAGACTAAATCCATTTTATTAAAGAGGATTTATTTTTTCCCGCTGGTTATGTGTCAACTGTAAAGTAATATGTTTAAGAGATGGGCCCGTGCCTGAATATTCAATTTGAACTAAGTAGCAGACAACACCAAGTTAATAAAATATCGTGACCCTTGTTAAGTTACTGATGGTAATATCTTACTGGTAATACACAGGAGAGACTAATACCCCTCTAGGCGGCCCGTCCAAAACTTTTGTGACTGAAATGCGATGGTTAAAGAGGTTGGTCTTTTATAGTAGAATGAAAGAAAAATTGTAGCAATTTTTTATTTGTCGTCTGAAACTGGTACGTAGCAAAACGCTTACAACTTTTTACGAAATGTTTCTCCGACAGAAAAAGAAATATGCGAAAAGTTCCTTACTCTAGAAAACACACACAGTTTTTCAATGCCTCTATGATAAGGGGCACTTTTATTTACCGGTAATGCCATCAATCCTTATCGATGCCAGTGAAGAATATACCCTGTTCACTCCGAACTGGCGGCTCAATAGGCCCGTTTACACGCACGGTTTTACCGACAGTTTTGGAGCGTACGCTCCAGGCGCGCGCATCAATCATTAACGTGTAAATGCTTGGTGGTCAGAGAGGCCTGGCGCGTGCTCCGAATGCGCACATCTGGCCTTTTGTTTACACGTGCATTGTTGGTCTGCAGTCTTTATGCGTCAGTACAAGTTCGTTGTTGGTTCGAATTTGTGGGTGACTTTATTTATCTTTACCCTGCTTTAACAGATAACAATCTAAATCTTGAAAAATGTGGTCAAGAGATAATTTGGAAGGATTTATAGAACTTTATAAGAATTTTCTATGTTTGTGGAAGGTTAAATCAAATTACTACAAAAATAAAAATTTAAAAAATCGTAAATATGATTAGTTAGTAGAATTCAGCAGGGTAAATGTATGTGAAAGTGAAAACAAAGATTTCGTAAATGAAAGGATTCAAGAAACTCGGCGGCAACCCGAAAAGAACTGAGAAAAATATATGCAAGCAATTTCAAATCTTGGAGGGATATTCCAGTTGCCAAAAAACGAAGAATAGTAGGCAAATATTACTCTGCAGTTATGCTCTTCCTCATGACTGTGTCTTGTTTTGATATTTGTGGAGATACTAACTATAACTTCACCTTTTTAGGTAAGGGTGTCAGGTATTGGAATAAGCTACAAAGGGAAATGATGAGCAATTTACCAAAAATGTTGAAAGAATTTAAAGTTAAAATTTGTAGAGGGCAAATGTAGGTGGGTGCAGGAAAGGGGGAATATGGGTGTGTAGGGAAATTGCCTCAGGAGCGTGCGCTCGATTGCAATTTAATGAAATATTATTATTATTAGTGTATATGGAACTGTCGTTTCGTAGGCAATTTTTTAAATCATCTGGGTCATTTATTTTCCCGTGTGTCCATATAGATCTCTAGTTTCGTGTCATCTTTCCGCCCGTATACACTTTGTCTATTTAATTCTTTCTGTACCAAAACAACAAAAAATGTAAAGCAGTTCATATTGCTCAGTTTATGTCATTTCTTTTGGAGGATATTTTAAAAACACAAGCACAACTAACAAAAACAACAACGACCTGAAAACCGAATGTTGCAAGCTGGACCGTCTACAAAACTTTCCAACCCGGCGGAAAGTCCACGCGCCACGGGATAACGGTCATTTTTGGCGCGTACGCTCCGACCCGCAGTCCTGGCGCGCGCGACTGGAGTGTTGACCATTTTTCGTCTCACGCTTCAGGAGCGACGCTCCAACTTTACGCTCCGGCGCGGCAGTCCGAAGCGCCGTTCCAAACCGCCAGTTTGGCGCGTACGTGTAAACGGGCCTTATGTCAAGTTCCACTAGCTCCGCTCCTCACCTCACCACCCCCTCCCTCCCTTTGTCTCCTACCTGAACGATGTGTTCAGGTAGGCGAGTGGCAAATTTCCCCTTTTTATATAGGAACAAGGGTAGCGAAGTGGGGACAGAGCAGACTAACCTTGAGCCGCCTCTGTAACTGAACGGGCTATAGCAGTTTGTCTCTGAACTACGGCATAGCCGTGACTTTGATTCATAATTTTGCCATTCACGGAATCATTTCGAAAAATTCCTTTCTTAATTAGTGTTGTTACCAAAGCAGAGAACTTAATATTTAAATAACCTCAGTTATCGATTATGGATAAGTATTAAGGGAGAAAATGGGTCGCCACAAAGAAAATACCTTTTGGAAATAATATACGTGGTTTTTTTGCGATGTAAAACCAGTGTTGTGTGTATGGAATTGAAGTGCTTACTTGCAATAGTGGATTAGTATCTGGTAAATCGATGTTTTTGGAAGTTTTTATAGAAACTAGTAGACATTAATTTCTTCGTGTGGAATTAACTGTACAGATTTTATTGTATCTTCTATACCCTAAAATAGAGTTTTGTAGAGAAATGAGCTTTGAAATTATTCAGGTTTATTGTGGTTTCTTGATGTGTCTTCCCTCATACATAGTCGTATCCAGAGTTTACAAAAACGATGAAATCGCTTAACAAGATAGTTATTACACTTTAAAGAGTGAATTTTTCGTTTTTATGTGACTATTCCGCTTTAGCAACTGGTTTTTCCCAAAGCACCGAACGCGGGCATTCGGGAGGACGTGGGTTGGAATCCCCGCCCGGCCATCCATATTTGGGTTTTCCGAAGATTCCCCAAAT
>CM061914.1:73864667-73885608 GCA_031002005.1 Vandiemenella viatica
AAATTGCAGTGAGATAGCACAACCAACAGCGATAATGACGACGATATTAGTGATACATCACAACTCTAGCCTGTCTGTAGCTCTCGTAGGAAAACAGGGGCAAGCAGATCACACACCCTGTAGAGACACTTTCTGCAGGTCTGAGACATAACAACACAAACTATCAAATTAACAATGGTGTGAAACGTTGACTACCGACTGTTAGTAACAGTTTGTTTTCTTTATAAAATTACGTTGAACATAAAACGCATTTAGTGAATGTTAACTACAATTCAAGTAGATAAAAGGAAAAATGTCACAGTATTAGGTGTCTCGCGGTTTAATTAATATATGAAATAATTATTCCACGATACAGTTAAAATTTTGACTGTTTTTATTTCTCGTAAATACATTCGGACTTCAAAGATACTGGTCACATTTATACATGAACTCCAGCGATTCAAAGACAATAGAGTACACGCAAAACTGTTAGCTCAAAACTCTGTCCATAAAACTGTCTCTGCCACTCGCTTTATATAAGACTGTCCTGCGCTGACATGTGGTTAGCTGGTTCGTGATGTGGGGGCCGAAGAGATTTTTATCATCAGTACTTGGCCAGAATCCCAGACGACTGGAGGAAACGGGTAATACATATTTAAGAAAGGGGACAGACTGTCTGCCAGAACTACCGTGGTGTTACCCTGATGTGCCACTGTGCCAAGATATATGAAAATGTTTTGGAAAGCCAAATAAGAAGAACGGTGGAAAGGCAGTTAAGGAAAGAACAATATGGATTTAGACCAGGAAGGTCAACTATCGATCTTATATTTGCAATAAGACAGCTACAAGAGCGGCACTGTGAGTATGGAAAAGATCTGGTGATGGCCTTCTTGGGCACTGAAAAGGCATATGACAGCCTCAGCCGAAACAAAGTGCGGGAAGGATTGAGAATAAAGTCAGTAAAAATGGAGAAAGTGAAAAGAGTGAAGGATATGTATGAAGGTATTAAGAGCTGTGAAAAAGTGAGAAGGGATAAAACTGGATGGTTCCATTTGAAAAATGGACTAAAACAAGGAAGTGCCCTATCACCCCTGTTATTTATCGTAGATATGGATGAAATATTGAAGAAGGTGTTGCAAAGCATTGGGGAAGGAAAAATGAAAGCAATGGTATTTGCAAATGACCTATTAGTTTGGGGAGACGATGGATGAAAGAGAGGTACAGGATCAGATGGATGTGTGGGAGAGAGTGCTGGCAGCTTATGGTATGAAGTTCTCTGAGAAAAAAGGCGAAGTGGTAATAACAACAATAAAGAAGAACAGGACGGACATAGGCATATCACTTGGAGGAGAGCAATAGAGTGGAATGTTTCAAATACTTGGGAAGCTGTATTCAAGGAAATGGAGGAAACAGGATGGAGATAAATGAAAGAGGAAGATGTGCAGATGGATTTTTTAAAAGTATTAGGAGCCTCGTATGGAGTAAGGATATCCCGCAAAAGAGCTAAGAGGCAATCTATAAAACATACTTTGTACCAATTTTAACATATGGATCAGAAACATGGGTGATGAAGGAGAGAGACAAAAGGAGAATACAATCTGTGGAAATGAAACGACTAGGATTAACAAGAAGAGACAGAATAAGGAATGAGAGAATCAGGGAGTTGATAAAGGAAGAACCACTACAAAAGAGAATTGAAAAATATAGGTTACAGTGGTATGGGCATGTAAAGAGGATGGGAGAGGAGAAGTTACGAAGGAAGATGCTGGACATGGAGCTGAAATGGAAGAGGCCTAGAGGAAGATCAAGGGACAGATGGATTAAAGGTGTTAAGAAATGTGTTGATCAAAGAGGAGGAAATTGGGCGACAGTGGAAGAAGAGAGATGGTGGTTAGATAGGAATCGCTGGCGAGGCTCTCGTTCCCAGCAGACCCGCTGCCCTAGATGATGATGATGATGATTATTATTTGGCCAGCAGGGTAGGAGAGCTGGAGATACACAATTCCTAACTACCACGTTGTGTACCAAAGACCTGCGTCAAATCTCAAACATATCCGCATTGCTTACGGAGTGAATGCATACGGCACTGTTGCGTTGATTGGTCTGTGGGATGGGGACGTTAAACCCGGTGGTCCCCTAAGTGCCTAAATGAGCATGCACCGGGTTTCACCTTTCACAGTGTAGCACACTTACGACCATTCTCACACTGTATGACGCAAAGGGAGATCACCCCAGTTCATATTTAGAACTGTTCCCATTGAGACGTAAACACCCTCCACGATAACCCCATATGCAGAAACACGGACAACGAGTTCATAGAAGAAAATTTTGCTGCTAAATTCTTAACTACTTTGCGTTTCAAAACAATTCTGTATCGGAATTCCTACGTAACACACAAAATCTATTGTCACATAAGTTTTTAACCGTACAGTGTGAGTCAAAAGAACTTTACAACTTTGGAATGATATAGAAATTTCTTGATATAACTTACAGAATCGATAGATGTGTCATTTTGTAGCAAACAACCTCGAGTTTGATGCACGTAGTGCATCAGTACACCATGCCACCACCAGGAGCGCCAGGGTAATGCACAGTTAAAATGGCTACACTCACTGGTGCGTGATCGCTGTGTGTTTTGGTTTCATGAAACGAACTCTACAGTGGCATGGTGAGCACACACAGCTGCAGAATATGGGGCAGCGAAAACCCGCATCCAACCCTGGAACACATTCGTGACAGCCCCATGTTTTGTGCGGTTAACAAATTGAAAGTGTACGGCCCTTTCTTCTTCATGGAGAAAATTGTCACCGGTATTGTGTATCTGGGTATGCTTGAAAAAAAATTTAATACCACAGATCGATGAAGATGACCGATATGGGATGATTTACTACCCCCCACTTCCGGACGTCCAAATTATTTGAAATTTATCACACGAATTAAGAATTGATGACAGTACAACTATTTCAAAGCTATGGCTTGGTATTGTCATCAATTTGGCGGTAACAATGGAAAAGTGATTTTTACCACCACATCATATATGTGACTAGGAAACAGTTTTAAAAATCAAGGTTTCCTCATAAAACAAAATAATAGTCTCGTACAGATTTGAAACCGCGATTTGTTTAATTAACACGATCAATGTATGAAAGTAATAGAATATCTCAGCTCAATTTCTACCCACTCATAGACATCTCAATTATTTGAAATTTTGCACACGTATTAAGAACCGATGACAACACAATAATTTGATACCTATGTTCTGGTATTTTCATTACTTTGACATTAACATCAGAAAAGTAATTTAGCCATCATAAGAAAAATATCACTGGTATTTTTAATTAAAATTTTGGTAATAAAAAAACACAATTCAGTCTTACACAGATTTGAAGCTACAATCTGTTAATTAACATTCATTTATTAAATTGATCTGATATGTATGAATCTAATGGAAAGTTTTCATTCAATTTTCATCAAATAACAGTAGTGCAAACTATTTGAAAGTTTGTACATGTATTAGAAACTCATGGTAATACATAAATTTCATAGTTATGTAGTAGTATTCTCGATAATTTGAAGTAACAACAGAAATGTGGTTTTTACCGTAATATCACAGAAGTCACTACGATACTTTTTTAAAATTAAAATTTTTCTAATAGAATAAAACAATAAAGTCTTTTATAGATGCAAAATTGAAACCTGATTAGAAAGAAAAAAATCAAAGGTCAGCCTTTCATTGATGATCTCTTGACATTACTGAAGCTGTTTTGTTTTTGCGGCGGTCTGAAACTCTGGTTGGTGCAGCCTTTTCTCTGGACACCAGCATTCGTACTCTAGTTTGGAGCGCTGGGTGTCCGAGTCAGTGGCGTGCTTTTACTGCCGCCACTACCTGGGGAGTTGTTCTCTTTTTGTTCCTCCCCCGCACTCTGTCGCCTGCCACACTACATCTGGCGGGCGAGGCTCGAAACTGTTTTATGTGGTGGGACAGGAGGCGAGAGTGCCCGTAGCACAGTGTCCGAAGCTGAGGGGACGAGGTGGAGCTCAGGCATCAGGTCAGCCAGTACAGAGGTCACGGCAATCAAGGACTACTTCAAAGACTAACTTCCACATCAATGTCCAACATGCATTGATATCAGAGAGACAGACTGGATTTAAAATCGCTGCATCTGGAAATTAAATTATAACTATGTGAAATGAACTTACAGGGAACACCTTTGACATCGAACGCTCGGAACCGCACGAAATCATGCTTAGAATAACAAGAGATCATAAACAAAACAGTGGTGTGTGTCATTTCCATGCAAGATGTTCCATTCTATCTCAAGTAACAGTTTAATAGAGAGAATCAAAGTAACAAGATATCAAAACTAGAGAGGCACTAGAGAAGGTCCAAAGAAGAGCCATCAGATTCGTGACAGCATATATAATTGGAGGGAAAGCATAACCGCGTTGTTGAAGGAGTTGTGTTGGGTATATCTGGAACACCTTAGCCGTTACTCTCGTCAGAAACTATTTGGAAAGTTTATGAAAGATCTGTTTCACGATGACAGTAAACGCATTTTACTACCAGCAATATTCATATCTAGTAATATGAGAAATCAGACCCAGACACAATTTCTTTTGTAAACTCATTTTTTTCCACGAGCGATTAGGGATGGAGAAAGAAGGATTTATGGAATTAGAAAACTTAGAACACGACAGGGGTAGGTCTCGAGAATCCGATTGGCCATCTCGATCTGGGATTTTCATGATTTTCTTAGAACGCTCCTGTCAAATGCCCGGGATCGTTCCTCAAAATAGACTATGGCTGCTTTCTGCCATATCTTTCCCTCCTCCATTCAATTTTAGTGAGTCGTGAAGTATCAGTAATGGTTATAGCATTGCAGATTAATCTGAAAGATGGTAAACAAAAACTCAACACTTCATAGTTTCCATGGCAACAAAAAATTTTAATAGTATTGAACAGTCCAAAAACAATAGTTCCAGTAAAGAAATGAATTACATTTGGATATCTTTAAATTTCTGGGAGTGTAAGTAAAAAAAAAATGAAAAAAGTGGTATGTTACTGTCGTATTTAAAGTTAAAAACAATCGGTAGAAAACGTAAACGACAAAGGTACTTGTTTTAACACGTAGTTTCAAAACAGCAGTCTAATGATCTAGGGGGATATTTGGTGATTTTACAGAGTTTGATCACGTATGTTAGTAACGAAACCTCTTCTTTTTCGGTACAGAACCTTACGCTGATTTCTCCAGGGCTTACGTACCAAGGCACAGTGCTTTATAAAGTTCTTCCTTTCTTTAGTACACTACCTACATTATATCTGTGAAAAGTTTGCAACTGTAGGAGCCAGCGAAAGCGTATTTTTTTCTTTCTGGTTTGAGGTACCAAAGCCAGTCTCCGAGCGGTCCATAGAAGGTGTTTGTGGTTGGAAGCTGCTCGTTAAGAGACTCGAGCCGCAAACCGAAGACGACTCTGACGTCACAGCAACCGAGACTTACGCTTACAGCGCTTCTTTTTTTTTACGTTCTGAGAAGAGCGACGCGACTGCAGCGCTGTCGGCGGCAGACTAGCGGAGTCACAATTAGTGACGCGGAAGCGGCGGGCGATGAAAGGAGAGGCGGCTGAGGCAGCCATCTTGTTTGGCGCTTTGAGCGCGGCCGCCATCTTGGCGTGGCCGCGTGGTTCCTTTTGAAGGCGCGTGGTGGCGCGCAGCAATTAAGACCCAGCTGCACAAAGCGAGGAGTGGCCCGAGGATTAATTCTCGGCGGTTTGCGTTCCTTTTATGCGTGCGCGGAGCGTGTGTCTCGCAACGCGGCGCCGTAATTCAGTTTCCGTCTGCTGCGCGAGTTGCAATTACAGCAGGCAGACGCGCATCTCATTACAGGAGAGGCGTCTTGCTAACTCGATGTGCGGGCCATTACCTTACCGCGTCTAGCTGCCGTTGTTTCCGCTCAAAAAACCCGGCAGCTGAGAGACGGGTGAGTATTCATAGACAGAGAACCCATCTCAACATCCTAAATGATTACCTCGTGTTTCTGAGAGAATTTCTGAATCTTAGATAAGTCAGTATGTCAAGGAACCCTTTGAGCGCAATACAACGCAATTTTATCGCAAGAGAATAGAGCGTGTATCGCCAAAAATTAATTTGATCGGACCCTCACTTTTCATTAGCATTTATCTAACTCTGCAGAGAAAGTGAAGACCCGAGTGAACCTTGTAAAGAAACTCCCCAGCAGATACTATCACTCTACATAGCTTGGTAGCGCTCATATTACCAAAGTTGACACGCAGCTTAACGCTGCTATGAGAAGAGTGGTGTGATTAGGTATACCCAGGGCCGGCGTTAGGGGGGGGGGGGGAGGGGTGGGAGCGGGTCAAAAGTACCCGGCCCCCGCCGGTTGATGGGGGGCCCCCAGGCCGTGAAGCCAAGAATACGCCCATTATCGCCTGGTCATTTTGTAGAGCTAAAAAAAAAAAGGTCGCCCATTTTACCCCGGGCCCGAAATTCCTAGCGCGGCCCTGGGTATACCCCAGTATCCCGTCCAACATTCCTCCACAACATCTGAGGAGAAAATCTATATTGCTTCAAGAATTGGAAGGAGTGGAGGAAAACAACATGATTCCTCTGCATGATGACCTTCCTCACCTTCCTCGCACACGATTAAAATCGAGGAGACCTGCCTACGTGGAAGCAGCCAGTCTCAGACATAACAACTTTAACTTGTATGAAGATTGGAGAAAGGAGTGGGAAGCCAACAGCCCACACAATTGTGAGCTTATAAAGGATCTGACAACCTGTGTTCCAGGGTTTGACTTGCCTAGGCGTCTTTGGTGTCGATTGAAAAGATTTCGCACAGGTCACGGAATGTGCAATGTAACATTGCATAAATGGGGTCTCCGTGAAGATGCGTTGTGTGACTGTGGTGGTATCCAAACCACTGACCACATTATGATGGACTGTCCCGCAAGAATATTATCTGGGGCCCTTCTCTCACTGCATCAAACTGGACCAGCTGCCTCGATAGATATAGTTATTTGATTGTACATGTCATTTGTTGTACTTGGCATACAATATTAATAGTAACTAGTAATATCATTAAAGGACGAAATGCGAGAACAATTGGAGAACTTTAATGGATTAACGATATATTAGGAACTGTATTCCAAATATCGAGAGAGGGAGTTTATTTTATTTTATTTTGCGTATGATGCTATATGACATTTACAGCATTCAACAACAATTATAGTGTAATCACTGAACAACCTTGTTTCAAAGTAAACATGCATATACACACATAGTTCAGCGGAAAATACCCGCAGCTGGCCAATAAGATGGGATCTCCAGTCACAACCACTACAACGTGACGTCGAGGCGCTCCAACCAGGCCACCGCCTCCGGCGTAGCTAAGTTTAAGTCTTCCAGACTACCAGGAAAGGCACGCAATGGACAGTCCTGCACAATGTGCGACAAGTTTTGTGAAACCTCACACGGAGGATCTGCCCAGCCCCATGTCTGGATAGTTGAAGCAGTTCTGCCCGTCCCACATCTAATCTGATTTAATTTGCACCAAATTGGCCGCGGTAAGTTGAATCCTGCTAGTTTTGAGCAGGGATCGGTAATTTGCACTATGCCCTGTCGTGTTGAGAGGGAGTAATCACAATGATATCAAGAAAAGGTAGCGATAAACACAAGAAACGGCCATTTATGGACTCCACTGCCAGACACTGTGACGTCACCAGCCAGTCCGTCTGGCGCCACGACCGACTTGTATTCGGTAAAACTAGGAAAACTATGTCTAATTATGCCTGTTGACTGGGAGTAGTTCGCTTAAATACGATCACTGGAGGCCGCTCTTGATGTCCCGTTAGCCGAGAAAGAATACAAAGCCTTCTCAACGTAATCTCATATACTTCTTAGGCGCACTGTAATGTGCCAGCAGGAAAAACTACTTCATATTACTCTATCGACTTGACTGTTATTAATATTAATCACGTGTTAGAAGTATGATGTGTGCTTCCACAGCAGAAGCATTGAGAGTCAGCGTAATAGCTCACACCGAGTGTGGTGCTGTAACGGTTAGCGTTCTGGCCTCGCATTAGGGAGGACGGCGGTTCGAATCCCCGTCCGGGCATCCAGGTTTGGGTTTTCCATGGTTTCCCAAATCACTCCAGGTAAATGCCGGCATGCTTCCTTCAAAAGGCCATGGCCGAATTCCTTCCCATTCCTTGCCCCCATCCTTTCCCGTCTCTAAAGACCTCGCTGTTAAGAGACGTTAAGCAGTTTGAAAAAAAATAATAGCTCACGTAGGGGCTGTCCGCTTGCTTCAAGCAACTTCCAATATTCAATGAATAAAATACCAAAACTCACAATTTAAGCCCTAATTCACAAACTGCGCGTAAAACCAGGATCGTCCCACGCGTCCTAGCTTCGGAAACGCAACTCATTACAAGCTGATGGCGTTTCGTTATCAAAGGTACACGCTACAGTTAGTCTTTTGCTGACAAATCCAGTCAACAGCAAATTTCGCTGCACTATTTCCACAGTGACGTCTCTTTCCTGAAGTTGCAGTGTCTGTCCTGGGATCGTGAACATCTCGGCTGAGCCCTAGTTGACTGTAAGAAGATTGTGAACTCAAATGAGTCAAGATTCCAGTTGTTAAGAGTTGGTAATATGGTTCGAGTGTGTCGCAGACCCATTGGCCATGGAGCTAGATCGTTAGAAGGCACTGTGAAACCTGATCTTGGCTGAATTCTGGTATGAGCTGTGTCTATATGGCGTGGACTAGGATTTACGGTCAGACTGAAGTGAGCATTGACTGAAAATGATTATATTCTATTACTTGGAGTCCATTTGCGGCTATTCATGACCTTCATTTTCCCAAAGAACGACGGAAATTTTCAGGAATTGAATGTAGTACGTCACCGGGCCCAAAATCGTTTATGGCTCGTTTGGGGAACTTTTTTGGACGTCTACAGTGAATGATGTGGCCACCTAGATCGCAGATATGAATCCGATAGAACATAGTTGGGAAATGATTGAAAGGTCAGTTGGTACGCAACGTCTTGCATCGGCAAACACTTTCGCAATTGTGGATGGCTGTATGGGAAGTATAGATGATTCAACAGGGAACTTCCTTTGAGTCAATGATACGTCTGGTTTGCTGCACTTCGCCTGCAAGAGATGATCCCATAAGATATCAGGAGATATCCCGTAACTTTTGGCATTTCAGTGTGTATCTGAATGTTGTTTTCACATACAAGTGAGGATTGAATAGTTTGGGAACGTATGTCTGATCTTTCAGACTGTAACTCTAGTCCACAATCTGATCTACAGCGAGTTGCGTTGTTAAACACATTCACCAGGAAGTTCTTTTAGTAAGATGTAGCTGTGACTTGGGTAATGTACTAATGGGATTCTGGAAAGTACGAAAAAAACTAGGAGAGTGCATGACAGTTTTTTTCTGTGAGTAAACAGTCCTTGGAGAAATGCAAAAATAGTTAAGCAGATTAACATTACAAGAGGTGATCAAATAAAAAGGTACGAAAACGACGTAAAAACGTAACAGTTAAATATTTGCATATTCCGCCATGGTAGAACGTAGCGAGACATCTCGGGATGCCATTGGAGTCTCTGACTGGGATCGGAGCATGCGCTGGCGCCCGCATGCGCAGTAGAGAGCAGAGGCTCTTATCAAAAGCGGCGTCCAAATGACGCGGCAGTCCGTATGAGGACAGGATGGCGTACAGGTGGGGGGATGTGTACTGTGAGACACTCCGACGCCTACGCAGATCCATCAAGAACAAAAGACCGGGGCTGCTCACGGAGGGTGTGGTTCTGCTCCATGATAACGCGCGTCCACATGTCTCCAGACTCACACATGTGAAACTGGCCAAGTTCAAGTGGGAGACGTTGGACCATCCGCCCTACAGTCCGGACATGTCGCCCTGCGATTTCCATGTGTTTGGTCCACTGAAGAAACACCTGAAAGGGAAGCTCTTCAACTCGGAAGACGTACTCAAGGACGCTGTGAAGGACTGGGTCTCGTCACGGCCACAGGAATTCTGGGAACAAGAAATCCTGCGGCTTGTTCATCAGTGGGATCGTTGTGCTCAGGCCTATGGTGTATATTTTGAATAAAGTCTACATTTGTACCCACCTTGTCGTTTCGTACCTTATCATTTGATCACCCCTTGTAAAAAGAGGGCAGACCTATTGTATATAAAGCTCATAACATTTAATTTCCAGAGATGTGATGGTTTTGTTTTTGTACGAAACATAGCTTAGTGTCTAATTTTTTCTATAACACTGTGTTACGTTACGGGAATAATAATGAGGAACTTGTGGTGGGTGTAACGAATATTAATAATAATTAACAAAGATGATAACTTAAAAAAAACGAAGAAAAATGGAACTTATTAGAGAACTGAAAGCTTTAGAATTAAGAATTAACTAAGAGCAATATTTTGGTATATATAGAGATAGGAGTAAGGTAATATAATAAGGTGAAGTATCAGTTAAAGACATTTTAGAAGAGAAGCTTATGCGGCAGGCATTAAGGGTTTTGGTGGCCGTTCGCTGTGATGTCAGTCGCCAGACACAACGGCGCATTGACCCAGTTTCGGCCAAACAACCTTCGAAAATGAAAACTAGTCCTGTGTTAGGGGAGTGGGAAGCTTACCTCTCTGGTTTTGGTTGGAGGGTCCATAAGCCAGAGGTGTTATGCCAAGCCTTCATTTTGGTTTGTTTGTCGAGGGTGGTAGCTCTGTCTTGACCCGGACTGAAGTGAAACCCTATCATTGGCTTACCTTAATAATCCCGTTAGACGTTGGTTATAAAAGACCTAGCGCACGTGTTCTTAATCTCAGTGTGCAGTCTTAGTCTGAGTGTGTTAGCTCAGTTGTATCAGTGTAGCGCAGTCAGTTGCAAAGCTGCGCCATGACAACCTGACCATGCTGCAAAAAAGATAAGTTATACTCTCCCTTCCTCTCCTTGCCTTTAAACTGTCTCTAATATTTGGTGCAGTGCTCAAGTTAAGGTGCGTTGTAGTAAATAAGATGTTTAAAGTTAATGAACTAATCAGATAGTAAATACCATTCAGAAAAGAAAGAGTAGTAAGCTCATAAGATTTCATTAGTAAAGTGATGTGCGATGTTTTAAAGTTTTAATAAATGTGAAACTTGATTCTAATAATTAATTTTATTGTATTAATATATTTTTCTCGGGCTTCCAGCCGTGTTAATATATCATATTTGCGGGACGTTTCGAAGGGGTCCATCTCTGCCTCCATTCTCAACCAAATGTCAGTGTATAACTGGTTGAGAATGGAGGCAGAGATGGACGCCTTCGAAACGTCCCGCAAATATGATATATTAACACGGCTGGAAGCCCGAGAAAAATATATTAATATTCAACGCCGTGAAAAATTACGATACTACAATTTTATTGTAGTTTTCTCCGGTTAACCCCGTTAAAATTTCTTGAGTGTATATGGCTCTAGAGGAAGCAGTATTTAGGAGTAAGAATAGTAACAAATACACCGAATAATAAACGGAAGGTCATAAAAGAAGATGAAGACAAGCCCGAGCAAGTAAGTAATAAGGACATTGTTACTGGGTGGGGAGGTTACAACTGATTCTTAGATGTAAGCCGAACTACATCAGTATAAACCCCGAGCTGATTTCGCTGGAACTCTCCGCCTTAAACTTACCGATAGTAAGCGAGGAGTCACCCCCCGATAAACTGGTAACGTAGTGTCTGGCGCCCGCTGCGGCGATATGAGAGGGCTGCACGGTGCAAACAGCCTCCCAGCGTGCCGTATCGAGCGCGCACTCCTACCTGAGGCCCGCTATCGGCATTCCGTAAGCGGCGTGCCGTGCTGCCTACCAGACAGGCGCACTGCCTTACTTACGGTCGCCACTAAACCGCCGCTAAACTTGTTGGTTATCTGTTTCTCAGGTAAGTGAGGCACTTTTCTGAAATGGTATTTTAACGATTACCATGTTAATAGTCTGAAATTGATATTGAGTATAGCAAATATTTGATTATGTGAGTTTTGCTAACAGTTTTGACCCCCGTGTCATGTCTACAAGGTGTCAAACATTAGTGGCAACATCTTATCGTTCTTATATAACGTGTCTTTATTCGGGAAGAATAATAAGTAATTCAAAGTAGCGATTCACAAAACTTAGTTTATCATAACAAACTTGGTGTGAAAACATTGCAAGTGTTTTTCATGAGATGCCAGAATCTTTTCAGAATTTGAGCGCCGAGTAATGTTATTACTAAGATATATAAAGGCCAAATAGATTAACAACGTATGACAAAATCAGAAAGGTAATTTATGCTTTTCCTGTTGCATTTCAAAGATCATTCATTTCTCCTGCCTAAGATCTGAGACGAAACAACTAGACGATGTAGTACTGCTCAATTCTCTACACCTTAATAATACTCCAGCAAGAGCCTTTTTTTATTCTTTTGAAAACAAGTACATAATTTTTCTGTGGTTGGTACGATGTTCAAATCAAGCTCAAATTCTGGCCGCTCCTTTTCTGTGAACATATGTTTAAACAATCCGTCATACCTTACGTTTCGTCTAAATCAAAGATCCTGCTGACCAAGGATTGTGCACTTAAATAGCAAAAATGTCTGGAGCGAAAGAATGACACTTTAAAGTCACAAGTGGATGGAGAGTACTATTTTAGCTTTTTCGATGTCACTGTCTGATATGTTCTCAGCTACACGTAAAAAATACAGAATGAACTAGGAACATCCAGTGTAAGTTATTAAAATTAATTAACTTTGGACAATTATGCTGAATTTATGAAAAATACGCGAAAAGTGCGAACACAGAGATTACACTTTTAATATTTCAAAGCATGTAAGAAATTCGATTTGATAATTGAAGTAAATGTACTTACTATAAAGAAAACACTATTAAGATGTAAATTAGAGCATTATTGGAGAATATTGGACACGTAATACGATTCAGATACCTAGTACTATAACCCACCAGAAATGCATTCTAACATGAAAGTATACATAACAAACTAACAAAGCAGTAAACATAACAAACTAATCCCAGCCTGCTTAAAACACATCGTGTGGTTCAACATTTTTCGACTAAGGATTGTAATTCCACAGGAAATTTGCGGGATTGGTGTCAATGAATTACACGCTATAATATTGTTCGTGGTTTAATTAATACGATAATTAAGTAGTCCACAATGTATTTCAGTTTAGTCTTGTTTTTATTTTCAAAGAAACTCGACGTGAACGGTAGTGTTTACATGCATTCATACAATCCAGAGATTGCATACAATACTACTAACGCAGACCTTTGCAGCAGCAAATTGAATCTGTATAAACTACTACTCTGTCTTGGATGACCGCTTTATATAAACTCTATCGAAATTTCTAGAACACTTAAAAAGATTCCGACAGGTATTTCTCGAACATTAACAACTACTTAAACAATTGAAACATATTACAAACAATAAGAATTAATACATAATAATTTAACATCATTACAATACGGTCAGAAATGGAAATTAAAGATACTTAAACACAAAATTATTCACAGAAATCATTTTAAACTGTAGCAAAGTGTCCTTTAGGCATCTTTACTTGAATTAATACTTTGAATTACAAACATTTAAGCAATTATCTTGCACAATTCGGTTCTTAAAAATATTAAATGACCTTTAAATAATTTCTATTGATAAAACAAAGTCTATATTCACTGATTTACAGTTAATTGTGAAACAAACATACAGAATCATATTCAACCAAACTCTAGCTTACTATGAGTGCTTCATAAACTACAATTCCATTTAATTTTAGGTTTGAGGGCTGTTACAACGGGATCCAGCATTAATTTCTAAAGGATTATCAATTTAAATTTTAAACATTTATTAGTGAAGTGATAAATCAACTTTAATCTGAAAGAGTAAAAATCAACAAAAATATTTTGTTAACAAAAAAATATTAATTTATCTACATTCTTTGTTACTGTAACTACAAATTGATCTCTTGAGCGTTAAAATAATTTTATTTTTTTACACTTTTGTTTTTGAATCTAAACCTAGTAGTTAAATTAATAATCAAATGTGGCAAGTGTTTAGTATTTAGTCACATTACATACCTTGTATTAAGGATCTTTTTACACAGCGCAATTCCGAAGCGTAGCTACTGAGACTTGAGTAGCCTATCGTCAATATGAGTTGCCTGCGATCATGATACCCACAGCCGACCTATAACCACACGCTGAGGATACTGTGAAGCGATATTTAGTCCGGCTCTAGCCGTGGTGGGAGTCTTTCTGATAAACATCTTTGCTGTGGCTTCTAACCTAGTTTTTCATCATGTCAAGTGATTGTCACATATTCTTACTAAAACTATTATAGAAAAAAGAAACAAAATCGGAGAATGCATTGCCATTCTTAAACTTAAACCATACATTCAAGAGAAAAAGAAGGGTTAAACGTAGAGTAGGTAAACAAACAAGTTAAAGAAAAGATGTCATTCATTTATGAAATTTTGAGGTTAATAGTAGTGATAAGAACTAATGAAAAATAAATAAAAGTGCACGGTTTTTAATGAGGTGTTAATTAATTAAAATATTGTTCCTGATGATATATACTAAGGAAGAAAACATTATCTCAAAATACATAATTATGACTTAATGATTTTCTTTATAAAATGACAGGTTGCTACTGTAGAAATGTTGGATCACAAAAAATTAATTTAATTTCTTTTTACAAGCCGGTAAGACAAACCCATTACCAGGAAACCAATCACTGTGCCATGTTTGAACCCACTCACATCCTGGCATCGCGTGCTTTGACGTAGACTATGGTTACCTACACTTCTTGCGCGTTTCTGCTTCGTTTGATCCCACTGCACCGTACGTAACACTAACCTATCCGATGACACAGAAGAGGGCGCTGCTAGGCCTATGTGCACGCCACCTCTCTGATATCTTATTATTGTGCCACTGTTCTACGAGTCTCCAACCTTTTCATTTATTCAGATCATCCCTTCTGTGTGTTGAAATGTACACAAACAGTAGTGTACAAACTGCGATAGTAAGCATTCCTAGTAAGGGAGCGTCCATAAACCACGTAGCTCCAGTTTGGATTCCTCTGAACCACCTCCCCTCTCTCCACGTAGCCCGACGAGGCTTTTGCCTCTAAATCCCCCCCCCCCATTTTCTCCTTCGCGTTGCACGTGGATTTTTTGCTTATCAATTCCAGAAGATGTTTTGTACTGTTTTCTCTTGTTAGACTATCGTAAATTACATATGGAGATAGGTAAATCACGGAAAAAAATATTCACATGCTGTTGTGTGTTCTGAACCTTACTTTAACTGTGACAAATAAAATGAATAAGAAGCTACGTGTCTTGGCTTGGAAATCCCCCCTTCCCCCACGTAGCTCAGCGTATATTTTCAGTCAACCCCCCACCCCCTCCCCAAGACGGAGCAACGTAGTTTATGGACGCACTCCAAGGCATATTACAACTTTTTTTACTCCTGTATTATAATATTTAACCATAAACTCTATTTCTTTCTTTTATTATCTTTGTTTTGCATCTGCAGAAAAGACAATATTGGCGGATTAAAATTATTTACTAGGAAAGAGGATTTATTATTACCTTACAAGAATGAAGAATTCATGCAGTCACTCGTAGTAATTTCTTACTACCATGGAGTACCGTAATTTTACTTCGGTCACGTTCTAGAATATTAGAGGAACCAACAGGTGACTGTTTTAAGTTAATAGCCAATGTAGTCAATTAAACGACAAAACAATTTTGTTTGTGTTCAGTATTGATTTGGAGGTACTGAGTAGGACCAGACTACCATCGTTCCTTGCCAGTATCTCAAATGCGCGTCATTTCCGGTGGGAGACCGCAGGGGGAGCCATCTGATAGTCCCACTCTGCTGCGCTAACAGATGCGTCGCGTAGCGGCTGTGCTGTATCGGATCAGAGGCCCCAGATGTATGGAGCCACTTCTCAGCCGCTCGCATATATAACACCAACACGCGGCTCAGAAAGTATCGCGGCAATATCCCGCCTGGGGATTGGGTGCCAAGTGAAAGAGCGCTCCACTACCTGCCAGAGAGAGTTGTGGCGGGCCCAGCATTGCGGCTTGAGGAAACGACCCGCGGGTCGAGTGCTGCCATCTCGCGGGGCGTGGGATGGATGACGCCCCGCGAAGAATTCTTCGGCAAATGGACCTCTAAAGCAGCTGCGTTGCTCCGGTGCGGGTAGGTAAAGGAAAGATGAAAAATGAGAGAAAAACGGGGTGAATAAATAAACGACGCAAATCGAGAACCAACAAAAACATAGTAAAGGAAATATCGAATAAATAAAAAAAAAAAGGTTTAGGACTGGAGGCAAAAGAGATGAGTAAATAAAAGTAGGAGGCAGACGTGTAAATGTAAAATAACACAGAGAAAATGGCAAGAAATAAAACTAAAACAAATGAGAATAATATGGGCCATTTCCTCAATTACAAACTAACCAATTTGCATAATAATTAATATACGCCATTCCAACTGAATTTTATTTTTCACCTTACCCGTTTCAATTCATTTTATATAGCACCTTCAGTGGTATTCGTATGACGCTGGCACATTTAGCGAGCTACATTTACATATGGAAACAATATGAAGTACAGTAGGCATAAATTTTACTTAAATGTGATTCTGTTTCAACTCAACGTCAGCTTTTCCTCTTTCATGTACCATCAACTACGAAGTGAAGGAAAGATCGAATAAAAAAGAAACAACTTTTAGAACTGTAGGCAACAAAGATGAATAAATAAAGCAGCATAGAGACCTGCAAATCTACGATTATGAAGACAAAATAGAAAGAAACAAAACTAATGAGAATAATATAATGGATATTATGGATCATTTCCTCACTTGCAAACTAACCAATTTGTATAAAAATTAATAATATGCCAATGCAAGTGAATTTTTATTTTTCACCATATGCGTTTCAGTATATTTTACAGAGCATCTTCAGTAGTATTTATGTGACACTGGCACACTTAGTTAGCTAAATTTACACATGGAAATAGTATGAAAAATAGTGGGAACTAATATTATTTACGTGTGAATCTGTTCCATATTTGTTTCTTCTTGGCATCAGCGTTTGCCTTGTCATTTAGTTTTTTATGTATGTACAGCGATATCTTCGCCAATTGTAAACCGATTATAATGATTTTTTTTATGTTGAATAGGATAAAACTTCAAAATGGCCCCATATGAATTTCATTGACAGCCTATGTTTTTTTTATTTTTTTATTTTTGTTTTTGTTTATTTCTCTCGAAAACTCGGAATTCCGATATCCATGTTCTAGATTTAGCCGACTTGGAAATTGGTCTCAATTTAATACTATTTTGTTAAGATAAAATATAGGCCTTCAGGCATCGCTCCTCGCCTTCTTCGCCGTGTGTTCGGTCGGTTATCGAATGTCAACCCAGGAATAAAAAAAGAATTAGTTGTTGCATAGATAAAGCAACGTCGTCATTTCTGTGGCAGCTTTCTCATCGTGCGGACTATTTAATATGTTATTTGTACCCAGGAAAAGCCTTAAAAAGTTTTTTCGCGATAGAGTGTCTGACAAGCCTGTCCTTTACCAAGATTCCTTTGGCATAAATCAGTCATTACCTTATCGAACGTGGTGCCCCTTAATTGATGTACGGTTTTATCCCAGCTTAAAATGAGCGGTAGCATTCTTGGCTCCGCATTTTCATATCCTCTTTGCGCTTGGAATGTTTTACATCTACATATATACTGTGCAATTCGAGAAATTGAAGGTGACAGAGGGTTGTTTTCTCCAAAACTAATCTCTTTGCTGTGCATTCCAATCCCGAATAGCATGAGGAAAGAAATAATTCATATAAGTGTAAGTGCGGCATCTTATTTCTCTAATCTTATCACTCCCGTCATTGTGTTCCATATAGGTTTGTGGACTAAGTATTTCTTCGCACACCGAAATGATAATGGGCGTACGCATGTTTACTAATAAGTCCAAACGAAACCTAAGTTGTCTGTTTACAAGAGAATCTCAGCCCAATCTATGAATCAATTCTGTGACGCTTTCATAACGACAGTGGCAAGCAGTCATGAATCGAGTGGCTCTTCTCTGTGCTTTCTCTATACTGCCAATCAGCCACCTACGAAACGGATCCTAAACGGCACTATAGCAGTCCAGCTGTGGACGCACTAGAATTTTGAGCGCTATCTCCTTTGTTTGTGCATTACAAGTTTTCAAGATCCGACCTATTAATCACAGCCTAGTATTCGATATACCTACGACCGAATTAATGTGTAAGTCCTATTTCATGCTGCTTTGTACTGTTACGCCAAAATACTTCACGGAATCGGTCATATCAATAACCGAACAGTTTACTTCGTATTTCTAAACAAAAAGATTCTCTTTGTTAGTTATGCACATTGCCTTGCACTTTTTACAGTTTAGTGTAAGTTGCCATTTGTGGCACAATGCTGAAATAACACCCTGATCACGCTGAATTTCTAAGCAATCAGCCGAATTCCTAACTTCGCTATAGTTGACCGTATCATCATTGAACAATCTCAAACTGCTGTTCACAAGATGGTTTATAAAAAAAAGTAAAAAAAATAAAATAAGTGGTCATATTAAACTTCCTTGAGGGACGCCCGACGTAATATCTAAATCAGAATTGAGAATTGGCATCTCTATCAAATACAACATACTGTGACCGACCTTTTAGAAATTTCTTTATCCATTCACAAAGCTGATCCAATACACCATACGCTCGAATCTTCGTTAAACTCGGGAAACTGCATCGTTAACTTTCATTACATCATGTGTAATATAGGATCATTGTGTTCCACGTGATCCTTAATTTCGAAATCCGTGTTGGTTCGTAGTAAGAAAATTGTTTCATCTAGAAAATTCATAATATTTGAGCATACAGTATACTCCATAACTCGGTAGTTCCTAGGATGACTTCGATATGCTTTCTAGAAAATCGGAATTAACTGTGCGAAGATACTTTCTTCTCTTCTAAGTATTTACAATAAATATCAGAAGAAATGGCCAGATTTCCACCGCGTACTCTTCCCCACAATTCAGGAGCTCTAATTGCTTTGTAACACCTGCAGCATCTATTCGTTACGAATCCATCACCAACTCCACACGAGGAGGGAAAATAGGTGGAATATCAGAAAATGAATTCTGTGTTAAGTACACTGGTTTTGTAGCAGCTTTCATTAAACTCAAATCCGTCGTGAATTAGAAATGACATATTGTTGTTACTAAAGTGACTTACTCGTAGACAAAAATTTCATTGGGTTCTCAGAGAGGCTCTTGGAAAGATACTTGCAACGGAAATGATTAAACTCCTCACGCATAGAATTTTTAAGACGTCCTCTTAGTTCATTTAAGATTTCTAAGTCACTGCGACACCCTATCCTTCTTGAGCGTGCGTGTATCCTCCTTTGCTTTTTGAGTAACTTTTTGACCACACGCGTATACCACGGTGAATTATTTCACTCCTTTATTGTCCGCTTCGGTATACGTATGTCCATATCAACACTGACTACGCATATAAATCGATGTGGCATCTATTCAACGGCGCCTCAAGCTAACTTGAAAATACATGGTAATTATTCCTCAGACTAGTTCTAAAAAATTCCTTTGGGGCCTTATCGAATCTGTACACAATCTGCTAATTTCCACTCTTTCGCTCAGTTACTGATTTGACGGTTGTAATTGCAGTTTTGTGATCATTTATTCCTTAGTTGAAATTTTAGTGAATAATTCCAGCCTATTGGTAACCACAAGATCTAGAATGTTTTCGTTATCGTTATGACACCGCGTTGGTTCATTAACCAGCTGCTCTAGATCATGATGACCTGAGAACAGATCAATGCTCGTCAACAGCATTTATTGTGTACACATGGTATGCCTTAGCATTTTTCGCGGTCTTTTTATTTTTTGCTATATGTTAAATCGTATCACCGTGGGTAAAATACGGACAGCAGATCCATCAGCAAAATCACCCGAAAAAGATACGTGTCGCCACTCACATAATAACTCATCTGTGTCGTCATCTATTCATCTACTCGCAAGATGTTCAAGAGGTAAGTGTCATTTGCGTTGTTGCGTGTTTATTGTTAGTTCGCTAAATGAGAACTGCTGCTCCGAATTGAAAGTACAAAACAAACTATAATACCATTAAAAATTTAATAATAATATAATTATTCCAAAAAATAAAAACCTGCTATAATAAAACGCATAAAAAGTTTTCGTGGAAGAAAAAAATTCTAAATATACAATATTTTACATTACTACTATTGAAATTTTTACATTAAACAGTTATTTTTTGGAGGCAGTGGCACCAAAGACAAAAATAAAATAAAAAAATCACAATTAAATAATTGTTTTACTGCTTACCTATGATTAATAAAAGAAATATGTTTCATCTAAACTGATGCATAGAGACGATACGCGGAGTTATGTAGTTTAATTAAGCGTGGCATGAGAACCACAAAATACTACATTAACTGTAAAACATTTACCGCATGATGCAGCCTACCAGCAAACAATGTAGCTCCAGAGATATGTCTCGACCACTAACGAGGCTGAGCCGCAGATTAAAATACCGTTAATTTGTTTCCCTAAACTATAGCTCACAAAAACAATATTCGCCTCCCTATATATTGTAAAATATTCGCAGTCACCTCGATTAGCAAATAAAGTGTAGTAATTCGTTCCTCGCGATGTGATTGTGGGAGGCAACCCCAAAAATAACTGATTAATATAAAAAATTCAATAATAGTAATGTAAAATATTCTCCATTTAGATTTTTTCTTGTAAGCAGCGTATAAAGTTACTTTAAAATTTTTAGTGCGTTTCTTTGACGGTGGTTTTTATTTTATTTTTTTTTTTTAAAAAAGAAGA